>CM054057.1:524903092-525503092 GCA_028641055.1 Alopecurus myosuroides | reverse complement strand
TGTAAGAAATGGTGAGATCAAAGTCTTTAATCTTCTCAATCCATCTCCTTTGCCTGAGGTTTAGATCTGGCTGAGTGAAGATGTATTTCAGACTCTTGTGATCGGAAAAGATTTCAGTTTTGTTACCCAACAAGTATTGTCTCCATTTCTTGAGGGCAAACACAACTGCTGCAAGTTCAAGATCATGAGTGGGATAGTTTTGCTCATGTGGGTTCAACTGCCGTGAAGCATAAGCCACAACTTGACGTTCTTGCATAAGAACTGCTCCTAGGCCTTGGAGAGATGCATCACAGAATATCTGGAAAGGTTTGGTAGTGTCGGGGCCAACTAGAACAGGGGTGGAAGTGAGCTTAGTCTTCAGGAGGTTGAAACTCTCATCACATTGTGGAGTCCAAACGAACTTTTTGTCCTTCTTTGTGAGATCAGTGAGAGGTTTAGCAATCTTGGAAAAGTTTTGGACGAAACGACGGCAATAGCTAGCCAAGCCAAGAAAACTTCTGACTTGCTTCACCGTCTTAGGGGGTTTCCAATCAACAATTGCCTTAACCTTTTCAGGATCAATGGCAATGCCTTTGGCAGAGATGATATGACCAAGATATGCTACTTCTGGAATCCAGAACTCACATTTGGAAAACTTGGCATACAAACGATGCTCGCGAAGTTTCATGAGAGTGAGACGAAGGTGTTCTCCATGCTCTTCCTCGGATTTCGAGTAGACTAGAATGTCATCAAGATATACCACAACGAACTTGTCGAGGTATTCATGGAAGACAGAATTCATGAGTCTTGAGAACGTTGTCGGTGCATTGGTGAGACCAAAGGACATGACGGTGTATTCATATAGACCGTACCGAGTGGTGAAAGCTGTCTTAGGAATATCTTCCTTTCTGATCTTTATCTGATGGTACCCCATCCTCAAGTACAACTTTGAGAATATTGAGGCTCCAGCAAGTTGATCAAAAAGATCATCGATACGAGGAAGTGGATACTTGTTCTTGATGGTTTTCTCGTTGAGAGGACGATAGTCAACCACGAGTCTTTTTGTTTGATCCTTCTTGGCAACAAACAGAGTTGGGCAACCCCAAGCGGAGGAACTAGGCTGAATGTAACCTTTGTCCATGTACATATCGATTTGCTCCTTCAACAATTTCAGTTCAGGAGGAGCTATCTTGTATGGATGCTTAGAGATTGGAGCAGTACCTGGCTCAAGCTCGATCACGAACTCAACTGCTCTGTCCGGGGGCATCCCTGGCAACTCTTCTGGAAAGACGTCAGGGAATTCACAAACCACCGGAACATTTTCAATTTCAGGAAGGGGTTTGGCATCGAGGTTGAACAGCTGAACAGAACTTAATCCATATGGAGAATAGACTATCTGGCCTGAAGTGTGGGAGAGAGTTATTGACTTTTGAGCACAGTCAATTTTAGCTTTGTGGGTCTTCAACCAATCCATACCCAGAATGACATCAATGTCAGAATTTCCCAGCAACATGAGTGAAGCAAGGAATATGCGACCCCCAATTAGGATCTGATTGTCCATGCTTATCTTGGAAGTAATCATTTTAGTTCCCGGAGAGTGCACATAGATTTGATTGCTTAGTGGAACCAGAGCTAAATTGTACGTTGTAGCAAAGATCTTTGACACAAACGAATGCGATGCTCCAGTATCAAACAACACTTTAGCTGGAATAGAGTTTACGGGTAATATACCGAGAACGACGTCAGCAGCTTCCTCAGCTTTGTCGGCCTTGATATGGTTCACCCTCGCGTTCCTCCCGACAGGCCTGTTGTTGGAGTTGAAGGCTTTAGCCGGGGGAGCACGAACCATAGCCTGGTTGGTGTTGGGGCGAGGAGGTAGGGGTAGCTGCTTCTGAGTGCACTTATCAGCATAGTGTCCAGTCTCCTTGCACTTGAAGCAAGTGACGACACGAGGAGGACCTGGCCTTGGATGCCCCATCGGAAACCTCTGACCCTGCATCTGAGATGGGTTGGGTGGGCGGGGACCAAAGCCTGGAGAAGCTTGGGCATTTGGAGCCCGAGTGACAGCACCATTTGGCACCCAGATGCGGCGCTTCTGCGGAGGGGTGGTCATGTTGGAGGAGGAACCACCCTCACGCGAGTGCTTGCGCGACTCTTCGAACGCTTTGCGCCCATTCTCCTCATTGAGCGCGGTGTTCACGAGCTCCACGAAGTCCTTGCACTTGATGTTGGTGAGAGCGTACTTCAGTTCCGGGTTAAACCCTCGGCGGAACCTTGCCATCTTCTTGGCTTCGGTGGACACTTCGTCACCAGCGTACCGAGCGAGACGATTGAACTCGTTCTGGTAGCCGAGAACATCCAGCTTGCCCTGTCTGAGAGAGCAGAATTCCTTACGCATCCTTTCCATGAGACCATCTGGGATGTGGTGCTTCAGGAAGGCATCCCTGAAACATCCCCAGGCGATAGGAAAGCCAACTCTCATGGTCTGGTAGTTCTCCCACCAAGTAGCTGCCTGACCCTTCAGTAGGTAGGTGGCATACTTGACCTTATCTTCCTCAGCAACATGAGCTATCTCCAGAGCCCTGTCCATCTCCCTGATCCAGTCATCAGCATCCAGAGGCTCACGTGTTGCAACGAAAGCTCTCGGCCCCACGCTCAGAAACTCCTTAATGCTGACTCGAGGAGCATTCTGGTTGTGTTGCTGGTTAGCCTGGATCTGGGCCATCTGTGTCACCACTTGGGTCATCTGAGCTAACAGTTCCCCCATTGTTGGTGGCGGAGGCGGGGTGTTCCTGGTTGGAGGCATCCTGAACAGAAATTCATTTTAGCACAACAACAGAAAAGGATAGACTTGGTAACCGAAAGATAGATTATTCCGACGCATGAATAGATAACCAACAGGTACATCATCACATGTTCAAATACATCAGAATATCCAACAGACCAATACATGGTTCGAATGCCGAAGGATAACTAAACATAGCTAGGAATGGATACAACGGTACTCCCATGCTCATCACGCAGGACGGCGGTGAGTAGTACGACGAGAGATACGGTGAGGAGGAACCCCACGGAAGTAGGTATGACGACGATCCCTGTAGATAGGAACTGCTCTGAGAGCAACTCTCGGTGTGGTGAAGTAGAAAGCGTCGTGTCCCTGTGCTCCATAGCGGGGAATCCCGGTGTAACCAGCTCCGAGGTCGAGAAGTGGGCCTCTGATCGGCTCGTAACCTCCAGCATCTGGCAGAGGAAAACCCAGTATCTGCTGGAAACGCGCAAAGCGCTCGTCTCCAACGAAGTCTGTGGTGTACGTCGCCAGACGAGTCAACGCGAGGTAGAGCTGCTCCCTGACTGAGGCCAACTCCTGAGCAAGTGTGGAAGCAACGGCGTCACTATGCCACACGAACTGGGCAGTGGTGTGCAGCCTGGAGCTATCATCCTCGTAGGTATCCAGGTTGCGGTGGAGAGTGAAGTGAACTCCCGCTGCCGTGATGTAACCACGGGGGATGTGACGATAGATGGAATCATCAAACCCCCAGTAGTCAGCACGGAGAACGGTGAGACTCACGTACGCTGCCTGCTGCACGGCCATATCCACTGTGGAACCTACTGCCTCGTAGCGGTGGGCAATGCTCCTGCCATCATCCGACAGAATGTAGACGATGGCCCGGTAGAAAGTCTGGTCGAACTCGCGCTGGTGCTCGTAGTACTGGTACTCTGGTGCCCAACGGAACCCCAGATAGGTAACCATGTCTCTCAGCATCTCCGGAAAACCGGCGGTGCTCTCACAGCGAGTCATGCGAACCACCTGCGGGTAGTAGCTGAGACCCATCTGCAGATTATTTGGAAGGTTTTGATTAGACTCCGGTAGAAGAACAAGGATGTGGAAAACAACAACACGGTTCAACGGACGAAAAGGATGTTGAAAAGAACATGATATCGAAGCAACATCGGGAAAACGAGACCAAAAGCTCCTGAGGTACTACAGAGAACCCAAAACACGTGAAATCCTAACTTGAAAGTTTAGGTGAGAACAGAAAACAACGTTGCACTTCCTTACCAGAAAAAGGGTGGGTGGGTGGGGAAAGGAGAAAAATGGCAGAATTCCTACTCTCACGTTTCATTTTTCCTATATAGCTACAAAATAGTTTCTAGACTCAACTGCGACCAGTAAAAAGGGATCCTACAGGCAGACAGGCTCTGATACCATTTGTCGCACCCTGGCTTCTAAGGGATACTCATCGTACGAACTGGATAGTAGGTGCTTGGATTATGGGGCATAACTGCTCCCACGTCCCAGCTTCCTGGTAGGCCTGCGCTTATGCGCGACAACACAAGCCCTACTATTCCGCCGTCGATGTAAACTATCCATTAGGAGTCATAGGCACTACTGTCGACGTACTTCATAACAAGCACGCACTGTACGTCAACAGCTTTGAACGAATGATTATCACAACTTATCTCTACGACAGAAAAGAAAGAAATAAAGTTGCAACTGGCCTTCACTAAGGCAGAAATAGCGAATACAATCATCCAGAGGACACATGTCCCAACATATCATCCATTACAACAGCGGAAGCAATCAAAGGTGTCTGGGTACAGACAAATCCAACAGGCTTAAGAAGCCGGAGAAAATAAATAAGACGAAGCCCATCCACGTAGGTTCTGGATCCTGCCCTGGTCCAGCTAACTACTCGTCTGCAGTCTCGTCGAACTCCACAAAGTAGCCATCCTGGTGGTCATCGTAGCCGTAGTCGTAGTCTGCGTAAACCACAGCCCCAACGGGGTCAGTACATCCAAGTACTGGCAAGCAAGACTCACAGTTCACCAAAGTATATCCCGTCAACACAAGCACAGATGACTTGGTTCAACGGAAAGAAGGGGATGTATATAATGCTGCAACTGGCTGCGCTAACCAACTACAGAGATTCTATCATATCCAACTATTAGAAAGGGGATAAGATCGAGGTTGTAACCAACTGAAAGATAACTGCAAACAAACCCATCCTGGATCTCGCCCCTTATCCAAAGAAGCAATCCGAGGATAACTCACACAGTTGTGATAAGGTGAAATCAAGTTATTGTGTGAATAACCTATTACTAGTCAAATTATTAATCATTGGGTGAAACATGTTTGATAATTATGTTTAAGTTGTCCTGAGTACTTGTTAGCCAGTACTTTCACCAAGTAATCCATAACCGCGGAAAACACGGCTTCTCGAGAAGATTATCCCTGCAGGGTTGCACCAATTTGGCCGTACACGTATGAATAACCCGCCAGATGGGATGCCTCCCACCAAGCGGGGCACTCAACACAACTCAACTCTTCTCCGCATCAAGCCCAAAGCACCTTGGGCGCACGGCTAATCAAGCCCCGAAGAAAAGGGACCCTCATAGCACTCTAAGACCGTGTCCCCCTATATGCCGACTACAAAAGTTCCACCCTGCGCTGGGCTCGCAAAAACATGCATGCGGCAAATAGAAAGCACGAACTAAATGAGATGATTTGGACGAGATGCGAATCGAATCAAATTGAGGGGGGCGCCCATACTCGCTTCCCACATGCGGGTAGTGCGCTCATCATGGATCAGTAGACAAGACCCTTTTCCTATTAGGGTCGACACTAGCAGGCCTCAAAACCTCTCATGGGCCTCCTGCCGGTGCCTTATCATCAAATTATTATTAACAGTAGTAACATTAGCATGATTGATTGATTGATTAAACATCGAGCCCCCAGAACATAATAAAGATATAGTAACTGAAAGTAACGGGTAACAGACTCGAGCAAAACAACCTAAGCATGCTAGTAAGACACTGGCTCAATCAATGGGTTGTAGGAGGGGTGATGAGGCAATATCAGGGTTAAAGGGTTCATGTGATAGGTTCGTAACAGAAACATCTACCACTAAGTCTAGCAAGTATAGACAACGGAAAGTATCGGTAACCAGGGTTGAAAGGAACACGATGGTTCATGTGAGTGATAACTTGCCTGCAAACTGATCAGCCGGGTACTGAGCTAGATCCTCAGAAGGGGTGCTGTAAAGGTCGTCTGCCTCAACGTCGTCGTCTATTCGAGAAGAAGCAAACAAACAAAACAGGAAGGTAAACAATCATGTTCATGGCATTGTGCACAGTCAATATGATGCATGGCAATTTAATGGGTGCATCAAAATAAATTGACTAACAAGATAGCACAAATTTAATGGACCCATATGCAAGGGTTGCATATGGAAAGACCCATTGAAAATAAGTGGAACAGATGGTTTACAACTATTTATTAGGTGTTAGTTGTTATCATGATGCATGCATGATGATGATGACAAGATAACACAAAATAACAATATTAATTGCAATTGTAATGAGGGTTAACAAGTTAAGAAAACAATTATTAAGTTTTGGAGATTATTGGGTACTTAATGATGTTAAACAAGTAGTTGTTGTTTTCATCAAGTTAAAGGGTGCAAAACAAATAACAAAAATGATATTTGAAAAGTTTATCAAATTTTAGTTGGATTACATGTTTCACATTTTGAAATTGGACTTAGGATTATTTAATTATGAATTAAACAATATTAAACAATTTTTAATTGCATTAAACAAGATTTAAAATGTTTAGGCAATTTAAATTATTCAAACCAGAAAACAAAAATTATATTTGAATAGGATATTCAAAAAGGTGTGAAAAACATATTTTATTTGAATTATTTGAAAACAGTATGAATTAGTTATGAATTATTTCAATTTGCATTTGAATTATTCAAATTTGAAATTTAAAAGTATTTTGAAAACTCAAAACAGAACACAAATTGGATATTTGGAAAGTTTAGGAAATTTGGAGCAATAAACATATAAAGTTTTTATTTATTGGATTTACAGAACAAAAGATATTGAATTTCAAAGTTTATTGCTTTAAACTGTTATTTAAAAGGAAATAGAAATTTAAACAGATTCCTTTTATTCCTTTTTCTACGCACTGGAAGTGTACCCACAGGCACTGCCCTGTGGGCCTGCGGAGGGGCCAGCGTGGCGCTGGGCATGCGTGGCACCGGGGGGGACTGACGGCTGGGCCCGGGAGGTCAGCGCTTCCACGAAAAAAAGAAGGGATTAATCCCGGGTGCTGGGGATCGAACCCAGCACCTCTCCCTCGCGCGCGCTAGACTGCAACCAGTGCAGCTGGTTCGAGTCTGTTGTCAGAAACATACGCGCAGCCAAGGTAAAGATTGAGGTCGTTAACTGAACCTCAGCTGCACTCGCTGTCTGAACTTCTGTCAGAAAAACGTCGCCGGCGGGGACTCGCCGTTGTGCTGCGCAGGTGCGGCTGTAGTGGATGCGTTGCGCTGCTGGGGGTGTGGGCCTAGGGCTCGAGTGACCGTGCAGAGAAGTAGGGCGAGGGGAACGACGGTGACTCTCACCTGAGCTGCAGGCGTAGCAGGGTGTCGGTGCAGGGCTCGCCGGAGAAAAGAAGAGGACGGCGTCGTGGTTCTGGTCCTCCTTAGGCTCCGCGGTGGTGTTGATGACGAAGGGGTTACCGAGGCCGAACCATTCCCGTGGCTAGCTCACGATGCAAGCCATCGGAGACGGCGCTCGTCGCCGGAGTTCAGAGAGGCGGCGGCGAAGATTCAGAACAGGGGGTGGAGGTGGAGGTGGAAGCGATGGCGGCTGCGGCGGAGCTCGAGGGTGGAGTTAGGGTTTGCGGTGGCAGGAGGAGGCCGTGGTGGTTTTATGGAGCGGGTGGAGGAGGTACGGCGGCCATCGAGAGTGCGAGAGGACGATCAACGGAGGAGAGGAGCTCGTACGACGTGACGTCAGCCGGGAGGAGGACGACAGCGACGTGAGAGGGGGGTGTTACCGGGCCAAAGTGGTAACGGGCTGGGCTGGGGGTTTAGCTGCTGCCTCTCCTCTCCTTTGCAATTTTTTTTTGTACTGTTTTTTTTTTGTAGTTAAGCAAAATGGAAACAAAGCAAGGTTTTGTTTAAAGAAAATTTTGGAATAAAAATAGGATTCTTAGTTGAAATTCAACCTTTTGGTAGTTTTTGTTTTCAAAAACTTTATTGTTTGCTTGCTGTTTTAAAAATTAAACCAATTTAATTGAAATTTCCAATATTGGTTAATATTAGAAAAACAAGGTATTTTTCAATAGGGTTTTCTTTAGGGTTTAAGAGTGATTTAATGAATTCAAATTAGTGGTGAACTTCATGGATTCAAATGATTAAAGATTTGAGAAATGGTTTGAGTTTGGAAATAATTTGGAAATAATTGTTTAATTTGGTTAATTGAATTAAGCAACAAATTAATAGGTGAATTATAAAGAGTTGCTTGGAAACAACAGAGGTTTTTAATTTGCAAACCTTTATTTGAAAGATTGTAACAGACAAGTGTGAAAACAGATGTTGATTAAGTTTGAATTCAATATGAAAACAATGCAAACATAACTAAAATGAGAATGATGACATGATGCATTGCTTAAATAAAACAAGAAGTAAAACAACTAAGGGTTTTCATACTTGGATGTTACACTCCTGGGCTTCCGCATGGCCTGACCTGGGCCTCGGGTCGGTTCTTCATTCTGCCGGGTCACGCTCACCATAACCCGGCTCTTCCTAGCTTAACCCTTCTCTGGCTAGCGAAACCCGGGTTACTCACCATGAACCGGATGAGGTGATACCCGGTTCATGTCAGAGGCCGGTAAGGCTCCCCCTTACCTATTCCCCCAACAGCGCTGCTGAGGACCATCTATCGAGTGGAAGATGTTCGAGAGTGCGTGCGTCATCAGCTTATTTACGGAGCTCAGGTTGGTCTTGCTTTTGTGCGGCCGTGGCACCCAAGTGTGAACTTCAATTCTGTAGCACAGCTGCCTGTTACCTGAGGGGTTCCTATAGATTGTGGTCCTCATTATGAGGTGGTGCGCCCAACTACTGAGCGCATTGTTTGGCTAACTGTTGCCGAGACGAAGCAACTGCTCCGGGAGGGTGGCAATCGTCAATAGTTTGATTGTTGCTTGGGGTGTGTGAGTATCCTTTGTCCATTTGTTAAGGTTTATTAAGGTGTTTACCTTCTAACCTTATAAATAGTTAAGTGTTTGCAGATACATTGTGGTTTTTATGCTAGTTTGGTGTTGCCCCCGTGCGTTGGGGTGTAACCATGTTTAGCATGTAGTCGACAATGGAAATATGTACTCAAATATTATTTATTGCTATGACTGAGAAGCCATGTATTTGCTCGGATTACATCGTGGCTAGGACAACCTTATTTGCGAGTAAAGTACTCTCCTAAGGATAGAATTTGCGATAGTGCGCCATGTTCCATGGGTTGGAGAAGATGCTACCTGTTTTTGGATTTTTCAGGCGATATGCCCCCCCTGGAATAGCTTCGTGTATGATGAAGGGTCCTTCCCAAGGTGGCTCGAGCTTGAGTCGCAACATCAGGCCCCCCACCATGAAATATCTGCTGCGGATGCGACGACTGTGGTGGTTACGTAGGGCTTGCTGGTAGATGGCAGATCTAGCGAGTGCTATGTCTCGAGCTTCATCGAGTGTGTCCACGTGGTTGGCGAGTGCTATACTGGATGCTTCTTCGCTGTAGGCGACGACACATGGTGTGCCGAGTCAAACATCCTCGGACAAGACTGCCTCAGCCCCGTAAACCATGAAAAATGGCGTGTATTGTGTTGACCTGTTTGGGGTTGTCCTCAAGCTCCATAGGACGGATGGTATTTCCTCAGCCCAGTGCCCGGCCGTTGCGTCCTATCTTGCGGTTAGTCTCTTTTTCAAGCCAGTCGAAACTAAGTCGTTAGATTGTTCGACTTGGCCGTTGGTTTGGGGATATCCTAAAGAGGCAAAACTAAGAGTTGTCACATTTTCTTTGCAGTAGGCTCGGGTTTCTTTGGCTGTGAAATTGGTCCCGTTGTCTGTGATGTTGTTGTGGGGGACACCAAATCTGCAGATGTTGGAGTCGAGAAATTTTACAGCGCACTTCGCGTGTTGAGATGTGACCGGGACAACTTCTGTCCACTTCGTAAACATTGTCGACCGCTACCACCAGATGTGTGTATCCTCCGGGTGTTGCTTTGTGAAGTGGCCCTACCATGTCGAGTCCCCATTGAGAGAAGGGCTAGGACAGTCGGATCATGTGGAGCTTCGTTGCTAGCATGTGTGGCTTGAGTGCGAATCGCTGGCGGGCATCACATCTTTCGACTAGGTCTTTGGCATCTCTGGCTGCTATAAGCCAGTAGAACCCCGCTCGAAAGGCTTTTCCCAGAATAGCTCTCCAACTGGCGTGGTGCCCGCAATCTCCTTGATGTGTGACCCAGAGTAATTATTTTCCATTTTCAGGTGTGATGCACCGCTGAAGGATTCCCGAGATGCTTTGCTTGTACAGTTCTCCGTTCAACACCCGAAAAGATTTGCTGCGCCGTACTATCTGTCTTGCTTCGGAGACATATCCTAGCAGCTGATGTCGAAGCATGTAGTCCAGGTACTTCTTCGTCCAAATTGGCTCGGCCAGAAAGACTTGACGCGAGATTTGATGAATTAGGGCGATAAACACTCTTTGTTTGCTCACATCTGACTCAGTTTCTGCAGGTACTTCTGTTGGCTTCTTTAGTTTGACGGACCTTTTGTTTATTTTCTCGAATTAAATTTCTGGCGGTATCGGTGCATTGGTCGACCCGATGTTCGCTAATCTGCCAGCTTCCTCATTACTCAAGCGTGCTACGTGCTTTAGCTCGCAACCTTGGAAACTTCCTTCGAGCAGGTTATACATGTCGCGATAAGTGATCATGTTATCTATGATTGCATCACTTTCCTTCATTCTTTGCTGCACGATGAGGTTAGAGTCTCCGTACAACATTAAGCGAGTGGCACCGCAGGCCAATGCCATCTTCATGTCGTGCAGGAGTACTTCATACTCGGTGTCATTGTTGGATGCTAGGTGATCCGACGGGAAGTCAAGTCGTAGGACGTAATAGAGCTTGTCCCCTCTCGGGGATATTAGGATGAACTCGGCTCCCGCTCCTTCATTCCTATTGGATCTGTCAAAGTACATTATCCATGAGCTCGAGTATTTTTACTTCCCTGGAGTTTGCAGTTCCGTCCACTCCGAGAGGAATTCCACAACTACCTGTGATTTGAGGGTGTCTTGCCCCTTATACACTATGTCCCATGCACCTAGTTTAATGCTCCATTTGGCTATTCTTCGGGATGCCATTGGATTGTTCATGATTGTCCCGAGTGATGCGTTGTTTAGCACCGTGACGGTATGCTCCTGGAAATAATGCTTAATCTTGCGAGCCGTGAAGACCACTCCGTACGCAAGTTTCTGGTAGTGAGGGTATCGCTGTTTGCACGGTGAGAGTACCTCGCTGAGGTAGTAGATTGGCTCCTGAACTCCGTGCGTATTCCCCTCTTTGGGTTGATTTACCATGATTACCGTGCTGACCACTTGATTAGTTGCGGCTAGTACAAGTATAATGGCTCTCTCTCATGAGGTGTAGCCAATATCTTTCTGCTCGACAGTACTCTTTTTATATCTGTGAATGCCTTCCTTGCTTCTTCAGTCCACTCGAACTTTTCTGTCTTCTTTAACAGTTTGTAGAAAGAAAGGGCTTGTTCGCCCAATCTTGCGACGAACCTGCTGAGGGATGCTAATCGCCCTGCTAGCTGCTGCACCCCACGGAGGTTTGTCAGCTCTTTCATCGTCAGGATGGCCTGAATTTTCTTCGGGTTAGCTTCTATTCCTCTGGCTGAGACCAGGTAGGCGAGCAATTGTCCTGATGGTACACCAAAGACACATTTGGCCGGGTTGATCTTGATATTGTATGCATTTAGGGCGTCGAATGTTTTCCTTGTGTCCTCAAGGAGTGTATCCTCCACTCGAGTCTTGATCACTATGTCGTTGATGTAGACTTGCACATTTTTCCCAATGATTTTGGTGAGACACTTTTGCATGCAACGCTGATATGTGGCGCCTGCGTTTTTTAGCCCGAAGGGCATGGTGGTGTATCAGTATACACTGTGTGGTGTGATGAATGTTGTTTTCTCCTTGTCTTCCTATTTCATCCTGATCTGACTATAGCCTGAGTAGGCGTCTAGGAAGGACATGCGCTGGCAACCTGCTGTGGAGTCGATGATATGGTCGATCCATGGGAATGGGAAGTTATCCTTGGGGCAGTGTTTGTTCAACAACGTAGTTGATGCACACGTGAAGGATGTCTGTGTTTTTCTTCGGGACATCACCAGCTTTGCTAACCAGGTGGAAATCTTGATCTCCCTGATGAATTTTGTGGCTAATAGCCTGTTCACTTCTTCTCCGAGTGCGCGCTGCTTTGGTTTGGAGAATCGTCGAGTGGTCTGCTTCACTGGCTTGTCGTCTTTGAGCACTTCTAGCGAGTGCTCGGCAAACTCCCTGGGAATACCTGGCATATCTGATGGCTTCTAGGCGAAGATTTCCCAGTACTCACGGAGGAGTTCGACAAGCGCGCTTTCCTATGCGGAGGTGAGTCTTGCTGACACCATCGTCGTCTTCGCGGGATCCGTCTGGTGGACTTGATGCATTCGAGTATTGTTGCTTGGGCTGAACTCAAGGTCTGGGGCGTTTCTTTTGGCATGTGGAATCACAGAGTTATCCGTGGTCTTTGCCAATTCTTCGAGCTCATCTTGCATCCTGAAAGATTTTCCGATCTCGTGGAAGTCATTGTCGCATTTGTCTGATTTCTGGAAGTCTCCGTTTACGGTGATGATGCTCGTGATACACACGTTTGTTGGGAGACCCCAAGAGTAGGGTGTGATGAGCACAATGGTAGGTGTTTCCCCTTAGTTAGAAACCAAGGTTTTCAATCCAGTAGGAGAAAGAGGACCTTCGGAAGGTTGATGGCACAGACGGTGGTGCTGGCGCTTCACCGGTGTCAGCAACAATGTGGAACCTGCACACAACACGACCAAAATACTTTGCCCCAATGGTACAGTGAGGTTGTCAATCTCACCGGTCTTGCTGAAAACAAAGATTAGACCTATAGTGTGGAAAATAGTGTATGCTTGCAGTAAGTAAAGAAAGCAAGAAATAGTTGTGGTTAATGGACCGGGGTTCATAGTGTCACTAGCGGTGTCTCTCCATAAAAGATAGCATGCTGGGTGAACAAATTACAGCTGGGCAATTGACAAATAGAGGTTGCACCATAATGCACAATATGACATGAAGATTACTATGATATTTAGTGCGGGCATTACAACAAGTTACATAGACCGACATCCATCTGCATCTATGACTAATAATCCACCCTAAGGTTATCATCCGAACCCCCTTAGGTATTAAGTTGCAAGCAACAGATAATTGCATTAAACAAAGTGTGTAATGTAAGAAATGATTATGCACGCGGGCACTCTCACCGATGTTTTCTCCCCAATGGCAACATCACATCCTCCCCCTTCACGTTTCTGTCACTCGAGCAAGGCAAAAAGGAGTCATGAACCCACTATCGAGCATAAATACTCCCTCTTGGAGTCACTAGCAACTACTTTGCCCGAATAACCACTAGCAATGGAGAGCATGCAAGATAGCAAATAACATATGAAAATAAAGACTATAATAAACTTGGCATAAGGTCAATATTCATCGGATCCCAGCAAACACAGCACAGAGAATTACATAAGATCAATCTCGATCATGATAGGCAGCTCACGAGATCTAAACATCGATGCATAGGAGGAGAAGACAACCATCTAGCTACAGCTATGAACCCGTAGTCCAAGGATGAACTACTCAAGCATCACTCTAGAGGCAGGCATGGTAATGTAGAAGCCTCCGGTGATGATGTCCTCTCCGGCAGGGTGCCGTAAACAGCTTCAGAACCCCCTGATCTAGGGTTGACTGTGACGGCGGCTGCGGAACTTTTCGGGGATTTTTTATCAGGTGTTTAGGGTTTTCCATCCGGGGGGATTAAATAGGCGAAAGGGCAAAGGCGGTGGAGCTCCAGGGGCCCCATACCCATAGCTTGCGCGGCCAGGGTAACTCGCGCCACCCTATGGTGTGGCCCCCTGGTGCCCGTCTTTGACTCTTATTCGGTGTTCTGGATGCTTCCGGGGAAATAGGAACTTCGGGCTTTGTGGGGTCCAATTCCGAGAATGTTTACAGAACAACTTTTCTGAAACCAAAAATAGCAGAAAACAGGTAATTGGCACTTGGCATCTTGTTAATAGGTTAGTCCCGGAAAACGTATAAAAATTCTATAAATAAGGGAGAAAACAAGTAGCAATTGACATAATATGATAATGGTGTAACGTCCCTGTTTTGCTACATTAGGGTGTGTGGTGTTGTGTTCATCTCATACATGCATGAAACAAAAATTTAATCATGTTTGAACCAAGTTAAGTTGTGAATTTAAATGGAGTTGAGAAAATACCACAAATAGTACTTAAAATGGGTTCCAAAATTTTGTATTGAAATTTTTTTCAAATACACCAAAGAAACACATGGTTTTGTTGGAATTTTTGTGAGGTTTCCAAAAAGTATTTTGCCAAAATTTATATTTGCAAAAAGGTCCTCAAAACTAGGATTCCTATTCTGTTTTAATATGGAAAATGGCCTCTTCGTGATTTCTGAAAGTTCCAGGGGGTTTTCTGTAAAGTTACGTTTTGTTTCTTCCTCCTCCCGCCAGTAGATGAACTGGCCACCAACTGTGCCCACGCCACGTCCTGCTTGTTCCCCCGCGTGGATAAGGAGCACGAGGAGGCGTCCTCGACCCTCCTCCTCTCACCCGAGCCCTCCTCTCTCGCTCGCAGCTTCCTCCCTCTATGTATTTTCCTCTACGAGGCCGAAACCATAGCTCCGTTGGTCGTCGAGGGAGCTGCCGAATTGAGCCTCCCCGCGCCCAACAGAGCAGCCCATCCTCATCGTCGTCGCCTCCTTGTCCTCCCCGCGGAGCTATTCGAGCGGGAATGGCCGGAATCGGCCGCGCCATCATCATCTTCTCCACGGCCGGTAGCCGGCCACCGGTGAAATCCTCCGCCTCTCGTCCTCCCGTGCCCTGCCGGTTGTCTCTCCACGCTCAGGGTGAGCAAATGGTCCTCCCAGACCCCTCCATCTTCTTCCTCCCCCTCTGTACCGTGCCGTCGTCGAAGCCGAGCGCCGCCGCCATGATTCGTGCTCGCCGACGAGGTTCCGGCGACCCCTTTCTGGCGGTGCCACTACTGTTGTGTTCCCCTCGGCCTTCTCCACCTCGTGGTGCAACTCGATTTGAGAATCGAGCGTGCCAACGCGCGATTGCACAGAGGCAGAGCCATCCCAGGCTCTGCTGACGTCATCATGACGTCAGCACGGTATCATAAACTTGTTTTCTTTTTCCCAAAAAATGGTTAATACATTCATAAATGAATTAAAATGGAAATTTGAATATCTCTTAAAATAATAGCCAGAAAAATAAAATAAAAACATGGAAATGTTCAGAAAAATGTAATCTACCTGTTTATGTCATTTGCACATATGTTTGACAAAGTTAAAAAATGAGCATTATTTAATGTCATTTAAATCATTAAAAATGCAGAAAATAAGTTTTTAATCAATAAAATTAGAAAATTAAAAGTTATATACCATTTTGCTCAAAATGAGAAATTCAACCTAGCTATGATGTTTTCGAACCCATTTGAGCAATTAAAATTGTCTCACTTTCAGAATTGCCCGAAGTGCCCCTCTGGGGTCTATTTCGGGCTAATTTAAGTAAAATTGCATAACTGCCATACGAACCCTAGCAACCCATCAAACATGTTTAGAGCTTTATTTCAGTGCATTAACTTGCTCATGCATACATATTGCGCATTGCATCGATGCCATGTTTGATTGTTGTTTCTCTTTTGGTGCTTTTCTTCTGATCGGTAGAACGCGTCTCCGAAGTGAAGGCCAGCAACTCCTTTGACGAATACTTGATCCTAACAGACAAGTTAAGAACTTATCCCTGAAGACATTCTCTGGTTTTCTTGAAGCAAGGCAAGCATAACCTCTTATCTGCCCATATATGATTTCGAAAGATTTTTTACTCTCGTACAATGCATTCGATTCCAATGTATCTTGTGTCGGTAGTTAGAGTTGTCCTATACAATGCATAGCCTAATTATCCTTATCCACTACTCCTAGAAGACATAGGTTTGATTGTGTTCATCGCCAAAGCCTTAAATATGTTGTGCTTAGTCATACATGCTTGTTATCTCTGCTCCATCCGGTTGATGAATCAGAGTTGCAAATGAATCTAGTATGATAGGATGTTGTGGAAAGTAAAGAGAACTTGTTTAACATGTTTTAAAGGTGTGGATGATGAGACCACAGAGGGTCGGTGGTGGTTATCTCGTTCATGCCCCTAGGAGCGAGTTCTCGTCTTCGAGCCAAGACTAAGCATGCATCCACACGGGGATTGGATTCCCCTCGGTCTCAACTTGCCTAGTTTGTTCCATGAGTCGCCTAGTTTGGGTTTCCATTTGGATTTGCGGGGATATTAAAACACTTTCTAAACTAGGATGTGGGGATGTATCGGTGCTCTGCAGGTAGGTAACCGTCGAGCATTACGCACAACGATAGAGACCCGGCAGGAGATGGCCACTCCCTATTGGGGGTCCATCTCTACTCGAAGCGACTCGTGGAATAGGCGAAGCAAGGGAAAGGTCGTGGTCAACCTCCATCTGCCGGCACTTCCTGGAATAGTGCTAACGTTCTGTCATTAAGAGTTGGTTTGTGCGTGTGGTTAAAGTTGTACACCCCTGAAGGGTTAAATCTTTTCGAAAAGTCGTGTCTGCGGTTAAGGACGACTTGGTGACGGATTCTGTGATCATAGACAACTTGAATGGAGTGACTAAAACTTGTTGATAACGAATGAAAGATGCCTCCTCGGAGATGCCGAGAGGAGTTACCTTGTAGCATGAGTTACCGGAACAACTTGAGGTGGTGATCTTTGGAGCACGAGGTGCTGATATGTTTTGGTGGTTTAAAAAGATGACGATATCAGTAGTTGAGTAGTTTCCTGATCCGTTTTCAAAACACTCCATGAGTTGTTCTATTCCTCCCTCAATTTGGAAAACAAAGATGGCTTTACGTTCATAACTCTTTTTAAAAGAAGCAGATATATAGTAGGTTAACTAAGTCTTGTTGAGTACCTCACGTACTCATGTTTGCTTCAACTTGGTTCAGGTGGAGTTCCTCAGTTCGGTGGTGTTTCGACATGGACATCGACGAGTAGTTTGGGGTTCCCAGGTAGCAACCTGGAATCTATGGGCTGGGACGTCGCCTTATGTTGCAGCCTCTTAGGCCTTTTTGTTTCTTGTTGATTAGCAACATAATTTTCCTTCCGTTGTCTGATGTAATGTTGGGTCATGTGAACTCTGCTTGTAAGCTATACTCTAGTAACACCTGTTTAATACAACTTCCAGGTCCAGAGTGTTGCTTTGATCGGTTGTTGGTTTCGAGCTCATTGTTATACATTTTTGGCTATGCCTGCATAGTTGTCGCAGACGAGGGGTTGTGGAGCCGATGATCCATGTCCGAGCCCGTCTGCCGATGTGATTCGGCCTGGGAGGAGGTAACCCCAGTAACCCTTGATTGTTGTTGCACTTTCTGGACACATAGCATCTCTGTATAGCTTTGGTCTCGTTCCTTCAGTTTCATACGATTCGTGGACGCTTTGATATGCATAGTTGGTTATGACTAGCATGGACAGAAGGAGTAGTAGTACCGTGGTGATCCGGCCTGCGTGCCGATGAATCCAGTCTGCCTGCCGTTGTTTGTTGCGGCCGGGGCTGGTAACCCTGAAGCCCTTGTGGGTCCATGACTAGGAGCGCATAACAGTATGTATACCTTTGGGTCCGGGGTCGTGACACATGGAGCATCAAAAATTATAGATACGTTGGAGACGTATCAGGTGATTGCGCCGTATTCTCCTGGTAGCTTCAACTTGAGGTAGGCATAGTGGGGTACTGCCATGAATATCACGAACGCAGTTCGGCCGAGAATGGCGTGGTACTGTGATGGCCAGTCGACTACCTCGAAGTCGAGAAACTCCCGTCTATAATTGCTCGGGTCTCCAAGGACTACCGCTAGGTTAATTGTCCCAAGTGGCCGAACTGCTTTTCCTGGTACTATTCCATGGAACGATGTTTATGATTATGTGAGTCCGTCCAGGTTCTAGTTAATCTTGCGGAGTGTGTCCGCGTATATGATGTTTATCCCACTACCTCCATCCATGAATACCCTGGCTAGGTCGTAGTTGCCTACTTGCGTCTAGATGACGAGTGCTGCGTGTCCTGGTCGATATACCCATGGTGGGTGATCCTCCCCGGATAACGTTATCGGGTGCTCGGACATCTTGAGGTACTCTGTTTTGGATGGTGGTGCCTGTACCATGTTGATGTGGCGATTATTGGTCTTTTGAACCCTTCGGGACGAGCAGACCTTCTGTATCATGCCTATGATTCCTTGAAGGTTTGGGTACCCCTTTCCCCTTGGTTGGCCGATGCTGGGTTCGCGACTACAAGCATGTTGTGTTGCCCTGCCTATGGAGGTGGGGCGGTGGTGGTGCGTTAGGCACGAGTCTGTGCCCTCCCGGTAGCTGTGGGTATCCCTGGCTTGTGGCGACTTGATGCCTTTTTAGTATGCCTCGTGAATGTTCTGGAACTTCCGACAGTCCTTAAGGAGATGGGTGACCTTGAGCTTGCCCATGTACTTATCTGTGAACAGATGTAGGGAGCAGTATCCGCCGAGGTCTTCCTTAGGAGTATTGTCATCTGGTTTTGGCTTCCACTCGCTATTCCCGCGGGACCCGTTGATATGTCATAAACATATCCCTAATTTATGATGCTCCATGATCATATCGTGCCAATTGCTACATGTTTTCTCCCTTATTTATGTCATTTTTATCGATTTTCCGGACTAACCTATTAATAAGATGCCACAGAGCCAGTTCCCTATTTTGTGCTGTTTTTTAGTTTCAGAAAAGTTGTTCTGGAAATATTCTCGGAATTGGAAAATTCGAAGACCGGAAGTCCAATTTTCTCCGGAAGCATCCAGAAGAACGAAGAGGAGCCGAAGAGGGGAAACAGGGGGACCACACCATAGGGTGGCGCGCCCCCCTAGCCGCGCCAGCTATGGGTGTGGGGCCCCCGGCCTCCACCGCCTTTGCCCTTTCGCCTATTTAAGCCCCCCGGATGGAAAACCCTAGGCATCTGATCAAAATCCCCGAAAAAGTTCTTGTAACATCCCTCATTTTTGGAAAACTCAAAAATCACAAAAATTTGAAACTTTTTGTTTTCATGTTTAGTAAGTTACAAAAAACCAAATGAGATGCAAGAAACAAAAGAAAACAATGCATGTTCTAATGTTTTGAAAATGAAAATCCAATATACCTCTATTCCATAAACCCTAAAGTCATTTCAAAATAAATATTTCTACATAAATAAAATAATTCTTCTTAAGCAAGCCCTTACACCAAACATGTTTTCAACCCAATTATGATCTTGAAAATATTTGATATATAAAAACTAGAGAATTGTTATCTCTAATATTTTTCTTCTTATCTCTAAAAAGGGTTTCACTACTATTGATAACCCCAAAATAGATATAAGTTGGATCCTTGTTTTCCAAGTGTTATGTCAATCAACAAAATAATATAGTGCTATAGAAATAAATTGTTTATGAAAACAAGTAACATACTTTGAGAAAACAATGTTTTTCATTTGGGAAAACCTTTCTGCTTTTACTAAACCCCATTTCCAAATTTATTAAATAATTCTCTATGTTTGAAATATAACAAAAGGATACTAATTGTGGTTTCACTAATATGTTGAAAATATACAATATGAAAGTTCCTAAAAGAGTCTTAGAAAACAATAGTTGAACCATAGAAAATATTTCTAAAAATTGTTTTAATCATATAAAAATTAATATTTTCTATTAAGTGAGTATCATTGTTTCTTCATATTTTAAAATCATAAAATATCAAAACCATTAAAAATGATTTTGGAAAATGTCATTTGATCACATTGATGTCTCTGATATTTTATTCAACCCATAATTTTAATTTAAATAATTGATATTTTAAAAATGGCATTAATATGCTATTAGTGAAATCATTTCTATTTCAAAATATAAAATAGCAAAACAAGTGTAAATGGTTTTCAAAAAAAATATTTGACTTATATAATGTCTCTTTATTTTTATAAAACCCTTTCTCAAAATTAAATTTGATTTTCTATTAAAAATGCTATTAAGTCACTTTTAATGAATTATTCAAATTTCATAATTCAAAAATGTAATATGTTGAAAAGTTTATAAAAATGGTACTGTTAGAAAGTATTTGAAATAATATGATTTTAGAAATTTGTTTCATGATAATTGGATTCATAAAACAGAAGATATAAAATAAATGAGAAAACAGAAATTAAAAAGAAAAGAAAATCATTGATGACGTCATCATGACGTCATCATCTTCAATCTCTGTAATGACACAGAAACGGCCGAAATCAATCGCAATGAAATCGAGCGTTTCTTCCTGGAATTGATGCCTCTCTCTGGTCCTCCTTATAGCCCACGGTTTCCTCTCCATTTCCCCTCTTGATCCCGAGCTAATCTCCCCCTCTCTCCTTAGAAATTGCTCGTCGGAGTTCATACTGGCCGCCGCCGTTTGTCGTCGTTTCCGGCCATCTCTGTAATCCATCTCCTCCCCTTTCTTAACCTTCTGGTTCCTCTTGTCCCCGCGCCTCTCCTGACGTTTTGCATCAATTTTTGGAGCAAGGAATAGTTGGCGCCATCCATTCCCGTGGTCGCCGGAATCCCGAGGTGCTCCTTCCGCTCGACGTCGTCATACCAGGAAACGGGAGACTACGCCATCCCTTCCATCCGCTTCATCGCGCCACGAGGATCGCCGTCGTCTTCTTCCCGAGGCCAGGGACCCCCTGGAACGTCAGCGCCGTCAACCTCCTGCTTCGCCGGCCGCCGCAGTTGCCATTTCCGGCGACCAAATCCTTCCAGCCGGTGAGCATCTTCTCAGATCCATCCTCGTCCGCTAGATCTAGATCCACGGCCACGATTAGATCACTTACCGAACAGGTACGGGCGAATCAGAGAGCGCCACGTATGCTGCGCGTTAAGTAACCAATTTGTCGCTCGGTGCAGCGTGAAGCCAGCCCAGGCCCACCCCCTGTCTACCGCATCGCGCGGTAAATAGCCAAATTGAGCCCAACTGCCTCTGGAATTTATTCCTGAATAAAAATAGAATTATCAATTTTGCAGAAAAGCCCTTGTAACTTAGAACCTTCATAACTTTTCAACCAATAGCCCAAATTTAGCAATCTTGGACTTTTTGAAAAGCCCTTGACATCTAGAAACTTTTGGCACTGGCCAAATTTAAATTTGACAAACTTAAAACTTTTCAAATTCAAATATGCTTGTTTGATGAAATTTGGCATAATTCAAATTCTACAAATCCAAAAATTGTAAATAAAATATATTTGGAAACCTTAGGATGTGTACCTTCATATCCTCTGTCCCAAAATAATTTTTGATCAAATTAAAATTGAATTTAGAATTAATTGGAATATTTGAGTAATTTTGACATAGAATTAATTCTGTAAATAATTTCAATATGGTTCCTTAACCAAAATTGCTCCATTTGGCAACCTTAATCCATAAAAACAAGTTCCATAGAATTTTGGACACATATGAGCCATACCCAAGTATTTTAGGCCAAGTTATCACACACATGTTTCACACCATATTAAAAATGACTTAGGAAATATTTTTGCTTTAGTGATTCTATGGGTGTATGGCTATATGAAACCAAGGCTAAGTCCTTAGTGAAGTTTCAATACTTAGCCAACAAATGAACCTAAAAACACTAGTACTATAGTTTTCTATCTACTTCCCCACTCTTCTATTCTTGCTTCAAGAAATTCATCAAGACTCAAGCACAAGGAGGGACTTCATTTCAACTTGGTGGCAACATGAAGAGATATGAGGAATATCATTGAAGAAATTGAAGGAAGGGCTTAGACTCCAAAACAACTAGAAGAAAATCCAGAAAGTACAAGTGTGAAGAAATCCAGAAGAAAACAACTCCCTCTCTCTTTCTATCCTTCTTCTTAAATTTTCTTTCAAATTAACTTAGTAGTATTTGTGCCCATCCCATACCCAAACCAATTAGTGAATTCAAAGCCATGAAGAATTTATCAAGACCAAGAGAAGAATCCATCCAAGGAACAAGACTACAATAGAAGCATGAAGATGATCTTCAAGAAGACAATCACATGAAGTCTAGAAACAATCCATACAAGTTGAAGAATAACAAGTTATTTTGTCCAACCATTGAACCAAATGGAAAACCCAAGACTTAGTAATATTTCCCCTTTGATGATGAAGTTAGTAGATCTACCCTAACCACAATGGAAAATACTAACATAGTCACTTAAATATTTTTGAAGGTGAATATGACCAAGTGTTTGCATGTATTACTTTAGTTGAAGAAGTATTATGTTTATTCTTAGTGAACTCTTGGAACTTCCTCGACAAGTATGGTTATAATAAAGTTAGATCACATCAAGCTCAACCTAGTCCTTCCCAAGTAAACCATTGGAATTTCCTTAACAAGAATGAGACCCCTAGTGAATGAATCTTTCAACTCAGACCTAGACCTTGTCCTAACCAACTTGGTTAAGACCCTTTTGATATGTTAGTTTGCTATGTATGTTTTATACACTTGTATGATTGTTTGGTAGAATGTTTGTTTATTTTGTTATTGTGTTTTCAATGAATAGATTGTACGGAGAGCAACGATCTTTTGTGAAGAGAGTGTGATTTCTTCACCAACTTCAACAAGGCAAGTAACACACCATCAACTACCCATTATTTTCTATATGCATTAGTTGATTTTGAGTAGTATGCATGATAGGAATTTTTAATAAGTTATATTATGCTATGCTATTATCCTAGTAGTGTGTAGCCATCCCTTATACCTTGTTATTTGATATCCTTTGAACTTAGTGGATGCTATGCAATATTACAAATTGTTTTACTAGATGTTGAGGAAAAATTCTAAGTATAACTAAAGAATGAACCACCTGGGTGGAAGTGGTAAGACTGGGTTATGTTGAGTGTTGCCTCAGGGCCCTTGTTTAAGGGTTATTTCACTTGAGGTTGTCACTTGAGGATGGCCACCCAGGAACAAAGAGATTACTATGTCCCTCTAAATCTAGTAGCTTCCCGTGCAGCCTTTTGACAATATGGGCTCTGTCTTGATCAATTAAGTTGTGAGGGTTCAGCCCAGGCTTGACAAGCAGATGTAGCAAAATTATAGGTGGAACGGGTCTTGCCGGTGGGTTTGGACTTCTTCTTCTGAAAGATCTCGTCTCAATTCTCTCCTTTCCATGATGCACTCCGGGTATATAGGATGTTTGGGCTAATTGAAGACAAAGGGTGAAAGTGCACAACCTCTGCAGAGTCAACAAACTAAGATCTTAGCCGTGTCCCCGGTTATGGACAATTATCAGCAGCTGGACAAGGATTGACGGAAGAATCTCATCATCAATTTCAATAAGTAAAATTTTGACCAAGTGAAGAGTATTGTGGTGCTTGGATCTTAATCCAATGTTGCCACCCTTTTTGAAAAGAAAAGTTGGTTTTACAAAAGTGATAGGAGAAAAACTGGCTTTATGCAAAACTTAGCCAAAAACTCCACTCAGCCAAATAAGCACGTAGTATTAGTCTTGCCATTTATATCCACCATAGTGTTACTTGCCAATACATTAAATTGTATTGACTCCCTTGTGGCTGCATATTCCATATTGCAGATGTATCTGAAGACGAGTGAGGATTTCGTTTAGGATCTCGAGACTATCGCCAACATGTTTTGCCTGTGGCACATGAAGAAGATGGGCTCAATGTTGTACCTTGTTTTCCGCTGTATTTCTTTCTTTTCTGCTAGTCTTCTAAGACTATGCAAGTTGTAATCCTATTTTGTAAAGACTGGATCATGCGATGTAATAGAATTTGATGCATTTGCATGGTATTTCATTTTGTACTGTGGTGCTAGCAATCGATCCAGGGACTAGCACAATAACACAGGTATTCCATCTTTATAAAAAGTTGGGATGCTACAAAATGGTATCAGAGCATTGTGTTGCCCATAGAATTCGAGACCCTAAGTTTGGAAAAGACCCTAGGATTGAAAATTTTCTATGTTCAAACTTTCTGGAAACAAAACAATCATATTAATCCTTCTCATATCATCTCATCTATTATTCACCTTCAAAATTTTCTAGATGACCTACCTCTTCAATACCATCAAGACAAGATTGTTGATGACCATACCAAGAAGTGGAAGAAGTGTTTCACCACATGAAGACCTACACTCAAGACAATTGAAGAAAACTTGGAGATACACCAATACTTCACAACAATCAAGAATACCCCAAGACATTGAGGGAAGATTTTTGAAGAAACTCAATAAGATATAGATGAGACCACCAATCTAGTTACTTGGTTAGAACAACGTTAATGTGTTAGAGTATTGATCATACCAATGAGTGTGGTATGACAATATTAGTTGTTTTATAAAACATTGTTGTTTGGTGTGAAGATTGTTTGTTATGTGTTGTTTGTAAGATGAGTTTCCTTGATCTGCTATTTTGGATAAGAACCTTCCATAGCCATCTTTCTAAATCTCTACCCATCCCTACTAGACCAAACCCAACACCATACTCATTCACCAACCATAGTGAGAACCATTTGGAATCATACAACCTTTACCCTATTCATACACAAGCCATCCCATTTGAGGAATGCTAGTATCAAATTCCCTTCTTCTGTGTGAAGGAACAATCACATCCATGATCAATGCCAACTGCCTAATAAGGAGTATCAAGCCAATCAAACAAGTGAAGAAAGACAAGTGAACCCCAAGTTGCATGAGCTATGAAGGTTTCAGAGCCAACTACACCAAGAGAAGAAGTAATGAAGAAACACAACTACCCAGTTTGTGTTACATGAGAGTTGTTTAGAAATAGCATGATGTTTGCTTTCAAGGATGACAACAACAAGATGGAAGATTGCCAAGAACATCAAAAGATCAAGTTGAGAGTGAACCAAAGGCTTTTGATTGACCCAAAGAGTGACCCCTCAGTGTCAAAGGTAGTTCAACAGACCTATGTTGGTCTACACCTCTACCACAAAGGAAAGTTCTACTCAAGCCAATCTCAAATCAATCTGCACTCTAATCTAATGAAAATAGACTACCCACAAAAGTTTCTTTTAAGGGTGGTAGCCCACCCAGTTGTTTTGGAATCCAATTACCCAAATCTTTCTTTCTATCCTTCCCAAATCTCGGGACGAGATTTCTTTTAAGGGTGGTAGTCTGTAACATCCCTCATTTTTGGAAAACTCAAAAATCACAAAAATTTGAAACTTTTTGTTTTCATGTTTAGTAAGTTACAAAAAACCAAATGAGATGCAAGAAACAAAAGAAAACAATGCATGTTCTAATGTTTTGAAAATGAAAATCCAATATACCTCTATTCCATAAACCCTAAAGTCATTTCAAAATAAATATTTCTACATAAATAAAATAATTCTTCTTAAGCAAGCCCTTACACCAAACATGTTTTCAACCCAATTATGATCTTGAAAATATTTGATATATAAAAACTAGAGAATTGTTATCTCTAATATTTTTCTTCTTATCTCTAAAAAGGGTTTCACTACTATTGATAACCCCAAAATAGATATAAGTTGGATCCTTGTTTTCCAAGTGTTATGTCAATCAACAAAATAATATAGTGCTATAGAAATAAATTGTTTATGAAAACAAATAACATACTTTGAGAAAACAATGTTTTTCATTTGGGAAAACCTTTCTGCTTTTACTAAACCCCATTTCCAAATTTATTAAATAATTCTCTATGTTTGAAATATAACAAAAGGATACTAATTGTGGTTTCACTAATATGTTGAAAATATACAATATGAAAGTTGCTCAAAGAGTCTTAGAAAACAATAGTTGAACCATAGAAAATATTTCTAAAAATTGTTTTAATCATATAAAAATTAATGTTTTCTATTAAGTGAGTATCATTGTTTCTTCATATTTTAAAATCATAAAATATGAAAACCATTAAAAATGATTTTGGAAAATGTCATTTGATCACATTGATGTCTCTGATATTTTATTCAACCCATAATTTTAATTTAAATAATTGATATTTTAAAAATGGCATTAATATGCTATTAGTGAAATCATTTCTATTTCAAAATATAAAATAGCAAAACAAGTGTAAATGGTTTTCAAAAAAAATATTTGACTTATATAATGTCTCTTTATTTTTATAAAACCCTTTTTCAAAATTAAATTTGATTTTCTATTAAAAATGCTATTAAGTCACTTTTAATGAATTATTCAAATTTCATAATTCAAAAATGTAATATGTTGAAAAGTTTATAAAAATGGTACTGTTAGAAAGTATTTGAAATAATATGATTTTAGAAATTTGTTTCATGATAATTGGATTCATAAAACAGAAGATATAAAATAAATGAGAAAACAGAAATTAAAAAGAAAAGAAAATCATTGATGACGTCATCATGACGTCATCATCTTCAATCTCTGTAATGACACAGAAACGGCCGAAATCAATCGCAATGAAATCGAGCGTTTCTTCCTGGAATTGATGCCTCCCTCTGGTCCTCCTTATAGCCCACGGTTTCCTCTCCATTTCCCCTCTTGATCCCGAGCTAATCTCCCCCTCTCTCCTTAGAAATTGCTCGTCGGAGTTCATACTGGCCGCCGCCGTTTGTCGTCGTTTCCGGCCATCTCTGTAATCCATCTCCTCCCCTTTCTTAACCTTCTGGTTCCTCTTGTCCCCGCGCCTCTCCTGATGTTTTGCATCAATTTTTGGAGCAAGGAATCGTTGGCGCCATCCATTCCCGTGGTCGCCGGAATCCCGAGGTGCTCCTTCCGCTCGACGTCGTCATACCAGGAAACGGGAGACTACGCCGTCCCTTCCATCCGCTTCGTCGCGCCACGAGGATCGCCGTCGTCTTCTTCCCGAGGCCAGGGACCCCCTGGAACGTCAGCGCCGTCAACCTCCTGCACCGCCGGCCGCCGCAGTTGCCATTTCCGGCGACCAAATCCTTCCAGCCGGTGAGCATCTTCTCAGATCCATCCTCGTCCGCTAGATCTAGATCCACGGCCACGATTAGATCACTTACCGAACAGGTACGGGCGAATCAGAGAGCGCCACGTATGCTGCGCGTTAAGTAACCAATTTGTCGCTCGGTGCAGCGTGAAGCCAGCCCAGGCCCACCCCTTGTCTACCGCATCGCGCGGTAAATAGCCAAATTGAGCCCAACTGCCTCTGGAATTTATTCCTGAATAAAAATAGAATTATCAATTTTGCAGAAAAGCCCCTGTAACTTAGAACCTTCATAACTTTTCAACCAATAGCCCAAATTTAGCAATCTTGGACTTTTTGAAAAGCCCTTGACATCTAGAAACTTTTGGCACTGGCCAAATTTAAATTTGACAAACTTAAAACTTTTCAAATTCAAATATGCTTGTTTGATGAAATTTGGCATAATTCAAATTCTACAAATCCAAAAATTGTAAATAAAATATATTTGGAAACCTTAGGATGTGTACCTTCATATCCTCTGTCCCAAAATAATTTTTGATCAAATTAAAATTGAATTTAGAATTAATTGGAATATTTGAGTAATTTTGACATAGAATTAATTCTGTAAATAATTTCAATATGGTTCCTTAACCAAAATTGCTCCATTTGGCAACCTTAATCCATAAAAACAAGTTCCATAGAATTTTGGACACATATGAGCCATACCCAAGTATTTTAGGCCAAGTTATCACACACATGTTTCACACCATATTAAAAATGACTTAGGAAATATTTTTGCTTAAGTGATTCTATGGGTGTATGGCTATATGAAACCAAGGCTAAGTCCTTAGTGAAGTTTCAATACTTAGCCAACAAATGAACCTAAAAACACTAGTACTATAGTTTTCTATCTACTTCCCCACTCTTCTATTCTTGCTTCAAGAAATTCATCAAGACTCAAGCACAAGGAGGGACTTCATTTCAACTTGGTGGCAACATGAAGAGATATGAGTAATATCATTGAAGAAATTGAAGGAAGGGCTTAGACTCCAAAACAACTAGAAGAAAATCCAGAAAGTACAAGTGTGAAGAAATCCAGAAGAAAACAACTCCATCTCTCTTTCTATCCTTCTTCTTAAATTTTCTTTCAAATTAACTTAGTAGTATTTGTGCCCATCCCATACCCAAACCAATTAGTGAATTCAAAGCCATGAAGAATTTATCAAGACCAAGAGAAGAATCCATCCAAGGAACAAGACTACAATAGAAGCATGAAGATGATCTTCAAGAAGACAATCACATGAAGTCTAGAAACAATCCATACAAGTTGAAGAATAACAAGTTATTTTGTCCAACCATTGACCCAAATGGAAAACCCAAGACTTAGTAATATTTCCCCTTTGATGATGAAGTTAGTAGATCTACCCTAACCACAATGGAAAATACTAACATAGTCACTTAAATATTTTTGAAGGTGAATATGACCAAGTGTTTGCATGTATTACTTTAGTTGAAGAAGTATTATGTTTATTCTTAGTGAACTCTTGGAACTTCCTCGACAAGTATGGTTATAATAAAGTTAGATCACATCAAGCTCAACCTAGTCCTTCCCAAGTAAACCATTGGAATTTCCTTAACAAGAATGAGACCCCTAGTGAATGAATCTTTCAACTCAAACCTAGACCTTGTCCTAACCAACTTGGTTAAGACCCTTTTGATATGTTAGTTTGCTATGTATGTTTTATACACTTGTATGATTGTTTGGTAGAATGTTTGTTTATTTTGTTATTGTGTTTTCAATGAATAGATTGTACGGAGAGCAACGATCTTTTGTGAAGAGAGTGTGATTTCTTCACCAACTTCAACAAGGCAAGTAACACACCATCAACTACCCATTATTTTCTATACGCATTAGTTGATTTTGAGTAGTATGCATGATAGGAATTTTTAATAAGTTATATTATGCTATGCTATTATCCTAGTAGTGTGTAGCCATCCCTTATACCTTGTTATTTGATATCCTTTGAACTTAGTGGATGCTATGCAATATTACAAATTGTTTTACTAGATGTTGAGGAAAAATTCTAAGTATAACTAAAGAATGAACCACCTGGGTGGAAGTGGTAAGACTGGGTTATGTTGAGTGTTGCCTCAGGGCCCTTGTTTAAGGGTTATTTCACTTGAGGTTGTCACTTGAGGATGGCCACCCAGGAACAAAGAGATTACTATGTCCCTCTAAATCTAGTAGCTTCCCGTGCAGCCTTTTGACAATATGGGCTCTGTCTTGATCAATTAAGTTGTGAGGGTTCAGCCCAGGCTTGACAAGCAGATGTAGCAAAATTATAGGTGGAACGGGTCTTGCCGGTGGGTTTGGACTTCTTCTTCTGAAAGATCTCGTCTCAATTCTCTCCTTTCCATGATGCACTCCGGGTATATAGGATGTTTGGGCTAATTGAAGACAAAGGGTGAAAGTGCACAACCTCTGCAGAGTCAACAAACTAAGATCTTAGCCGTGTCCCCGGTTATGGACAATTATGAGCAGCTGGACAAGGATTGACGGAAGAATCTCATCATCAATTTCAATAAGTAAAATTTTGACCAAGTGAAGAGTATTGTGGTGCTTGGATCTTAATCCAATGTTGCCACCCTTTTTGAAAAGAAAAGTTGGTTTTACAAAAGTGATAGGAGAAAAACTGGCTTTATGCAAAACTTAGCCAAAAACTCCACTCAGCCAAATAAGCACGTAGTATTAGTCTTGCCATTTATATCCACCATAGTGTTACTTGCCAATACATTAAATTGTATTGACTCCCTTGTGGCTGCATATTCCATATTGCAGATGTATCTGAAGACGAGTGAGGATTTCGTTTAGGATCTCGAGACTATCGCCAACATGTTTTGCCTGTGGCACATGAAGAAGATGGGCTCAATGTTGTACCTTGTTTTCCGCTGTATTTCTTTCTTTTCTGCTAGTCTTCTAAGACTATGCAAGTTGTAATCCTATTTTGTAAAGACTGGATCATGCGATGTAATAGAATTTGATGCATTTGCATGGTATTTCATTTTGTACTGTGGTGCTAGCAATCGATCCAGGGACTAGCACAATAACACAGGTATTCCATCTTTATAAAAAGTTGGGATGCTACAAAATGGTATCAGAGCATTGTGTTGCCCATAGAATTCGAGACCCTAAGTTTGGAAAAGACCCTAGGATTGAAAATTTTCTATGTTCAAACTTTCTGGAAACAAAACAATCATATTAATCCTTCTCATATCATCTCATCTATTATTCACCTTCAAAATTTTCTAGATGACCTACCTCTTCAATACCATCAAGACAAGATTGTTGATGACCATACCAAGAAGTGGAAGAAGTGTTTCACCACATGAAGACCTACACTCAAGACAATTGAAGAAAACTTGGAGATACACCAATACTTCACAACAATCAAGAATACCCCAAGACATTGAGGGAAGATTTTTGAAGAAACTCAATAAGATATAGATGAGACCACCAATCTAGTTACTTGGTTAGAACAACGTTAATGTGTTAGAGTATTGATCATACCAATGAGTGTGGTATGACAATATTAGTTGTTTTATAAAACATTGTTGTTTGGTGTGAAGATTGTTTGTTATGTGTTGTTTGTAAGATGAGTTTCCTTGATCTGCTATTTTGGATAAGAACCTTCCATAGCCATCTTTCTAAATCTCTACTCATCCCTACTAGACCAAACCCAACACCATACTCATTCACCAACCATAGTGAGAACCATTTGGAATCATACAACCTTTACCCTATTCATACACAAGCCATCCCATTTGAGGAATGCTAGTATCAAATTCCCTTCTTCTGTGTGAAGGAACAATCACATCCATGATCAATGCCAACTGCCTAATAAGGAGTATCAAGCCAATCAAACAAGTGAAGAAAGACAAGTGAACCCCAAGTTGCATGAGCTATGAAGGTTTCAGAGCCAACTACACCAAGAGAAGAAGTAATGAAGAAACACAACTACCCAGTTTGTGTTACATGAGAGTTGTTTAGAAATAGCATGATGTTTGCTTTCAAGGATGACAACAACAAGATGGAAGATTGCCAAGAACATCAAAAGATCAAGTTGAGAGTGAACCAAAGGCTTTTGATTGACCCAAAGAGTGACCCCTCAGTGTCAAAGGTAGTTCAACAGACCTATGTTGGTCTACACCTCTACCACAAAGGAAAGTTCTACTCAAGCCAATCTCAAATCAATCTGCACTCTAATCTAATGAAAATAGACTACCCACAAAAGTTTCTTTTAAGGGTGGTAGCCCACCCAGTTGTTTTGGAATCCAATTACCCAAATCTTTCTTTCTATCCTTCCCAAATCTCGGGACGAGATTTCTTTTAAGGGTGGTAGTCTGTAACATCCCTCATTTTTGGAAAACTCAAAAATCACAAAAATTTGAAACTTTTTGTTTTCATGTTTAGTAAGTTACAAAAAACCAAATGAGATGCAAGAAACAAAAGAAAACAATGCATGTTCTAATGTTTTGAAAATGAAAATCCAATATACCTCTATTCCATAAACCCTAAAGTCATTTCAAAATAAATATTTCTACATAAATAAAATAATTCTTCTTAAGCAAGCCCTTACACCAAACATGTTTTCAACCCAATTATGATCTTGAAAATATTTGATATATAAAAACTAGAGAATTGTTATCTCTAATATTTTTCTTCTTATCTCTAAAAAGGGTTTCACTACTATTGATAACCCCAAAATAGATATAAGTTGGATCCTTGTTTTCCAAGTGTTATGTCAATCAACAAAATAATATAGTGCTATAGAAATAAATTGTTTATGAAAACAAGTAACATACTTTGAGAAAACAATGTTTTTCATTTGGGAAAACCTTTCTGCTTTTACTAAACCCCATTTCCAAATTTATTAAATAATTCTCTATGTTTGAAATATAACAAAAGGATACTAATTGTGGTTTCACTAATATGTTGAAAATATACAATATGAAAGTTGCTCAAAGAGTCTTAGAAAACAATAGTTGAACCATAGAAAATATTTCTAAAAATTGTTTTAATCATATAAAAATTAATGTTTTCTATTAAGTGAGTATCATTGTTTCTTCATATTTTAAAATCATAAAATATGAAAACCATTAAAAATGATTTTGGAAAATGTCATTTGATCACATTGATGTCTCTGATATTTTATTCAACCCATAATTTTAATTTAAATAATTGATATTTTAAAAATGGCATTAATATGCTATTAGTGAAATCATTTCTATTTCAAAATATAAAATAGCAAAACAAGTGTAAATGGTTTTCAAAAAAAATATTTGACTTATATAATGTCTCTTTATTTTTATAAAACCCTTTTTCAAAATTAAATTTGATTTTCTATTAAAAATGCTATTAAGTCACTTTTAATGAATTATTCAAATTTCATAATTCAAAAATGTAATATGTTGAAAAGTTTATAAAAATGGTACTGTTAGAAAGTATTTGAAATAATATGATTTTAGAAATTTGTTTCATGATAATTGGATTCATAAAACAGAAGATATAAAATAAATGAGAAAACAGAAATTAAAAAGAAAAGAAAATCATTGATGACGTCATCATGACGTCATCATCTTCAATCTCTGTAATGACACAGAAACGGCCGAAATCAATCGCAATGAAATCGAGCGTTTCTTCCTGGAATTGATGCCTCCCTCTGGTCCTCCTTATAGCCCACGGTTTCCTCTCCATTTCCCCTCTTGATCCCGAGCTAATCTCCCCCTCTCTCCTTAGAAATTGCTCGTCGGAGTTCATACTGGCCGCCGCCGTTTGTCGTCGTTTCCGGCCATCTCTGTAATCCATCTCCTCCCCTTTCTTAACCTTCTGGTTCCTCTTGTCCCCGCGCCTCTCCTGATGTTTTGCATCAATTTTTGGAGCAAGGAATCGTTGGCGCCATCCATTCCCGTGGTCGCCGGAATCCCGAGGTGCTCCTTCCGCTCGACGTCGTCATACCAGGAAACGGGGAGACTACGCCGTCTCTTCCATCCGCTTCGTCGCGCCACGAGGATCGCCGTCGTCTTCTTCCCGAGGCCAGGGACCCCCTGGAACGTCAGCGCCGTCAACCTCCTGCACCGCCGGCCGCCGCAGTTGCCATTTCCGGCGACCAAATCCTTCCAGCCGGTGAGCATCTTCTCAGATCCATCCTCGTCCGCTAGATCTAGATCCACGGCCACGATTAGATCACTTACCGAACAGGTACGGGCGAATCAGAGAGCGCCACGTATGCTGCGCGTTAAGTAACCAATTTGTCGCTCGGTGCAGCGTGAAGCCAGCCCAGGCCCACCCCTTGTCTACCGCATCGCGCGGTAAATAGCCAAATTGAGCCCAACTGCCTCTGGAATTTATTCCTGAATAAAAATAGAATTATCAATTTTGCAGAAAAGCCCCTGTAACTTAGAACCTTCATAACTTTTCAACCAATAGCCCAAATTTAGCAATCTTGGACTTTTGAAAAGCCCTTGACATCTAGAAACTTTTGGCACTGGCCAAATTTAAATTTGACAAACTTAAAACTTTTCAAATTCAAATATGCTTGTTTGATGAAATTTGGCATAATTCAAATTCTACAAATCCAAAAATTGTAAATAAAATATATTTGGAAACCTTAGGATGTGTACCTTCATATCCTCTGTCCCAAAATAATTTTTGATCAAATTAAAATTGAATTTAGAATTAATTGGAATATTTGAGTAATTTTGACATAGAATTAATTCTGTAAATAATTTCAATATGGTTCCTTAACCAAAATTGCTCCATTTGGCAACCTTAATCCATAAAAACAAGTTCCATAGAATTTTGGACACATATGAGCCATACCCAAGTATTTTAGGCCAAGTTATCACACACATGTTTCACACCATATTAAAAATGACTTAGGAAATATTTTTGCTTAAGTGATTCTATGGGTGTATGGCTATATGAAACCAAGGCTAAGTCCTTAGTGAAGTTTCAATACTTAGCCAACAAATGAACCTAAAAACACTAGTACTATAGTTTTCTATCTACTTCCCCACTCTTCTATTCTTGCTTCAAGAAATTCATCAAGACTCAAGCACAAGGAGGGACTTCATTTCAACTTGGTGGCAACATGAAGAGATATGAGTAATATCATTGAAGAAATTGAAGGAAGGGCTTAGACTCCAAAACAACTAGAAGAAAATCCAGAAAGTACAAGTGTGAAGAAATCCAGAAGAAAACAACTCCATCTCTCTTTCTATCCTTCTTCTTAAATTTTCTTTCAAATTAACTTAGTAGTATTTGTGCCCATCCCATACCCAAACCAATTAGTGAATTCAAAGCCATGAAGAATTTATCAAGACCAAGAGAAGAATCCATCCAAGGATCAAGACTACAATAGAAGCATGAAGATGATCTTCAAGAAGACAATCACATGAAGTCTAGAAACAATCCATACAAGTTGAAGAATAACAAGTTATTTTGTCCAACCATTGACCCAAATGGAAAACCCAAGACTTAGTAATATTTCCCCTTTGATGATGAAGTTAGTAGATCTACCCTAACCACAATGGAAAATACTAACATAGTCACTTAAATATTTTTGAAGGTGAATATGACCAAGTGTTTGCATGTATTACTTTAGTTGAAGAAGTATTATGTTTATTCTTAGTGAACTCTTGGAACTTCCTCGACAAGTATGGTTATAATAAAGTTAGATCACATCAAGCTCAACCTAGTCCTTCCCAAGTAAACCATTGGAATTTCCTTAACAAGAATGAGACCCCTAGTGAATGAATCTTTCAACTCAAACCTAGACCTTGTCCTAACCAACTTGGTTAAGACCCTTTTGATATGTTAGTTTGCTATGTATGTTTTATACACTTGTATGATTGTTTGGTAGAATGTTTGTTTATTTTGTTATTGTGTTTTCAATGAATAGATTGTACGGAGAGCAACGATCTTTTGTGAAGAGAGTGTGATTTCTTCACCAACTTCAACAAGGCAAGTAACACACCATCAACTACCCATTATTTTCTATATGCATTAGTTGATTTTGAGTAGTATGCATGATAGGAATTTTTAATAAGTTATATTATGCTATGCTATTATCCTAGTAGTGTGTAGCCATCCCTTATACCTTGTTATTTGATATCCTTTGAACTTAGTGGATGCTATGCAATATTACAAATTGTTTTACTAGATGTTGAGGAAAAATTCTAAGTATAACTAAAGAATGAACCACCTGGGTGGAAGTGGTAAGACTGGGTTATGTTGAGTGTTGCCTCAGGGCCCTTGTTTAAGGGTTATTTCACTTGAGGTTGTCACTTGAGGATGGCCACCCAGGAACAAAGAGATTACTATGTCCCTCTAAATCTAGTAGCTTCCCGTGCAGCCTTTTGACAATATGGGCTCTGTCTTGATCAATTAAGTTGTGAGGGTTCAGCCCAGGCTTGACAAGCAGATGTAGCAAAATTATAGGTGGAACGGGTCTTGCCGGTGGGTTTGGACTTCTTCTTCTGAAAGATCTCGTCTCAATTCTCTCCTTTCCATGATGCACTCCGGGTATATAGGATGTTTGGGCTAATTGAAGACAAAGGGTGAAAGTGCACAACCTCTGCAGAGTCAACAAACTAAGATCTTAGCCGTGTCCCCGGTTATGGACAATTATGAGCAGCTGGACAAGGATTGACGGAAGAATCTCATCATCAATTTCAATAAGTAAAATTTTGACCAAGTGAAGAGTATTGTGGTGCTTGGATCTTAATCCAATGTTGCCACCCTTTTTGAAAAGAAAAGTTGGTTTTACAAAAGTGATAGGAGAAAAACTGGCTTTATGCAAAACTTAGCCAAAAACTCCACTCAGCCAAATAAGCACGTAGTATTAGTCTTGCCATTTATATCCACCATAGTGTTACTTGCCAATACATTAAATTGTATTGACTCCCTTGTGGCTGCATATTCCATATTGCAGATGTATCTGAAGACGAGTGAGGATTTCGTTTAGGATCTCGAGACTATCGCCAACATGTTTTGCCTGTGGCACATGAAGAAGATGGGCTCAATGTTGTACCTTGTTTTCCGCTGTATTTCTTTCTTTTCTGCTAGTCTTCTAAGACTATGCAAGTTGTAATCCTATTTTGTAAAGACTGGATCATGCGATGTAATAGAATTTGATGCATTTGCATGGTATTTCATTTTGTACTGTGGTGCTAGCAATCGATCCAGGGACTAGCACAATAACACAGGTATTCCATCTTTATAAAAAGTTGGGATGCTACAAAATGGTATCAGAGCATTGTGTTGCCCATAGAATTCGAGACCCTAAGTTTGGAAAAGACCCTAGGATTGAAAATTTTCTATGTTCAAACTTTCTGGAAACAAAACAATCATATTAATCCTTCTCATATCATCTCATCTATTATTCACCTTCAAAATTTTCTAGATGACCTACCTCTTCAATACCATCAAGACAAGATTGTTGATGACCATACCAAGAAGTGGAAGAAGTGTTTCACCACATGAAGACCTACACTCAAGACAATTGAAGAAAACTTGGAGATACACCAATACTTCACAACAATCAAGAATACCCCAAGACATTGAGGGAAGATTTTTGAAGAAACTCAATAAGATATAGATGAGACCACCAATCTAGTTACTTGGTTAGAACAACGTTAATGTGTTAGAGTATTGATCATACCAATGAGTGTGGTATGACAATATTAGTTGTTTTATAAAACATTGTTGTTTGGTGTGAAGATTGTTTGTTATGTGTTGTTTGTAAGATGAGTTTCCTTGATCTGCTATTTTGGATAAGAACCTTCCATAGCCATCTTTCTAAATCTCTACTCATCCCTACTAGACCAAACCCAACACCATACTCATTCACCAACCATAGTGAGAACCATTTGGAATCATACAACCTTTACCCTATTCATACACAAGCCATCCCATTTGAGGAATGCTAGTATCAAATTCCCTTCTTCTGTGTGAAGGAACAATCACATCCATGATCAATGCCAACTGCCTAATAAGGAGTATCAAGCCAATCAAACAAGTGAAGAAAGACAAGTGAACCCCAAGTTGCATGAGCTATGAAGGTTTCAGAGCCAACTACACCAAGAGAAGAAGTAATGAAGAAACACAACTACCCAGTTTGTGTTACATGAGAGTTGTTTAGAAATAGCATGATGTTTGCTTTCAAGGATGACAACAACAAGATGGAAGATTGCCAAGAACATCAAAAGATCAAGTTGAGAGTGAACCAAAGGCTTTTGATTGACCCAAAGAGTGACCCCTCAGTGTCAAAGGTAGTTCAACAGACCTATGTTGGTCTACACCTCTACCACAAAGGAAAGTTCTACTCAAGCCAATCTCAAATCAATCTGCACTCTAATCTAATGAAAATAGACTACCCACAAAAGTTTCTTTTAAGGGTGGTAGCCCACCCAGTTGTTTTGGAATCCAATTACCCAAATCTTTCTTTCTATCCTTCCCAAATCTCGGGACGAGATTTCTTTTAAGGGTGGTAGTCTGTAACATCCCTCATTTTTGGAAAACTCAAAAATCACAAAAATTTGAAACTTTTTGTTTTCATGTTTAGTAAGTTACAAAAAACCAAATGAGATGCAAGAAACAAAAGAAAACAATGCATGTTCTAATGTTTTGAAAATGAAAATCCAGTATACCTCTATTCCATAAACCCTAAAGTCATTTCAAAATAAATATTTCTACATAAATAAAATAATTCTTCTTAAGCAAGCCCTTACACCAAACATGTTTTCAACCCAATTATGATCTTGAAATATTTGATATATAAAAACTAGAGAATTGTTATCTCTAATATTTTTCTTCTTATCTCTAAAAAGGGTTTCACTACTATTGATAACCCCAAAATAGATATAAGTTGGATCCTTGTTTTCCAAGTGTTATGTCAATCAACAAAATAATATAGTGCTATAGAAATAAATTGTTTATGAAAACAAGTAACATACTTTGAGAAAACAATGTTTTTCATTTGGGAAAACCTTTCTGCTTTTACTAAACCCCATTTCCAAATTTATTAAATAATTCTCTATGTTTGAAATATAACAAAAGGATACTAATTGTGGTTTCACTAATATGTTGAAAATATACAATATGAAAGTTGCTCAAAGAGTCTTAGAAAACAATAGTTGAACCATAGAAAATATTTCTAAAAATTGTTTTAATCATATAAAAATTAATGTTTTCTATTAAGTGAGTATCATTGTTTCTTCATATTTTAAAATCATAAAATATGAAAACCATTAAAAATGATTTTGGAAAATGTCATTTGATCACATTGATGTCTCTGATATTTTATTCAACCCATAATTTTAATTTAAATAATTGATATTTTAAAAATGGCATTAATATGCTATTAGTGAAATCATTTCTATTTCAAAATATAAAATAGCAAAACAAGTGTAAATGGTTTTCAAAAAAAATATTTGACTTATATAATGTCTCTTTATTTTTATAAAACCCTTTTTCAAAATTAAATTTCATTTTCTATTAAAAATGCTATTAAGTCACTTTTAATGAATTATTCAAATTTCATAATTCAAAAATGTAATATGTTGAAAAGTTTATAAAAATGGTACTGTTAGAAAGTATTTGAAATAATATGATTTTAGAAATTTGTTTCATGATAATTGGATTCATAAAACAGAAGATATAAAATAAATGAGAAAACAGAAATTAAAAAGAAAAGAAAATCATTGATGACGTCAGACACAGAAACGGCCGAAATCAATCGCAATGAAATCGAGCGTTTCTTCCTGGAATTGATGCCTCCCTCTGGTCCTCCTTATAGCCCACGGTTTCCTCTCCATTTCCCCTCTTGATCCCGAGCTAATCTCCCCCTCTCTCCTTAGAAATTGCTCGTCGGAGTTCATACTGGCCGCCGCCGTTTGTCGTCGTTTCCGGCCATCTCTGTAATCCATCTCCTCCCCTTTCTTAACCTTCTGGTTCCTCTTGTCCCCGCGCCTCTCCTGATGTTTTGCATCAATTTTTGGAGCAAGGAATCGTTGGCGCCATCCATTCCCGTGGTCGCCGGAATCCCGAGGTGCTCCTTCCGCTCGACGTCGTCATACCAGGAAACGGGAGACTACGCCGTCCCTTCCATCCGCTTCGTCGCGCCACGAGGATCGCCGTCGTCTTCTTCCCGAGGCCAGGGACCCCCTGGAACGTCAGCGCCGTCAACCTCCTGCACCGCCGGCCGCCGCAGTTGCCATTTCCGGCGACCAAATCCTTCCAGCCTGTGAGCATCTTCTCAGATCCATCCTCGTCCGCTAGATCTAGATCCACGCCACGATTAGATCACTTACCGAACAGGTACCGGGCGAATCAGAGAGCGCCACGTATGCTGCGCGTTAAAGTAACCAATTTGTCGCTCGGTGCAGCGTGAAGCCAGCCCAGCCCACCCCTTGTCTACCGCATCGCGCGTAAATAGCCAAATTGAGCCCAACTGCCTCTGGAAATTTATTCCTGAATAAAATAGAATTATCAATTTTGCAGAAAGAGCCCCTGTAACTTAGAACCTTCATAACTTTTCAACCAATAGCCCAAAGTTAGCAATCTTGGACTTTTTGAAAAGCCCTTGACATCTAGAAACTTTTGGCACTGGGCCAAATTAAAATTTGACAAACTTAAAACTTTTCAAATTCAAATATGCTTGTTTGATGAAATTTGGCATAATTCAAATTCTACAAATCCAAAAATTGTAAATAAAATATATTTGGAAACCTTAGGATGTGTACCTTCATATCCTCTGTCCCAAAATAATTTTTGATCAAATTAAAATTGAATTTAGAATTAATTGGAATATTTGAGTAATTTTGACATAGAATTAATTCTGTAAATAATTTCAATATGGTTCCTTAACCAAAATTGCTCCATTTGGCAACCTTAATCCATAAAAACAAGTTCCATAGAATTTTGGGACACATATGAGCCATACCAAGTATTTTAGGCCAAGTTATCACACACATGTTTCACACCAAATTAAAAATGACTTAGGAAATATTTTGCTTAAGTGATTCTATGGGTGTATGGCTATATGAACCAAGGCTAAGTCCTTAGTGAAGTTTCAATACTTAGCCAACAAATGAACCTAAAACACTAGTACTATAGTTTTCTATCTACTTCCCCACTCTTCTATTCTTGCTTCAAGAAATTCATCAAGACTCAAGCACAAGGAGGGACTTCATTTCAACTTGGTGGCAACATGAAGAGATATGAGGAATATCATTGAAGAAATTGAAGGAAGGGCTTAGACTCCAAAACAACTAGAAGAAAATCCAGAAAGTACAAGTGTGAAGAAATCCAGAAGAAAACAACTCCCTCTCTCTTCTATTCTTCTTCTTAAATTTTCTTTCAAATTAACTTAGTAGTATTTGTGCCCATCCCATACCCAAACCAATTAGTGAATTCAAAGCATGAAGAATTTTCAAGACCAAGAGAAGAATCCATCCAAAGGAACAAGACTACAATAGAAGCATGAAGATGATCTTCAAGAAGACAATCACATGAAGTCTAGAAACAATCCATACAAGTTGAAGAATAACAAGTTATTTTGTCCAACCATTGACCCAAATGGAAAACCCAAGACTTAGTAATATTTCCCCTTTGATGATGAAGTTAGTAGATCTACCCTAACCACAATGGAAAATACTAACATAGTCACTTAAATATTTTTGAAGGTGAATATGACCAAGTTTTGCATGTATTACCTTTAGTTGAAGAAGTATTTATGTTAGTCTTAGTGAACTCTTGGAACTTCCTCGACAAGTATGGTTATAATAAAGTTAGATCACATCAAGCTCAACCTAGTCCTTCCCAAGTAAACCATTGAATTTCCTTAACAAGAATGAGACACGCCTAGTGAATGAAATCATTCAACTCAAACATAGAGCCTTGTCCTAACCAACTTGGTTAAGACCCTTTGATATGTTAGTTTGCTATGTATGTTTATACACTATGTAGATTGTTTGGTAGAATGTTTGTTTATTTCGTTATTGTGTTTTCAATGAATAGATTGTACGGAGAGCAAACGATCTTTTGTGAGAGAGTGTGATTTCTTCACCAACTTCAACAAGGCAAGTAACACACCATCAACTACCCATTATTTTCTATATGCATTAGTTGATTTTGAGTAGTATGCATGATAGGAATTTTTAATAAGTTATATTATGCTATGCTATTATCCTAGTAGTGTGTAGCCATCCCTTATACCTTGTTATTTGATATCCTTTGAACTTAGTGGATGCTATGCAATATTACAAATTGTTTTACTAGATGTTGAGGAAAAATTCTAAGTATAACTAAAGAATGAACCACCTGGGTGGAAGTGGTAAGACTGGGTTATGTTGAGTGTTGCCTCAGGGCCCTTGTTTAAGGGTTATTTCACTTGAGGTTGTCACTTGAGGATGGCCACCCAGGAACAAAGAGATTACTATGTCCCTCTAAATCTAGTAGCTTCCCGTGCAGCCTTTTGACAATATGGGCTCTGTCTTGATCAATTAAGTTGTGAGGGTTCAGCCCAGGCTTGACAAGCAGATGTAGCAAAATTATAGGTGGAACGGGTCTTGCCGGTGGGTTTGGACTTCTTCTTCTGAAAGATCTCGTCTCAATTCTCTCCTTTCCATGATGCACTCCGGGTGTATAGGATGTTTGGGCTAATTGAAGACAAAGGGTGAAAGTGCACAACCTCTGCAGAGTCAACAAACTAAGATCTTAGCCGTGTCCCCGGTTATGGACAATTATGAGCAGCTGGACAAGGATTGACGGAAGAATCTCATCATCAATTTCAATAAGTAAAATTTTGACCAAGTGAAGAGTATTGTGGTGCTTGGATCTTAATCCAATGTTGCCACCCTTTTTGAAAAGAAAAGTTGGTTTTACAAAAGTGATAGGAGAAAAACAGGCTTTATGCAAAACTTAGCCAAAAACTCCACTCAGCCAAATAAGCACGTAGTATTAGTCTTGCCATTTATATCCACCATAGTGTTACTTGCCAATACATTAAATTGTATTGAATCCCTTGTGGCTGCATATTCCATATTGCAGATGTATCTGAAGACGAGTGGGGATTTCGTTTAGGATCTCGAGACTATTGCCAACATGTTTTGCCTGTGGCACATGAAGAAGATGGGCTCAATGTTGTACCTTGTTTTCCGCTGTATTTCTTTCTTTTCTGCTAGTCTTCTAAGACTATGCAAGTTGTAATCCTATTTTGTAAAGACTGGATCATGCGATGTAATAGAATTTGATGCATTTGCATGGTATTTCATTTTGTACTGTGGTGCTAGCAATCGATCCAGGGACTAGCACAATAACACAGGTATTCCATCTTTATAAAAAGTTGGGATGCTACAGTTCTGCAGCCGCCGTCACCGTTAACACCAAATCAGGGGGTTCTGAAGCTGTTTCTGGCACCCTGCCGGAGAGGAGATCATCACCGGAGGCTTATACATCACCATGCCTGCCTCCGGATTGATGCGTGAGTAGTTCATCCTTGGACTACGGGTTCGTAGCTGTAGCTAGATGGTTGTCTTCTCCTCATGTGCCTCCATGTTTAGATCTCGTGAGCTTCCTATCATGATCGAGATTGATCTTATGTAATTCTCTGTGCTGTGTTTGCTGGGATCCGATGAATATTGACCATAAGCCAAGTTGATTATAGTCTTTATTTGCATATGTTATTTTTGATCTTGCATGCTCTCCATTGCTAGTGGTTATTCTGGACAAGTAGTTGCTAGTGACTCCAAGAGGGAGTATTTATGCTCGATAGTGGTTCATGCCTCCTTGTTGCCTTGCTCGAGTGACATAAATGTGAAGGGGGAGGATGTGATGTTGCCATTAGGGAGAAAACAACGATGAGAGTGCCCACGTGCATAATCATTGCTTACATTACACACTTTGTTTAATGCAATTATCTGTTGCTTGCAACTTAATACCTGAGGGGGTTCGGATGCTAACCTGGGGGTGGATTATTAGTCATAGATGTAGATGGATGTCGGTCTATGTATCTTGTTGTAATGCCCGCACTAAATATCATAGTAATCTTTATGTCATATTGTGCACTACGGTGCAATCTTTATTTGTCAATTGCCCAGCTGTAATTTGTTCACCCAGCATGCTATCTTTTATGGAGAGACGCCACTAGTGAAACTACGAACCCCGGTCCATTTTTCCACACTGTTAAACAAACCACAACAATTTCCTGCTCTCTCTACTTTCTGCAAGCATAGACTGTTTTTCCACACTATACGTCTAATCTTTGTTTTAAGAAAGACCGGTGAGATTGACAACCTCACTGTACCGTTGGGACAAAGTATTTTGGTTGTGTTGTGTGCAGGTTCCACGTTGTTGCTGACACCGGTGAAGCGCCAACACCACCGTCAGTGGCATAACCCTTCCGAAGATTCTCTTTCTCCTACTGGATTGATAACCCTTGTTCTTAACTAAGGGGAAAACTCCTACCGCTATGCTCATCACACCTTCCTCTTGGGGTTCCCAACAACACAGGGAAAGGATTTAACTCTACCAGCAACACCCGCCATCGCGGTTTCTCGTGAATTCAACGCCACAAACCCCGACTGATCGACCTGATCGTAGTGTCGTCTCTTTCTACTTCCATAGTCGCCATTGCGATCGTCCTCGTGTGCGGGTGAGGAGGTTTTCTCGTTGCACAAGGATTCCTCACCGTTCGCCCATTTGTCGGCTATCACCATCAGTTCTCCAATAGTCTTGGGTGTGCATCGTCCCAGTTCTTCTCGGAAGGCTGCGTGTCGTGCGCCCTTGGTGAAAGCTTCGGCTGCTATGTCCTCTGTTATGTTTTCAGCCGGGTTTCTGAGCGTGGTCCATCTCTGGATATATTCGCGATTCGATTCACCGTTGTTTTGTGTGCAGGCTCCCAACTCCTCGACAAATGCGGGCCTCTTGTACATTGCCTGAAAGTTCTTCTCGAAGTTGTACGTGATATCGTCCCAGGATCTATAACACGCGCGACCTGCCTTCGAGCCAGCTTCGGGCAGCTCCGACAAGATGCAGGTTGAGGTACTGCACGGGCGTCACCTTATTTCCGCGTTGGCACTTGACCGCGGTCAGGTAATCCGAGAGCCAAGTTCTGGGTTCATGCGAGCCATCGTACTTTGGGACTTCCGAAGAGAGCTTGAATTTTTCGGGAATTGGTGCCTCGCGAATACTGTTGATGAAGCACATCGCGCCGCAGGCCTCTTCGTCAGAGGAGGATGGTGAGCGAGCATGATTCCTGCGTGCGGGAGCTCTGTCGACCTTGTTCTGGGTGATGTCGTTCGCGCGTCGTAGGACCTTCTGTCTCGTCGCGGCTCCCTGCTGCGGTGTCCCGAATCGCGGCCACCGCGTCGTGGTTCTTCTTCACGATGTCGCGAGCAGCCTCCGTGGTGCCGCGGGCTATCGTCACGGTGCCGCGGGCTTTTGTTGCTGTTTCGAGGGCTATCCTCGCGGCGTCGCGCCTCCTTGCTCCGGTGGCGGCGGGGCAATCCCTTATCTCTTCCTTTTGGTGACGTATCCTCGCGTCTGCGAGGCGATTTGTCGGTTCGAGGAGCCGCAACCTCCAGGGTGGTCGTTTTCTTGTGATCTTGGGGGGCAATCGCCGCGCCGGCTAGACCTAGCCCCCTTTGGTTTTGGCAATGCTGCTCTGCGCGAGGGTCGTTTTCCGGTGGCTAGATTACCCGTAGATAGGTAGTGGCGGCCAGGACTGCAGCCGCGGGGGTTGTGGGGTGCACATTGTTGTCCTCGTTGACATGCATGAACAAGGTTTCCATGGTCCTGGAAATATCCCTGAGAGCTTCCTGGTTCATGCGAGCATTCTTGAAGGCGTGCTTTCCTTTCCTGGGAGGTTGCTCTCCCATTGAGTCGCGAGTTCTGGAGAGTGCCGCATGACGCGCACTCGAAGCTTCAGCCGCGCCTGGCGTGCGTGGATTTCTTTGTGAGTGTTTATCATCTCTTGATTTTTGAACGAAGGAAGTAGTGATATGCTATCAAGTCTTCCTACGTGGCTTCGGCTGCCAGTGGTTGGCCCTTCTTTACCGCTATTTTTGCCTTATCCCAGGCGGCTCGTGAGACGTGGATCTGCTGCCTTTCTGCCAGTCTTGCCTCCGTTTCAGCGGGTTCCTCGACTAGGTCGGCCATGCAGACGTGGGCCAGATATGGATCGTAAGCCCTTGGTACAGGCCAATAGTTTTCGTGAGATCGGCGGGTTCTTCAGTCGTGATGCTATGGAAGTCAAGCTTGTTGCAGCGATTGGAGCCGTTGCTAGACTCCGAGCTGCAATCGGCGTCATTGAGTGGTGATTCTTGGGTTGTCATGCTCGAAATGGACTTAGTGTCAGATCCAGAGTATGCAGCAGTGTCGAGGAAGCGCATGATTCCTTCCTTGGTGGCGCGGAAGCGGAGGTCACCGAAGGTCATCGAGACCCCCTCCTGGAGACCGCTGAACACTGGGCGAGAAGCCGGCGAGTGGGGCGTGTAGAGGAACGACCCGAAGAAGATTAGTTCCGTAGGAGCCAAATATTTCAGACTACAGTCGAAGCTCGGTGCAGATGAAGACGGCGAAGCCGGGGATCCAACGCCTGCCGTTCCCAAAGACAGCGCCAATTGTTGATGACTCATATCAACAAATCCCTCGGGTGATCCGCTAGGGTTTCGAGTAGAGGAACGAATTAGGCACTGGTGATTTCGACGGCTAACATGAGGGCACGATTTACCCAGTTTCGGTGCCCTCGTAGAGGTAATACCCTTACTCTTGCTTGTTGTCTCTGTATTATGAGGTATGGTTACAATGGCGGGCATGCAGATCGAGAGATTGGATCTCGAGAGGCGGCTCCTATGATGCGAGTAGTATGGATTGGATGTCCCCCCGGGTGGTTCTCCCAGACTTTATATAGGAGGTTGGGTCTCAAACCCGTACCCGAGTGGGTTACAGAACCCTAGCCTTAGTCGGCAAATAACTACTATCTTGACTCGCAAGTCTTGGGTGTGGTCCACCATAATCGGCTTCAGCGCTGGTCCTTAGACCAGATAGGCTCATTTCAGGGACTCCGGAGTCATCCCCATATCACTTGTCCTTAATAGTGGGGAAAAACATAAATGCCAGGACAATTTCAAAGTTCAAGTGGATGACTAGAACAAAGAATTTGAGAGCAAGTAATAACACATCATGAATCAATCAATAATAATCTTTGGGACGGATGCACGTTAAACTCAGAATATCACCTACGCTCTCTTAAATGTGCATAAAGTTAGAAGATGGAGACTCAACAAAAAGTAAAAGAAAGGCCCTTAGCAGAGGGAAGCAGGGATTAATTCATGTGCTAGAGCTTTTTATTTTATTAAACAGAGGTATTGAAAACATTTTTTAAAGAGGTGTATGCTTATGTCAATGAATGGTAAACAAAAAATACAGTACGTCACAAGCCAACTAGACTTCACAACAGCGAATCCCATTGAAGGACGCAACTGGTATAGATGGTCGTCCCTCTTTCTCTTCTGTTTACACAATTATGCTTTTACTGATAAATCAGGGGCAAAAAGAGTGAAGATAATTTAACAGTAACCAATTTTGGGGCTGTGCACCCTGCTGCCAGCTGTTCTATCAATTTGGATAAGCGGATGTGCCACTATTCCAAGTGTGTAAAGTCCAATCAACACGTGAGATAAAGATTCTCTATTTACGTCCTCATGAGCTAAACATGGGCACAAAACATGAATAATGTAAAAGTTTTAAAAGTAGCACATGAGAAATTTACTTGGAATGGCGGTTAAATACCACATATAGGTAGGTATGGTGGACACATTTGGAAAAATGTGGTTTTTGGGAGTTGGATGCACGAGTAGAGCTCATACTCAGTACATGTGGAGGCTAGCAAAAGACTGGGAGCGACAAATTAAGAGAGCAATAATGGCCATAATCATGCATAGCGAGAAAAACATTATTAATCAAATCATAAATGGTATTACAAGTCAAAAACTAAATGGTCATAGAGGCTATGAGTGACTGGTTTGTAGTCATAAACATGGTCTAAGCACGCGCCAAATAATCCAAATAAAGCATTCGAATGAGAACAATACAAATTTATGCTTCATTGTGATAAAAACAACTCATGATTCTTTGAATGGCACATTAAACACTCTCACTATTTGAGACGAGTCATGCTATAATAATAATAACTAAACATAGAATTAGAATAACGTCCAACATGACATGAAAAAGTCTAGCCACAGGCTATACGAGCTTCTTTTTTGCACCGTTAGAAACACGAAAATTGTACTACTACTTTCCAACACCAATCATTTTATACTAAAAAAAATCTCCAAGATATATAGCAATGAAACAAGATAGTACTACTACTACTCTACTAGAATTAACAACTCTGAATAAGAGATACATGAAAAACAGGAGCTAAAAGGATTTGCAGCAGCTAGAAGAAAAACTAAGAATACGAGCATGGAAAGAAAACGAGTATTCATATGAAAAAGCGGAGTGTGTCTCTCTCCCACACAAGAATGTTGGGTTCCAACTATATTTATTGCAGCAAGGAAAATAAAACAAAAAACAAACAGACGCCCCAAGTAAAGTGCATATGATGTGACCGAATAAAAATATAGTTTCACTACAAGTGACCTGATAAGTTGCTGATGAAGAAGGGGATGCCTTGGGTATCCCCAAGTTTAGACGCTTGAGTCTTCCTGGAATTTGCTGGGATGAACCACAGGGGCAACCCCAAGCTTTGGCTTTTCACTCTTCTTGATCACATTATATCACCCTCTTCGCTTGACCCTTGAAGACTTCCTTCACACCAAACTCAATGTAATTGTCATTAGAGGGTTAGTGCACAATAAAAAATTCACATGTTCTCCTCTGACACTAGCATTATTAATACTATTTAAACATTAGCTACATCCACTTATGTTTTGTGGAGCAAATAAATCCACTCAACATAGTAAAAGAGAGAATGCAAGTAAAAAAAGGCAGAATCTGTCGAAACCAGAACAATCTGTAAAAATGAATTTTTTCAGGGCACTTACATTGCTCAAATCGAAAAACGCAAAGCTAGAAAACGTTTCAGAAATAGCTGAGGATTAAGCACAAAAATTGACAGGTCATTTTAATCATTTTTAAAATTTACACGAATTTAACGGTGCACAGCGGAAATCCGTTTCTCGCGCAGAAATCCAAATCTAACCTCAACTTTCACTAGAGACTTTAGTTGGCACAACAATTACGAGAAAATAAATATACAAAGGAGTTTCTAAGAAGTAAAAAAACACCTTGACTCAAAGAAAACGGAAGAAAACATTGCAAAAATAAAATCATGGGTTATCTCCCAAGAAGTGCTTCTATTTAACGCCTTTTAGCTAGGCCCAGAAAATTAGAATCAAGTATTTTCAAGTGAAGAAGCATCCATATTGTAACATGTTCTTATAATAGATTAAAAGGAAAATTCATTCTCTTCCTAGGAAAGTGTGCCATACCTTTCTTGAGTGGGAATAGATATTTAATATTCCCCTCTTTCATATCAACAACAGCACCAATAGTTCTAAGAAAAGGTCTTCCCAAAACAATAGGACAAGAAGCATTGCAGTCAATATTCAAACAATGAAATCAACGGGGACAAGGTTATTTTTAACCATAATAAGAACATCATCAACTCTCCTAGAGGTTTCTTTCTAACATTATCAGCAAGACGAACATCCCAATAAGAGTGTTCCAGAGGTGGTAAATCAAACATACCGTAGAGTTTCTTAGGCATAACAGAAATACTAGCACCAAGATCATAAAGCATTACAATCAAAATCATTCACCTTTATTTTAATGATGGGTTCCCAACCATCATCTAACTTCCTATGGATAGAGGCTTCATGTTTTAATTGTTCTTCTCTAATTTGCATGCGAGCATTTGTAATATGTTTTGTGAAAGCCATATTCATAGCACTAGCATTAGGACAACTAGCAAGATTTTGTAGGAACGCAATTACTTCAGATATATTGAAATCATCAAAATCAAGATAATTTTTATTAAAGGTAATGGGACCATTGTGTCCCATATTTTGAAAATTTCATTACTTTTATCAGGAACAATTTCAGTGGTTTCAGAGAATTTTAAACGTTTAACAGAAGAATTGGAGGTATTGCCAACACCAATTACTTTACCATTAATAGTACAAGGTTTACTAGCATGAAAAGCTTCAGTTTTACAAGTGGTGGTAATAGTGCAAACATTAGCTATATTATTCTTTCTAGCTATTTTATCTTCTCTTTCCCATGTAGCATGCAGTTCAGCTAACTTCCTAACATTGTCATCAATTCTAACTTGAATGGCATTAAAAGTTTTGTTGTCTTTAACATCATGAGGCATAATCTGTATTTTAAGAAGATCAACATCAAGAGCAAGGCTATCAACTTTAGAAGCATGAACATCTAGTTTTCCAAACTTTTCCTCAACAGATTTATTAAAAGTAGTTTGTGTACTAATAAAATTCTTAAGCATGTTTTCAAGATTAGAGGGTACACTTATATTGTTGCTGTAGGAATTACCATAAGATTTGACATAACCATTACCATTATTAGAAGGATATGGCCTATAATTGTTGCTACCAAAATTATTCCTATAAGCATTGTTGTTGAAATTATTATTTTTAATGAAGTTCACATCAACATGCTCTTCTTGAGCAACCAAAGAGGATAAAGAACATTGTTTGGATCAACATAAGCTTTACCATTAAGAAGCATAGACATAATAACATCGAGCCTATCACTCAAGGAAAAGGTTTCTTCAATAGAATTTACATTCTTACCTGGTGGAGCTCTCTCATTGTGCCATTAAGAATTATTTATCATCATATCATCAAGAAGCTTTGTTGCAGAGCCCAAAGTGATGGACATAAAGGTTCCTCTAGAAGCTGAATCGATAAGGTTTCTTGAAGAAACATTCAGACGTGCATAAAAGGTTTGGATGATCATCCAAGTAGTCAGTCCATGAGTGCGACAATTCTTTACTAAAGATTTCGTTCTTTCCCAAGCTTTAGCAACATGCTCATTATCAAGTTGCTTAAAATTCATAATGCTACTTCTTAGAGATATAATCTTAGCAGGAGGATAATATTTTCCAATGAGAGCATCTTTACACTTAGTCCATGAATCAATACTATTTCTAGGAAAAGATAGGAACCATTCTTTAGCTCTTCCTCTCAAACAGAAAGGAAAAAATTTGAGTTGAATAATATCTCCATCTACATCGTTATATTTTTGCATCTCATAGAGTCCAACAAAATTATTAAGATGGGCAGCAGCATCATCAGTACTAACACCAGAAAATTGCTCTCTCATAACAAGATTTGATAGGGCAGGCTTAATCTCATGAAAATCAGCAATAGGAGTAGGTGGAGCAATAGGTGTGCTAATAAAATCATTTATGTTTGTGCTAGTGAAGTCACACAACTTACTGCTCTCAGGAGTACTCATTTTAGCAAGATTAAAAAACAGGATAAAAACAACAATCAGAATAAGATTTTTTTTGTGTTTTTGATATAGAGAAGCAAACAAGGCATAATAAAATAAACTAAGCAAAACAAAACCAAAGTAAAGAGATTGGAGGTGAGAGACTCCCCATGTAGAAATCCTCTTCCTCCCCGGCAACGACGCCATAAAATCTTGATGGTGCAGAAGTGCACTCGTTGGGAAACCCCAAGAGGATGGTTATGAAGACCACAACAACAAGTTTTCCCTTAGAAAGAAACCAATGTTGAATCGACCAGTAGGAGAAAGAAATCACTTCCGAAGGTTTTTGCCAACTAATGTTGGCAGGTCACACTACCAGTTCAGCAGCAACGTGGAATCTACACAACACAATCAAATTACTTTGCCCCAACGAAGCAGTGAGGTTGTCAATCTCGCCGGTTTTGCTGAAACAAAGGATTAGATGTATAGTGTGGAGATGAAAGAGAAAAGTAATTGCAGTAGTAAAACAACGGTTGCAGTGGTTGTATTATTTGTGTAAAGAAATGGACTAGGGTCCATAGTTCACTAGTGGTGTCTCTCCAAAATAGATAGATAACATGCTGGGTAAACAACTTACTGCTGGGCAATTGACAGATATAAAGTCTGCACCGTAGTGCATATGCATGACATGATGATTACTATGTGATTCATCCATGCATTACAACGAGATTCATAGATCCTTATCCAACTGCATCTATGACTAATAATCCACCCTCGATGTGTCATCCGATCAAACCTCGGGTATTAAGTTGCAAGCAACAGATAATTGCATTAAGAAAAGTGTGTAATCTAAGCAATAAAATTATCCTTAGACAAAGCATTGTTGTTTTGTCCCTAATGGCAACATCACATCCCCCACCCGTTACGTTTCTGTCACTCGAGCGTGAGGGAAAGGGATGCATGAACCCACTATCGAGCATAAATACTCCCTCTTGGAGTTACAAGCATCAACTTGGCTAGAGTAACAGAGAGCATGCAAAATCATAAAATAACATAAACATGAAAGAACATGATAGATTGATAATCACTGGACATAGCATTCCATATTCATCGGATCCCAGCAAACACAACATGTAGCATTACAATACGATGATCTTGATCATGTTAGGAAGCTCACAAGATCTAAACATGAGGCATAAAGAGGAGAGAACAACGATCTAGCTACTGCCATGGACCCGTAGTCCAAGGATCAAATACTCACGCATCTCTCCGGAGGTAGGCATGGTGATGAAGAGCCCTCCCATGATGATTCCCCCTCCCGGCAGGGTGCCGGGGAGAGCTTCATAACCTCCCGAACTAGGGTTGACTATGACGGCGGCTACAGAAATTTTGATGGAAAAGGCTCGGTATTTTAGGTTAACCCATGGAAGAGCTTAAATAGGCGAAAGGGAAACGTTGGTGGGTGGCCAGGAGGGCCACCCCACTTGGTGGCGGGGCCAAGGTGGGCCCCCCCTCCAGGTCTCCTTGGGACTCCGTGTACGTGACAACTTTCTAAGACCCTGTGATTTTGACAATTCCGAGAATATATCCAGAACAACTTTTCTGAAACCAAAAACAGCAGAAAACAGGAATTGGCTCTATGGCATCTTGTCAATAGGTTAGTACCAGGAAATCCATAAAAATGACTCAAAGTGTATAGGAAACATGTTGGATATGTCATGAAAACAACATGGAACATCAGAAATTATAGATACGTCAGTGAAAGCAATGCAATATATCCAGCCGCAACTTGTAAGAGCAACAAGGAACTAGTTGAAGAGTCGACCCAGAAACAGGTACAGTTGTTTGGAGGATTTCTAGTTCAATTTCGGCCAAAACTTCAGGTCTAGTTGCAAACGACCAGTAACAGTCGGGCAACTAAAGGCATGTAGGCAATGGTCAGATGAGAATATCCATGGGTGCATACAGAGATGAACTACGCTCAGAAATAACTCGTAGGAAATTTCGGATGAAACATCGATCTCCAGCTTTAGGGACGGGCTTCGACGGATGGACCTGAAGGAGTACATTGGTCGAGTCAAGGTCAAAACAATAAATGAACTCATGGAGATAGCAAACTGCTGGGCGGATGGTGAAGAATCAGCACGCAACATCCACCCACCCTCACCCGAGGAAGATGGCATGGATACCTCATACGCAAACGAGGGAAACATAAGATACAACCATGACCAGCACAGGCGAAGGAAGCGCAAAAACCGGGCCTTTCGATGAAATGGAGCCTGATTTAGTAGCGGCTGAGTTCCCAGGCAGTCATAGCAACGACTACGGTAGGCTAGAAAGCGAGCAACCTTGCGAGCAGGAGCGTAAGTGCGGGCAAGAGCAAAACGCGAGGGGCGGCCACGGAAGATCCGTGCAGATGGGATACCACCCATCTCAATCGAGCAACAACTCAAAGGACCCTGCCCAAACCACATGTACAACAACGATAATGGAGTCCGTAGGTCCACCCATAAGCTGAAAGACTGTCGCAAATTCAATCTCCTCATGGAAGCATCATACAGGAAACAGAGGGAAGCCCAACAGGGAGGGTTCCTAGCTGTCCCAGGAGCATTGGCGATAGGTTCTCCACCACCACCCCCAATGCCAGCAGGCGCCCCACCCCAGGAACAACCTCAAGCACAACCAGCACCTAGACCATAGCAGGCTGCAACAATACAGCATCAGTACAGAGTGGGTTACCCACAGGAGGATAGGTACCCAAAGCCAAAAGGAAAGGTGTACATGATACAAAAAGGTGCCCCCTCCAAGAGAAGTCAAAAGCTCATCACCAGGAAGGTGAATTTAGCAGAAATATCACCCCCTGCAATGCTCGAGTTCCTAGACTGGTCCAATGCAAGCATCACCTTTTCTAGAGCTGATTACCCGCTTCGGGTCCCCTTCCCAGGAAAGGTTGTGCTGGTTCTCAAAGCACAAATTGGGGGCTATGACCTCAATCGCGTGTTCATGGATGGAGGAAGCGGAATTAACATCATTTACACTGATACATGGAACGAGATGAACATACCAGTGAGAAAATTGAAGTAGTCAGAAAATTTGTTCCACGGGATCGTACCCGGGAAAGCAGTCAAACCCTTGGGAACAATAGCACTCAAGGTGGTTTTTGGAGAACATGATGATACGTCTCCAACGTATCTATAATTTATGATGCTCCGTGTTCATATTATGTCAATTTCTACTTGTTTTCTCCCTTATTTATAGCATTTTTATACATTTTCCGGGACTAACCTATTAACAAGATGCCAAGTGCCAGTTCCCTATTTTCTGCTGTTTTTGGTTTCAGAAAATTTGTTCTGGAAACATTCTCGGAATTGGACCCCACAAAGCCCGAAGTGCCTATTTTCCCCGGAAGCATCCAGAACACCGAAGAAGAGTCGAAGACGGGCACCAGGGGGGCCACACCATAGGGTGGTACGAGAGCCCCTTGGCCGCGCCAGCTATGGGTGTGGGGCCCGTAGAGCTCCACCGCCTTTGCCCTTTCGCCTATTTAATCCCCTCGGATGGAAAACCCTAAACACCTGATAAACAATCCCCGAAAAGTTCCGCAACCACCGTCACAGTCAACCCTAGATCAGGGGGGGGTTCTGAAGCTATTTACGGCACCCTGCCGGAGAGGAGATCATCACCAGTGGCTTCTACATCACCATGCCTGCCTCCAGAGTGATGCGTGAGTAGTTCATACTTGGACTACAGGTTCATAGCTGTAGCTAGATGGTTGTCTTCTCACCGCTAGATCCTTGGACTACGGGTTCATAGTATTTCTGCTCGATAGTGGGTTCATGCCTCCTCGCCGCCTTTCTCGAGTGATAGAAACGTGAAGGGGGAAGATGTGTTGTTGCCATTAGGGAGAAAACATCGGTGAGGGTGCCTGCATGCATAATCATACATTACACACTTTGTTTAATGCAGTTATCTGTTGCTTGTAACTTAATACCTAAGGGGGTTTGGATGATAACCTGAGGGTGGATTATTAGTCATAGATGCAGATGAATTTGGGTCTATGTATATTATTGTAATGCCCGCACTAAATATCATAGTAATCATCATGTTATATTGTGCACTACGGTGCAACCCCTATTTGTCAATTGCCCAGCTATAGTTTGTTCACCCAACATGACATCTTTTATGGAGAGACACCACTAATGAACCTATGAACCCCGGTCCATTTTCCTATACTGTTAAACAAACAACAACAATTTCCTGCTTTCTTTACTTACTGCAAGCATACATCATTTTCCACACTATACGTCTAATCTTTGTTTTTAGCAAGACCGGTGAGATTGACAACCTCACTGTACCGTTGGGAAAGAGTATTTTGGTTGTGTTGTGTGTAGGTTCCATGTTGTTGCTGACACCGGTGAAGCGCCAGCACCACCGTTAGTGGCATCAACCTTACTGAGATCCTCTTCCTCCTACTGGATTGATAACCATGGTTCTTAACTAAGGGGAATTTCCTACCGCTGTGCTCATCACACCCTCCTCTTGGGGTATCCCAACACACAACATTAAGGAAATTTCTGGCGCCGTTGCCGGGGAGGAAGAAGTCTTCTGGCAAGTGGAGTCTCTCACTCTCAACCTCTTTATTTTGTTTATTGTCTTGTTTTTATTTTTGTCTTCTTTTGCTTTTCTTTATCAAAAACACAAAAAAATTAGTTCTCATTCCCGTTGTTATTCTTGTCTCTACGTTGTTATTTCTCATCATGTTGTTCCCTAAGTTTACCTTGAAAGATTTGCCGGTAGGAAGTGGTTCTATACTTGGAAAGGACACTGTTAAAGAATTCTTTGATCATGTCAGTAAGCATGATAACTTTGAGGAAAAATCCATACTAGAACTTCCTCACAATTATGAGACTGCTGCAACTTCTTTAGTTCACATGCTAGAAGCTAGGTTTGTTAACCTCCATCCCATAATGCAACATATGTTCCTCAACTTGAATAACATTGAAGATGTTGAGAAAAAAAACTTCATCTTAGAAACTATGCTTGAAGAATTTGGAGATGTTGCTATAGAAGCTAGAAAAGTCTTTGATCATTTTAATATGATTGGATCATGTGTAGACATTGTTGGTGCTCTAGAAAAAACTAAATCTAATAATGAAAACGAGGATAAAATACCAATCCCCTTTAAATTAGTAGCACTGCACGAAGCCCAAGAAAAGAATTTTGATTGGATTGTTCCTGAGAATTTATTTGATGAAGATAGTAAGCCTAAAAGTGCTAAGGGAGGAGCCTGTGAAACTCACTTAGATAAATTACAACGCATTAATAAAGAATTGCCAAATCTTGATTTGAATTCCTCACTCGAAAATACTTGAGTTGCCCTTTTATGCCTAGCTGAAAGGCGTTAAAGAAAAGCGCTACCGGGAGACAACCAGTTTTATTTCGCCGTTTTCAACCCGTTTAATTTCGTTTTCTTTGGTGTGCTTTGCACCTGGGTGTTGTCTATTTCCTTAGAAACCCCTCTGTATCTTTTCTTTTGCGTTTTTTGAGCCAAGTAAAGACTCTAGTGGAAAGTTGAGACTATATTTCGGATTTCTGCGCAGGAAACAGATTTCTGCTGTCCACTGTTAACTCCGTAAAAAATCACAAAAAATTCAAAATGACATGAGTTTGTTTGTGCTTAATCCTGAGTTACATACGCAACTTTTCTTAGTTGATCACTTTTTTATATGAGCAACAGAAGATTTTTGAAAAAATCAATCTTTATCTACTGTTCTGTTTTGACAGATTTCTGCCATTTATTGCATCTGCATCTTAATCTCTTTCTTTTGGTGTTATTTTGAGAAAAAGAGTTTTAAAAGAAGTTGTGACAGTAGCTAATGTGTTTTTGAGTGTTATACTTGTGTTGAAACTGAGCCATGTGAATTTATTATTTCAATTGCACTAACGTTGCTATTGAAGATTGTGAGAATTTTGGTGTGAAGGAAGCTTTCAAGGGTCAAGAGAAGAGGATGATATGATGTGACCAAGAAGAGTGAAAAGCCTAAGCTTGGGGATGCCCCGGTGGTACATCCCAGCAAATTCCAAGAAGACTCAAGCGTCTAAGCTTGGGGATGCCCAAGGCATCCCCTTCTTCATCAACAAATTATCATGTCACTACTAGTGAAACTATATTTTTATTCGGTCACATCTTATGTGCTTTACTTGGAGCGTCTTTTATTTTTGTTTTCATTTTGTTTTTGTTTTTTCTTTCAGTTTTTCTTACTTTTTCAATCAACTTGGTTGGATCCCAACATTGTTTTATTGCAAAGTGACACGCTCCGCTTTTTCATGGGAATACTTTGTATTCTTAATCTTTGTCTGGTTGTTGCATTTATTTAGCTCCTGTTTTGCATGCATCTCTTATTAGAGCTGTTAGTTTTAGTAGTATTATGTGAGTACTCTCATGTTTGCTTGCTGTAGCATTTAGAGATTTTTTGTTAAAGCATGTTTTGTATGGTTCTTGTCGGGAGAAAGAAAAATGCTACTTGAAGTAGAATTTATAACAGTACTAGTAGAAGCTTGTATAGACTGTGGCTAGAACTTTTTCATGTCATGCTAAATGTTATTTTAGTTTTAAAAGCCTTGTGGTTATTGAGTAGCATGAATAGCCTCAAATAGCTGAGAGTGTTTAATATGTCTTGAAAGATTCATGAGTTGTTCTTGTCATAGTAGAGAATCAATATATGGTATTCTCCTTCGAATGTTTTATTTGGTTGACTTGGCGCATGCTCATACCATGTTTATGACTACAAACCAGTCATGAATAGCCTCCATGACCACTTAGTTTTTGAACTTGTGATACTGCTATGTTTTAATTAATAATTCTTATGTCTCTATGCATGATTATGGCTCTTATGCTCTCTTGATTTGTCGCTCCCAGTCTTTTGATAGCCTCCACTTGTACTGAGTATGAGCTCTACTCGTGCATCCAAACTCCCTTAAACCAAAGTTTTTCCCATTGTGTCCAACATACCTACCTACATGTGGTATCTAACTGCCACTCCAAGTATTTTGCTCATGTGTTACCTTTAAAACTTTCAAAATTACTCATGCTTTATGTTCCTGTTTTTGCTCATGAGGACGTAAATAGAGAATCTTTATCTCACTTGTTGATTGGATTTCACACCCTGGACTAGTGGCTTCATCCGCTTATCCAAATGATAAAAGAGCTGGCAGCGGGGTTCCCAGCCCCAAATTAATACGAACAAATTATCTTCACTATTTTTGCGCCTGATTTATCAGTCAAAGCATAATTGTGTAAACAAAAGAGAAAGAGGCTTCTACAACACTTGTGTCCTTCACCATGGGAGCCGCTCTTGTGAATCCAGTTGGCTTGTGACGTACTGTATTTTCTGTTTACCATTCGTTGACATTCGCATACATCTCCCAAAATATAGACACTCGGTGTCAAACTTTTAACACCTCTATTTATTAAAATAAAAGCTCTAGCACATGAGTGATCCCTGCTTTCCTCCACGAAGGGCCTTTCTTTTACTTTTATGTTGAGTCTCCATCTTCTAACTTTATGCACAGTTGAGAGAGCATTTTTGCCATTCTGAGTTCTATGTGCATTTGTCCCATAAACATCAATAATTACTTCATAATCAGATATTATTTGTTCTTAAATTATTTGTTCTAGTCTTCCTCATGAACTTTGAAGGTGTCCTGGCATTTATGTTTTGCCCCACTCTTAAGGACTAGCGAAATATTACTTTGCCATACTTTCTCTATACCTGAAACAAACATCTACCTTTCTTTGCATTATTATTCATGATCCTTCATTTGAGATACTCTCCGTGATGCAAAGTAATTGCTTTGCTTTATTATTAAAGTTTTATTTATCATGTTTGTGTTTGAAGTTCTATGATCTCAGCGTGCATATGCTTTTACATTAGATTGATCAAGTTTATGTTAGTAACATGTCACCTTGGAAATTATTATTTTATCGTTTACCTACTCGGGGACAAGTAGGAACTAAGATTGGGGATGCTTGATACGTCTCCAACGTATCTATAATTTCTGATGCTCCATGATCATATTATGTCAATTGCTACTTGTTTTCTCCCTTATTTATAGCATTTTATTCGTTTTCCGGGACTAACCTATTAACAAGATGCCAAGTGCCAGTTCCCTGTTTTCTGTTGTTTTTGGTTTCAGAAAAATTGTTCTGGAAACATTCTCGGAATTGGACCCCACAAAGCCCGCAGTGCCTATTTTCCCCGGAAGCATCCAAAACACCGAAGAAGAGTCGAAGACGGGCACCAGGGGGCCATACCATAGGGTGGCGCGGGTCCCCGTCGCCGTGCTAGCTATGGGTGTGGGGCCCCTGGAGCTCCACCGCCTTTGCCTTTTCTCCTATTTAATCCCCCGGATGGAAAACCCTAAGCACCTGATCAAAAATCCCCGAAAAGTTCCGCAGCCGCCGTCACCGTCAACCCTAGATCAGGGGGGTTCTGAAGCTGTTTCCGGCACCCTGCCGGAGAGGAGATCATCACCGGAGGCTTCTACATCACCATGCCTGCCTCCGTAGTGATGTGTGAGTAGTTCATCCTTGGACTACGGGTTCGTAGCTGTATCTAGATGGTTGTGTTCTCCTCATATGTCTCCATGTTTGGATCTCGTGAGCTGCCTGTCATGATCAAGATTGATCTTATGTAATTCTATATGCTGTGTTTGCTGGAATCTGATGAATATTGACCTTATTCCAAGTTGATTATAGTCTTTATTTGCATATGCTATTTGTGATTTTGCATGCTTTCCGTTGCTAGTGGTTGCTCTAGCCAAATAGTTGCTAGTGACTCCAAGAGGGAGTATTTATGCTCGATAGTGGGTTCATGCCTCCTCACCGCCTTGCTCGAGTGACAGAAACGTGAAGGGGGAGGATGTGTTGTTGCCATTAGGGAGAAAATAGCGGTGAGAGTGCCAGCATGCATAATCATTGCTTACATTACACACTTTGTTTAATGCAGTTATCTGTTGCTTGGAACTTAATACCTAAGGGGGTTCGGATGATAACCTAAGGGTGGATTATTAGTCATAGATGCAGATGGATTTCGGTCAATGTATATTTTTGCAATGCCCGCACTAAATATCATAGTAATCATCATGTTATATTGTGCACTACAGTGCAACCTCTATTTGTCGATTGCCCAGCTGTAATTTGTTCACCCAGCATGCTATCTTTTATGGAGAGACACCACTAGTGAACCTATGAACCTCGGTACATTTTCCTATACTATTAAACAAACCACAACAATTTCTTGCTTTCTTTATTTACTGCAAGAATACATCATTTTCCACACTATACGTCTAATCTTTGTTTTCAGCAAGACCAGTGAGATTGACAACCTCACTGTACTGTTGGGACAAAGTATTTTGGTTGTGTTATGTGTAGGTTCCACGTTGCTGCTGACACCGGTGAAGCGCCATCACCACCATCAGTGGCATCAACCTTCCTGAGATCCTGTTCCTCCTACTGGATTGATAACCTTGGTTCTTAACTAAGGGGAATTTCCTACCGCCGTGCTCATCACACCCTCCTCTTGGGGTATCCCAACACACAACATCAAGTGACAACTACAGAAAACAGAAGCTTGACTTTGAAGAAGTCGATTGGCCATCACAATACGATGCAATACTTGGCAAAACAATGTTCATGAGGTTGGTTGCTGTCCCCTATTATGTGTACCTAATTCTCAAAATGCCAGGACCTAGGGGAACAGTAACAGTTCGCGGGAATTACAAGAAACCTGACAACTGTGACGTTGAATTCAACTGAATATCACAGTCCTTTGGGATGCAACAGGAATTGGCAAACATAGCATCCACAACTGATCACTCGATTCCCCCATTGACCAAGAAACAACACCCAAAATAGAATTCTGTGTGAAGAAGGACACCACAACACACGAGGTTCACCCGACTGATCCAGCAAAGACAATACTCATGTCAAACACGCTACCTAGCACATAGGTAAGCGCGCTCATCGAATTTCTCTGTGAGAACTGGAAAATCTTTGCATGGGCCCCAGCGTACATGCCAGAAGTACCCAAGAAATTCTCCGAGCACTCACTCAAAATCTACAAGGACGCCAAACCAATACAACAGTCCACCCGATGTTTCCCAGAACCGAAGCAAAGAGCAATAGGAGAAGAGGTCAACGGGTTACTTGCGGAAAAATTCATCTAGGAGATCAAAATAGCAACTTGGCTCGTAAATCCATTGCTAGTATCCATGAAAAATACTGACATTCTACGGATGTGCATAGACTACACTTCGTTGAACAAACATTGTCCCAAAGACTGGTTGTCACACCCCAGTTTTTGGACCATTGTAATATAGTTATGGGAGACAAAAATGTGAGCCAACAAAAACTTTTGTAGAATGTTTGTGTGTACCAATATATGTATGTGACCATGGTTATCTATGCAATGCAAGCAATGTTTTATTTTAAGTCGAATATCAATTTTTTCCTAAAAGCACCCTATTGTTTTCTCTAATGTTTTCCATATGTCATCTTGAGGAATTGTTGTTCCAAGTATTGTATCATGGTTGTTTTCAACTTTAAATCATTGTTTGGTTTGTTTCATCCAAGAAAAAAAGTGGCATTTGGCATTGTGGATGTTTTATTTTAATTTTCTATTAAGGGTTTTCCCTGAAAAACTAGCCAAATAGCTATTTCTACCACTTGTTTTCAATTGGTTAGAAAATCCAATTTTATGTTTTCTTGGCATATAATTGTTCTCTGGTGTGTGGACTACAAGTACGTAACATTATTTTGATTTGTGGAGTTGGAAAACATGTAATTGCATGCTTGTTTTGTGACAAGAAAATAAGAGAGAAAAACAGAGAAAAACAGAAACACACCCTTTTTCCAGCTTGTTTTCACAGCCTTGCACTTTTTCAAAATAATATTAAAAATGTGTTCCTGGATATTCCTGACATTCTTAACAATGTCCAACTTGAAATTGCAAAATTGGACTTCATTGGATATGTTATTCAAGCATGAACATTTCCATGTTTCTCTATGTTTCCACTTAGCAAATTTGGCTAAGTCATTTTCTGAATTTTTCTCTGAAATTTTCTGAAAATAATTTTTGGACAGAACTTTGACTGATCAAATATATTTGATTTTTTTTGTTCTGAGGGGAGGGATCAAGCCCTATCTACTCCCTAATGTGCCAACACCTAATTGATGCCTTGGATGTTGTTTGGTGTGGACAAGAGAGAGAGAAATGAGAGGGAGAAGAGAGGCCTGAGAAACAGGAGGACAGGAAGCGGACACACAGTGCGGGCCCACCACCGCGTGCCACTGTGGCCATGCCGATACCACCGTGCCGCTCCGCGCCGCCCAGCGCGAGTGCGTGCACGCCAGCACCGCACGCGACGACGCGCCATGACATCGCCCGAGCCCACGCCGCACACACCCGAGGCCACGCCGCAGAACACCACCCGCGTCGCGAGCCTAGAAGGCACACTGTGCACACAAACCTCGCCACCCACTCCCTCCACTACACCGCCCACGCCCTAGCCATCCCAGTCCTCCCCGTTCGCTCTTTGTGAGCGACACGAGGAAGAAATCGCTATCGGCCACCATGAGACCCCCCGGAAGGTTGCCGTTGATACTGACCGCCTCCTTCCCCCTTTGCGCCCTAGAATCACTCCCCGTACTCGTGCGAACCTCCCTGACCCCTCGTGGTGGCCGTTCGCTTGCAGGATCGTCGCCGCCGTCCACAGAACTGCCGCGGGCGCACACCTCGCCGCTGTCGATTGGAGCTGCTGCTGTTAGCTCCCCTGCATGGACATGACCACCTGCAACCACCTTGACCCCGCGCCGTCGAGTTTCGCCGCCCGTAGGTGAGCCACGCGTCATCGCTGTTCTCGGCCTTTTTCGCGAAGAGAGAGAGAGACGCGAGGTTGATGACGCGTGTGGGACATTGATCCGTAGATCAACGGTACCCTTTGAACACAACCATTCCCACGCCACGCAGCGCGCGTGTGCCCGTGGGCCGTTTGGCCGTAGATGGGCTTTGCCTCGGACAGATCTGGCCCGCGTAGTGATTGTTCTCTGTGTTTTTATTCTTTTAGAAAATTAAGCAGAAACAACACAGTAGCGTTTGACCTGGGAAAAATAGGAAAATGTTAGATCTGGCCTAGCCAAAAATCATGGAGGTATCCTAACATCTTTTTAACCATATCCAAGTGGTAGATCTACTTTTTGACTATTATTTTTGCAGTAGTCACTGTTTTGGCATAACCTATCTGTTGAACCATTTTTGCCATAACTTTGAAAATAAGTATCCTAAAAAAATGCAAACTCAACTGTTTTGGATTGCCCTAAGTTATACCTACCAGTAGAACCTGCCCTTGCTTGCAAGTGATCTTCCTAGAGAAAATTCCATGCATTTTGGTAAATGACCTGAGAGCACTTCTATGATTTTTGTAGATGGTTTTGTGACGATTTTTGATGTGAATATAATTGGATGACCTTGTGTATTCTTGGATATACCTAATCCTATCCTGGTGTAATTTTTAGAGCTGTAGAATAATTTTGGTGTGCATAACTAGATTTTGCACTTTTCTGTTTTTATTTATTACTAGTACGCATGCCCGTGCGTTGCAACGGGAGAGAAAAAGAAGAATTGCAGCGATACGCGGTGGTTAACGATCAATTTTGGCGACGGAAAACACCTTCTTCTAAATCTAACCAAGCTCAACATAGCTTCAAGCTTATTCAGAATGTACCCTACTATATGACATCAAAATAAAACGAGCGAATCGTAAGAAATAACTCTAAGAAAATGAACTGCATGATGTTCATCCATTAACATAATAATGAAGGGATTCTAACCAGTTTCAGAACTTTGAGGGACCCGTATAATTTTTTCATAACATCAATTTTGAACTTTGTATAACATTCCATTAGATAAGATATTTTTCTTGCTAAATGAACTTGTCGCTCTCACGGCTACTCCTAGTCTCCTAGACAGCCAAATGTTCAACCATGGAAACAGAACAATAATTTCAGAAGTAGATCAAATGGAGCAGACGATTATAAGATCGGAAAGTTTACGTTCTCCAGCTACAATAAGGGACAGAGCATGTGCATTGCATTCATCTTAAGTCATACAAACCGAAACCTGAGAAAATTAATGCAGATTAAGGAGCTGTTGATTCCACAAAACGATGCATTACATTCATCTTAAGTCATCTAACGTGATAAGTTTCTACACAGGGGAACCGGCCAGGCCACTCTATCAAGTCATAGTCGTTGCTAACATTTGGCAAGGACAGGGACAAAGAATATCTGACCAATTATGTTAAGCAAAGATTGGCAGGGCATGCTATTTATATGTCAGCAACAAAACATACACTACGGACCAACATATAACGGTAAGCTGCCAACTTCTCGCCATGGCCGACTTTGGCGGTGCCGCAGCTGAAAGCTGGTGACACCGCAGCCTCGGGCGGCAGAGTCTGAGCGTGCTCTGGCCCGCCGTGAAGCTTGAGTACGTTGAGCATGAAACTGCTCTCCTCTACGTTGCACTGTTTCGGTGGTACGAGCATCACATATGCGGCATGCCAGCGTGCGCACAGATTACTGCGGAGTACTCCGATTTCCTTTTCTATTTGTCCTTCGATTTTTGAGGAAGGTGCACTCGCGAGCAATTTATCGGAGGTGGAAACGTTGTGCAGTTTCTATTAAACAAGCGGCATCACCCAAGCAAAAGTGGCATCAGCTCTCAATCTTTACATGTGCTTTCCCTCTCAAACAAACGGTAGTAAAGTAGCAGCTCCTAGTAATCCTCACACACAAGCTTTCTCGATTCCCGCAAACTCGGCGTACAACATCCCAAACTCGCTCTGATTCACTCCTCTCTAATCTCCCAGCAATATCAAGAATCGAGCACATCTCTCTCTCTCTCTCGGTGACTCCGTCATGCCGCTAACCAGCGTTGTTCGTCTTAGCCTTCGCAAAGTGTCAGATCAAGTCACGGCAGAAGGGGATCGGGGACGAAGTTTCTTCGGCATCAACGAGAGGAGCTCGTGGCGGCGGAAAATCAAACGGTTGGCAGCTGCCAAAGAGGGAGGTGGCAGGGATGGTGGGCTGGCCACGGGAGGGAATGGATCTTGGAGGCGGCGAGTGGTTCCGTTCCTCTCGCCGGAGATACCCTGCGGGCCAGATGGGGCGATGCCTTTTCTCTAGGAGGACGAACCGTTAAGATGACTTGGTGGTGGCAGTGGCCATAATTTCTACTGAAATATAGGGGTAATAATAAAACGGACGAAAATCTTGCAAGAAGCTTTAATACTTTTATTAGTAGGTAAAGATTTGCAAATTAATTTATCCAAATACTTGAGTATTAGATTTATGTTTTCTAGAAGGTGTAAAATTGTTACTCTTTGTTATTAGGTTTTTTTCTTACAGAACTAGCATTTTAGGAAAGGTTTAGTACTTTGTGTGTTGATTAGAATTTGTTCTACTACCATAGTCATTTCCTAGAATTTCCTAATGTTTAGGAAATTGTGGCATTTGACTCTAGGGTTTCATAGCTTAATTTTTGAGGTTGATATCTTAGGTCGAGTACCACTTTGGTACTGATTTTATGGTTGTGTCACCTCTGTTACCTTGCACTTTTATTTATAGAAAAGCATGAGTAGATTTGACTTGAGTAATTGCATGTTATTATTATCACTAGCACGAGTAGTGTTTTTTATGCTTGTTTAGCGGGATATTAATTTTTCACAAGTATGACCAGAGGCATTATGAACTCCTAATTCCTTGGTAGGATAGTGGAACACCCACTGATGCCATTTCATTTTGGTGAGAAATATAATTTTCCTCACCATAGGCATGTTTGCTAGTAGTCTAGTTATATTTATGTGGGTTTAATAATTTTTTCCTTTGGAAAATTGAGTGATAGATTGTTTTGTGTATTGCTTGCTGTATGTATGGCTTTGTACTATTGTTTGCCTTAGTTGGCTCTAAATGTGTGTCCTTTATTTCTTTTTACGACGTTAGAAAACGAAGAAGGAGATATTGCAGAAGAGGCTTATTTTCACTCTTGTTATTTCGAAGAGCAGAACTCGGAACAATACCAAGGAAAGCCATGCTAATGCTTTCTGTTACTATACTTATCATTATCTATCATGCATGTTTTTACTTCTGAAGTTTTACAAAAATATGGTTAAAAAAACTATTTTTGATGTGGCTATTACTACTATTAATATTATAGTTAACTACCACATTGCCAGTAGTCAAACTTGGTGTTACCAAGCCTTTAGCCACCATATGGTATATAAATACCACCTACATTAATAACCTTGAAGTCCCTAAGTGGACACCCTAAAATGTGTTTTTGTAAAAAAAAGCTTTATGGAAACCCCTCGATGGAAAGGTGGGACCTTGTTCACTAGAGGAGGCAAAGAGGAAAGTTTTTTAAAGTGCTTTTACAAAAGACACATAACCTAGTCTTCGCTGGACGACCAAGACGTACAGCCACTCTACCTCAACATGGGCAAGAGGCCTAGCTAGAAAGTTGTTCGTGTTAGTGTGTTTTCTATCCCAAGTGTTATAGAGGAATGGATCCTCTGAACCGAAATGTCGCTATGTGTGAGACATGGGACATGCAATGTGTCGGATTAATTTCCCCTCTGGCTGCAACAGTTGGGTCTCCTGTGATGGATGTGTGGGACACGATTCCAGGGAGAACAAACCAAGTTGAAGGGATAGTCATATACTAGTTTGAACATAGTGGAAGGTTTGGACTAGTTATATGATGTTCGCATACTGTCGCGGACAGTCCATGGTTATTCATGGCAGATGTTCTGGATCTTTCTGATCGTGTACACCTCTGGAGAGTAAAACTATTCAGAATATCCGTGTCCTCGGATATGGACAGTTGCATGCCCATGTAGCTAGCATTGTGTCAATGTTTCCAGAAAGGATGTTTTGAAAAAGCATTAGTACCTGCGAGGTACTAGAAGGATGAGCTTTGTACCTGTGAGGTACATGTGAAGAAAAGCTGGGAGTTGCTTTACAATAAGTTTTGCAAAGAAACAGAAAAAGGAAAACCTTCTTTTCTAAACAAACTCTTACAAAAACTCTTGGATATGCGATATCTACAAGACACACTATATTATTTTCTTTTGAAGTATCTTCTTCAACAAAGATATAGAGATGTTAATCAACCATGATGTATATTTTATCCATCATGGGTAGCAAACCCTATGTATATCCTACCTACTCCACAAAATAAGCATACTTGCATTTTGAAAGCTATATAAAGGATGTCTTGCAGAGTAGATTCAAATGTACTCATATTGGTTTCGTTCCTGGCTATTTACTTGGTTAGACTATGAGGAGTAGCCCCAGGATGAGTACTATGAGCAGGAGTACTACAATGATGACCCTGCGAACTAGGATCGTCTCCCGGTCAGCAGCCTCTAGGTTAAGGGGTGACTTGGGCTCTATCGCGTTGTGTTTTGTTGTCTTCCGCTGTGTTCGTGTTATTTGTCTGCCCTACGTGTCAATTATCTAAAACTTGGTCATGTGACCATTTATGTAAGACCTTTATATTCGTGTAATGGATGATGTAATCTGTATGCCAACTTCATATGTTGTTCACGAATGATTGTTCTGGGATCATGAATGTATGCATATGAGGGGTCTTGGACTGCTAGTCCGGGGCCTCTACAAAGTTGGTATCAGAGCCATCCTGACCTTAGGAGACCTTAGTTAGCATGGACGTTAGCGAGTACTCCGAAAAGCTAATTTATAAAACAAAGTTACCGATATGACTAAGTACCAAAATATTCTATATATCCCATCCTCTCTGTGTTACTAAACTCTACTTACATTAAGTTACATCTTGCATAACCTAAAATTTTGCACACTGTGGTCTAACTTAAACTATACTTAAAATTTTGTGTAGATGGAGGTTGTCTTCACAGAGGCTTGTCAGTTGGGACTGGCTCGTGACGTGTCTTTTCTCTTCGAGCCGAGGCTAGTTGAGATGACTGAGCTACTTGACCGCCCAGTTCCTGAGCTGAGAGGAGGACTGATCTTTGGTGCACCAGTAGAGGGTGATTGGTTCGTGGAGTGTACTATCCGTCCACCTCTGACGGCACCTTCTGCTGAGACCTTTGTTTTCACCACCGTTGAGCGTTCTTGGCACGAGGGAGCTGTCCGTGTGATCCAGGAGGCGATTGCACGCTTGGCGTACTTGAGGGATTACTTATTCCTTGGTACCCGGTTTGAGATGCTTGGGAGACGCGATGAGATGGGAATACCACTTCCTGTGCCGCAGGATCTTGATGGCATGGGTCCTCACCTGGAGGACATGGAGATTCTGTTGCACCGCACCCAGCGTAGCCTGGACGATCTGAGGGCAGAGCATCGCACCACCACTGCGGAGAACCGCGTCCTGACAGCACACTTGGGTAAGCTGATGGATGAGCATGACACCGTGACTGCGAGGAACCGCGCCTTGGCGGGACAGCTACGGACCACCCGTTTGGGCCGTACCCGTCTCACCAAGAAGGTAGAGGCGCTGCAGGAAGCCAACGCTATTCTGCGTGGTAGGCTGAAGACTGCGAGAGAGGATCTGGCCACTAGAGACTCGACTCTCGAGGAGTTGGAGGAGGAGATCACCGAGCTCTGCAGGGAGAACGAGGACCTCCTTGTAGACGACGAATTCCATCAGATGTCGATGGGATGGACATGAGTGACCAGAGTGAGCAGGAGGATGACGACCTGCTTGGAGACGAGGAGGATCCTGAGGAGATCCTTTTCGATGGAGACGATGACCAGGACTAGATGTAGCACCTTTGCGCTTTTGGATGTTGTGCCAGTGTAGTATGCTAGTAGCATTGCGATGTCCCCATGAGTCGCTTCCCTTATGTAGCTCTTGAAGCCTAGCTTGTATTGTGAGACTTATGATTGTGTTATGTGTGATTGTAAGACTCTATGTTATTAATGTGATATGTTTATGTTCTATTTGTGTTTGTGTTTTCTCTACTCGTATGATTCTTGTGATTTATCACTTGTCTTTCGTTTTTCCCCATAAAATTATTTTGTTGCCTAGTATTTAAAAAAGTCTTGCTGCATAGTCTTACGCATGTTTCACTACAGTATGTCGCCTCGTCGGGAACCACCACCACCACCCCCACCATCGGTGGAGGCACTTTTGGCCTGATGATGGAGGACCGTCAAGCCACACGTGCTGAGAGCGCAGCCACCATTGCTGCACTGCAAAAGTTGGCCAATGCTAGTGCCAACAACAACAACAACAATGGAAATGGCCATGATGCTCGTTCAAAGCTGAAGGACTTTCAGTAAACTAATCCCCCGATCTTCTCCAAGATCGTGGAGCTTCTTGATGCTGATGATTAGCTCCGCATAATTGCGAACAACTTGGAAGTAGCTGTAGTGGATGAGGCTGACAAGGTTTTGTTTGCCACTCACTTTCTTGCTGGTCTGGCAAGAACTTGGTGGGAGACTACTTGAGCCACTGTTGCTGTTGGCCATGTGTTCACTTGGGAGGATTTTGTTGCTAGGTTCCGCAAGTATCACATTCCTCAGGGTGTGATGAATATTATGCGGGACAAGTTTCTAAAGCTGAGGCAAGGAGAGATGTCAGTATCTGATTACTGGGAGAAGTTCACTAACTTGTCCAGGTATGCCCCCGAAGATGTTAACACTGAGGTGAAGAAGAAGAGAGATTCCTGAATGGACTGCACGATGAGCTGCAGTATACACTGGTTGTGATACCATTCCAGGATCTGGAGTCGCTTGCTGATGCTGCCATGATGATGGAGCACAAGCGCCAGAATGCTTCTACAACCGTAAGAGGAATATGATGATGCAAGGAGGGTCTAGTGCACCCAGGACTCGCATACCCCTTATGCGAGGCCACCACCACCAAGGGCGCCTGCTTATGCACCTCGCCCAAATCACCAGTATGCACCAAGGCCCAACCACAACAACAACCATGCTCCTTATGCACCAAAGCCTGGAGGAAATGGCAATGGAACAATTTCAACCGTGCTGCAAAGCCTAACCCAAACCCGAAGCCAAATGGAGGTTGCTTTGTCTGTGGAAAGGAAGGACACTTCGCTCATGAGTGCCCTACCAAGAATGCTGCTCCAGCTCAGCCCACTGCAACCAAGATGAACCAAGGTCCAGTCATGAGGAGGCAGAATGTGATGATGGGACATCTGAATCATGTCAGTGCTGGGGAGGCACAGGAGGCACCAGACATGGTGATGGGTATGTTTCCTGTCAACTCTGTACCAGCTGCAGTACTGTTTGATTCTGGTGCATCGCATTCCTTTGTCACTAAGCCGTTTGCTGAGAAAAGTGGTATGAAGCATACCCGTATGCACAACCCTATGTTAGTACAAATACCCGGAGATAGTGCTAAAGCCAACCTTGTTTGCAATGAAGTACCCGTGGAGATACAAGGGAAAACTTTTCATGCCGACCTGATAGTACTAGGATCCCAAGGGATAGAAGTAGTACTGGGTATGAACTGGATGACCAAGTATAAGGGTGTTATTGATTGCACCAAGAAGTCCATTTCTATGACCACTAGTGATGGAGATAAAGTTGCCTACACCGCAACCAAGCCTTCATCAAAGATCCATTGCCACACCAGTGTAGCCAACCCCACACTTGAGGAAGTTCCGGTAGTATGTGAATACCCGGATGTTTTTCCAGAAGAGTTACCCGGTATGCCCCCAGATCGGGATATCGAGTTTATTATTGAGTTAGTACCTGGAACCGGACCTATAGCACAGAAGCCTTACCGGATGAATCCGAAGGAGTTAGATGAGTTGAAGAAACAGCTGGATGACATGTTGAGGAAAGGTCTGATTCGCCCTAGTGCATCACCATGGGGATCACCTGTCATTTTTGTGGACAAACGGGACGGTACCACTCGCTTATGTGTGGATTACCGCAAGTTGAATGATGTCACCATCAAGAACAAGTACCCGTTGCCCAAAATTGAAGACCTGTTTGACCAGCTAAATGGGGCTAGAATTTTCTCAAAATCGATCTTCGCACTGGTTATCACCAATTGAAGGTTCGTGAGACCGATATTCCTAAGACCGCTTTCACCACTCGTTACGGGTTGTATGAGTACACCGTGATGTCTTTTGGTCTGACCAATGCCCCTGCCTATTTCATGAATCTCATGAACAAGGTGTTCATGGATTATCTGGACAAGTTTGTCGTGGTGTTTATCGACGACATTCTTATATATTCCAAGAGTGAGGAAGAACACGAAGAACATCTGAGAATTGTGCTCGAACACTTCGTAAGCATCAACTGTATGCTAAGTTCAGTAAGTGCCAATTCTGGCTGAAGGAAGTCGGATTTCTTGGACATGTGGTATCGGAAGGAGGGATTTCTGTTGACCCTGCTCTAGTTCAGTCTGTGGCGAAAGCGTGCTGCTCCGACCAATCAGACTGAAGTCCGATCATTTCTGGGTTTAGCAGGATATTACCGCAAGTTTGTTCAAGGATTTTCGAGCATCGCCAGACCACTCACTCAGTTGCTCAAGAAGGATAGTAAGTTCGTATGGACGGACAAGTGTGAAGAGAGTTTCCAAGAGTTGAAAAATCGACTGGTGTCTGCCCCGGTACTCATTATGCCGGACGTCACCAAGAGTTTTGATGTTTATTGTGATGCTTCTAAGCTTGGTCTTGGAAGTGTTATCATGTAAGAAGGTAAGGTCATATCTTATATCTCACGCCAGTTGAGACCTCATGAGATGAACTACCCCACACATGACTTAGAGCTTGCCACAGTTGTTCATGCCCTCAAGGCATGGCGACACTTTCTTATGGGGAAAAGATCTGAAATATATACGGATCATAAGAGTTTGAAATATATCTTTACTCAGCATGAACTCAACATGAGGCAACACCGTTGGATTGAGCTCATCAAATATTATGATCTAAGTATCCACTATCACCCTGGGAAGGCAAATGTTGTTGCTGATGCTCTTAGTCGAGAATCGGTCTCTCTGAATGCTATGATTCATATTAGGCAACCTGAGTTGTGGAAAGAACTTGACCAGCTTGGTATTGAAGTGGTCAGCTATGGTATGTTGGACACCATGGAAGTTAAACCAACTCTGGTTGATCAAATCAAAGAAGCTCAGAAATGCCAGAAAAGTATTGATGGAATTAAGACCCGCATGGAGAAGGAGAAAGTTGCTGGTTTTACCATTGACTCCGAGGGAGTACTGTGGTATGAAGGTCGCATTTGTGTTCCTTCCGAGTCTGAGCTAAAGCAGACCATCATGACTGAGGCTCATGATACCCTGTATTCTATTCACCCCGGAGGAACCAAGATGTATCAGGACCTGAAGGAGAGATTTTGGTGGCATGGAATGAAGCGAGACATTGCTTCATTTATAGCCAAGTGTCATGTTTGACAACAAGTAAAAGCTGGGCACCAGCATCCCGCTGATTGCTACAGCCACTGAAAGTACCATTATGGAAATGGGATGAAGTCGGGATGGATTTCATTACTGGACTTCCTAGGTCCAGCCAAGGAAATGATTCTATATGGGTTGTCGTGGACAGGCTCACTAAAGTTGCTCACTTTATTCCTATCCGGACTACTTATCGTGGAGACCAGCTTGCTGATCTTTACATTTCTCGGATTGTTAGCCTGCATGGAGTCCCTAGCAGAATTGTGTCTGACCGTGGAACACAGTTCACTTCTCGATTCTGGAGAAAGTTGCACGAAGCACTTGGAACCAAGTTAGCCTTTAGCACCGCTTATCACCCACAAACTGATGGACAAACTGAGCGTGTGAACCAGATTTTGGAAGACATGCTCCGTGCTTGTGTTTTGTCTTATGGAGCCAAATGGGAAGACTGCCTGCCTTTTGCGGAGTTTTCTTACAACAACAGCTATCAGTCTAGCTTGCAAATGGCCCCTTTTGAAGCCTGTATGGACGCAGATGTCGTACACCTCTGAACTGGACTGAGACTGGTGACAGTCAGATCTTTGGTGTAGACACTTTGCGTGATGCAGAAGAGCAAGTCCAGCTTATTCGTGATCGCCTCAAGGCAGCTCAATCTCGCCAAAAGAGTTATGCTGACATAAAGCGTCGTGATGTCTCTTTCAGCATTGGAGATTTAGTGTATCTTCTTGTCATGCCACTCAAAGGGATGCAGCGTTTTCATGTCAAGGGAAATCTTGCACCCCGGTATATTGGCCCTTTTAAGATCTTGGCCCGTCGTGGTGAAGTGTCTTATCAGTTGGAATTGCCAGAAGAGTTGTCAGCGTTTCATAATATTTTTCATGTGTCTTTGCTCCAGAAATGTCTTCATGTACCTGAGAAGAATCTCACCTACCAAGACGTTGACTTCAGGACCATTGACTTGAATGATGACCTGACCTACCGTGACAGACCCCTGCGCGTTCTTGAGGAGAATGTACGTGCGACCAGGAGGAATGCTTTTAAATTCCTTAAGATTCAGTGGACGAATCACTCTGAGGAAGAAGCTACCTAGGAGCGAGAGGATTATATCAGGAAGGAGTTCCCTGGTTTCCTTAAGGATTAGACCCGCGAATCTCGGGGCGAGATTCTTTTAAGGGGGGAAGATCTGTCACACCCCAGTTTTTGGACCATTGTAATATAGTTATGGGAGACAAAAATGTGAGCCAACAATTTTTTTTATAATTTGTTTGTGTGGACCAATATATGTATGTGACCATGTTTATCTATGCAATGCAAGCAATGTTTTCTTTTAAGTCAAATATCAATTTTTCCTAAAAGCATACTATTGTTTCTCTGATGTTTTCCCTATGCTATCTTGGGTAATTTTTGTTCCCAGTATTGGATCATGCCTATTTTCAACTTGACAATATTGGTTGGATTTGTTTCATAAACAGAATGGCATTTGGAATTATGGATGTTTTCCTTTAATTTTTCTATTAAAGTTTTTCCCTGAAAAACTAGCCAAATACCAATTTCTATCACTTGTTTTCCATAATTTAGAGTATCAAATTTTATGTTTTCTTGGTATATAATTGTTCTCTGGTATGTGGACTACAAATCCATAACCTTGTTTTGATTTGTGGAGTTTGAAAAACCTATAGTCGCATGCTTGTTTTTGTGGCAAGAAAATAAGATAGAAAAATAGAGAATTTTGAAAACAGAGAAAAACAGAAACATGCCCTTTTTCCAGCATGTTTTCACAGCCTTGCACTTTTTCAAAATTATATTAAAAATGTGTTCCTGGATGTTCATGACATGCTTAACAATGTCCAACTTGAGATTCCAAAATTGGACTTCATTTGACATTTTATTCAAGCATGAACATTTCCATGTTTCTGTTTGTTTTCAACACTTAGCAAATTTGGCTAAGTCATTTTCTGAAATTTTCTGTGAACTTTTCTAAAACTTGTTTTTGGATAGAACTTTGACTGATCAAATTGATTTGAATTTGTTTGATTTTAGGGGAGGGATCAAGCCCTATCTACTCCCCAATGTGCCAACACCTAGTTGATGCCTTGGATGTTGTCTGGTGTGGACAAGAGAGAGAGAAATGAGAGGGAGAAGAGAGGTCCGAGAAATAGGGGGGACAGGCAGTGGACGCACAGTGCGCGCCCACTGACGCGCGCCACTGTGGCCATATCGTGACCACCTTGCCGCTCAGCGCCAGTGCACGCACGCCAGCACCCTGTGCCGCACCCCACGCGACGCCACGACGCGCCATGAAGCCGCCTGAGCCCACGCCACGCACACCCGAGGCCACGCCGAGGAACACCACCCGTGTACTGTGCCTATAAGGAACACCGTGCACGCACACCTCACCACCCACTCCCTCCACTCCACCACGCATGCCCTAGCCACCCCCACTCCTCCCCATTTGCTCTTTGTGAGCGACACGAGGAAGAAATCACCGTCGGCCACCGTGAAACCGCCCAGAAGGTTGCCGTCGATCCCGACCGTCTCCTTCCCCCTTTGCGCCCTAGCATCACTCCTCGTACTCGTGCGAACCTCCCTGACCCCTCGCCGTTGCCATTCACATGCAGGATCGTCGCCGCCGTCCATGGAACCGCCGCGGGCGCACACCTCGCTGACGTCGATTGGAGCTGATGTTGCTACTGTTTTCTCCCCTGCACGGCCATGATCACCTGCAACCACCCCGACCCCGCGCCGTCGAGTTTCGCCGCCCCTAGGTGAGCCATGCATTGTCGCCGTTCTCGGCCTTCTTCGCGAATAGAGAGAGAGAGAGACGGTACCCTTTGAATGCAACCATTCCTACGCCACGCAGCGCGCACGCATGCCCATGGGCCGTTCGGCCATAGATGGGCTTTGCCCCGGACAGATCTGGCCCGCGCCGTGATTTTTCTCTGTGTTTTTATTCTTTTAGAAAATTAAGCAGAAACAACACACTAGCTTTGGCCCTCGGAAAATAGGAACATGTTAGATCTGGCCTAGCCAAAAATCATGGAGGTACCCTAACATATTTTTAACCATGTCCAAGTGGTAGATCTACTTTTTGACTATTATTTTTGAAGTAGTCACTGTTTTGGAAGAACCTATATGTTATGCAATTTTTGGAATACTTTGAAAATAAGACTCCTAAAAATGCAAACTCAACTGTTTTGGATAGCCCTAATTTATACCTACCAGTAGCACGTGTCCTTGCTTGGAAGCGAGCTTCCTAGAGAAAATTCCATGCATTTTGGTAAATGACCAGAGAGCACTTCTAGGATTTTTCTAGATTATTTGGTGATGATTTTTTATGTGAATCCAATTGGATGACCTTGTGTATGCTTAGATATACCTAATCCAAGCTTGGTGTAATTTTTCGATCTGTAGAATAATTTTGGTGTGCATAACTAGATTTTGCACTTTTCTGTTTTTATTTATTCACGAATTAGTTTATCCAAATAGTTGAGTATTAGATTTATGTTTTCTAGCATGTTTAAGATTGTTACTCTCTGTTATTAGGTTGTTTTCTTAAATAACTAGTGTGTTATGAAAGTTGTAGTACTTTGTGTGTTGATTATAATTTGTTCTACTCGCATATATAGTCATTTCCTAGAATTTCCTAATGTTTAGGAAATTGTGGCATTTGACTCTAGGGTTTCATAGCTTAATTTTTAAGGTTGATATCTTATGTCCAGTACCACTTTGGTACTTGTTTTATCATTGTGTCACCTGTGTTACCTTGTACTTTTATTTATAGAAAAGCATGAGTAGCTTTGACTTGAGTAATTGCATCCTATTATTATCACTAGCATGAGTAGTGTTTTTATGTTTGTTTAGTGGGATATTAATTTTTCCCAAGTATGACCAGATTCATTATGACCTCCTAATGCCTTGGTATTCTAGTGGAACACCCACGGATCCCATTGCATTTTGGTGAGAAATATAATTTTCCTCACCATAGGCATGTTTGCTAGTAGTCTAGTTTTATTTATGTGAGTTCAATAATTTTTGCCTTTGGAATATTGAGTGATAGATTGTTTTGTGTATTTCTTGCTATATGTATGGCTTTGTACTATTGTTTGCCTTAGTTGGTTCAGCATGTGTGTACTTTATTTTTTTTACGACGTTAGAAAAGGAAGGAGATATTGCATAAGATGCTTATTTTCACTCCTCTTATTTCCAAGATCAGAACCAGGAACAATACCAAGGAAAGTCATCCTAATGCTTGATGTTACTATACTTATCATTATCTATCATGCATGTTTTTTACTTCTGAGGTTTTACAAAAATATGGTTAACAAAACTATTTTTGATGCGGCTATTACTACTATTAATATTATAGTTAACTATCACATTGCCAGTAGTCAAACTTGGTGTTACCAAACCTTTAGGCACCATATGGTATATAAATACCACCTACATTAATAACTTTGAAGTCCCTAAGTGGACACCCTAAAATGTGTTTTTGTAAACAAAAGCTTTATGGAAAACCCTCGGTGGAAAGGTGGGACCTTGTTCACTAGAGGAGTCAAAGAGGAAAGTTTTTGAAAGTGATTTTACAAAACACACATAACCTAGTCTTTGATGGACGACCTCAACATGGTCAAGAGGCCTAGCTAGAAACTTGTCCGTGTTAGTGTGTGTTCCATCCCAAGTGCTATAGAGGAATGGATCATCTGCACCGAAATGTTGCCAGGTGTGAGACACGGGACATGCAAAGTGTGAGATTAATTTTCCCTCCGGCTGCAACAATTGGGTCTCTTGTCATGGTTGTGTGGGACACGATGCCAGGGAGAACAAACCCAGTTGAAGGGATAGTCATATACTAGCTTGAACATAGTGTAATGTTTGGACTAGTTATCTGATGTTCGCATACTGTCGCGGATAGTCCATGGTTGTTCATGGCAGAAGTTCTAGATCTTGTGGATTGTGTACACCTCTTAAGTGTAAAACTATTCGGAATAGTTGCATGCTCGGATATGGACAGTTGAATGGCCATGTAGCTAGCATTGTGTCAATGTTTTCAAAAAGGATGTTTTGAAAAAGGATAGTACCTACGGGGTACTGGAAGGACGAGCTTTGTACCTGTGATGTACACGTGAATAAAAGCTGGGAGTTGCTTTAAAAGAAGTTTTGCAAAGAAAAAGAAAAAGGAAAAACTTCTTTTCTAAACAAACTCTTACAAAACCTCTTGGATATGTGATATCTACAAGAGAAACTATATTATTTTCTTTTGAAGTATCTTCTTCAAGAAAGATATAGAGATGTTAAATCAACCATGATGTATCTTTCATCCATCATGGGTAGCAAACCCTATGTATAGCCTACCCATTCCACCATACAAGCATACTTGCATTTTGTAAGCTATATAAAGGATGTCTGGCAGAGAACATTCAAATGTACTCATATTGGTTTCGTCCCTGGATATTTTCTTGGTCAGACTACGAGGAGCAGTGCCACGAGGAGTACTACAATGATGACCCTGCGAACTAGGCTCATCTCCCGGTCAGCAGTCTGTAGGTTAAGGCGTGACTTGGGCTCTATCGCGTTGTGTTTTGTTGTCTTCCGCTGTGTTCGTGACATTTCTCTGCCCTGCGTGGCAGTTATCTAAGACTTGGTCATGTGACCATTTATGTAAGACCTTTAGTATTCGTGTTATGGATGATGTAATCTGTATGCCAACTTCATATGTTTTTCACAACTGATTGTTCTGGTATCGTGAATGTATGCATATGAGGGGTCTTGGACTGCTAGTCTGGGGCCTCTACAAAATTGGTATCAGAGCCATCCTGACCTTAGGAGACCTTAGTTTGCATGGACGTTAGCGAGTACTCCGAAAAGCTAATTTATAAAAGAAACTTACCGATATTGACTAAGTACCGGAAACTTTACTTGGTTGCAGTACCAAAATATTCTATATATCCCATCTTGTCTGTGTTACTAAACTCTACTTACATTAAGTTACATCTTGCATAACCTAAAACTTTTCACGGTGTGGTCTAACTTAAACTATACTTAAAATTTTGTGTAGATGGAGGTTGTCTTCATAGAGGCTTGTCAGTTGGGACTGGCTCGCGACGTGTCTTTTCTCTTCGAGCCGAGGCTAGTTGAGATGACTGAGTTACTTGACCGCCCAGTTCCTGAGCTGAGAGGAGGACTGATCTTTGGTGCACTAGTAGAGGGTGATTGGTTCGTGGAGTGTACTATTCTTCCACCTCTAACGACACCTTCTGCTGAGACCTTTGTTTTCACCACCGTTGAGCGTTCTTGACACGAGGGAGCTGCATGTGTGATACAGGAGGCGATTGCATGCTTGGTGTACTTGAGCGATTACTTATTCCTTGGTACCCAGTTTGAGATGCTTGGGAGACGCGATGAGATGGGAATACCACTTCCTGTGCCGCAGGATCTTGATGGCATGGGTCCTCACCTGGAGGACATGGAGATTCTGTTGCATTTCACCCAGTGTAGCCTGGACGATCTGAGGGCAGAGCATCGCACCACTAATGCGGAGAACCGTGTCCTGACAGCACACTTGGGTAAGCTGATGGATGAGCATGACACCATGACTACAAGGAACCACACCTTGGCAGGAAAGCTGCGGACCACCCGTTTGGGCCGTACCCGTCTCACCAAGAAGGTAGAGGCGCTGCAGGAAGCCAACGCTATTCTGCGTGGTAGGCTGAAGACTGCGAGAGAGGATCTGGTCACTAGAGAATCGAGTCACGAGGAGTTGGAGGAGGAGATCACCGAGCTCCGCAGGCAGAATGAGGACCTGCTTGTAGACGACGACATTCCATGAGATGTCGATGGGATGGACATGAGTGACCAGAGTGAGCAGGAGGATGACGACCTGCTTGGAGACGAGGAGGATCCGGAGGAGATCCTATTCAATGGAGATGATGACCAGGACTAGGTGTAGCACCTTTGCGCTTTTTGGATGTTGTGCCAGTTTAGTATGCTAGTGGCATTGCGATGTCCCTATGAGTCGCTTCCCTTTTGTAGCTCTTTGAAGCCTAGCTTGTATTGTGAGGCTTATGATTGTGTTATGTCTGATTGTAGGACTCTATGTTATTAATTTGATATGTTTGTGTTTTTATACTCGTATGATTCTTGTGATTTACCACTTGTCTTTCATTTTTCCGCATATAATTATTTTGTTGCCTTTAAAAAAGTCTTGCTGCATAGTCTTACGCCTGTTTCACTACAGTATGCCGCCTCGTCGGGAACCACCACCACCACCCCCACCATCGGTGGAGGCACTTTTGGCCCTTATGATGGAGGACCGTCAAGCCACACGTGCTGAGAGCGCAGCCACCATTGCTGCACTGCAACAGTTGGCCAATGCTAGTGCCAACCACAATAACAACAATGGTAGTGGCAATGGAAATGGCCATGGTGCTCGTTCAAAGCTGAAGGACTTTCAACAAACTAATCCCCCGATCTTTTCCAAGATCGAGAAGCCTCTTGATGCTGATGATTGGCTCCGCACTATTGCAAACAACTTGGAAGTAGCTGCAGTGGAGGAGGCTGACAAGGTTATGTTTGCCACTCACTTTCTTGCTGGTCCGGCAAGAACTTGGTGGGAGACTACTCGAGCCACTATTGCTGCTGGCCATGTGTTCACTTGGGAGGACCGATCAAATCACTGACTCGACTGCTGGCTGCGAGAGGCTCTCCTTCCTTGACGCATACTCCGGGTACAACCAAATTTACATGAAAAGAGAAGACGAGGAGAAGACCGCGTTCATCGCCCCATTTGGTGTGTTTGCTACACCACAATGCCTTTCAGGTTGAAAAAGGATAGTGCTACATACCAACGTATGATGCAAAACTATATGAAGGTGCGAATTGGTAGAAATGCGCAAGTCTATGTGGACGATATTGTGGTCAAGTCCAATAAGGCAGAAACCCTTTTTGACGACCTCCGAGAAACTTTTGCGGCAATCGATGAATGTGAGATCAAGATTGTCGGAGAGGTTGTTTTGTCAAAGACAGGGTCACCTCAAGAGGTTCAAACACTAGGGGCTAACCATGTTCTCACACACCTCCAGAGGCCTCGAGAGGGAAGCTCGGCCAACAACCAATGGTGACACGGCGAGTTTACCCAGGTTCCAGCCACCAGTGTGGTGTAAAAACCTACTCCTACTTGTCTGTGGATTGCACTGCGATGGGTTACAGTACAAGGTGTGAGCTTGTGCTTGGGACTAGCTATGGTGGACTCTCGATGAGTTGAGTTCTGGATCTCTTTCTACGAAGGCCAAGGGGCCCTACTTATACCGGTGTTTTTTGGCCTCCTTCCCGCTCATAGTCGGCGGGATAGGGCTACCAAAAAGTGCCAAAGTGGAGAGAAGTTGCGTTCTGTGTTGTTCCCTTGGTCGTGGTCGTCGAAGACAGTGCCACCGTCCATGGCGGAGCTGTGGGGGCTCCGATGATGTTCCCTCTGTATTGTAACGCTGGATCGGTCTTCTTGCTCCGAAGAGGAAAGCTTTGGGAAGGTCTTTGGCGTGCCCAGCCATAGTGCGCGCTTTATCCATGAGAGTGGCAACTGTGCCCAAAGCGTATATGTCGCCCTGCGGTGCCTTTCTCATTGCGAAGGGAGAAGGAAATCACCTCCACATGGGTTGTTCCCCGGCGAATGCTGGTTCCTCTGGAGGAGAGCGGGGGAGAGGTAGAGCTCCTCTCTAGAGGTTTGCGATGATATCCACAAGGGGGGTTCCCTCGTTGGGAGGCCCTCCTAGTCAAAGGGCACTTGGCCACCCGCCTCTCGAAGGGATCCAACATGGGCCGGTGCCACACAGAGATAGGCTGGGCCCGCAGTAGATGGCCCAGGATACCCTGATATCCACGGGTCCGACACTAGCCCTAGGCCCTAATACGTCCATAACGTATCTATAATTTTTTATGGTTTTATGCTAATATTATGCTTTTGACACTTGTTTTTATATGAAGTTTATGATTTATTTGGAGTAACCTCTTAATAGTTCCAAGATTTCACAATGTTCTTGTTTTACTCTTTGATGTGTAGGAATTATCAAAAATACAAAAGAAAACCATGTTGGAGTCAAATTGGGACTTTCCACAAATCTGTCCCAGAACCTTTTTTGAAGATGTTCATGTTACGGATGGAAGACGGTGTCAAACAGAAATCTCCCTGAAGATAAAACTGTGGGAAATTTTGCGAGGAATGTTCTAGACTTAAAATTTGCCTGATTCCGAGTTTGGACGGCCGATATACGCCCTATTTACTGCAGCCCTAGATGGGATGACGGGATTCCAGGAGGAAATATAAAGGGAGGAAACCTAGCACGTGGAGAACGCCTCCACCCACAAATTGCAGCCATGAAAAGCCACATTTTTGCCTCCCCCGTGGATCCCATCTCCATGGGGGAGGGCTGCCAAGAAGCCATGAAGGAAGGGGGCTAAGGGGCGGTGCTCCCTGGTACGTCCAAAACGTATCTATAATTTTTTATGGTTTCATGCTATTTTAATGCTTTTTATAATTATTTTTATATTAAGCTTATGACTTATCTGGACTAACCTATCAATAGTTGCGAAAGTGCACAATGTTCTTGTTTTACACTTGGAAACTGCTTAGTTTAGGGGAACCTAGACGAGCGCTTCCTAGGTCCCTCGCTCGTTCGCGCACGGGATGCCCTCATGGGCCGGCCTGCATGCTTATAAAAGCCCATATATCAGTAATTTCGGTTTTTTGGCCCAATTTTGCGTCTGATTATATTGTCAGCGGCCCACTACATGCAGCCATATATACGTTAAGTGTTTTCGCTTTTTTCTGGCAATGTTGTCAACGTCTTTATAAATTGTAACAAATTCATACGCATTTTGTTGAGAAACTACAAGCGAGATGTTGTAATATTTTTTGTATAATTTTTCTAATAAATGTGTGTGTTGTTTAAGAATTTATTAGAAATGGTATGTTTTTATATGCTACTTCACATGTTGCAAACATGTTATTTTATTGTTGCTACCGATTTATCTTTTTGTTGAAATAGGGAATAACTTTTGTTGCAACTGGAAGGGTGACAAATTATTTGGTTGCTTACCAACTTTTTAATTGATGCAAAAAATAATTGTTGCAATAGGTTGTGATTTTTGTTGAATTGTTTGAACTTTTTTGTTGCAACGCAATAAACATATTGTTTAACTATTCTTTGTAGCATTACTTATTTTTCGATTTTTTTGAAGTTGCAATACTTTTTTTTGTACGGGGGACGATAATTTTTGTTGCGATACTAGTAAATTTGTTGCAATGGCAGTTTTGCTGTAATTACCGAGATGAGCAGGGAGCAACACAATATACCCCTTCGTTTAAGTGGTGTTGTTGTGGACTGCGGGTTCTATATCCAAAAAGTATGGGGGCTAAAATGCAAAAACACGATGCACTGTTTTGTGGCCATAATATGATGATCCAACGGTGTACGAGGGGACCTAGAAAAGGTCGACGCTAGGGCGACCTACACCTAGTGTTCGTCTTTACACTTTGGTGTGTAGGAATTGCCAAAAATAGAAGAAGAAACCTAGTTGGAGTCGAATTGGGACTTTCCTGAAATCTGTCTGAAAACACTTATTAAAGATTATCACGTTACGGGTCGAATACAGCATCAAACGGAAATCTAACACAAGAAAAATTTGTGGGAAATTTTGCGGCGTATGATCTAGAGTTAAAAATCGCCTGATTCCGAGTCCGGACGGCCGAGATACGCCCGATTTACCGCAGCCCTAGATGGGATGATAGAAATCCGTGAGACTATATAAAGGGAGGAAACCTAGGTCGTGGGAGACACCCCATACCACGAATTTCCAGCCACCAAATCCATGTTTTAGCCTCCCCATGGATCCCATCTCCATGGGGGAGGGCTCCAAGTCCATGAAGAAAGATGGCTATAGGGTGGTGCTCCCCAATGATGTCGGCGGCGCAGGAAAGGAGTCCATGCGCCACCACTGGTGCTGCCGCCGCCCTGCGCCACGTGCTGTCCTCTCCACCGCCTTCACCACAATCTCCATCGCCAATTCCTACTTGTATACAGTGGTTCATCCTCACACACACCTCTGTACCGTCCTATGTAAACATGGTGTTTGACGTTATAAATTATTTGCAGATGATCTATTGCATCTATGTCATGTTTGTGTAGATCCTTTTGTCATATGATTGATTGTTGAATCTCTATGGATGGTTTGAGCTATATATTGAATTTGTTACAGTCCTATGGTGCCATCATATGTTTATACGCGCATGGATCACATCATAGGGTTTGTAGTATGTGTAGAAAGCTAGACGGAGGGCTGCTTGAGGGACAGAAACATGAGTCCCAATCTAGTGATTGAATCATATGGGATAAAGAGGACCTTTTGATCTTAATGCTATGGTTGGGTATTTTAGTTGCGGCTGTTTGCTAGAGTTTCAATCATAAGTAGTTGCAATCATTGGATAGTGAGAGCTTGTTAGCTTTGCCTCTCCCACATAAAAGAGGAATATCGATCATGTATTTGACTATTTGATCATGAACAAATCCACCATAATTACCGCCATTATTCCACACTCATGGTACTGTTAGTTTATGGTTACTTAGTATACTTTATTGCTTCAGCACTAACATTTACTTTCTTGTATTTATTATCTTGCAAAGCTATCTCTTATACCCGTATTATTGCACTAGTATTATTTCCTAGATAAAGTAAACGTCTAGTGTTTGTAGAGGTGTATCAGTGGTTGATAGAACTTGAGAGAACATTTATTCTACCTTTAGCTCCTCATTTGGTTCGACACTCTTACTTGTCGAAAAGGCTACACACGATCCCCTATACTTGTGGGATATCAAGACCTTTTCTGGCGCTGTTGCCGGGGAGCAATAGCGTGGGTGAATATTCTTGTGTGCACTTGTTTGCTTTGTCTTTAAATAGTTTTTAATTTTAGTTGTAAGTTGTTTTCTATCTTAGTTTGGATAGGGAATGCGAATTATAAAAAAATTAGTTTTTATTTTTATCTAAAACTGTTTTCAAAAAGAAAACTGATTGGAAAGATGAGTAATGGTTAAGTGGGGGTTGACCTTGAACACTTGTGTTCATGCCTATCAAACCAAAAAAAATCTTTCCATGGAATATTTTCATATAAAAACATGTATATATTGTAAATATTGTGGATATACCTCCCTACATAAAAAATAGCGTGCTAATATTAGTCCCTAGTTACTTGAAAGTGCAAAAGTTTGGTTTACTGCGCAGAAACATATTCGTTGTGTTTCACCGTATAACATGTTTAAAATCACCAGAACATTATTTTGATCTGAAACTTTTTGTGCATAAACCTGAGATTGTGATCTTTCTTTCATTATTTTTATGTTTTTTTATTTGAGCTCAATAACTATCTCATTGAGTGACATCTTTACAGTCTGTTTAGTTTTCGCATATTTCTTTGTTTATTCAATATTGTACTTAGTGTTCTTAGTTTCCTTAGTTTTTTTACGGACAACAAAAATTTATAAGAAACCGCGGTATATACAGTGGCTAATGTTTAATAAATATCATTAAACTTGCCAATACTTGAAAATGAGTGAATTTTATTTAATGAGTACTAACCCTACTAATGAGTTTTGTGATGTTTTATGTGGATATAGCTTATAATATCTAATCAATATGGTGATATGATGTCGTAGATGAGTAAAAGCATATGCCATGAGATGGCTAAAGTGTTGGGGCCGATGGACACTGTAGGTATCCGGGGAGGGATCGCATGTCGAGTAGACGCGCTCAGAAACACTGCAAACACCTCGATCTACCCAGGTTTGGGGCCCTCGTGTGGAGGTAACACCCCTACTCCTGCCTATCTCTCTGTATATGATGTTTACCAAGTAGCCACAGTACAAATCAGGCCTTCAGCCGAGTAGCCACTCTCTAGTTCTCTCTCTGTGTAGCACTAAGGAGTGCAATAAATGCTCTCAGGGCAACGTCCTCCTCGCGCAGGAGGAGGCTGGGCACCTTATATACTGGTGCCCAGTCGAGTAAACAACGATTAGAAAGTACATGACTAGACAACGCCACTGTGATAGCAGCAGCACGCTTCCATGTTCCCGCTGACGCCGGTGCAAGAAATCGGTCGCGCCGTCCGGCTGACAGGACTTGTCCACCCTGTCACTCTCACAGAGTATGCCCCTGACCTGTCCTGTCCCCCTGTCAGTGACAAGACAAGACAAGTGTCCACCCTCACTGTACCCACGCCGTAGCGCGGATAATCATGCGTCTTGTAAGTTGAACCGCACGCATGTACGGCTGCGGGATCTGCAGGATCCCGTCAGAACGGCTCCATTGACCTTGTGCCCGAGTAGGATGGATGCTCATCTACTCGGACCACTTGATCTCTACTCGGATGATTCCAAACTTCCTCCTTATCTTCTCTTGGCCTTCAATACGTACTACCGAGTAGCATCTACCGGATAGTAGGTACCCGGGTAGCCGCCTACCCGGGAAACCGTACTCTGATCTCCGTTTTACCGCATGTCTTACCCCTACTCGGGGGTAGCCCCCCGACATTAGTCCCCGAAGCTAGTAGAGTCCAGTGAACTTGCTCGTTGGGCCCTGCCAGCTTAAACCAAATTGTCTCTGTGAAGCAGTCTGGCCGAGGTGCTCCTTAACCCGGACACGCAAAGCCCCTGCTCGCACTTCTCTGAATAATGCCTTGAGAGGAATCCGCCAAGTGCCGAGAAGAGCATGCAACACAGAGCTCTGCCGTGTACCCAACACTTGGCGAAATTTTCCACTCGCTCCCACTCAATCCAGATCAAATCTATCTTCTCGTGTCCAGTGAGGGCACACGTCACACGCCCACGCGCCCGGCGCCTCGGTTCTGGCGTTTCAATGTGTCACGCGCCCGCCACTGCACCTGGGGCCCACGGCCCATTAGGTCACCTCGATCATGTACTCGAAATCCCACGACCCACGTCTTGGGATCAATTGTGCCTGTTACGCACGCATTTCGCGCTATATGCGTTTCTAACAGGCAGTAAAGCCACGCTGCACGATCTCTGCCACGATCAATCCACCAGTAACTGCTATTCGCGGACAGAATAAATACCTCCACGCCGCCCAAATCATCTCTTCCCCTTCGCACTTTCCCCTTCTCGCAGCGCCTCTTTTCGCCTTCGCCCTCCCCGCAGAGCACCGCGCCACCGCGAACTCGCCACACGCTGCCGCAGTTAGGGCAGAGAGCACGGGTTCCGGCGCGCCTCCGTAGTCATCATCAACCTCAACTCCGACGAGCCTCCGCTTCTCCACCATCAACCGTGCCGCCATGGACCTTGCGGGCGCCGCCGCAGACCAGCACGAGAAGGAGATGGCGCCGTCCCGCGCCGGCTGGGAGGGCTCGGACGTCATCGCCGCTGACGGCCAGTGGCTGGTGAACACGCGCCGTGTCCCTCCCGGCGTGATATGCCGTCCTCCCGGCGACGAGCTCGTTCCGGCTCCGGAAGCCGGTGAGTATGTTGTATTCCTTTCTCACTTCAAACACGGCCTAGGCCTTCCCATTTCCAAGTTCTTCTCCGACTTCCTCCGCCACTTTAGCCTCCAGCCGCACCATCTTCCTCCAAATGCCATAGTCATGCTCTCCACCCACGCCACCGTCTGTGAAGCCTTCTTAGGCGTGTACCCAACAGTCCAGACATGGGCTCGTTACTTCTTCCTCCGCCAACAAAGCGTTCCCAATCCAGGCAACCCCCTCGTTCCACGCGTGATGACCCAGACGGGTAGCGCAATGATGCTGCAGCGTAGCACCGGGCACCACCCGCGGGTACTCGGGTTGGTAACTGTGCGCAAATGGTAGCGAGGCTTCCTGTACGTGAAGAACGTGCCTCCCGAAGAAGGGAAACCTGCTGAAGACCGAATTGGGCTCCCCAAATTCGAGAACGCGCTACCCACCGGACAGAACTGGGGGTACAATCCAAAGAACACGGTGCCTGACGTCGTCGAGGTAGAGAAGCGCCTGGCGCAGCTAGCTGAACTAGGACTTCTGCAGGATGACCCGATAGCCTGCGGGATCTCGCGCCGAGTGCTCCCACTCCAGGATCGGGCACACAAAATGTGCTATATGGGAGGCCCTCGGGATTGCACTCGGACCATGACATTCGAGCTCAGCAAGGCAGAGGTGGCCATCTGGGCCAAGTCCATCATGCGGACTACCCTCACCGAGAACTGGGCTTACGGCTTTGTGCCGTATAGCCGCACCAAGGCCATTCCCAAGGTTAGTGTTCTTCTCTGCATACTCAGTACCTGTGCTTGATACCGAATAGACCTCCTCTTAGCTTTATATGCTTTGTGTTTACATGCTGCTCCGAGTAGAACCACTTAGCTCGATATGCTTTATGTTTGCATGTTGTTCCGAGTAGGAACCCTTAGCTTGATATGCTTTATGTTTGCATGTTGTTCCGAGTAGAACTCCTTAGCTCGATATGCTTTATGTTTGCATGCTGTTCCGAGTAGGAACCCTTAGCTTGATATGCCTTATGTTTGCATGTTGTTCCGAGTAGGAACCCTTAGCTTGATATGCTTCATGTTTGCATGCTGTTCCGAGTAGAACTCCTATTTGTTTCCCTCGTCCGGTCCTTAGCCTTTAGTGCTTTTTGTTTGCACGCTAGACCGAGTAGTACTCCTACTCTGTTGAAATTCCACTCATTGTGCTTTATGTTTGCATCAACAACACATCAATCGCCAGAAGGACGAGAACGAGCTCATCTTCGAGGCCAACTGGAAAGCAGATAGAACAGAGGATGACGAAACTGCATACGACATCTAGGACACCCTGTGCATCCCGCGAGCTGGTCAGGACGGTAAGTCCCGAGTCACGGGTTCTATACGGGACTATTCTGAGGATGAAGAAGGTGACCGGGTTCACCTCTTTGCTTGCTTGCACTACTTATGACTCCCTGTTTTCTATTCTGAATCCTTCCTTCCCTCTACTGCATAAGAACCTGAGTTGGATGAGATGGAGGAACCCGTGGATGCCATTCCGGTACATGTGGCTGCCCCCACCACCACCATAAAGAGAACGGGTAGCGGGGCACAGGATCCCCCTGCCAAGAGGCTCAAAAAGAAGCCCAGCGTCAAGGCGGGAACCAACATCAACTTGTGCAGGAAGCGCCCTACCACCGACGGGTAAGTCTTTCCGCGTTGCTCTCTACTCTGTTTTCTCCCTGGCTTTCTTCCTTACACATCTTCTGATTTCCTTTCTCTCTTACTCATTTCTTTTCAGTGGCGCTCTTGATGCCGATGCCACCGCCGCAGCCGCTCCCCGGAAAAAGAAAGATCCACTACGAGACCTCGTGGAACTTTCTGACGACGAAGAGGACCGCGTACCAGAGAATCGGACGCCGGCATCCTCTCCTCCCCGAGAAGGTCCAGACCTTGGCGCCCAGAACGCAGGCGCCGAGACGAACACTGGCGCGCAGGACACGGGCGCCGAGAAAGATACAGAGCGCACCGTCGAGCAGCCGCAGTGCAGCCCGCAGCCAACTGCTCAGGACGCCACCACCACTGAGAAGCCACTGACTCCTCCAGCTGCATCAGCTGAGGAGAACACCGATTCTGCTGCCGGGCAGCAACAAGGAGAAACCACCGAGCAGCAGCCCGAAGACAATGTTGCTAAGCAACCGGATCCTGCTGCCGAGCAGCAGATGGAAGATAATACTGTACAACAGCCTGACCCCGCTGCCGAGAAGCGAGTAAAGGATCCTGCTGCCGCGCAGCGAACAGAGGAGCCCTCACGTGAATACGTGGTGCAGCCGGATGCTGCACCAGTCAACCAGCCGAAGGCGCCGCCAGCTTGCCAAGTAGCTCCGCCTACTCGCCAGTTGCCTCCACCATCCTCCGAGAAACAGACAGCTCCTTCTACCACCAAGGTGGTCCCGTAGGCGACCAGGAAGCAACCTCCACGCGGTGCCTCGTAGGCTGGCGCGCAGCCAACCGGACAGCGGCCAACCGTGCAAAAGCAGTTGTCCTTCCAGCCAACCGGACAGAAGCCAGGCGGCCAACCAGGTGGCCAACCCGCACCATAGCAACCTCCACCTGCTAAGTGGCTGCTTAACAGGGCCAGGAAGGTCAACCCGAACACCACACTGGTGCAAGCCGACGTCCAGTTCGGTCCTGAAGAGGAGCGAGATCCCGCCGCAGGCGCCAGCGAGACCGAGAAGGCTCCTTCCTTCCCAGAGTACTGGACTCAGCTGCAGGAGCGCCACAAGATCCACATGTCCAAGGAAGCTGAGCGACTAGGCGCTCTGAAAGAACGGAGAGCCGCGTACCGCGCCAAGTCCAAGGGGAAGAGAGATTCCCTGGTCATCAATGAAATCACTTCCCGCGACGAGTATGATGATGAGCTCCCTGAAGATGGCGTAGCAGCTATTCTCGACTGACTAGGCTTCATTGAGAAGTTCTGGGACAGCAAGAAACTTGGCCATGCTGCCTGGGACGGTACCAAGCTGCGGAACCTCGACAACTACCGGACAGAATGGAACAAGGCCGACATCGGCCCTGTTAGCGTAGCTATGGCCGGGCCTTGCAGTACTCTGGCCACCAAGATGTTTGTTGCTCGCAAAAACTACGAGGATATCGAACAAAGCTATGTGGTAAGTACATTTTTTCTTTTGATTTTTGAGAGTTGCCAAATTTCTTCTTCATCTCTCTTCTCTCACCCACTACTCAGTCCCCGAGATTTGGGCCGAGTAGGTAAAGCTCCACCGAGTTGCCATCTACTCAGGCTAAATCTTCCAAAACTCATTAAATCTCTTTCTTCTCAGCAGGATAGCCTCCAGGAGAGGACCAAGGTCTTCCACCAGCTCCTGTGGTCTCACCGCCAAATAAAAGACAGGAACCGGGAGCTGGAGTTCAAGAAGAGCGAGTTGGACGCACTGGAGAAGAACTCCATGGAAAGCGCTATTAAATTGTCCGCTGTGTAAAGTAAGCTTTTAACATCTTGGTTTGTGTGTTTTTTGTTTACGCCCGCTTTTTGCTTTTTTGCTCAGTTGTTGTCATCTCTGCAGGTGAGCTCAAGGCACTGGTGGAGAGGCACCAGGACTGTGAGGTCATGGCTGCCTCCGCGCAGAGTACAATCTCAAGACTGGCAGGTGAGCTACTCTTTCTCTGTTTCCTTTACTTAGTTTGCTACTACCTGCTCCTTTTGCTAACTTGCTGCTCTAGCCGTAGAAGAATATAAGAAATTCCGAGAAGAGCACCAGCAATGCCTCACTCCAGCTGAAGCGCACCACCAAGTGCAGGTCCGCGAGGCCGAGTTGCTGAAGGAGCGGGAGACCGAGAGCATGGAGTTTGAAAAACTCCAGGTTGATCTCAGCAACGCACTCCAAACTGCCATCAACGTTGTCCACGAAAAGCAAGATTTTGAGAAGATAGCGGCTGCCGAGAAGAAGAAACTTGAGCTAGAGATCAGAACATTGAAGGAAAGGAACCAAGCTCTCGAAGTCGCAGTCAGCGACTCGCGCCGCCTCCAGGATAAGCATATCCGAGAATCAGATGACTGGAAGGTCAAGCTGGGGGCCCTTGTGCTGGAAATGGAATGTGAGTTGCCGCTACCCTTCACCTTTTTTAGTTTTTGCTTTTTTGTCTTCTTCTACTCTGCCTTTCTTCTTCTCGGTTACCCTTATAATCCAAACTGCCATTTTCTGACCCAGTTATCATCCTTGAATTCCATGCTGCTGGTGAAATTGTTGTGGACAAAGCTAGGAAAGCTAGGGCAGCAGCTGGCTTGAGTGTTGATAATACCTCCAGCATCGACGATCATCTCGTCAACCTCAAGACCCAAGTACGCTCCCTTAAAGGCTTGGGTACCTCCATGGTTTCCACTGCAATCAATCTGCACAAGCTGTTCTGGCCCAACCGAGATGTCCCAGAGACCTTCCGAGGCATGGCAGCCAACCTGGACCATGTCAAAGAAGAACTGAAGAAATGGCGTGCTTCCGCAGCTCGGGCAAGAGCAGACGAGATCCTTCACTTCATCTTGTCCTGGTACGAGAACTTAGATCTTGACAGGATTGGAACTCGCCGAAATGACTCCAAGTGTACTACGCGTCCCGAGTGCGTCTCACGCCAGAAAGCAGTGGCCTACGAGATTGCCTCCTACGCTGGGACCAGCATTTACATCGACGGCCCCACTGAGCCGGATACAGATGTTGGTGAAGATGAAGACGAGGAGGAATCCGAGTTCGGCGAGGATGCTGGCGAAGACCAAGACCGAGATGACGAGGGTGCCGATGAAGACCACGGTCAAGATGACGAGGAAACTGAGCATGAGGAGTCCGAGCATGAAGAGGCCGAGCAAGAGGACACCGAGCAACGTGGCGGCTCGGAGGACTCCGGGAAGGAAGCCAACCCGGAGACCGAGCAGCCACAAGCCGCCACGCAGGAGGCGGTCGTCACCACCGAGATGGTGATTGACGACCCCGCTCCCGAGCTGCTCGTGATTGGGGCTGCGACCTCCGTGCTTTATCCTCTTCCCAGCGCCTCCATCACTCAGGCCTCCAACAACTCTGCACCAGAGCCCATCTCCAACACTCCAACATCTTCAGCGGCCGAGCCTACATCGACAACAGCTGCATCCGAGCCAGTGGAGCCTACTAGCACCAACTCGGATACCACTACCTCCACTGTCGTCTAGAGTTCCTGCAGTTGCTTTATCTAAAACACTTATCAGATCCCCGGGATGCCGGGCGCAGATGTAATCAAAATACTTATGCTTTATCTCGATACTCAGTTTTATTTGTTTCACTTTTTTAGCAAGACTGGCTTGATGCCGGATTGCGTTTTAATGCAAGTCCCCGAGTTGCATTTCTCATCCACTTGTCTTTTTGTCTTTGCTCTTACCTGCCACTTGTCGCTTTTTGGTAGTCGAGTCACAAGATTTCAAATACCAAGTTTCAGATACTCAACCACCTTTAGATTTGAATTCTAATGCTGCCCACCACTTAGCCGAAAAGGAAAACAGAGAAGCAAATACACTCTACTCGGTTGCTACACTTTTCTTTTCCTTAGCAATTTTTCATGTGCTCATTGAACTTTGGCTTGTTCTCTTGCTTGCCATGAAGCCGGGTTGCGGACAGCAGCAGAGTCGAAGAGTTGGCCCTTGGGTTTAAACACATTACTAAATATGCACATGAAATTCTAAGTAGATCAACCGAGTACACAAAGGAAATAAAATAAACAACACAAGGCAAGGTTTTTGCACAGGCAGTCCCCGAGTTTGAATTCGGAGTGCCAACTGGAATTTTAACTCGGTTAAGGAAACACATACAACTTTTGCTCATGAATGAAAGCGGCGGAGTAGAGCTACATTCCAGGGACGCTTGGATTCCTCTCCAGCTCTATCCGGTATGTTCTTCTGCGGTGCCTGTGCGTCAACTAGATAGTAGGCATCATTGTGTAGATCCTTGCTCACAATGAAAGGCCCTTCCCACGGAGGGGATAGCTTGTGCATCACGGCCGTGTGCTGCACGAGCCTAAGGACCATGTCTCCTTCTCGGAAAACCCTTGGGTTTACTTTCCGGCTATGATAACGCCTCAGGCTTGCTGATAGATGGCTGAACGTGACAAAGTTAGCTCTCTTGCTTCTTCTAGCAGGTCAACGTCATTTTCTCAAGCTTATCTCGCCTGTTTTTCAGTGTAGAGTGTTACTCTGGGCGAGTCATGCTCTAGGTCAGTGGGCAACACAGCCTCAGCTCCATATACCAGGAAGAATGGTGTGTATCCAGTTGATCGGTTAGAGGTAGTCCTTAGACTCCACAACACCGCCAGCAACTCGTCCAGCCAACAATTAGGTGTTCGCTGTAACGGCTCAATTAACCTTGGCTTTATCCCGGATAGGACCATGCCATTTGCTCTTTCAACCTGCCCATTTGCAGAATCTTGCGAATGCACCCTCCTCAAAGTTTGTGCCATTATCAGTGATGATGCTGTGTGGGTAGCCGTATCTCAGAATGATATCCTTGAGGAAACTCACAGCTGTGACTCCATCACACTACCGAATAGGCTTGACTTCAATCCATTTGGTGATTTTTTCAACCATGACCAAGATGTGAGTCATGTTGCCTCTAGCTGGCTTGAAAGGGCCTACCATATCCAAACACCAGACGGCAAATGGCCAAGTAAGGGGAATGGTCTTCAACTCAGATGCTGGCATATGAATCTTGCTTGCATACCTCTGGAACCCATTGCACTTTCTCACCATATCTTCAGCTTGCCGCAAGGCAGTGAGCCAAAAGAATCCATGCCTAAAAGCCTTGTTGACCAGTGCCCGAGAAGAGGCGTGATGCCCGCATTCTCCCTGGTGTATTTCTCTAGGAATTTCTTCTCCTTCCTCTGGCTGAACGCAGCGTTGTAGCACGCCAGTAGGACTCCTTCTGTGCAGCCCCTTGTTGATGATGGTGTAGCCCTTGGACCTTCTCTGTATTTTCCTGGCTATGACCTCATCACTCGGTAATGAGCCATCCGTTAGAAAAGATAATATGGGCAGAGCCCAACTCGGTGTCTCCCGGATGGGAAACACCGGTTCGTCCGCTTCCATTGGATCAACTATCATGACCTCTTCCGAGTTGGAGACGAGTCCCCGAGTCCCCGAGTACTGGGAAATGATCCCCTCGATGAACGCAACAGTCCCCGAGTTGAGTGAATCAGTCCCCGGGTTGCAGGCGCCAGTCCCCGGGTTGGAGACGGCAGTCCCCGGGTTCTCCTTTGCAGCTTCCCAATCAATCTCCATGGGAACATCTTTTGATTCTGGTAGGGATGGAATGAATATGGATTCCGAGTTGGGGGATGGATTGATGGATGGCTTTCTCAAATGCTCCAAGGCAATCCCAGCCGGGATAAACTGCCGAGAAGACCCCAACTTGGATAGTGCATCAGCTGCATCATTCTCAGCTCGGTGTATATGATGAAATTCACACCCCTCAAAGGACCCAGTCATAGTTTGCACCAGAAACCGGTAGGATGCCATGTTGGCATCCAAGGCATCCCAATTGCCAGAAACTTGCTGAACCACCAAATCCGAGTCGCCATAACAGACAATACGCTGAACTCTGATCTCCTTGGACACTCTCAGGCCATGTACCAATGCCTCATACTCGGCCACATTATTGGATGCCTTGAAATGGATCTGCAGCACATACTTGAGTTGATCTCTCTTGGGTGACGTAAGCGCTACGCCAGCACCGAGCCCTTCTTTCACTTTAGAGCCATCAAAATGAATCTTCCAGAAGTTGATTTCCGGCAAGGGAGGATCATACTGCATTCGGCCCAATCCACCAAGAAATCTTCCAGAGTTTGTGACTTGATTGCTTCTCTTCTCGCGTACAGAGGGGTGTACGCGGCTAGCTCAATTGCCCACTTGGCTACCTGGCCGCTTGCATCCTTGTTGCCCATGATTTCCGAGATGGGAGCAGTGCTCACCACTGTGATGGGATGCTCTTGAAAGTAATGCTTGAGCTTCTTGGCACATAGGTACACGCCATATGTCATCTTCTGGTAGTGCGGGTAGTTTTGCGGGGAGCTGGATAGCACCTCGCTGAGATAATACACTGGCCGCTGCACAGTCTTGCCTTCCTCTTCTCTTTCCACCACTATCACCACGCTGACTACCCGGTTGGTAGCTGCGATGTACAGCAACATTGGCTCCTTGGGTAGCGGGCTTGCCAGGATGGGAGCGCTACCCAACATGGTCTTGAGTTCTCTGAAGGCCACATCAGCTTGTGATGTCCATACGAATTTATCACTCTTCTTCATGAGCTGATAGAGAGGCAAGGCCTTCTCGCCCATTCTTCCCAGGAAGCGGCTTAGAGAAGCCAAGCATCCGGTAAATTTCTGCACATCCTTCAGTGATCTCGGCAAAGACATGCTCTCTATAGATTTTATCTTTGAAGGATTGGCCTCAGTGCTCCGACTAGATACCAAGAAGCCGAGAAGCTTGCCAGCTGGGACGCCAAAAGTGCATTTAGTCGGATTGAATTTCATCCTGTACTTGCACAGGCTAGCGAATGTTTCCTCAATATCACTAAGCAGAGTATGTGTTTCTTTCGTTTTTGATGACAATGTCATCTATGTACACCTGCACATTCTTGCCAATTTGGTCATGCAAGCCTTTCTGCATGCACCTCTGATAGGTAGCCCCAGCATTCCGCAACCCAAAGCACATAACACGATAGCAATAAGCCCCGTACGGGGTAATAAAAGCAGTCTTTATTTGATCAGCCGGATTAAGAGGTATCTGGTGAAAACCATAGTAGGCATCAATGAAAGACAAAAGCTCGCACCCGGCAGTGGAGTCAATCACCTGATCTATGCGGGGTAGCGGAAACGGGTCCTTGGGGCAGGCCTTGTTCAGGTCGGTGTAGTCCACGCACATGCGCCACGCCACCGCGGCCTTGGGATCCTCCTTCTTCTTCTCAACCATGACCGGATTGGCCAACCAATCCGGATGCAGTACCTCCATGATGAATCCACTTATCAGCAACTTGGTGATCTGATCAACGATTGCCTTCCTTCTCTCATCACCAAAACGGCGCATCGCCTGCTTAACTGGCTTGGTGTCTGGGCGCACATGCAGCGAGTGCTCAACCAACTCCCTCGGGACACCCGGCAAGTCCTCATTGGACCATGCAAAGACATCCCGATTCTCACGGAGGAAGTGGATGAGCTCGCTTTCCTATTTCTCGCCCAACCCGGCGCCAATGATGGGAACACGTTCTGGGAACTCAGGGTCCACCTGCACCTTCTTGGTTTCCTGGGAGGCCTGGAAAGCTACTCCATATTGAGTACCTGGCATGCCAGGCATACCGACTTGAGCTGCTTGAGCCATAGCTACCACCTCGTGTATCTTCTTCTTCTCAGCAGCGATAACCAGAGACTCTGCCAGCAGAGAACCAGCAGATGCGCACTCCAGGGAACGCTTGTAATCACCCGAGATGGTGATGACACCATTGGGACCAGGTAGCTTCATCTTCAGGTAGGCTGCATGGGTTGAGGCCATGAACTTGGTGAGCGCAGGCCTACCGAGTAGAGCGTGGTAGGGGCTCTGAAGATCAACCACTTCGAACTGCAGGCACCCGGTGCGGAAGTTCTCCTTGGTGCCGAATAGCACATCTATCCAGATGCGGCCGATTGGAGCGCAAGACACTCCCGGCACAATGCCATGAAAAGTGGTCCTGCTGGGAAGCAGCATGTTCTCGGCAAGGCCGAGCTTCTCCAGGGTATCTCGGTACATGATGTTGATGCTGCTGCCATTGTCAATCAGCACCTTGCTGAACCTGACATTCTTCTTGGTCCCCGGGAAGGTGGGATCCACCACTAGTGCATATGTACCCGGATTGGGCACCACCTTGGGGTGATCATACTTGGACCAAGTAATCTCTTGGTCGCACCAGTGCAAGTAATGTGGCATAGCCAGGATCACTGCATTCACCTTCATCGCACGCCTACGCTGCAATTGCTTGTCATCTCGCTCAGTGGTGAACACCATGTAGCTCTCATGGTGCTCCCGGTACTGGTTGCAGTCTCCACCACCATCATTGCCATTTTTGTTGTTGTTGTTGTTGTTGTTGCGGTTGTTGTTGTTGTTCCGGTTGCGGGTGTAGTAGTGGCAGTTGCGGTCGTTGCGGTTGTTGTAGTTGCGGTTGGCTCCCTGAGCCACTTGATTCACATTCTCCCTTCTCGGATTCACTACCGGCCTAGGAGCAGCTGCCCGGATAGGCTGCACATTGGCATCTGCAGGCGGCAGAGGAGGAAGAGGGGGCAGCAGACCAAAGCCTTCACTCTTGATGCGGTCCCACCAGCTGCATTGCCGGGTAGTGTGGTTGGCTGGCCTACTCGGATGCCGAGTATGGAAGCGGCATGGCCCATCCTTCATGTTCTTAAAGATAAATCTCTTTGCATCTCCGGCGTCCGGGTTGGCGTTGCCTTGCTGGGGAGCATTGTATGGCTTCTTGAAGCCTTGGCCCTGATTCTGGTTCTGCCCGTATTGGGCTCCAGCAGTTTTTTGCCTTTGGCTGCTCCCAGCAGCCGCAGTGTCCTGGTTCACAGCATTCACTTGCTCAGAACCATACCGAGTATCGGGACGGTCATCTCTTCGCTTGTTGCGGAAGTCTTGGCGTCTGCTGCCATCATGGTTTCTTCTTCTCGGCCCGAAAGCATCGAGCAGAGGCTGAGTAGGGTCACTGAGTGCATACATATCAGCTAGCTTGATCGTCTCGGCGAGCGTACTCGGCATCTCTCGCTGCAACTTCTGCCACAACATGCTGCCATGCCTGCAGCCTTGAGCAAACCAGGCGATTGCCTGCGACTCATTCACACCCTCACAGGTGTTCCTCAATGTGCTCCACCGAGTAAGGTACTCTCGGTCAGTCTCCTCTTCCCGCTGCTTGCAACCTGAAAGCTGCTGCGGCCTATTCGGCCTCTTGTACATGCTGGTGAAGTTGCTGATGAAGGCTTCCGAGAAGTCAAGCCAGCAGTTGATACTGTCCTTGGTCAAGTTATTGAGCCAGATCCGGGCAGGGCCCTCCAGCATCTGTGGGACGTATCTCACAGCCCATCTCCGGTTGCCGCCTGCAATATGCACAACGGTGACATAATCATTCAGCCAGTCATCCGGCTTGGTGCTCCCATCATATGACTTGGTCCCCCTGGCCAACTGGAACTTGTTCACGACAGGCTCTCCCATGATTCTATGACCAAAACAGCTTGGGTCGGGTGGCCCCCTCTTCTCAATCTGCTCGGACCGGTGAATCCGGTCCAACTTGTATCTTGCATCACTGGGCTCCAGCATCCTGTCACCCAAACGATGAGTGACGTCCCTTGGATCAGCATACCCGGCCATCTCCATTGCCGAGTATCCATCATCATAGCGGTCCAGCTGCACAGGACCAGGTTGAGCAACCGGGTTGGCCACTGCCACAAAAGCTTGCGGCTGCACGCGGCTGTACCCTCTGCTGAACCGGGTTGGCAGCCTGAGGCCGAGATGGTCCCGCTCGGTTTCCTCCTTGCCCCTTGCTGTGAGATTTGGTGGCTTGATGGCCAGCTCCTGCAAAGTTGTGTTTCTGGCCGGGCTGCCGTGCTACAGCGTGCTGTTTTCCGGCGACAGCCGAGTCATACACCTGCATCTATTTGTTCTTTCCAGAGTTCTCAGTGTCGGGAAGCGCCGATGAGGCCTGATCCATAGATCTGACCCCATGCGAGTGGACAACCTGAGAAGCACCGGCTCCGGGATTGGCTTTTTGGAAAGCCTCATTCTTCCTGCCTGCCTCTAGCACTAGATCATTAAGCCTATCCTACTACCTAGCGCGAGTCGCTAGTGAGATGCGACAACTCAGCAGCGACTGCCTCTGCAGCCCTAAGGGTTTTGGCAGGGGAGCTATATTTTGGCCTACCAACAGTGTTCAAACTAGCAGATTGACTAGCAGCCCTACCAGCTCTAGCTAGCTCAGCGCCCAAGTTGCGACGGATAGTGCCTATCTTGCTAGGCAGCCTAGAAACAGGAGTAAAGCCATGCGCTCTATTGTAATCATTTTGATCCAGGTTAAGCTCAAGCCTAACCTTCTCCAGCTCCTGGGCCTCCGCGAGAAGCGCTTGACGCTGCTGCTCGAGTTGCGCCCTCAACGCCATGAGCTCGGTATCGGTGGGAGGCGGCATGCCCAGCTGCTCGGTGGCGCCAACGCGAGCAGCCGGTATAGCCGTTGACGTGGAAGGAGCCACGTAACCCGAAATGTTCCGGGGCATGTCGTAGGGCTTGTGGACCCTCGCAGCAGTCGGCTCCTCGATGACCTCAGCTGTAGTGGCCGCGCCTTTCCTGGCATCGATAGCCGGGCCCATCATCATCACCTCCATGGTGTCCGCAGAGCAGCCAGTTGGCTTCCCGCGAGCAGCGAGTACAGCAAGAGGATCATCCGCGAGGAGCACCTCCTCCGGGAACTCGCGGATGACGGTGGTGGCGACGTAGACCAGATGCGCGCCGAAGGAGAGGACCAAGCCGCCCACAGGAACGGGCCTGCCGCCGAAATCGCCGGCGTTGTCGGTGACGAAGTCCAAAGAGCCGAATCCGTGGACAAGGCCACAGACCACGCGCTCTCCCGATGCAGAAATCGGTCCCGTCCGAATATGAACCCCAGCCAGCGCCGTTGTTGGCCCCACGATGGGCGCCAACTGTCGTGGATGAGTAAAGACAGATGCCATGGGATGGCTAAAGTGTTGGGGCCGATGGAAGTTGTAGGTATCCAGGGAGGGATCGCACGTCGAGTAGACGCGCTCAGAAACACTGCAAACACCTCGATCTACCCAGGTTCGAGGCCCTCATGTGGAGGTAACACCCCTACTCCTGCCTATCTCTCTATATATGATGTTTACGAAGTAGCCATAGTACAAATCAGGCCTTCAGCCGAGTAGACACTCTCTAGTTCTCTCTCGGTGTAGCACTAAGGAGTGCAATAAATGCTCTCAGGGAAACGTCCTCCTCGCGCAGGAGGAGGCTGGGCACCTTATATACTGGTGCCCAGTCGAGTAAACAACGATTAGAAACTACATGACTAGAAAACGCCACTGCGATAGCAGCAGCACGCTTCCGTGTTCCCGCTGACGCCGGTATGAGAAATCGCCGCGCCGTCTGGCTGACAGGACTTGTCCACCCTGTCAGTCTCACAGAATAGGCCCCTGGCCTGTCCTGTCCCACCTGTCAGTGACAAGACAAGACAGGTTCCCACCCTCACTGTACCCACGCTGTAGCGCGGATACTCATGCGTCTTGTAAGTTGAACTGCACGCCTGTACGGCTGCGGGATCTGCGGGATCCCGTCAGAATGGCTCCATTGACCTTGTGCCCGAGTAGGATGGATGCTCATATACTCGGACCACTTGATCTCTACTCGGATGATTCCAAACTTCCTCCTTATCTTCTCTTGGCCTTCAATGCGTACTACCGAGTAGCATCTACCGGATAGCAGGTACCCGGGTAGCCGCCTACCCGGTAAACCGTACTCTGATCTCCGTTTTACCGCATGTCTTACCCCTACTGGGGGGTAGCCCCCCGACATATGAGATGAACAAAAAGATGTATGAGCTCAATATTGGGGATGTTTAGGTGCATCCCAAGAACATATTGAAGAAGATACAATCATCTAAGCTTGGGGATGCCCGAGTCATCCCCCTATCCATCAACAAAAATGAGGTTGTCTCGTTCATGATCTATATTACCTTTTTTCACATGATATGGTCTTAACATGTATTTTAATTTGCTTTCATTTATTTTTGGGTTTCTTTGCTAGTATTATTAAGTTTAATTCTTGTTTATCCTCTGTTATTTTAGTTTCTAAAAAAATAAAGTACCAAGTTTTGCGCATTTAGTTTTAGTTGATGCATATTTAAGGGCTTTTTATGTTTTTAGCATATGCTGCTCACTGTATGATTTTTCATATTTTACTGAAAACTCAAAATCTCACTAAAATTTAAATGGTTATGTATCATCTAACCCTCTGCATTCACAAAAGTTGGGAATAATTTATGACATGTTTAAGTGCACCTAATAAATACGTTTCCCAGGTGCTGTTTTTCTAGACGGATTCTCACTTTTGTTGTAAGAGTGGCCTCTTTGCATTTTACTTTGATTCTTTTTGGGTACTACCTTTCATTTATAAGTTGGAAACTTAAGCAAACCTTCTGTAATTCAAAAAGAAAATTTGAGTTGGTTTAATAGCAGCACTTTGGGAATATTATCGGGCCTAGCTGAAAGGCGTTAAAGAAAAGCACTTCTTGGGAGATAACCCATGTTTTAGTTTTGCATTGTTTTTCTCTGTTTTCTTTGAGTCAAGGGGTTTTATACTTCTATATAAACTCCTTTGTATCTTTATTTTCATTTATTAGTTGAGCCAAGTAAAGCCTCTAGTGGAAAGTTGAGACTATATTTCGGATTTCTACACAGGAAATAGATTTCTGCTGTCCACTGTTAAATTCGTATAAAATCACAGAAAATTCAAAATGAACTGAGTTTAGTTTGTGTGTAATCCTGGGACATATACGAAACATTTCTTAGTTGACCACTTTTTGTTTTGAGCAACAAATGATTTTCGAAAAAAAAATCATCTTTACCTGCTATCCTATTTTGACAGATTTCTGGAAATAATTGCATTTGCATCTTAATCTCTTTCTTTTGGTGTTCTTTTGAGAAAAAGAGTTTTAAAAGAAGTTTTGACAGTAGCTAATGTGTTTATGAGTGTTAGGCTTGTGTTTAAACTGAACCATGTGAATTTATTATTTCGATTGCACTAACGTTGCTATTGAAGATTGTGAGAAGTTTGGTGTGAAGGAAGTTTTCAAGGGTCAAGAGAAGAGGATGATTTGACGTGATCAAGAAGATTGAAGAGCCTAAGATTGGGATGCCCCGGTGGTACATCCCAGCAAATTTCAAGAAGACTCAAGCATCTAAGCTTGGGGATGCCCAAGGAATCCCCTTCTTCATCAACAAATTATCGGGTCACTTCTAGTGAAACTATATTTTTATTCGGTCACATCTTATGTGTTTTACTTGGAGCGTCTTTTATTTTTGCTTTCAGTTTGTTTAGTTTTCTTTGTTGTAGTTTATGGTTGGATCTTATCATACTTGTGTGGGAGAGAGACACGCTCCATTTTCATTGCTTAGAACACTCTAGTTTTCATTCTTATTGTTCTGTGAGTGTTCACTTTTTGCTAGTACTGCGTTTAGCCTTTGTTTTCATGCATCTCTTATTTAGAGCTATTTGTACTCTCTAGTTTTCATTGCTATATGTTTAGAGAGAGTTTTTGTTGTCATATATATGTGTTTTGTTGAGAATAGAAATGCATATGTGGTAGTTGGTATAGTGGAAATATTCGCATGGTCTTGTAGATCACTAAACTGCTTCACTTGAATCACTGCTGTTATGTTGAGATGTTAATTTGCTTAATGGATTGTTTGATGATAATTTGTACCGAAATATTTCACATGTGCATGTATAGAGCAAAGAGTGCTCATAAAGTTTGTGGTGAGCTCGATAATGCATGTATTGTGCGTGATAGACATGCTCACGCATAGAATAATATATTATGGGCTAATAGTGGGATGCTTAATCAACTAAGCTTGGCAATACGTCCAGAAATACACACATCCGTGGGTTGCCTATATGGGCTGCTTAGGTAACGGGCTAAAAGTAAATTGATCCAGACGTATTGCAAGGGGATTTGTTGTACTTGTACCCCCACGGCATGCGTCGCAGCCGATCAATTCTTGGGAGCGCGCACGGACGTGCATCCCTTGTTTCTACAAACCCTAGCTCACTAGTGGAAACAGGGCCTTTTGTCCCGGGTCGTAAGGGCCAGTTGTCCCGGTTGTGCAACCGGGATGGGCTAGCCGGGACAAATGGCCCTCCCCCATTGGTCCCGGTTGTGCCAGGACCCGGGATGGTAAGGATAGGCCACGTGGCGAACCTGGGCCAGGGAGTTCGTCCCGGTTCGTTCAAGGGACCGGGATGGATACTTTTTTGAAAAAAAATATATATAGCCGTCCAGGCCCACGCGGCGGCAGGTTTTTTTTTTCATTTTTTGGGCTCCTGTCTCCCAATCCCCAGCTGGCCTCCCCTTCCCCAACCGCGTCCAGGCCCACGTCTTTTTATTAAGCCCACTGGCCATATTTTTTGGTCAAAAGGGTCCACTGGCCCGCGTCTTTTATTATGGTCGGTCAGCGGTTCGAGGGGGCCACTGGCCAGCGGCCTAGTGGCTGGCTCGCCTGGTCCCTTAAATTAAGACCACAGGGCGGTCAAAGGGCCCACTGTCGCCTCGTCTTCCCGCCCCGCCTCGGCTTCCCGCGCCCCCACTTCCCCACGCGCGCGTGCGAGCTGCAACCGCCGCCACGCCTCGGCTCCCGCCCCGCATTCATGGCCGCCTGCAACCGCCGCCACGTTCTGGCCGCCGGTTGGCATGCCAGCCCCCCCGGGTCCTTTTTAAAGGGCCCCCGCCGCCCGTACAACCCATCCACCCCGGCCGCTCCCAAGGCAAAGCCACCCTAGCCACCATGTCCCGCTGGTTCTCGAGCGGCTCCGGCAAGCGCCCCAGGAACGACGGCGAAGGCTCCTCGAGCGGCGCCGGCCGCGTCCCACCCCCGCCGGCGGAGGCCTTCGGCTACGGCCCTGGAGGCGTCCGCATCAGCGGGACACCGCGCGTCCCCGCGCCACCTCCGGCGGCACGCCCGCCGCCCCGCGCCGCGCCCAAGGGCAAGCGGTTCCGCCGGTACATCCGGGCGGTGGAGGCCGAGTGGCACTGGAACAACGCCACGCCGGTGTTCTGGCCAGACGTCCACCTCCCGGACGGCTGGCACCTGAACCCCCAGCGGATCCCTGTGCCGCCGGCCCCGACCGGCGAGGCGCTGCTCGAGGAGATCGACCGCCGCCGCCACCTCCTGCCGGCCCCCCTCCGCAGGGAGCGCGCGTACGCGCGCAGCTCCCCCTACTGGGCCACCTGGCTCCAGCAGGAGCACGAGCAGCGCCGGCGCTCCTTCATCCCCGCCCCCCGCGAGGAGGTGGACGTGGCGGACTACCCCGCGGCACCGCCCGGCCGGGAGAGGGAGCTGTGGCTCCTCGAGGACATCCCGGAGGACTTCTCCGGGGAGGAGGACCCCGAGCTCCGGGCCGCCATGGAGGAGGCCTGCGAGGCCTCCCGCCGCACCCTCATCGAGGACGAGGTCAAGCGGTGGGAGCGGGTCGTGGCCGCCGCCGCCTCCGACGCCGACGCCATGCCGCCGCCGCCGCCCCCTACCGAGCCTACCCCCTGGTGGCACGCGCTGTACGCCGAGTGGGAGGCGTCCGAGGACCAGCCGCCGCCGCAGCCGCTCCCCCCAGGCCTGGAGTACGGCATGAACTAGGCCTGGACCGGCGGCGTTTGGTCGCCGGAGCAGGAGATGCTGCCCCCACCGCCGCCGCAGCGGGAGGTGCTGCCCCCGCCACCGCCGTACGCGCCCCCGATGCCCCCGATGCCTCCGCCGCCGGCGAGCCCGGCCCAGCCGCCTGCCCACCTGTGGCAGCCACCCCCTTACCAGTGCATCTCCTCCGACGAGGAGGACGAGTAGATCGGCCGGCCGCCTGTGGCCGCGCCCCCCTAGACTAAGCTACCCCCCCCCCCCCCAAGAAAACGGCCGGCCGCCTGTGGCCGCGCCGCCGCCCCCTTTATGCAAGTACGGCCGGCCGCCTGTGGCCGCGCCGCCCCTATCTATGTAAGCAAGGCCCCTGGCCTTTTTTTTTAATATAAGTTGTGTGCCTAGTCTACTGTGTCCCTAGCCCATCCCCGCCGGCGGTCCGCCGGCGGGATCTGTCTGCTCGTTCCCGCCGCCGGCATGGCTTCGCCAAGCCATGTCCACTGTCCTGGGGTGTTCGTTCGGCCTGGAGAGAGGGCCGCTCTTTTTATACACCTGGTCCTCTAGTCCCGGCCCGTGCCACCAACCGGGACTAGAGCCCCTTTGGTCCCGGTTAGTACCACGGGCCGGGACCAAAAAGTAGTTTCGAATTTCGGTGGCACCCTGCGCGCCCAAAAATTTTTAGCGCCAAAATTTGAAAAGGGTTAAGTTTGCACATTAACAACTTCTGTATACTTTCAAATTTGACAAAAATTCAAACATGAAAAATGCTAGAATTTGCAAAACTAATTTAAATCCATTTTTCGTTTAACTAAATAATTATTCTAACTATTGAAAATATTAATTATTTTATCATTTGTATATAATTTGAATATAAAAATGTTACAATTTTTGTTTTCTCTCGTGATCTTCCGAGTTAGTCCAGAGCATACAAGGCATCCCGGGTGATTTATATAAAGTTCGACAAAGCGAGTTGTACCTTATTGACACGGTGAATTTGAGATCTTCGTCTACAACAGAAAAACCATAGTTTTACTTCGAAGGTTTACTCTGCGCATCCACACGTATTTTCCCTTTATCCCGACCCCCGCTTGAAAACATAGTAACTTCCGTGTACGCGGCAAGCCGCAGCGGGAGCATCAGACTTAAAGCAGAGACGGGCGGTCGGGGGGGAGACCGCGTCGTTGCTGTCGCGCTTTCCTCTCCTCTGCTCGTCCGCCGTCGCCGTCGAGCTCCCCTCCGCCTTCAACATTTGGGATCTTCGTTGTTCAGTTAGACGTTTCTCCTCCAAAAATTTATCATATCTGTTAAAAAAGTATCGGAGCTCTATTTCTGTTTTAATGATATCTGTCCGGATGGTATCCCTGCTATCACTTCGAAGTGTGCCTGCAATATCTGCGCAGAATATATGACACCCATAAGGCAAAGCCCATCTTTCTCTATCCTCATACAATCTACGTAGCCACTCGTTATCCTTCAGATTGTACTTCGCCAAGACCTACTAAAATCATGAGCGAAAGTTTCCGAACAGTGCAATATATCCCTTAATATTTTCGTTGCATTTTGATATATATCCGAGCGGTGGACAGTCCCTGGCCAAGCAGAAGCAACTGCATCCCCTATCGATGTAAAACAGTCAGTCAAAACTTTTTTGGGTTGTTTATGGTGGTTAACTCCAATGAAAGTAGTTATAATCCTACAATAATACGGAGGAGAGAGAAACAGAATAATAATGAAGTCAGGCTGGTCATAGTTGTCAAGCACTCAATGCTTGCCAGCTTTTGACCGATCAATACAAATTATTGGTCAAACTTGCACCTACTCCATTCATAATCACAGAATATGTATAAATATCATTTTGGCTAACAAAATCTCGTTCATACTACGTTATAAGAACTATGATCATGTATTCCACGTTTATTATTACACATCACCAACAACATCCCTATCTAGTCTTCTGAATTTTCTTCGTGTCCCTTGCTTATGATCGCTTCGGCCGTAACCATGGAGCATCTTCATTATTTAACGGGATGGTGGGGTCAGCTTTCACTGTGAAGGGTGGAATTTCAACAAACTTATTATAATCTTCTGACATGTCTGTCGTGTCCTCGATTCCCACGATGTTTCTTTTCCCTGAGAGAACTATGTGACGCTTCGGCTCATCGTATGATGAAATTGTTCCCTTATTTTTTCTTTTCTTCGGTCTGGAAGACATGTCCTTCACATAGAAGACCTGAGCCACATCATTGGCTAGAACGAATGGTTCGTCATTGTACCAATATTGTTGAGATCCACTGTTGTCATTCCATAAAGCGGGTCTACCTTTACCCCTTCTCCATTCAGGTTGACCCATTTGCACTTGAACAAAGGGACCTTAAAAGAAGGTCCATAGTCAAGTTCCCATATCTCCTCTATGTAACCATAGTATGTGTCATTTTTTCCATTCTCGTTTGTTGTATCAAAGCGGACACCACTGTTTTGGTTGGTGCTCTTCTTATCTTGGGAGCTCGTGTAAAATGTATTCCCATTTATCTCGTACCCTTGAAAACTCCCAATAGTCGAAGATGGTGACCCTGCCAACATGTACAGCTGATCTTCAACAGTGCTGTCATTTATAAGATGTGTTTGCAACCAACTTCCGAAAGTCTCCATGTGTTCGCGTTTAATCCATGAGTCATTCTTCCCCGGGTTTGCAGACCGTACAATATTCTTGTGTTCCTCGACATACGTAGCCATGAACATAGAATTTGTAGAACTGTGTAGTGTGCTTTGGTCAAAGAATGCCCGTCCCTAGGTATCATTGTTTTCTTTCCCAGCGTTCCTTTTACCCTCAGTCTCTCCTCATGCCGCGATTCAGGAACACCAATTGTTTTAAGGTCAGGAATAAAGTCAACACAGAACCCAATGACCTCCTCTGTTCCATAGCCCTTCGAGATGCTTCCTTCTGGCCTAGCACGGTTATGAACATATTTCTTCAAGACTCCCATGAACCTCTCAAAGGGGAACATATTGTGTAGAAATACCGGACCGAGAATATGAATCTCTTCACATAGGTGAACCAGGAGATGAGTCATAATGTTGAAGAAGGATGGTGGGAACACCAACTCAAAACTAACAAGACACTGGACCACATCCCTCTGTAATCTTGTCAGAATTTCTGGATCGATTACCTTCTGAGATATTGCGTTCATGAATGCACATAGCTTCACAATGGGTACTCGAACATTTTCCGGTAGAAGCCCCCTCAATGCAATCGGAAGCAACTGTGACATAATCACGTGGCAGTCATGAGACTTCAGGTTTTGGAATTTTTTCTCTGCCATGTTTATTATCCCCTTTATATTCGACGAGAAGCCAGACGGAACCTTGATACTGTAAAGGATTTCAAAGAATATTTCCTTCTCTGCTTTAGTAAGAGCGTAGCTGCTTAAGGAATGGCGCCCTGTATCTGTGTGCTTGTTGCTTGGGTCTTTCATACGTTGCTGGTCCTCCCGTGCTTCTGGCGTATCTTTTGACTTCCCATACACGCCCAGGAAGCATAGCAGATTGACACAGATATTCTTTGTCACGTGCATCACGTCGATCGAAGACCGGACATCTAAAACTTTCCAATAGGGTAGCTCCCAAAATATAGATTTCTTTTTCCACATGGGTGCGCGCTTATCAGGGCCGTACGGAACTGGTTGGCTGCCAGCAGCCTTACCAAAGATTACTTCTAGGTCCTTGACCATATCGAATATATCATTACCACTACGGAGCTCAGGCTTCTTTCGGTTATCTGCCTCAGCTCTGAAATGCGTCCCTCCTTTTTTCCTTAAGGGATGCTTGATCGGAAGAAATTTACGATGCCCCAGCTATACAACATTTTTACATTTATCCAAAAAAACACTGTCAGTCTTATCTAAACAGTGTGTGCATGCATTGTATCCCTTGTTTGTATGTCCGGAAATGTTACTAAGAGCAGGCCAATCATTGATGGTCACGAAAAGCAACGCCCGTAGGTCAAATGGCTTTTGTTCGTTCTCATCCCACACACGTACACCTGGTTTGCCCCACAGTTCTAAGATTTCTTCCACTAATGGCCTTAGATACACATCAATGTCGTTGCCAGGTTGCCTCGGGCCTTGGATGAGAACTGGCATCATAATGAACTTGCGCTTCATGCACAACCAAGGAGGAAGGTTGTACATACATAGAGTTACAGGCCAAGTGCTATGACTGGAGCTCTGCTCCCCAAAAGGATTAAAGCCATCTGTACTTAGGCCAAACCATAAGTTTCTCGCCTCTCCTGCAAAGTCTGGAAAGTCTCTCTCGATCTTTCTCCACTGCGATCCATCGGCGGGGTGCCTCAACTTTCCATCTTTCTTACGGTCTTCTTTGTGCCATCGCAACAACCTAGCATGTTCTTTGTTTCTAAACAGACGTTTCAGCCGTGGTATTATAGGAGCATACCACATCACCTTAGCAGGAACCCTCTTACGGGGGGGCTCGCCGTCAACATCACCAGGATCATCTGCTCTGATCTTATACCGCAGTGCAGTGCATATCGGACATTCATCCAAATTCTCGTACTTCTCACCGCGGAAGAGAATGCAGTCATTAATGCATGCATGTATCTTCTGCACATCTAATCCTAGAGGGCAGAGAGCTTTCTTTGCTTCGTACGTACTCTCAGGCAATTCGTTATCCTTTGGAAGTTTTGGCTTCATTAGTTGAAGTAAACTCTCAAATGCCTTGTCAGTCACACCGTTTTGTGCCTTCCATTTCAGCAACTCCTGTGTGGTACCGAGCTTTGTGCTACCATCTTCGCAATTTGGGTACAACAATTTTTTGTGATCCTGTAACATGTTGTCCAGCTTCAACCTCTCCAATTTATTTTCACAGTCTTCCCTTGCATCAGCAATAACTCGGCCAAGATCATCATCGGGCTCTTCTGATGCCTGTTCTTGATCACCTCCTTCTTCTGCATTCTCTTCCATTGCAGTATCGTCGTATTCAGGGAACAAAGGATCTTCTTCGTCTTCTTCATCGTCTTCCATCACAACCCCTCTTTCTCCATGCTTGGTCCAGCAATTATAGCTGGGCATGAAACCTCTCCGAAGTAGATGGCCGTGAAGGATTCTTTCGGAAGAATGTTCTCTGACGTTCCGACAATCAACACATGGGCAACACATGAAGCCATTATCTTTGTTCGCCTGAGCTACAGCAAGAAATGCATTCAGGCCTGCCATATACTCGGAAGTGCGTCGGTCACCGTACATTCATCGCTGCCGTGCATCCATCTGCATCATATAATTAAGTTTATCAAAATACATTACAATAACATATTAATACAGAGATGACCACAGTACATCGACAAATAATATTTTTTTATGTATCAGTTACAAATGAAAAAGATAATTTGTTAACCTCGGTCGAAGATACCATTTTCAGTGAGCTTGTGTGCGTCTCGGGAATTTCGCCGAACACCTCGTGTGCATAGTAAAAAAAACACACTAACACCACACTCTCTCACACCTCCAAGCAAAAAAAAGATGGAAGGAGGGGGGGCTGTGGCAGTATATATAGGGGAAGGGGGCATTGGTCCCGGTTCGTGGACTGAACCGGGACAATAGGTCATGCGCGTGCCACGTGGCCTGTGGCTAGGCATTGGTCCCGGTCCGTGGCAAGAGCCGGGACCGATATGCCCCCACGAACCGGGACCAATGCGCCCAGGCGATTCCTGTTGCCCCGGGCGCATGAACCGGGACCAATGCAGGGCATTTGTCCCGGATTTGGTTGCAACCGGGACAGCTGCCCCCCGCCCCCTGGACGAGATGGGTTGTTTCCACTAGTGGCTCATGCCTATATAAACCAAGGCCTGGACCAACACCAAGAGGGGAGACGCACACACCGCCAAAAAGGTCACGCATACAGAATACACATCCGAAGCACCACAACCAGCTTGAGATCCAATCTGAGGCGAACGATCTCCTTTCTCTCGTGCAGGCGAACGAGAGGGGAGGGTGGTCAGGTGTGCGCCGTGAGGAGCACGCGTGCATCGCAGGCTAGCAAGCTTGCCGTGAAGAGCAACGAGACGATGGCCGTCATCTTCCCTAATGGTGAGGAGTTGAGCTAATTAATCTATGTTTGCTATTCCTTGTATCCAGGTCAGTGTTGGAGTTGTCCGTGTCTAGCCGCCGGTGACATCTCTGTTGCCGTGATGGCGTTGGTACGCTCGGGCGGCGTACGGCTGAGCGCCATGGCCACCTCCGTTCGTGCGCGGCCCCGGTGTAGCTGCCATCATGAAGTAGAGTGTCATCTGCTTCTCCACCGACGACATCGTCGCAGCTGCCGGTGTGTAGCCATGGTCGTCCTCATCGTTAGGACGACGTCGGACTGCCGGTGAGCAGCCTGACGAGACATCTGCCTCCATGAAGGCGTCATTGCGGCTGCCGGTGTGCTGCCCGGCGCCGTCGCCGTCTCCGGCTGTGTACGGCGACATCAGGCCCGGCGTCTTCTTCTTCACGGCAACATGGCTGGGGCTGCCGGCGGACGGCTTGGCACGAAGCATCAGGGCGCCGGCGTGCAGCCCGGTGCTTCGCCATCTCCACTGCTCACCACCAGGCCGATCTCGTGTTCCCTAGCTTTGGCTTTGAGGTCAAGGCGCCGTGAGTGGCCGTAGGGTCATGCACATGACGCGTTTGCGCTGGCATGCACAGCCGGGGACGTATTTTGTACGTCCGCCGGCAGGCGGTCACCATCGGCTGGCCGCACCGTCGTCCAAGATCGACACCATCCGACTCCTTGCTTGTCAGGTTGTCGGCGGTACGCATCGTCCGTGGCAAGGACACGCTTTGATGCCGAGGACGCGTAAACCCGGCGCTCGTGCTATGGGCACGAGCATGCATGCCAATAAGTCGTATGGGTGATAAGTGATGTACATGCATGGGCTAACCACGTTAGCTAGCTGATGCATCGGTCTAGCTATGCTAGTCTGTATAACAGATGAAGATTGATCTCGTCGTAGACCTGTTCGGCCGTTCTGAGGCTGAGCAATGTTGCCGGCATCAGCCTGTCCTTCTCAACTTAAGAAATCTACATGCACTGGTACACGATGCCATCCCATGCAAAAGCTAGTTGAGCTTGTGTTTCATCATGTACGTAGGCAGCTGTATGGATCATGCATGCGTCTAGTGCTTTTGTACGGGCGCACGTGCGGGCAAACGGCTCGGTTTTGCCCGTCCCGGCGGTGCATGTCTGGCGCTCTTCTACCTGCACGCCAGGGATGGCCGTCGCCTAAAAGTAGCGGCCATATCTAGGCTCGCTCTAGACTGACGCCACGTTGGGTTCCCTTCATCCTTTCCGTGCCGTCTCCCAACTAAACCACGCCTACTCCCGCGAGGTGTATCCCCTCGCACCTTCGACGGAGCTGCAAAGCCGTCGCGACGTCTACGCCAAGTAGTACCATGCATGCTACCACGACTACAACCACTTCAACGCCGCTCGAGACCGACGAGGCAAGACGGCGAGGCGGGCATGGCCGGAGCAAAGGCCATGCTATCTACGGCACGTGTACACGCTAGTACACGGACTTCGCCGGCGCCTACACACCATCATCACCACCATGCATGAAGAACGCGAAGCGAAGACTGAAGACTACGACCAAGCAGCTTAATCGGAGGTGTCTCACGGCCCTTCCGCGGGAGTAATTAACCGGGAGCTTTCCGAGGCCCCGGGAACCAGGAGACCACAATCGCCTAGTCACGTTGGCCGCGCCAGCAGGCCATGGAGCGCACATGTGGAATATTTGTGTATTAGTCACTACGATTAATGATACAATGTTCCTCTTTTATTTTTGTGTACTTTGTACACTGGCACGCCCGCGTTTTTACTTTCTTGTATTCCCTCGTCGTAAGAGAGATACACACGCATCGCTCTTTTATTATAAGGAGCGTTTTTAGTTCTGTATTTCTCGTGTCAAACAAATTGGCACGTCCGGTGGGACCTGGTTCTCCTCCCATCTCTGCTGCGCGTCGATCGCCGGCTCAGTCTTCATTCGTTCTTCTAATCACACAGCATGATGCATGAAGATCATTGGCGTGGAACTCCGCTGATTGAGAACATCTTCGTGCAGGTGGATTCGCTGACATCACATGATGAGGTGCCGAGCATGATCCAATTTGGGTCAATGCCGCCTATGATCTTCTTCAAGCATGGAGACAAGATCTACGTGCATCAGGCTCAGGACCCAGCCCAGTTCCAAGTCATGGAGTCCAAGAAGGCCCAGAAGAGGGCATTCGCCAAGGCAAAGAGAGAGCGGCGCGAGCTTATGCTCGAGGCACGCTCTCTCCTGAAGAACTCCGTCATCGCGGAGATGAAGGGGAACACGGAGGCTTCTCAGCGCCTACGTGTCCAAGCTGCCAACAGGTGGGCAACCGCCGCTTCCATTCGCGCCCCGGCAGGGGGCACCGAACCGGAGATCGTCATGCCGACTATGCGGCGCACGGAGGTCGAGCTACTCGAGTCTCTCGAGGCCGTCTCCTTCGACCTTCGGAGGCTAATGACAAACGCACGTTTGTCTCACAGCCTCAACCGTCTCCGCAACCTCAGGAGAAAGTACCAAAAGGTACAACACCTCCATCGCCAGGTTTGCTCCCGCATGGCACAGAGTGCCGTCCCTGAGGAGGATTGGACTCTGAGCGCTATAGAGCTCGCTGACAAGGTGTTTGCGTACCGCAACACCTTAACTCCTCCTTATGACTTGTTCCCCGATCAATGGGCGAACGAGCCATCAAAGGTCAAGGATTTGGTGAGGCGGGCGATCATGAGAGAATTCTGGAAGCGACGCTCCCGCAAGCAGCCCGTCCTTCCGGGCGAAACTACCTCCTTCAACCTCGATGAAGGTCGCCTTCTCCAGTCAAGCATATGGGCACCATGCCTACATACGTCGGCAGGAGATGGACGATCCTTCTCCAACACCAACAGGTTCTCCATTCTTCGGAATGAGGCACCTGCACCGTGCGAGGAGGACCTGCGACAAGAACTTCGTCAACTCCAAAACCAAATGAGCCACCTTCAAAGGAGGCTCAGAGGTCAATTTGAGCAAGCCGAATCATCGGCACAGGGTGCTAGCAGGAACATGCGCCCTGTTCAAAGCCATCGCCCTCAACATGAGCGCCAAACTTTGGCGCCGCGACGACACCCTTCACCAACTCGAACGATGCTACCGAGGCATAACATATTGCCTCCACAAGGTAGTAGATGGCCTCGACGTCACGACAATGCGTCGAATCGCCACCCCGTGCAACAATGGCGACCACGAAGACCTCCAAGGGCACCGGAACCCATTCGTTTTCACCGCCTCCAAGGAGTGAGGAAGTTCCGCGAGAGCGCCCCGTGGTTAATCCCATGGCTCCACCAACCCGGAGAGGTGTGCCACCTCTCCTACCTACACCTCCAATTCCTCCTAGAGTTCACGGTGCTCTCACCGAGAACCAGCGCAAGCGGGAGAGGCGCCGGAGGAATCGACAAGTTCTCTACAAAGAGCTTGAGGACTTGGTTCTTAAGCACACTCAAGTTCGTGTTCGAGCTGATGGTGATGTCGTTCAAGAGAACGACAAAATCACATTCCGCATCTCACCGGACTTGGAGAGGCAGAAAAGGTACAACTACCTTCTCGGTCGCCTCACACCAAAGCCACGCAAAGCACAACCTAGTGCAGCCGAACATCAAGGGGTAGTGGCACCTTTGCCGCAACCCTTGACCATTCTCAAGCGGGGGAATGAGCAACAAAAGGTTGCTCCAAGCCCTGCACCAAAAGAAGCCCAAGACTCGGATGCCTCCCCCATGGAGGTCGTCGAGAAGACTCCGGAGGTGCAGGACGGTGGTGCCCTCAATGGAAACTTGTCTTCCGACACATGCCTAGAAGGGGTTGTTGAGGTGCAACCTGATGTTGCCCCCTCAACCGATGATGCTATGGAGGAAGAGCCCTCCCTTGTTACCCCTAACGGGGTAGAGCAAGGATTCGAGGCTACGCCACCACGGGATGTGGACGGTGATGGAGGAGCCAAGAAGAACATGGCCTCGTGTGGCACTCTTGCAGTGCGCACCAGGCTAGACGAAGACGATGGGTGGCAACCGCCAAATGTTACCTATGACTTCTCGTATCCATCAGACGAGGAGATTGTGCCAAACCCAAGGGCCAATTTCCATGCAAACTTGCTGCCACGGTTGGACCATGTTCGCTCATGGTTCAAAGGTACCGAGGCAGCAACAAAATCAAGCTCGTCAACATCACAAGAGGGCGCTAGATCGAATGCCCCATGCATGCCCGTCTCAAGAAAGGACCGGGATATATCCCCGGTCCACTACATCGACATGGCATCTCGACTGCCTCAAGACAAAACGAAGCTACAACAAGTAGCAGGTCGCTCAGGAGTCGGGACACGGCTAAGGTCGTTGGCACGTCAAGGAGTGGCTAAAACAGCCAAAGGAGCAAAAGAGCTTGGAGACGCTCATGAAGATGAGGAGGAGGCTTCCGACACCGCCTCTTCCTCGTCTCTAGAAACGCTTCCCACTTCACCTCCTTACCGTGATCTAGCACCATCTATACCTTCGGATGACTCAGATCATGAGGGGTTTCTACAAGATATCCACACTGCACCAGCCCATATGGCGGTTGATGGTGATTCTGAGGCCGCAAAGGCAGCAGAAACTGAAAAACAGAAGGCCTTAGCTGCCAACTCATCCGAGGAGGCTGGCAAGGGAGTACCATCTGATGAAACCTTGGCCAATCAAGTGCGCGAGCAAGGGCGCACCATCAATGAGCTAACGGCGAAGGTCGACAGGTTCATCGAGTTAATGATGAACAATACGACGGTGACACCAGGTACACCACGGAGAGTGGTGGACCCTCAAGAAGAGGAGTTGCTGGCCGGTGGCATGCCAGACATGCTTGCCGGTGGCGAGCATCAACGACAAGAGTTGGGCACACAAGCCCGGCCACGGGGCACTCCCGCTAGTCCTCCCAACGCAGAACCACGCCCGAGTGTGCTAAAGGACTACCACGACATCGTTGAAGACATGGTGGCCAAAAAGTTGAAACAAATGACCATCGACCAGGCACCTCGCTCCTCGGAGAGTGATCTTGAGAAGCCATATGAGGCATGGCACGACCTAGTGTCATTTCCAGCTGGGTGGCATCCACCAAAGTTTCGTCAGTTTGACGGGACTGGTGACGCAAGGGAGCACTTGGCGTACTTTGAGGCGGCTTGTGGCGACACAGCCAATAGCTCCTCACTTCTTCTCCGCCAGTTCTCAGGGTCATTGACTGGTCCTGCCTTTCACTGGTATAGTCGTTTACCGGTGGGATCCATAAGCAGTTGGGCCGGCATGAAGGAAGTCTTCAAAAGACACTTCGTTGCCATGAAGAAAGACTTCTCCATTGTCGAGCTCGCACAAGTTTGTCAACGACGAGAAGAGTCCATCGACGACTACGTCGTCCGCTTCCGCAACAGCTATGTGCGTCTCGCTAGAGAGATGCACCTCGAGGACGCCATCGAGATGTGTGTCCACGGCATGCAGCAACACTGGTCGCTGGAGGTATCTCGACATGAGCCGAGAAACTTCAGCGCTCTCAGCTCGGCGGTAGCAGCCACAAAGTTAGAGTTTGAAAAGTCACCGCAAATCATGGAGCTCTACAAGAACGCTAGCTCCTATGACCCTGTCAAGTGGTTCAACTCAACTTCCAAGCCACCTGTCGGTGGTGGAAAACCAAAGGCGGTAGCAGAGACGAATGCCACTAGAGTCTTTGCCCCTGCACCACGGGGTAATGTGCCTTTCTTGGGCGCAAGGAGCGATCAAGCTGGGGGATGGGAACGACCATCCCTGCAAGAATTGCTCAAGAAGCAATACATCTTCTGCCGTGAGTTGGTGAACGACATGTTCAACCAATTGATGGAACACCGCGCGCTAAAATTGCCAGAACCACGACGGCCTGACCAGGTAAAAATGGTTGATAATCCTTTGTATTGCCCCTACCACAGGTACGTAGGCCACGCAATAGAGGATTGCATTGCCTTCAAGGAATGGCTCCAACGAGCCGTGAATGAGAAGAGGATCAACTTGGACACTGATGCCATCAATCCAGACTTCCACGCATCAAACATGGTGAGCGTGGAGTCGTCCCTTCCTAGAGGGAAAGACCGGGAGAGTGGGACATCATGGGCCCCCTTTGCACAAGTCGAGCAGAGGTTATCCAACCTTGTCTCGGCATCATCTACAACACCCTCAATAGGGCAGGGGGTAGCTCACGCTACTCCCAACGGTGAACCTTGGAGCACGGTTCGACGGAGGCCACATGCGAGGGGCCTGCCTCCACATCCCCCTCGCAGCGAGTTCAAGGTAGATGCCTACCTATCAACTCCGCGACGCTTTGACCCGATTCAGCGTCGTCCCCCATCGAGATTCGTGCCCGTGTTGGAGGGCAACGAGTCGTTCCCAAGAAGGGGGCGCATACTACCAACCCTTGGCAATATTTGCCTAACCGGTTGGTGCAAGACCCATCGGTGGAGAAGAAGAAGAAGGAGAATCAAGAAGAAGCCATCTCCTCACAATCGACAAATATGGCGAGTTGCAACGTCATCCTCAACTACAGCGACAACACCAGCTCTAGTTCTGAGTCGGATGACATGTTCACCACTCTCGAACAAGAAGCTCTCCATGCAGAGAACTCCACGAAGGAGTTACAACTCGAGGAAGTCAACATGAACCTGCGTGGGGGCAAGGTTCTACCAGAACCTGCAAAGGCAAAGCCACCCAAGGACGACAGGGAGGTTGCCTCGAAAGAGGCATCGTCAGGAGGAGGCGTTCCAGGCCCACATGGCAAGGAGAAGCCAACGACTGAAGAAATCGATTACAACATCGTCGCCCACCTCAAGAGGATTCCCGCACTATTGAGCGTCTATGACGCTCTCATGCTGGTGCCGGATCTACGTCAAGCTCTAGTCCAGGCGCTTCAAGCGCCAGAGGTTTACGAGGTGGCCATGGCAAAATATCGTCTCTTCTCGAACCCATTGTTCGTGAATGAGATCACATTCGACGATGAAGACAGGCTCCTGGAAGAAGGGGATCACAACCGGCCACTTTACGTGGAAGGAAACATAGGAACCGCCCACCTTAGGCGAGTCCTCATCGACCCAGGGTCAGCCGTGAACATACTGCCCGTAAGGAGCTTGAAACGGGCAGGATTCACGGTAGAAGACCTGGAGCCCACCGACGTGATGATCTGCGGCTTCGACAAGCAAGGGAAGCCTACCTTGGGCGCCATTACTGTAAAGATCCAGATGTCCACGTTCAGCTTCAAGGTGCGGTTCTTTGTCATTGAGGCAAATACATCATACTCCGCTCTGTTGGGAAGGCCGTGGATCCACAAGTACCGCGTGGTCCCATCCACCCTTCACCAGTGCCTCAAGTTCTTGGATGGTAGTGGCACCCAACAGCGCATCATAGGCAATGCCTCTCCCTATACCGTGCAGGAGTCACATCATGCCGATGCAAAGTACTACTTCCCTACAGATGACACCGATCAAAAGTCGGGACGGGCTACGCCGGCAGCCGACGTCCTTCCCAAGACAGGCGCCACTCCTTCAGGAGGAGAGAAGCGTCTTATCATGCCATTCTCCCCCGCTAGCATGGGAGGCCCTTCATCTCATACCCACAGAGATGGTGATCGTAGGCGATCACCTTCACAGGGGGCAAGCTCTTCTATGCCTACCCCAACAACTCCGTTGTTGTTGAAGGCAAGGTTTTCTTCATCACCACCAATCACGCTAAGGTCTACCGCAAAGCCTTCACGTGATCCTCCATCTATTTCATCAACATCGGTGCATCTAGAATCCGATCGTTTAACGCTTGGAAGCCCTACAGGTGCTCAAGGCCGCAACTTGCCGGAGACCGGCAACAATGCGCCTCTAACACTTCGAGCACGGGGTGCTCCCAAGGAAGAGCCCGCTCCTACAAAAGGAGCGGCTAAGAAAGGAGTTATCGAAGAAGCACTCAGGGGAGCTCAGAACGTGCAGCCCCCGTCGCTCTACATATCGGTAACCTCCCCACTTGAAGTTTGGGCGATTACAAGCTCTCCAGGGTCTAGAATAAGGACTTTATTTTACAAAGTCCCTCAGGTGAAGCACTGTGACTCTATTTTTGAGCTCCCTAACCATGTTCTTGACAGAGAGGACGTGCTATCAACAATAAAAGCCGAGCCCATGATGACTCGTCTCCTAGCGAGCGCCGGGATCACCCTCCAGAGGAACAATAGGATGCCCCCACCACCCTCCATATGCGAGGAATGGTGGAGGCAATCGGAGGCCTTCATCAAGCAAAAGGGCAAGACAAAGCCCAAGTATGGACTTGGCTACATCAAGCGTCAGGCCTCGGACGCTGGAGGCGATGGACACGATGGCAAGTCACGAGCCATGTGCCATGCCATATCCATCAGCTCTGGAGATGACACTCACATTGAGTGTCACGTCCTTCGCCAACAACATGACGCCGGTGGAGAGCAACCCGAGCTGGAGGAGGAGATTGACACCACTCCAGCTCCACAAGAGCTTGAAGATGGTGGGCAACCCACCATCGATGAGCTTGTTGAAGTTAACCTCGGGACGGTGGAGCATCCGCGCCCCACTTTCGTTAGCGCCACGCTGACGGAGGAGGAGCGAGAAGGCTATCGAAGCTTCCTGATGGAGTATCAGGATTGCTTCGCCTGGAGCTACAAGGAGATGCCGGGGCTGGACCCCCGTGTTGCTACACACAAGCTAGCAATTGACCCGCGGTGTCGCCCCGTCAAACAAGCACCACGACACTTGAGGCCAGAATTTGAAGATCGTGTCATCGCAGAGGTAGGCAAATTAATCCTTGCAGGTTTCATCAAGGAGGCTCAATATACTGAGTGGCTGGCCAACATCGTTCCTGTGGAGAAGAAGACTGGCCAGGTCCGCATCTGCGTGGACTTCCGCGACTTGAATCGTGCGTGCCCCAAGGACGACTTCCCTATTCCGATCACGGAAATCATCGTCGACTCCACCACGGGGCATGGCGCGCTATCCTTTATGGATGGCTCGTCTGGCTACAACCAAATCAAGATGGACCCAGATGACGCCATCAACACCGCGTTCAGAACCCCTAGGGGCAACTACTACTACACCGTCATGCCCTTTGGGTTGAAGAACGCCGGTGCCACGTATCAGCGCGCCATGACGCGTGTTCTCGGCGACTTGATCCACCATAAAGTGGAGTGCTATGTTGATGACATGGTTGTGAAGACCAAAGAACGCCAAGACCACAAAGAAGACCTCCGCGTGGTCTTCGAACGACTACGTCAACATCAACTCAAGATGAATCCACTCAAGTGTGCCTTTGCTGTACAATCCGGGCTATTCCTTGGCTTCGTGGTTCGCCACCGAGGCATCGAGGTTGAGCCAAAGAAGATCAAGGCCATCCTTGACATGCCGGCACCCCAAAACCTCAAGGAATTGAGGACTTTGCAGGGGAAGCTGGCGTACATTCGACGCTTTATCTCCAATCTCTCCGGACGCATTCAGCCCTTCTCACACCTTGTGAAGAAAGGAGCTTCGTTCGTGTGGGACGAGGGATGCCAAGGTGCCTTTGATAGCATCAAAAGGTACTTACTTAATCCTCCCGTCTTGGCAGCCCCTGTAAAAGGGCGCCCACTCATACTCTATATTGCAGCTCTGCCCAATTCATTGGGCGCATTGCTTGCCCAGCATAATGAAGAAGGCAAGGAGGTGGCTTGCTACTACTTAAGCCGCACTATGGTAGGTGCCGAGCATAACTACTCGCCGATAGAGAAGTTGTGCTTGGCCCTAATGTTCTCAATCAAGAAGCTAAGGTATTACATGCTAAATCATGAAATCCAGCTCGTGGCAAGGGCGGATCCCATAAGGTATGTGCTAAGTCAGCCTGCACTCATCGGGCGACTTGGAAAATGGGCTCTTCTCATGATGGAGTTCGATCTCACCTTTGTACCACAGAAGGCGATAAAAGGACAAGCTTTGGCAGAGTTCCTTGCGGCTCATCCGGTGCCGGATGACTCTCCTCTCATCACCGACCTTCCCGACGAGGAGGTCTTCACTGTGGAGCCTGAGGCACCATGGTCACTCTACTTCGACGGTGCCTCTCGCACTGAAACCGACCCTGATGGCGCTCCTAGGCGGAGAGCGGGCGCCGGATTGGTGCTCAAGACTCCACAAGGGGGAGTGATATATCACTCTTTCTCTCTCATGAAGGAGGAGTGCTCTAACAATGAGGCGGAGTATGAGGCACTCATCTTCGGCCTCCTTCTTTCTAGCGCTCTCCATGGAGGTGCGCTCATTGAAGGCTTACGGGGACTCCCAACTCATCGTCCGTCAAGTGAACAACATATAAGAGGTCCGTAAGCCTGAGCTACTGCCGTACTACGCGGCGGCTCGGAGACTCATGGACAAATTCGAACATATCGAAATTCACACGTCCGTGGGTTGCCTATATGGTCTGCTTAGGTAACGGGCTAAAAATAAATTGATCCAGACGTATTGCAAGGGGATTTGTTGTACTTGTACCCCACGGCATGCATCGCAGCCAATCAATTCTTGGGAGCGCGCACGGACGTGCATCCCTTGTTTCTACAAACCCTAGCTCATGCCTATATAAACCAAGGCCTGGACCAACACCAAGAGGGGAGACGCACACACCGCCAAAAAGGTCACGCATACAGAATACACATCCGAAGCACCACAACCAGCTTGAGATCCAATCTTTTCTCTCGTGCAGGCGAACGAGAGGGGAGGGTGGTCAGGTGTGCGCCGTGAGGAGCACGCATGCATCGCAGGCTAGCAAGCTTGCCGTGAAGAGCAACGAGACGATGGCCGTCATCTTCCCTAATGGTGAGGAGTTGAGCTAATTAATCTATGTTTGCTATTCCTTGTATCCAGGCCAGTGTTGGAGTTGTCCGTGTCTAGCCGCCGGTGACATCTCTGTTGCCGTGATGGCGTTGGTACACTCGGGCGGCGTACGGCTGAGCGCCATGGCCACCTCCGTTCGTGCGCGGCCCCGGCGTAGCTGCCATCATGAAGTAGAGTGCCATCTGCTTCTCCACCGACGACATCGTCGCAGCTGCCGGTGTGTAGCCATGGTCGTCCTGATCGTTAGGACGACGTCGGACTGCCGGTGAGCAGCATGACGAGACATCTGCCTCCATGAAGGCGTCATTGCGGTTGCCGGTGTGCTGCCCGGCGCCGTCGCCGTCTCCGGCTGTGTACGGCGACATCAGGCCCGGCGTCTTCTTCTTCACGGCAACATGGCTGGGGCTGCCGGCGGACGGCTTGGCACGAAGCATCAGGGCGCCGGCGTGCAGCCCGGTGCTTCGCCATCTCCACGGCTCACCACCAGGCCGATCTCGTGTTCCCTAGCTTTGGCTTTGAGGTCAAGGCGCCGTGAGTGGCCGTAGGGTCATGCACATGACGCGTTTGCGCTGGCATGCACGGCCGGGGACGTATTTTGTACGTCCGCCGGCAGGCGGTCTCCATCGGCCGGCCGCACCGTCGTCCAAGATCGACACCATCCGACTCCTTGCTTGTCAGGTTGTCGGCGCGCGGTACGCATCGTCCGTGGCAAGGACACATCTCGTCGTGGACCTGTTCGGCCGTTCTGAGGCTGAGCAATGTTGCCGGCATCAGCCTGTCCTTCTCAACATAAGAAATCTACATGCACTGGCAGTGTACACGATGCCATCCCATGCAAAAGCTAGTTGAGCTTGTGTATCATCATGTACGTAGGCAGTGATTGTTTGGTAACTTTCAGTGAAGGGAAGTGTGGTACAATACGCTCCCCCTTCCCACGCCGTCGGCCACTCCGGCCCCGGCGTCCACCTAGCCGCCGGCCGCCGTCCGGCGTCGGTTCCGTCTCCTTGTTCCTGCTTCGAGATGAGTTCGGCTTCCCCCCCCCCCCCCCTGGTTTCCCGACGAGATGGCGCCCGCTGGCGAGTCCGACGTCTGCGAACTCCGCCAGATCTGGTGAGCGGGAGCACGTTTCGGGGCTGGGGATCTCGCCGGCTTCCTCGCGCGTGGCCAGCGTGGAAGGTCGGGCCCCGGAGGCGTTGGTGGAGGGGCCGGGGCGCGGTCGAGTCCAGGACCGTCTGGCATGGGTGGAGCCCAGGCCGTCGAAGAAGGCGATGTGGCGCAGGCGCAGGGAGGCGCGCTTGGAGGCAGGGCCCTCGTCCCGGCCGCTGGTGGCGCCGGAGATGCGTGGAAGGTGCTTCCGTTGTCTGCAGAAGGGGCACCCGAAGTGGGAGTGTAAGAATGATGTGGTTTGCATCAGGTGCAGCGAGGATGGCCATGAGGCGAGCAAGTGCGCTCAGCCCAGGAGTGCGGTGTCAGAGGATGAGCTCAGGCGCAGAGTTTTGGCGAAGCGGGCGAGGCGGGACTTGCCGCTGCCGAGGGCGGAAGACGACGTGCACGGGCGTGTGACTCGGCCAAGGCTCGCGGACGGCCGGTCTCACCACGGCGTCGAGGAGTGGCCTTCGCTGGGCGCGGCCCGGTCGGTGAACGCGCGCGCGGAGGCAGGGTGCGGTCTGCTGGGCTCGGAGCGGCCGATGACGGTGGTTCAGGAGGTCGAGGCCCCCGTGTGTGTGGTTCGGCGCTCCCCGAGCATGGCAGACCTGGAGCGGCGACTCCGGTTCGCCATGGTGGCGTATGTGGGCGGCCGGAGGGTGTCGGTTTCGGCGGAAAGTGTTCAGCAGGCGCTTGCGGCCAAGGCGGGGATTCCGGCGGGGGCGGTCACGGTCCACTACTACGCCCCGGAGTATTTCCTTCTGGTCTTTTCCACGGCAGAGCACCGAAACAGAGTCGCGGCGCTACCTCACCTGGAACACGACGGGTTCAAGCTGTTCTTCCGTCAATGGACTCGGCAGGCGCAAGCAACCAAGGTTTCCATGAGGTCCAAGGTGAGTCTTGCGATTGAAGGCATTCCGCCTCACGCGTGGGACATGGAGGTGGTGGAGTCGCTGCTGGGCACCTCCTGCGCTGTGCACGAGATCGCGCCGGAGTCGAGGTCCAGGGAGGATCTCTCTCTGTTCAAGCTGACAGCTTGGACGTCTGCACCGGGGGAGGTTCCTGTCGCTAGGACGCTGGTGGTGCCGGAGCCAATTCTGGATTTGGATCCTCCTTCCCCTGCGCGTGACAGCTCCGGTGAGAGGCTTGGGTCGCCGGAGTTGAGAAGGACCACGGTGGTGGAGACATTGAGGTATAAAGTGCTGGTGCACATGACGGCGATTGAAGAGGAGGAGGAGCCGGAGGGGATTCCTTGGGTGTGGCCAGGCAACTCGCCGGGCTCGGGCCAGAGCGGCTTGCCGGATGCAGATTCTGACAGCGGCGGCGGTGGCCACCGTCGGCGAGTGTCACGTTCCCTTGGTTGGAGGCGCGGGGTGGCGGATGTCCGTGGAAAAAGCAGTCAACAACCGGACTGCAGTCAACAGCTAGCAAGGCTGCCGCTGGACTGGAAACTGCCAGATCTGCATTGCAGAGATCGTGTGGTTCCTAGCCACTCTTGGGTGCAGATGGTGGGGCCGGGGCAGACAGCCTTAACCACGGAGCCGACAAGAGGAGCAGGAGCTCTGGATAAAGAGCCTCGGGACCAGGGCGTGCTGGTGGAAACCGCTAGTGGCCATGCACAGGGCGCTGACAAAGCGGCAGGCGGAGCTCTTTCGTTGGAGGTTGTTGATCCCGAGGTAGATGCGTATCAGCCCTTGCCAGAGTTGGGTCCACAGCCAGACCCTGTGGCCAATGAGGATCTGGCAGTGCATTGCCCGGGTGGAGTTTCCTTGGCGCTCCGCGACAAGGAGGTTTTGGTGGACCCTGAGCCAGGGATGCCATGCATGCCTGTGACACGGGAGGAGAGGACGTTGGGGTCGGATTCTGACCACGTCCCGATAGACACAACGGCTCGGAATTTGCACTTGGAGGCCCCCTGGTTTTGGACACGTTTCGTCCAGAGTTGGAGGTTGAGGGGGGGGGGCTCTGGCCCATTCGTACGTGCAAGTTTCCCTGTCGGGTGGTGTGAGCGGTCCGGTTGCCAACGTGTCGGTGGTTGGCGGTGGCGCCACTTCAACCGATAGCTTGGAACCTGGGTCCCCCTGTAATTCATACGCGGGCCCGGATAGCAACATGTGCTTGATCGAGAGGGAAGCGGTGGCGCAGTCAGTTGGAGAGACGGGCTTGTCCCAGGAGGAGGATGCAGCTTTGGCTCGCATTAAGGAGTTCTGCACCCGTGTGGTCAAGACCTTAGCACCGCCGCTGCTGCGTGAGGTGGAAGCCTCGCAAAAACTCAGCGCGGAGGCGGTGCCTTTCACGCCTAGACGTTCGACGAGGAGTTCGGGCGCGCTGTGTGGTGCCAACACGGAAACTAGGGTCAAGAAGGCTTCTGCGGCGGAATCGGTGCTCCTAAAAGCTTTGGGAATTGTTCCTGCTGATTTGGCGGTCTGCGAGAGTGATCTGAGCGTCTTTCGCGACATGTTCGACTCACCGCTCAGGGAGAACCAGCTGCGTGTCGTTGCCTCCATCTTTGGCAAGGTGATGCCGTCGAGCTTCGAGACGCAGGAGGCAGGCCCGAGTGTGGTCGTGGTCTGAGCTCATCTCGTGAGCTGGTGTGGTGTAGCTAGTGTCTTATGGATCTAGCGCTAGAGGTGCTCGACTGGAACGTTCGGGGTCTGAACGATCCAGCCAAGAGGAATGTGGTGAGGGAGTTCGTAAGCACGCTACGTGTGGGTATCGTGTGCTTACAGGAGACTAAGGTGGATGTAATGGACGAGTTTTTCGTCCTTCAATGCTTAGGGCCGTCGTTTGACGGCTTCGTCTTTTTGCCAGCTGTCGAGACCCGTGGAGGGATCCTACTCGCTTGGGATTCGTCGCTGGTGGAGATCAAACATGTGAGTTTGGACTCGCATGCAATAACGGGGGAGGTGTTGACGCGTGATAACGCTAGGTGGTGGATCACTACGGTTTATGGGCCGCAATCGACGGAAGCCAAACTGAATTTCCTGGTGGAACTGGAGGAGAGGAGATCGCTCTGCCCTGGGCCGTGGCTGCTTTTGGGAGACTTTAATATGATCCTCAATGCCAGAGATAAGAACAATAATAACATCAATAGGAACCTGTTGGCGCGTTTCAGGAGCTTCGTTCAAAACCTGGAGCTGCGGGACATGTTCTTACATGGTCGACTATACACGTGGAGTAACGAGAGGGACATCCCGACGATGACCAGAATTGACAGAGCCCTAGTTTCAGTTGATTGGGATCTGTTGCATCACGACGCTGTTCTGCAGGCCTTGTCGTCCAGCGCCTCGGATCACGCGCCGTTGCACCTATCGCTTAGTGCGGCGTCAGAGGCCAAAAAACGTTTCAGGTTTGAAGCATTTTGGCCCAAATTGGATGGCTACCAGGAGGCAATTGTGGAGGCTTGGAAGTGTGATCCAGGTATTGTGGACCCATTCAGAAGACTAGACGCATTGTTCAGGAATGCGGCGGCATTTCTCCAGGCTTGGGGACAAAGGAAAGTGGGCAATGTTAAACTTAACATTGCTATTGCCAACCTGGTGATTCTGAGATTGGAGGTGGCCCAAGAGAGGAGATCACTTTCCCCCGGTGAGTGGTGGTTACGCAAGGAACTCAAGTTTGCAATTCTAGGGCTGGCGTCACTGGAAAGGACAATAGCGAGGCAGAGATCAAGGATCCGTTGGATACAGGAAGGGGACGCAAACACACGTTTGTTTCATGCGGTGGCCAATGGGCGTCGGACTAGGAATTTTATCCCTGCGATCCGCGTCGGTGATGAGACAGTGACGGATCAGAACAGGAAAGTGGAAGTGTTTGCGGATGCCTACGATCAACTCCTTGGACAAATTCAAACAAGGGAGTTTGGCATCGATCTAGACTGTCTTGAGCTGCCTAACCTAGACCTATCAGATTTGGAAGGCATTTTTTCAGAGGAGGAAGTTTGGGGCGTGATCAAGGCGATGCCTTCGGAGAGGGCACCGGGGCCGGATGGCTTTACTGGCGCGTTCCATCAAACGGCCTGGCAGGTGATCAAAGAGGATGTCATGCGTGGCCTCCTCAAGCTTGCGGTGGGAGACAGCAGGGGGTTTAGCAGGTTAAACCGGGCCCTGATTACCCTTATACCTAAGAAACCGGATGCTAGCGAGATTGGGGACTTCCGGCCAATAAGCCTGGTCCACAGCTTCTCGAAGCTTTTCTCCAAGGTGATCGCCAACAGATTAAGACCCAAGCTGGGTCAGCTGATCAGTGCCAACCAGTCCGCGTTCGTCAAAGGGAGGAACCTTCACGACAACTTCGTGCTGGTTCGACAAGTTGCAAGGAAAATTCACCAAAGGAAAATTCGGGGGGTGCTGCTTAAATTGGACATCGCTAGGGCGTTCGACGCTATGTCCTGGAGCTTTCTATTTGAGGTGCTGCGGAAGTTTGGTTTTAGAGAGATCTTTCTCAAGTGGATCATGGTGCTATTATCCTCGGCGAACACGCGAGTGATGGTGAATGGCGTTCCAGGTAAGAGGATCTGGCATGCCCGAGGATTACGACAGGGCGACCCCACCTCTCCAATGCTCTTCGTGTTGGGCATGGAGGTGTTAACCGCGGTGATCACGAAGGCAGTAGAGGGTCAATTGTTACAGAACCTAGCTGGGATCACGCCTCTCCAGCGCATCTCGGTGTTTGCCGACGACGTGGTCATTTTCGTGCGTCCGGTGATGCAGGAGTTGCACGCAGTGAAGGATATCTTGAGGATTTTTGGTGAGGCCTCGGGGCTGAAGGTAAATTACAGGAAAACCACGGCCACGATCATTAGGGCAGAGATGGGGGACGAGGAGCGTGTGGGCGAGGTGCTGGGCTGTGCCATGGCTGCGTTCCCCATCAGGTATCTGGGGCTGCCCCTTGCGATTCAGCCGCTGACGAAGGCCCAATGGCAGCCGTTTGTGGACAAGGTGATTGCGACGGTGCCGGCGTGGCAGCGCGGGTTGATTCAGAGGGCTGGGCGTCTCGCGTTGATAAAATCGGTGATCACGGCCCGGCCAGTTCACCAGCTCCTAGTCCTGGATGCCCCAGCATGGGTTCTTGAGGAGATCGATCGCTGGCTGCGAGGCTTCTTTTGGAAGGGGAAGACAGGTGTCTCGGGAGGGCAGTGTCTTGTGGCTTGGGATTCGGTGTGCGTGCCACAGGCTTTCGGTGGGCTTGGGGTTAAGAACCTGAGACTACATGGATTAGCTCTACGCGCAAGGTGGGAATGGATTCGGCGAACGGACCCCAGTAGACCTTGGCAGGGTTTGCCGATGATGAAGGACACGGATGCAGCTGAGATTTTCAACAGCCTAGTTAGAATTGAGGTGGGGAGAGGTGATAAGATCCTGTTTTGGCGTGATCGCTGGATCAACGGGAGGACGGCAGAGGAGATCGCGCCGTTGGTTGTTGAGGCAGTGCCCACAAGGAGGAAAAATCGCAGGCTCGTCCTGCAGGCAGCGCATGAGAACATCTGGGTGCGCGACGTTACAGGGATTCTTTCGGAGGAGGGTCATCGCCAACGTGTTCGGCTCGCGGCTGAGATTGGTGCATTGCCTAGATCAGAGGGGGAGCCGGATCATTTTGTCTGGCCGCTAACGCTATCTGGGCACTACTCCGCGGCCTCCACTTATGATCTGCTCCACCAAGGGAGAGTGCGGGATGCGATGGCAAAGCCGGTGTGGAGATCCTTTGCAACACCAAAGTGCAAGGTGTTCTGTTGGTTAGCGCTGCGCAGAAGACTATGGACGTCTGACCGTCGCGCTAGGTTTGGCTTGCAGACGACGACAAACGCTTGTTTCGTCTGTCTACAGGACGAGGACACGGTCGATCACATTCTAGTTCAGTGCTCGTATGCAAAGGAGGTGTGGTGGAGATGTTTGCAGTCAGTTGGTATTGCGCTAGCGGAACCACAGGAGAGAGGGAGTTTTGGTGATTGGTGGCAATCAGCTAGGGGGCAAGTGAGCAAACTAGATAGAAGGAAGTTTGATTCGATGGTGATCCTCGTGGCTTGGTCTCTCTGGAAACAGCGGAATGCCAGAGCTTTCGGCAATGTGAGGGAGCAGATGAACACTATCAGTTTAAGTGGGAGAATCAGAGAGGAGTTCTTGTTGTGGGTTAAGGCTAGAATCGGTGGAGGTGTACCACATAACGCGAGAGAGTAGCGTAAGGTGTAGAGTGGTGTTCGTGGTGTTTTGTGTGCTGTTGTACGCAACGGCCACATGCTCTTTGTACTATTTTTCTGCCTTCTATAAAGATAAGGTATGCCTTTGGCATACTCTATAAAAAAAATGTACGTAGGCAGCTGCATGGATCATGCATGCGTCTAGTGCTTTTGTACGGGCGCACGTGCGGGCAAACGGCTCGGTTTTGCCCGTCCCGGCGGTGCATGTCTGGCGCTCTTCTACCTGCACGCCAAGGATGGCCGTCACCTAAAAGTAGCGGCCATATCTAGGCTCGCTCTAGACTGACGCCACGTTGGGTTCCCTTCATCCTTCCCGTGCCGTCTCCCAACTAAACCACGTCTACTCCCGCGAGGTGTATCCCCTCGCACCTTCGACGGAGCTGCAAAGCCGTCGCGACGTCTACGCCAAGTAGTACCATGCATGCTACCACGACTACAACCACTTCAACGCCGCTCGAGACCGACGAGGCAAGACGGCGAGGCGGGCATGGCCGGAGCAAAGGCCATGCTATCTACGGCACGTGTACACGCTAGTACACGGACTTCGCCGGCGCCTACACACCATCATCACCACCATGCATGAAGAGCGCGAAGCGAAGACTGAAGACGACGACCAAGCAGCTTAATCGGAGGTGTCTCGCGGCCCTTCCGTGGGAGTAATTAACCGGGAGCTTTCCGAGGCCCCGGGAACCAGGAGACCACAATCGCCTAGTCACGTTGGCCGCGCCAGCAGGCCACGGAGCGCACATGTGGAATATTTGTGTATTAGTCACTACGATTAATGATACAATGTTCCTCTTTTATTTTTGTGTACTTTGTACACTGGCACGCCCGCGTTTTTACTTTCTTGTATTCCCTCGTCGTAAGAGAGATACACACGCATCGCTCTTTTATTATAAGGAGCGTTTTTAGTTCTGTATTTCTCGTGACAGACATGGATAAACGGAAAGGACTAGTAAGTATAAAATTTTAATGGTTGGTCTAAGAAACTTGAAACTATGCCACACTTAAAATTACCAGCTGATAGAAACAATGGTATATGATTGCTACGAGTGATACATTTATGATCGGCCTTTTGTTACGCGCTACGGTCGGGGTAGCTAAGAGTGACTTGTCACTGCCATGGACCCTCTTGGAGTGATTTGGACTTTTCCTTGTAAGATGATTTGCTTGCTGCATATCTTTTAACTCGTGAGTCTATGTTGCGGTTCCTGGAACTTCCATCATCCATATTTGCTAGCCTCTTCAGTACTGTGCATTGCCCTTTCTCACATTGAGAGTTGGTGCAAACTTCGCTAGTGCATCCAAATCCCGTGGGAGGACTTTGTTCTCCTACACATAAGCTCATATATTCTTCCTCAAAACAGCCACCATACCTACCTATCATGGCATCTCCATAGCCATTCCGAGATATATTGCTGCACAACATCCACCTCCATTATGTTACTTGATGATGAGCTTCATGGTTATTTATGCATACTGCTACACTGGCAGGAGCATGTAGTTAGAGACACCAGAGATATTTCTTTATGAGTTATGAGTACTAAAAGTGTGATGATAAATTGTAATATAGGATTTCCCCCTACCGGTGAGGATATATAAAAAAATGAAAAAGCCCAAAAAGAAAAAAAAGGGCCAAAGAGAGAATAAAGAGAGAGGAGGCGCATCACTATCCTTTATATACCACACTTGTGCTTCATGTGTAGCACCAATACTTCATTTTGGAGAAAGTTTTCATATTATCATTCATTCATAACTATGTGGGGAACTTTACATTATAGAACTTGGCTTGTATATTCCAATGATGAGCCTCCTCAAATGATCTCTATGTCTTCGTGAGCAAGCAAGTTGGATGCATCCCCACTAGTTCCATTGGAGAGCTTTCATACACTTATAGCTCTGTGTGCATCCGCTGTGTGGCAATCCCTACTCCTTGCATAGCTTCGGTTGTAAGACTTTCTCTTGTCTAATGACCACTTTCAGCTTTGTGAGCCTTTCTTCCATTGACCTTACAAACCCCCCATAATGTTCTCTTTGCCATAACATCCCGGTGCCAGGGACCAACGCAGAACACTTGCTTGTTTCTAGTGCGCAAATAGTTTAAGATTCAAGCATTGCATCACGTGGAAAGCTTGACTTGACCCTAACAGGGGTTGTGAAGATCGTTTGACGTGCATGATATTTTTGTTCTTGAAATCTTAAATAATCTCTAATAAACTTTGCACGGTTCATAGTATTTTAGTATTGATTCATTAAAAGTTTTGCTTCTTTCTTCTTATTTGTTTATGCATTACTTGTTGATATCAAATATAGATCACAACTTTAGTTCATTTGATCCTAGTTTACATGCTCTACTTTACATATTATGATCAAGATTGTGTGGTAGCATGTCACCTCAAAAATTATTTTGTTTTTATCATTTTACCTACTCGAGGAAGAGTAGGAACTAAGCTTGGGGATGTTGATACGTCCAAAACGTATCTATAATTTTTGATGGTTTCATGTTATTTTAATGCTTTTTATAATTATTTTTACATTAATTTTATGACTTATTTGGACTAACCTACTAATAGTTGCAAAAGTGCACAATGTTCTTGTTTTACACTTTGATGTGTAGGAATTGCCAAAAATAGAAGAAGAAACCTTGTTGAAGTCGAATTGGGACTTTCCTGAAATATGTCTGAAAACACTTTTTTAAAGATTGTCACGTTACGAGTCGAAGATAGCGTCAAACGGAAATCTTACAGAAGACAAAGTTGTGATAAATTTCGCGGCGTATGATCTAGAGTTAAAAATCTCTTGATTCCGAGTCCCGACGTCCGAGATACGGCCGGTTTACCACAGCCCTAGATGGGATGACGGAAATCCGTGAGACTATATAAAGGGAGAAAACCTAGGTCGTGGGAGACACCCCATACCACGAATTTCCAGCCACCAAAGCCACGTTTTAGCCTCCCCATGGATCTCATCTCCATGGGGGAGGGATCCCAAGTCCATGAAGGAAGAGGCCTAAGGGGCGGTGCTCCCCTGTGATGCCGGCGGCGCAGGAAGGAGTCCCTGCGCCACCGCCGGCGCCGCCGCCGCCGCCGCCATGCACCCCGTGCTGTCCTCTCCACCGCCTACACCGCCATCTCCATCTCCAATTCCTACTTGTATACAGTGGTTCATCCTCCCACACACCTCTGTACCGTCCTATGTAAACATGTGGTGTTTGACGTTATAAATTATTTGCAGATGATCTATTGCATCTATGTCATGTTTGTGTAGATCCTTTTGTCATATGATCGATTGTTGAATCTCTATGGATGGTTTGAGCTATATATTAAAAAAAATTATAGTCCTATGGTTCCATCATATGTTTATGCGCGCATGGATCACATCATAGGGTTTGTAGTATGTGTAGAAAGCTAGAGAGAGGGCTGCTTGAGTGACAGAAACATGAGCCCCAATCTAGTGATTGAATCATATGGTATAAAGAGGACCTTTTGATCTTAATGCTATGGTTGGGTATTTTTACCTTAATTTATCTTCTAGTAGTTACGGATGTTTACTAGAGTTCCAATCATAAGTACTTGCAATCATTGGATAGTGAGAGCTTGTTAGCTTTGCCTCTACCACATAAAAGAGGAATATCAACCATGTATTTGACTATTTGATCATGGACAAATCCACCACAATTACCACCATTCTTCCACACTCATGGTACTGTTAGTTTATGGTTACTTAGTATACTTTATTACTTCAGCACTAACATTTACTTTCTTGTATTTATTATCTTGTGAAGCTATCTCTTATACCAGTATTATTTCTCTAGTATTATTTCCTAGATAAAGTAAACGTCTAGTGTGCGTAGATTGTATCAGTGGTTGATATAACTTGAGAGAACATTTATTCTACCTTTAGATCCTCATTGGGTTCGACACTCTTACTTATCTAAAAGGCTACGCACGATCCCCTATACTTGTGTGTAGCCTTTTCGATAAGTAAGAGTGTCGTACCCAACGAGGAGCTAAAGGTAGGATAAATGTTCTCTCAAGTTCTATCAACCACTGATACAACTCTCCGCGCACTAAATGTTTACTTTATTGTATTTATTATGTTGCAAAGCTATCTCTCATACTCGTATTATTTCTCTAGTATTATTTCCTAGATAAAGTAAAAGTTTAGTGTGTTTGATAGAACTTGAGAGAACATTTATCCTACCTTTAGCTCCTCGTTGGGTTCGACACTCTTACTTATCGAAAAGGCTACACACGATCCCCTATACTTGTGGGATATCAAGACCTTTTCTAGCGCCGTTGCTGGGGATCAATAACTTGTGGGTGAATATTCTTGTGTGCACTTGTTTGCTTTATCTCTAAGTAGTTTTAACTTCCAGTTTTAAGTTGTTCTCTATCTTAGTATGGATGGGTAATGTGAATTACCAAAATAAATTAGTTGTACTTGTTATCTAAAAACGGTTTCCAAAAAGAAAGTGACTGGAAAGATGAGTAATGGTTAAGTGGGGGTCGACCTTGAACACTTGCGTTCATGCCTATGAAACCAAAACAAATCTTTCCATGGAAGCTTTTCAGTTAAAAACTTCTATATATTGTGTATATTGTATATATTGTACATATTCCTTTATACCGTAAAAGTAAAGTGATAATTGTAGTTTCTAGTTAGTTGGAAGTTGATAGTTTTGCTTTGCTATCCAGAAACAGATTTCCTGTGCTTCACTATAGACAATCGTGACAAATATCATAATAGTATTTCTGATCTGAATCTTTTTGTGCATAAACCCGAGATTACGATCTGTCTTTTATTAGTTTTGAGTTTTTTGATTTGAGCTATCTAACTATCTCGTTCAGTGTCATCTTTACGGACTTTTCAGTTTTGACAGAATTCTTAGTTTATTCAATATTGTGCTTGTTATTATTAGTTTCATTAGTTTTTTTACGGACAAAAGAAATCAGGAACACCTTAATATATACAGTGGCTAATGTTGAGTAAAGATTATGAAATTTTTCAATGCTTGAACATGAGTGGATTTTATTTTATGAGTACTAACCTACTAATGAGTTTTGTGAAGTTTTATGTGGATGTAGCTTATAAGTTCTAATCAATATGGTGATATGAGATGAACAAGAAGACGCAAGAGCTCAATATTGGGGATGTGTAGGTGCATCCCAAGAACATATTCAAGAATATTCAATCATCTAAGCTTGGGGATTCCCAAGGCATCCCTCCATTTTTTCTTAACAACTATTAGCTTGACTCATTTGGTTCTTTAATTTTCCTTCGTAAATTTTGTGTTAGTTCTGGGTTGTATTTTGCGTTTATTTACTTCTTCCTAATTTTATTTTCCTAAACATCTTAAGGATGTACTTTAAAAAAAAATTGTTTTTGATGTTGAATTTAAAATTGATAATACTTGATTTGGTTTTCATGCCTAGCTAAAAGGCGTTAAAGAAAAGCGCTTGTGGGAGGGAATCCACTTTTGGTTTTCTTATGTTTTCGCGTAGTTTTATTTAAGTTTCTTTTGTTTTATTTGAGTCTTGGAATTTTTTACCTATGTATCAACCTCTACTTATCCTTTTTTTTTCTTCGTTTTTGTGCCAAGAGTGATCTCTAATAGGGAGGAAGTAAGATTTGGGAAAGTCCCTGTTCTGAAACAGATTCTATGCTGCCACCAAAATAAATATTTCTCTCAACCAGAATGTCGGATTGCTTTGAAACGTTTTGGCCACATGACTCAGGTTGTTATCAAACTTTCATTATTTTCTCACTTTTTGATTTGAGCAACAGAAGATTTTCGAAAAAAATCGATCTTTACCTGTTGTTCTGTTTTGACAGATTTCTGCCAATATTTGTATTTTCATCTTAATCTCTTTATTTTGTTGATCTTTCGGGGGGAGAGCTTTAAAAGAAGTTGTAAAAGTAGCTACTAGTGAAACAAATGAAATCTGAGTAAGAAATCTCACAAATAGTAGGTTTTACCGGACTTCCGGAGAATTAGCTTGTTTTAACTAAAAAGCACAGTTGAGCAGGAACGAAGTGTGAACATAGGCACAAAAACAACGTTTTGGTGATCCATTTTAATGGGTGTTAGACTTGTGTTGAAACTGAACCAAAGTGGATTTTTTATTTTGATTACACTAACGTTGCTAATGAAGATTGTGTGAATTTTGTATGGAGTGAATTTTCAAGTGTACGGTGTGAAGAATGATATGAGAAGATGAAGAATGGACAAAATCTCAAGACTGGGGATTCCCATGTCACCCCAAGACATATCCAAGAGGTATAAGAGTCAAAGCATGTGGGTTCCTAAGGCATCTCTTTCTTCATCAACAAAAATATCAGGTCATCTTTAAAGACACTATATTTTTATTGCTTCATATATGATGTGTTATTCTCGGAGCATCAATTATTTTTCGCTTTCAATTATGTTTTGTATTGTTTGTTGTAGCATATGGTTGGATCCTAGCATATTTGTTTGGACAGATTCCCGATCCTCTTTCATTGTCTAGAACACTCTAGTTTTCACTCTTATTACTTCGTGAGTGTTCACTTTTTGCAAGTATTGCGTTTAGCTCTTATTTTTCCCTCATATTTTTTCAGAGCTTGATGTTTTGCTTAGTATGTATATGATTATCTCTCTGGTCTTTAATGAATATTTCCTATGAGATTTCATTCAAATAAGTTGATTGGTGTTGGTTGGAACGGAAAATTGTTGTGCATGTGGTAGTGGTACTAAAAAAGAAAACCGCATAATCTTGTAGATCATCAAATGGTTTCACTTGAATCCTTGATGTTGTTTTGAGATATTAATATGCTTAATGGGTAAATTTGATGGTTTAGTGAAGTAAAAACAATTAATGGTTGGTCTAAAAGCTTGAAACTGTGACACACTCGAATAACCAGTTGATAGTATAATGATATACGACTTCCAATGTAAATGGAAACCGTGATGATTTTTGTTACGCACTACGGTCGGGGTAGCCAACAGTGACTTGCCATTGATACAGACCCTCTTGGAGTGATTTTCATTATGTCTTATAAGATCATATTGCTAGTTGGAATCTTTAAACTTGTGATTTCTAAGTTGCGGTTTCATGGCACTTCCACTAACCATATTTGCTAGCCTCTACGGTACTGTGCATTGCCCATTCTCACATTGAGAGTTGATGCAAACTTTGTCGGTACGTCCAAACCCCGTGGGAGGACTTCATCATGTTCTCCTACGCATAAGCCCATATATCTTCCTCAAAACATCCACCATACCCACCTACCACGGCATTTCCATAACCGTTCCGAAATACATTTCCATATAACATCCATCTACATTATGTGACTTGATGACGTGCTTCATTGTTATATTGCATACTGTTACACTGGCAGGAGCATTCAATTTTATACATCAGAGATATTTTACTATGAGCTATGAGTACTAAAAGTGTGATGATTCATTTCAAAGTAGAGTGTTTCGCCTACCGGTGAGGTTCATATCTATATAAAAAAAGATCCCAAAAAGAAAAAAAGAGACAAATGGGAGATAGTAAAAGAGAGAGGGGTAGCATTACTATCATTTATTCCACGCTTGTGCTTATGTTTAGCACCAATACTTCAGTTTGGAGAGAGTTTTCATATTATAACTTGCATAACTATGTGGGGAACCTTACATTATAGAACTTGGCTTGTATATTTGAATGATGAGCCTCCTCAAAAGTGCTCTAGGTCTTCGTGAGCAAGCAAGTTGGGTGCACCCCCACTAGTTCCATTGGATAGCTTTCATACACTTATGGATCTATGTGCATCCATTTTATGGCAATCACTACTCCTTTCATAGCTTCGATTATAAGACTTACTTTTGTCTAATGATCACTTTCAGTTGTGTGATACTTTCTTCCATTGACCATCCAAACCCCCCCATAATGTTCTCTTAGCCATAACATCCTGGTGCCAGGAACCAATGCAGAACACTTACTTGTTTTTCATGCACAAATAGTGAGTTGATTTTCTACGTGCATATTGTTATCACTTGAATTGATCCTAACAGAAATTGTTGTGAGTGTTTGATGCATTGGATAATTATATTATTGTTCGTGAAGCTTAAATCATCTTCAATATACTCTGCACGGTTGATTGTCTTTTCGTATTGATTCATTAAAAGTGTTTACTCTCTTTTTCCTAATGGTTTATACATTACTTGTTTGATATCAACTATAAACCACAAGTTTTATTCCTTTGATCCTAGTTTACATGTTTTACATTAATATTTGATCAACATTATATTAGTAGCATGTCACTTCAAAAATTATATTGTTTTTATCCTTTACCTACTCGAGGACGAGCAGGAACTCAGCTTGGGGATGTTGATACGTCCATAATGTATCTATAATTTTTTATGGTTTATGCTAATATTATGCTTTTGACACTTGCTTTTATATAAATTTTATGATTTATTTGGACTAACCTATTAATAGTTGCAAGAGTGCACAATGTTCTTGTTTTACTCTTTGATGTGTAGGAATTATCAAAAATAAAAAAAGGAAACCTTATTGGAGTCAAATTGGAACTTTCCAGAAATCTGTCCCAGTACCTTTTTTAAAGATTGTCATGTTACGGGTCAAACACGGCGTCAAACGGAAATCTCCTCAAAGACAAAACTGTGGGGAATTTTGCAAGGAACGTTCTAGACTTAAAATTCGCCTGATTCTGAGTTCGGACATCCGAGATATGCCCAATTTACTGCAGCCCTAGATGGGATGACGAGATTCCGGGAGGATATATAAAGGGAGGAAACCTAGCTCGTAGAGAACGCCTCCACCTACGAATTGCAGCCACCAAAAGCCGTGATTTTTCCTCCCCCATGGATCACATCTCCATGGGGGGGAGCTCCCAAGAATCCATGAAGGAAGGGGCTAAGATGTGTCGCTCTCCATGATGCCGGCGGCAGGGAAGGAACTCCCCGCGCCGTCGTCGAGGCTACCTCCGCCCTGCGCTCCTCGCTTCCCTCTTCACCGCCTTCACCAACACCTCCATCATCATCTCCTCCATAGCTACAGCAGTCCACTCTCCCACAAACCTCTGTAATCCTTGATTGTGCAGGGCTTGCACTCGTTGGGAGACCCTAAGAGGAAGGTATGACGAGCACAACATCAAGTTTCCCTCAGAAAGAAACCAAGGTTGAATCAAACAGTAGGAGAAAGAAATCACTTCCGAAGGTTGATACAGTTAATGTGGCATGGCACACTACCGGTTCAGTAGCAACGTGTAACCTACACAACACAATCAAATCACTTTGCCCAAACGAAGCAGTGAGGTTGTCAATCTCACCGGTTTTGCTGAAAAAAAGAGGTTAAACGTATGGTGTGGAAAATAGTAATTGTTTGAAGTAGTTGAAAAGGGAACAATGATGGTAGTAGGAAGACAGTAGGAACAGTATGAGAACAGAGATTGCAGTGGTTGTATAATCGGTGTAAAGAAATGGACTGGGGTCCATAGTTCACTAGTGGGGTCTCTCCAAAACAGATAGATAGCATTTTGGGTAAACAAATTACATCTGGGCAATTGACAGATATAAAGGCTACACCGTAGTGCATATGCATGACATGATGATTACTATGTGATTCATGCGGACATTACAACAATATACATAGACCATTAGCCAACTACATCTATGACTAATAATCCACCCTCAGAATGTCATCCGAGCAAACCTCGGGTATTAAGTTGCAAGCAACAAATAAGTGTAATAAGCAAAGTGTGTAATGTAAACAATGTAAACATCGTTGTTTTCTCCCTAATGGCAACATCACATCCCCCACACGTTACGTTTCTGTCACTCGAGCGTGAGTGGAAGGGAGGCATGAACCCACTATCGAGCATAAATACTCCCTCTTGGGGTTACAAACATCAACTTGGCCAGAGCATCTACTAGCAACGGAGATCATGCAAGATCATAAATAACATAAACATGAAAGAACATGATATATTGATAATCACTGGACATAGCATTCAATATTCATCAGATCCCAGCAAACACAACATGTACCATTACAATAAGATGATCTTGATAATGCTAGGCAGCTCACAAGATCTAAACATGAGGCATAGATAGGAGAGAACAACCATCTAGCTAATACTATGGACCCGTAGTCCAAGGATGGACTACTCACGCAGCACTCCATAGGCAGGCATGGTGATGAATAGCCCTCTTGTGATGATTCCCTTTCCCTGCAGGGTGTCGTGGAGAGCTCCAGAACCCTCCCAAACTAGGGTTGACGATGACGGCGGATGTGGTTGTTTTTGGTGAAAAAGGCTCGTATCTTTAGGGTTAACCCTCCGAGAGGTATAAATAGGCGAGAGGGCAACATGGGTGGGCAGCCGGGGGCCCACACCACCCTTGGGCACGGCCAGAGGGGGGCGCCGCCTCATAGTGTGGGGGCCCTGAGGACCACCTCTAGGTATCCTATGGACTCCATGTACGTGATGACTTTCTAAGACTTCTGGGTTTTGTTTCGTCCAATTCCAAGAATATTTCTGGAAGAACTTTTTTGAAACTAAAAACAGTATAAAATAGGAACAGGCTCTGTGGCATCTTGTCAATAGGCTAGTCCCAGAAAATCCATTAAATGATATAAAGTGTATAAGAAATATGTAACATAAAGCATGAAAACAACATGGAACATCAGAAATTATGGATACGTTTGAGACGTATCACCCCCACGACGCCATGCCCTCCCTCTCTCTCCCCGCTCGGTACCTCTATCTCTCTCTCAGATTTTTCGTCTAGGCCGAAACCCTAGACGCCATGGCCGAGATTGTCGTTGTCGACTGAGCGGCCGAGGAGCAGATCGACGACCACCATGTTCTCCGCCATGTCGTCCTTTACCTCCACGCCAAAGAAATCGGCAGGGGAAGCAAGGAATTGCCGCCGCTGTCCATTTTCCTCCATAGCCAGAGGCAACTCCGGCGAGCTCGTGCCGCCGTCTCCGACTGCCTCCGTCCCTACCGGTTGTCCTCACGCGACTTAGGTGAGCTAGCGCACCTCCCCGTTCCTTTTCCCCCCTCCATAGCTCACGGGTTCGTTGTTGCCGCCGTCGACCGAAACCTTCCGACGCCGCTTGTGCTCGTCGTTGTTACTTCGGCGACCATTGGGTGGAGGCGCCGCCACCAGTAGGTAGTACGCGCCGCGGGGAATCAAACGCACGTCTCCATGCGCTCAGGCGAGCCGTGAATCGGCGACGCCGCCGTCGCAGTGCCATGTCGCCGGCGGGTGACGTCGCGTGCGCTGACCGCGGTCAAATCGGCCAGTGGCCCCACTCTGCGCTTGCTTGGACGCCTACGTGGCAGCGGGCCCCCGCGTCAGCCTCTGTGGCTATGCCACACACACGTGAAAAACGTTTCGGAACGTTTCGTTTAAATTTTTTTGAAACCCAAAACAGATTCAAATCATTTCTTGTAAAATCCATAACAAATTGAAAAATGATCCGACTGAGCCCATTCAAATTTATATGGGTTCATATTAAAATTATCTATCTGTTGGAATGATGTTTACACGAAGTTGAATAAATATTTTTTTCACTTATTAACTAATTACAGAAATGACCTATAAAAATTGAAACTTTGAAACTTTATAACGTTTGCTCTGTTTTTCCAAACTGAGCAAACAAGGTGTCAAAATGTTTGTCTTAAAAAAAATCTACACATCCATATTTTATTTGGACATATTTGAAATCATTTTCTTCTCTGTTTAATTAAAATACCAAAATGGCAGAATTTTAAACCAATTTTGAATAATTCATATCTCCTAAAATAATTACCCAAAAATTATGTTTAATATCTCAAAATGTTCAGAGGAACAATTGCTAGCTATTTTGAACCTTGCTGCACCTAATTAAAATTTAAAAATAACATGGTTCTTGCATTTTCCTAAAATGGCAGATTTAAATGCCATTTTTTAATATTCACCAAATATTCATAATTGCTCAGAAAATTGCAAACAACATATCAAAATGCTCAGCAATAAAATGTCTAACAGAAAACATAATTTGCATGCGTGTTTTCACAATATCCTAGTACTAGACCTTAGAGAAAACAACCTTAACACATTAAGATGAATATGGGTGATTGCCAAAATAATTGTGGAGCCCCATTTAAATTGTTGCTCCTGTTTAATAAGTATTTTAGTTGCATTAACTTGTCATGTCATCAGGAGTGTGCATTGAATTTGGATGTATTCATGTTATTTATTTGTTCTTTCTACTTGTTGTGCATCGGTAGATCAAGAAGTCGAGGTTCCACCATAATACGTTGACGAGTCGTATTACCACCCCTATCACCAAGGCAAGCGTAAATCCACTTCTTGAGCATCTCTCTACTCCTATGTTTTACCTCAAGTATTTTATCCACCATTATATTACATTCGATTCAAATGTAAATTTGTTATAGTATCCTAGTAGTTGCATTTTGTTCCGGCTACCAATACCCGTTTCCTTTTCTAATATCCATAGTATTGATGGGTGGCCGAGTTACTGCTATATGCTACTTAATTGCTTAGCCATGCTTAGGGGAGTGCTTGGGGTCCCGATGGATGATCGTGGTTGGAAAACTTATGTCATGCCTGATATATTAGAGACTGGTGGTCTTCAATTTAAAATTCTAACAGGTGTGGATGAGTTGCCATCGGTGAATGATGATGTTTCGCCTCGTTCATGCCCCTAGGAGCGAGTTCTCTTTGTCTTGAACCAAGACCGAGCGTGCCTCCATCGGTGGGATATATGGGTAAATCCCTATCGACCGACTAACTTGTGAGGGTCTAGCCAAGGGTCCTCTAGTTTGAGCTTTCCATTTGCGTGTGCATAAAAGATGGAATGGTGATGTTGAGGATGGGGTGCGTGATAGGGTGGCCGAGCTCCCGGGTTGTAACATCCCTTCTTTTTTAGGAATTCAAACATCACAAATATTTAAAACTTTTTATTTTCTGCTAATGCAAGTCACCAAAAGAAACACAACACAAAAGAAATAAAATCTCCATTCCAATGTTATTGGAATTAAGAATCAAATATACGTTTGTTTTTCAAAATGACTTATCAATACTTTAGAGATTTTAAAGTATTGTCAAAAAGGTTTGGTAAGAAAACATTGTTGATATGTTTCAGAAGTTAATATTATAACATGTAGTACTTTCCAAAATTTTATTAAAGCCAAAAAGGGATTTATTAAACCCTATTTTTAAATAGTCCCTTTTAAAATTTGAACTCTTTTGAAAATTAAAAAAAAATGTGTTGGAAACCACTCAAAATGGATTTCATTTGAAAAGCTTTGATTTTACAAAACTATAGAATTTTGTTTGAGGTCATTTAGAATTATAAATCTTAAGTTATGGAGTAAATAAGAAAATGGGGAAAAAAGAAGAAAAAACCGAGACAGGCGCTGCAGCCCATCCCTTCGTCTTTCTCCTGGGCCGGCCCAAATCCTCCGTCCCTCTAATTCTTACTCGCGCACAATAAAGGCCCAGCATCCTAGCCCGCTAGAAGCCCAGAAGCAAAAAAAAGGCACCGGCCCGTTTTTTTCTCTCTCGCCCTTACGACGGGGACCCACCAGCGCGATGCGAGAGCTAACATCAGCAGCCTCGTCGTCTGTGTACTGCACGAAGCCGCGTCGTCCGATGCCGCGCCGCCTTGACCTGGCCCCTCCTGCGAGTTGCGCCACCTATTTAAGGCACAACCCTCGACGTGTGTGCCCCTGCCTCGAAACCCTAGCTCTAATCGACGCCACCGCCACAGATTCGTTTTCGGCCGCCATCCACCATTAGACAGAGCTTCGGGAGCCATCGCCTCCACCGCCTTCGGCCACTCCAGCTCATGTTGAGCACGGGTTTGGATTTTTCGTGCCGCGCGCATAAATCTGGTGCGACCAGCACATCCCAGGAACCCCGGAATCCCCGCTGCCGTCCACCACCGGAGTCCGCCGGTTCCGCCATCGCGTTCCTCTCCGGCGAGATCTGCCGGTGAGTCAACCCCTCTCCCCTGCCGCCGGATCCCGATCGAGTGGACATAAACAAACAAACTAATCGAAACGTTTTCGGCCAACCGCAGCTTGTCGCTTGGCATCCAGTCAGCAGTCAATGCCGAGTCAACAGTCAGCACCGAGTCAGCACCGAGTCAGCAGCACAGTCAGCCGCACCGTCAGCAACCACGGCGAATCAGGTTTTGCCACGTAGCCATCCCTTTCTAGATATTTTCCGGAATAAAATCTAATAAGGAATTTTGCAGAAACACTCCTGTATCTTAGATCTATCATAACTTTTTAACTGTAGATCCAAATTAAGCAAACTTGAACTTTTTGAAATCGGCACAGTGTGTAGAATCATTTAGCCTTTTCGAAATTAAAATTTGACAAACTTATATTGGTTAAAATTTAAATATGCTTGTTTGATTCTTTTTGGCATAGTTTAAACTCTACAAATCTAAAAGTTCCAAATAAAATATTTTTGGAAACCTTAGGATGTGTACTTTCATATATTCTGTCCCAAAATAATTTTTGAACCAACTAAAATTGAATTTAGAATTGTTTGTCCTTTTGAGTGTTTTGACTTAGTTTAAATTCTGTAAATATTTTCAATATGTTTTCTTTAGCAATTTTGCTCTAAGTACTAACCTTAGACTAGAGAGACCAAAACCTAAGCCCTTGGATGCCTTGAAACCATGTCCATGTATTTTTCTCTAGTTGGCCCTCCTAGTTGAAAACCACTAAGTGTGGAATTGTGAAAACCATGAAGTGAAGAAGGAGGTCCCCTTTGTTATCTTGGAGACAACATGAAGATATAATACTCATGAAGGACTTAACAAATCCAGAAGCATCCCAAGAAGAAAAAGCACTTAGAAGAAAATCAAGTGTAACTTTAAGAAGACCAACCCCGTTTTTTTCTAAGTCTTTCTGCCCTTCTTTTCTGTTCCCTTAGACTTTAGGGTGACTAAGTTAAAATTAGATTAGCACCTAGTTTTTTATCAAAACCATCAAGTATTGCAAGATTCGATGAAGACACCGCACCAAGGATAAAGCCGCAAAGGAGTCTGGAGATTTTCCTTAAGACCAATCATGTGAAGAACTGGAGCTTAGAATTTGTTTTCAAGGTGATTAGTGTCAAGTTCGTTTTGTCCAAGACTTAGAATTTGTTTTCCAAGTGAGAGGAGAGTTTTTTCCCAAGACTTCAACAAGGAGATTTTCATTAAGAAGAACAAATTCAACAAGAGGACAACTTCAACTCAAGAAGATTACTCGTCCAGAAGATGAAGAAAAGATTTTACAAGTTCTTTTTAAAGGAACTCTAACAATCCCTACTACCTCTGTTATTCTATATGACTAAGTCTTTAACTCTATTACTAAATAAAGAGGACTAAAGGAAGGCCATTAAAGTCATAAATACTTAGACATCAGAAGCAACTCAAGGAGGCAAAAGAAGACTTGAAGAAAACAAGACAAAAATAAATTAGACCTTTGTGTGATCCTTTTATCAAAGACTAACCCTTAGTCACAAATGGAAAACTCTACTACAATAACTTATTTTCTTTTGTGCGTTGAAACCAAATGTTTTCACATGCTTCCTTTTTTCCTATTTGTTGCTTTGTATGTTTCCTTCATGTGTTTGTTTGTTTGGTTTGCATGCTTGTTTATTCTGTTGTTGTGTTTTCAATGTTTAGATTGTACGGAGAGCAACGTTCTTTTGTGAAGACAAGGTTATTGTCCTTCACCAACTTCAAAAGCAAGTAACACACAATTAACTACCCATTATTTTCTATATGCGTTAGTTGATTTTTGAGTAGTATGCATTGGTAGGAATTTTTTTTACTAAGTTATATTATGCTATGCTATTATCCTAGTAGTTTGTAGCCATCTCTTTTACCTTGTTAATTTTATAGCCTCAGAACTTAGTAGATGCTATGCAAGGTTACAAATTGCTTTACTAGGGAAAATTCTAAGTAAAACTAATAAATCAACCACCTGGGTGAAATTGGAAAGACTGGTTTATATTGAGTGACTACCTAGGGCCATGTTTATGGTGATTTTCACCGAAAGGAGGATACTTGCGGATGGCCACCCAGGAACAAAGAGATTCTAAGTCCCTCTAAATCTAGTAGCTTCATGTGCAGCCTTTTGACAAAATGGGCTTTGTCTTGATCAACTAAGTTGTGAGAGTTCAGCCTAGGCTTGACAAGCAGATGTAGAACCCCCCTCCCAGCAGGGTGCCGGGGAGAGCTCCAGAACCTCCCGATCTTGGTATGACAATGACGGCGGCCTCGGGTCTTTCTTGGTAAAACTGGTATATTTTTAGGGTTCACGTATCGGGGGGATTATATAGGCGAAAAGGCGATGTCGGTGGACACCCGAGGGGCCCACACCATCCCAAGGCGCGGCCAGGTGGCGCGCCACCCTATGGTGTGGCCTCCCTATGGCCCCCCTCCGGGCCTCTTTGGGACTCTGTAGAACCTTCGCGAATTCTAAGACTTCCGGGCTTTGAATTTTCCAATTTCGAGAATATTTCCAGAACAACTTTTTTGAAACTAAAAACAGCAGAAAACAGGGAATTGGCTCTATGGCATCTTGTCAATACGTTAGTCCAGAAAATCAATAAAAATGACATAAAGTTTATAGCAAACATGTAGGAAACAACATAGAACAACATAAATTAAGGATATGTTTATGATGTATCAACATCCCAAGCTTAGTTCCTACTCGTCCTCGAGTAGGTAAACGATAAAAACACATAATTTATGAGGTGACATGCTACCAACATAAACTTTATAATCAATAATGTAAAAGAATATGTAATCTAGGATCATAGAACTTCAACACAAGCATGATAAATAAAATTTTAGCAATAAAGCATAGCAATCACCTTGCATCATGATAAGTAACACACATAAAAGATCATGAATAAAAATGCATTAAAAGTTATACGTTTGTTTCAGGTATAGAGAAAGCATGGCGAAGTGATATTTTGCTAGTCCTTAAGAGTGGGGCAAAACATAAATGCCAGGACACCTTCAAAGTTTATGAGGAAGACTAGAACAAATAATTAGAGAACAAACAATAACACATCATGAATCAATTAATTATGTTTTTGGGAGAAATGCACATTAAACTCAGAATGGCAACTATGCTCTCTCAATTGTGCATAAAGTTAGAAGATGGAGACTCAACATAAAAGTAAAAGAAAGGCCCTTAGCAGAGGGAAGCATGTACCACTCATGTGCTAGAGCTTTTATTTTATTAAAAATAGGTATAAAATGTTTGACACTCCTCCCAACCATCTTACACAAACCATGGCTAATCAAATCCTCGGGAGCCTGACAACAATCACATACCGTGGAGAAGTGTAAATTTTTAGAGAGGTGTATACTTATGTCAACGAATGGTAAACAGAAAATACAATACGTCACAAGCCAACTAGACTTCACAAGAGCGGCTCCCATAGAAGGACGCATCTGGGTAGAAGGTCATCCCTCTTTGTCCTTTGTTTACACAATTATGCTTTGACTGATAAATTAGGGGCAAAAATAGTGAAGATAATTTGTTGTTATTAATTTGGAGCTGGGAACCCCGCTGCCAGCTCTTCTATCAATTGGATAAGCATATGAAGCCACTAGTCCATGGTGTGAAAGTCCAATCAACAAGTGAGATAAAGATTCTCTATTTATGTCCTCGTGAGCTAAAACAGGAGCACAAAATAGGAGTAATTTTGAAAGTTTTAAAGGTAACACATGAGAAATTTACTTTGGAGTGGCGGTTTGAATACCACATGTAGATAGGTATGGTGGACACATTTGGCATACTTCGGTTTTTGGGAGTTGGATGCACGAGTAGAGCTCATAGTCAGTACAGGTGGAGGCTAGCAAAAGACAGGGAGCGTCAAATCAAGAGAGCATAAGAGCCATAATCATGCATAGCGACATAAACATCATTAATCAAAGCATAAGTGTTACCACAAGTTCAAAAACTAAATGATCATAGAGGCTATAAGTGACTGGTTTATAGTCATAAACATGGTGTGAGCATGCGCCAAGTCAACCAAATAAAAGATTCAAAGGAGAACACCACAAATTTATGCTTCAATATGACAAGAACAACTCATGATTCTTTAAATGGCACATTAAGCACTCTCAGATACTAATCGTGCTACTAAATAACCAGTAGGATTTAGAATTAAAATAACATCTATCATGATACGAAAAAGTGTAGCCACAGTCTATACAAGCTTCTACTTGCACCGTTATAAATTCTACTTCAAGCAGTAGTTTATTTTCCCAACAAGCACCATACAAAGTATGTTTTAACAAAAACTCTCTAAATGATACAGCAAGCAAACATGAGAGTTCTCACATAACACTACTAAACCTAACATCTTTGAATAAGAGATGCAAAGAAAACAAGAACTAAACAAGAATTTTGCAGCAGCTTGAAGAAAAACTAAGAATACGAGCATAGCAAGTATTCAAACAAAAAAAGAGGAGTGTGTCTCTATCCCAAACAAGGAATGCTAGGGTCCAACTATATTATTGCAGCAAGGAAAACAAATGAAAACAAGAGAAAACAAAATAAAAAACAAACAGATTCTCCAAGTAAACTTCATATCATGTGATCGAATAAAAATATAGTTTCACTAGAAGTGACCTGATAGATTGTTGATTAAGAAGGGGATTCCTTGGGCATCCCCAAGCTTAGATGCTTAAGTCTTGTTAGAATTTGATGGGATGAACCACGGGGGCATCCCCAAGATTTGACCTTGCACTCTTGTTGATCACATATATCACCATCTTCTCTTGACCCTTGAAAATTTCCTTCACACCACACTCAAAGAGTAATTCGCATTAGAGGGTTAGTGAAACAATAAAAAATTCATGGATTCTGTATGGGATACTTTTAAACATTATTTAGATCCACTGATGTTTCGTCAAGCAAAGAAATCCACTTGACATCGTAAAAGAGCAAATGCAAGAAAAAAGGGCAGAATCTTCCAAAAGCAGAACAGTCTGTTAAGACGAATTTTTTCAGGGCACTTACATTTCTCAGATCGAAAAACTTAAAGAACGAAAAATTGTGTAATTAGATGAGGAATAAGAACAAAAAAATTCAGGTCATTTTGATCTTTCTGTGAATTATACTATTTTTTACGGTGGACAGGAGAAATTTGTTTCCTGCGCAGAAATCCAAAACCAACTCCAACTCTCGCCAGAAACTTTACTTGGCACAACTAAAACATGAAAATAAAAATATAATGGAGTTGCTACAGAAGTATACAACCCCTTGACTCAAAGAAAACAAAGAAAACAAAGCAAAAATAAAACCATGTGTTATCTCCCAAGAAGTGTTTTTCTTTAACGCCTTTTAGCTAGGCCCAGAAAAGTGGAATCAAGTGTTTTCAAGTGAAGAAACATCCAAATTGTTACAAGGCTTACATTTACCTTTCTTACCCTTATTATTTATTTTAGGGAATTGATAGTCTACACTTAGTTTTGGAGTAAAAGTCATGGTACCTCTCCCCATATCAATAGTTGCTCCTAAGAGCTTCAGCAGAGATCTTCCAAGAGTAATTTGGCCCTCTCCTACACATTCAATAACAAGATAATCAGTGGATACCATTATTCCTAGGATTTTTGTAAATATTACCTCAGCTATCCCAATGGGAAATATAATAGTGTTATTAGTGAGACGTATTTGTTCTCCTCCCTTAGAAACTTGTAACATCCCTGATTTTTGGAAAGACCAAAAATCACTAAAAATTGAAACTTTTGTTTTCATGTTTAGTAAGTCACCAAAAAACCAAATGAGAAGAAAGAAACAAAAGGAAACAATACATATTCAATGAAATTGAGTTTACCAATCCAATTGTACCTTGTTCCCTAAACCCTAAAACCTTTTTCAAAAAAATAAGTTTCTTTATATAAAGGGAATATCTTTTATTAACAAACCTTTACCTAAAATGTTTACAACTCCATTATTAAGTTTGAAGATTATCTCATGGCAACATTACTCAATTATTTATAACCCTTAATAAAGTTCCAGGCCTTAAAAGTATTTGAGGAGAATAAAATTATTAATAATAACCTTTAGTTGTTATTCCAAGTTTTAAACATAAAGGTGTGAAAATAAGAATGCATTGCTTGATAATAACATAAAAGAGGGTTTTGGAAAACAATATCATGACTTGTAGTTTTATTCTAAAATTTATTGATCAACAATATTAATTAATTGATATGAACTAATTAAATAGCATTAAGCTACTATTAGTAAATCCTTCATATCCAAATATTATAAATGTGAAAATGGTTTACAAATGGCTTTCCAAAAATAATATATGACATGTAAAATGTAACTGAAATTCTATTTGGACAATAACATCAATTTATTATTTTTCTAAATTTTAAAATGGCCTTAAAGTATTATTAGTGTTTAATTTATTTTTCAAAATATATAATTGTGAAAACATGGTGGAATGACTTTCAAAATCTTGTTTTCAACATTTATAATGTCACTAAAATCTTAGTTGACCAATAACTATGTTTTATAAAAATTTAAATTAAAAATCACATTAAGTAACTATTAAGGAATTATTCAAATTCCCAAATTCAAAAATAAAATATGATGATTTTGTTTCCAAAAATGGTACTGTTGGAAAGTACTTGAAATTTCAAGAATTTAGAAATTTGTTTCATGTCATTTGGATACTTAAAACAGAAGTTATGAATTAATTAAATAAACAGAAATAAAAAGAAAAGAATTGATGACGTCATCAGATGACGTCACCGTCTTCCTCCTCCGGATGGAAACTCGCCTGTCACGGCCGTGATTTTCGCCGCTCGATTTCGGGCCATTAAGGCCATGAATGCTCCCTCTCTCTGCCCCTATAAAACGACCCCGCGGCCCTCTCTAATTTCCCTCTGTCTCCTCTCTCGATAATGCCCCGAGGCCAACGAATTTCTTCGTCGGAGTTCTGTCGCCCTCCGCCGTCTTCCACCGATTCCGACTAGGTGAGCCGAAGAGGGAGACAGAGATCGGCTCCATTCGTTTCCCCGTGGCCTTGCGCATGTTGTGATGCCCCCGCTTGTCTTTTTGGTGCAGTATAGCGACGAGGGCGAGCTCGCCGGAGCCGGAAACCGCACGGCCACCTCGGAACCTCCTCACCGCCGTCGTTGCAGAACCGTGGGGTCTTCCCGTGGTCCCCATCATTCCCACCGGGCCTCTCCGAATCTTCCCGTGCACTCCCCGAGCCCGGAGGCTCACTGGAACGCGCCGCGGTCAACCTCCCGCGAGCAGCTCCACCGCAACCGCCATCTCCGGCGAGATCCCTCCGGTGAGACCCCTCCTCTCTCTCTCTCTTTTATTTCTGACCGTTAGATCTAGGACCTACGCACGAGATTAGATCACTTATTCGAAGGGGTATGCAACCCTCAGATCTGGATCTGACGGCTCAGATCTGGATCCACTTATCCACGTCAGCGTCCCAGTCAGCAGCACAGTCAGCACCAGCACCCAATCAGATCTAGCCACGTGGCCCAGCCTTTAATTCAAAATTTTCTCCCGCTAGAATTAATTGGCAGTTTTACAGATTAGTCCCTGCATCTTAGATCTATCATATCTTTTGATCCATAAGCCCAAATTTAGCAATCTTGGACTTTTTGAAAAGCCCTTGACATTTAGAATCTTTTGGCACTGGCCAAATTCAAATTTGACAAACTTAAATTTGTTCAATTTTAAATATGCTTGTTTGGTGAAATTTGGCATAATTCAAATTCCACAAATCCAAAAATTGCAAATAAAATATTTTTGGAAACCTTAGGATGAGTACTTTCACATCCTCTGTCCCAAAATAATATTTGAACAAATTAAAATTGAATTTAGAATTAAGTTGTCTATTTGAGAAATTTTGACATAGATTTAATTCTGTAAATAATTTCAAATTAGTTCCTTTTGCAAAATTGCTCCATTTGATAACCTTGGACCAGAAACAACCATGACGAACCATTTTGGACACCTTGGACCATGGCCATGATTATTTGACCAAAAACCCAACATAGTGATACATCCATTTTCACCATGACTTAGGAATTGTTTTCAACTGTTATTATTTGATGTTATGTCCATTTGGAGCCAAGCCATGTCCTTAGAATGTGCCAATCACATATAGTACCAAGTAGTGAACTTTAGTTTTCTATCTTCTCCACTTCCCCATGCTTGCTACAAGATTTCACCAAGTTGGGATTTGTGAGAACCATGAAGTGCAAAGGAGGACTTAACCATCTAGAGATTTTTCAACATGAAGATAGAAGACCAATGAAGGAACTTAGCAAATAAAACAAACTTCAGAAGCAATCTCCAAGAAGTGGAAGCACTTAGAAGACTAAACCCCTTTCTCTCTAAGTCTTTTTCCTTCCCTTTTCTATTCTTCTCCTTTCAACCTGGTGGCAACATGAAGAGCTACAAGGAAGATCAATGAAGAAGTTTTGAAGAGAAGACTTAGACTCCACAACAACTAGAAGCAACTCAAGAAGTACAAGTGTGAAGAAATTCAGTAGAAAGCATCTCCCTCTCTCTTTCTATCTTTCTTCTTATTTTTCTTTCCAAATTGACTTAGTGGTATATGTGCCCATCCCATACCCAAACCAATTAGTGAAGTGAAAACCATGAAGACTATCAAGAGCAAGAGAAGCACCACACCAAGGAAGGAAACAACTTAGATGGCATGATGATGATCTTCAAGAAGGCAATCACATGAGGACTAGAAGCAATCCACCCAAGTTGAAGAGTAACAAGTTATTTTTGTCCAACCATTAACCCAAATGGAAAATCCAAGACTTAGTAATATTTTCCCTTTGATGATGAAGTTAGTAGACCTACCCTAACCACAATGGAAAATACTAACATAATCACTTAAATATTTTTGAAGGTGAATATGACCAAGTGTTTGCATGTAATACTATAGTTGAAGAAGTAATATGTTTATTCTAAGTGAACTCTTGGAACTTCCTCGACAAGTATGATTATAATGAAGTTGGATCCCATCAAACTCAACCTAGTCCTTCCCAAGTAAACCATTGGAATTTCCTTAACAAGTATGAGACCATTAGAGAATGAATATTTCAACTCAAACCTAGACTTTGTCCTAACCAACTTGGTTAAGCCCCATTTGATATGTTAGTTGTTTTTCTACACTTGTATGTTTGTTTGCTAGGATGCTTGTTTATTTTGTTATTGTGTTTTCAATGAATAGATTGTACGGAGAGCAACGATCTTTTGTGAAGAGAGTGTGATTTCTTCACCAACTTCAACAAGGCAAGTAACACACCATCAACTACCCACTATTTTCTATATGCATTAGCTGATTTATAGTAGTATGCATGATAGGAAATTTTACTAAGTTATACTATGCTATGCTATTATCCTAGTAGTGTGTAGCCATCCCTTTTACCTTGTTATTTTGATAGCCTTAGAATTTACTAGGTGCTATGCAATGTTACAAATTGTTTTACTAGATGTTGAGGAAAAATCCTAAGTATAACTAATGAATGAACCACCTGGGTGGAAGTGGTAAGACTGGGTTATGTTGAGTGTTTCCTCAGGGCCCTTATCTAAGGGTTATTCCACTTGAGGTTGTCACTTGCGGATGGCCACCCAGGAACAAAGAGATTACTATGTCCTTCTAAGTTTAGTAGCTTCCCGTGCAGCCTTTTGACATTATGGGCTCTGTCTTGATCAATTAAGTTGTGAGGGTTCAGCCCAGGCTTGACAAGCAGATGTAGCAAAATTATAGGTGGAACGGGTCTTGCCGGTGGGTTTGGACTTCTTCTTCTGAAAGATCTCGTCTCAATTCTCTCCTTTCCATGATGCACTCCGGGTGTATAGGATGTTTGGGCTAATTGAAGACAAAGGGTGAAAGTGCACAACCTCTGCAGAGTCAACAAACTAAGATCTTAGCCGTGTCCCCGGTTATGGACAACTATGAGCAGCTGGACAAGGATTGACGGAAGAATCTCATCATCAATTTCAATAAGTAAAATTTTGACCAAGTGAACAGTATTGTGGTGCTTGGATCTTAATCCAATGTTGCCACCCTTTTGAAAAGAAAAGTTTGTTTTACAAAAGTGATAGGAGAAAACTGGCTTTATGCAAACTTAGCCAAAACTCCACTCAGCCAAATAAGCATGTAGTATTAGTCTTGCCATTTATATCCACCATAGTGTTACTTGCCAATACATTAAATTGTATTGACTCCCTTGTGGCTGCATATTCCATATTGCAGATGTTTTTGAAGACGAGTGAGGATTTCGTTTAGGATCTCGAGACTATCGCCAACATGTTTTGCCTGTGGCACATGAAGAAGATGGGCTCAATGTTGTACCTTGTTTTCCGCTGTATTTCTTTCTTTTCTGCTAGTCTTCTAAGACTATGCAAGTTGTAATCCTATTTTGTAAAGACTGGATCATGCGTTGTAATAGAATTTGATGCATTTGCATGATATTTCATTTTGTACTGTGGTGCTAGCAATTGATCCAGGGACTAGCACAATAACACAGGTATTCCATCTTTATTAAAAGTTGGGATGCTACAAAATGGTATCAGAGCATTGTGTTGCCTGTAGAATTCGAGACCCTAAGTTTGGAGAAGACCCTAGGTTTGAAAATTCACTATGTTCAAACTTTCTAGAAACAAAACAATCATCTTAGTTCATCTCATATCATCTCATCTATTATTCACCTTAAAAAAATTTCCTAGATGACCTCCTCCTCAATACCATCAAGACAAGAGTGTTGAAGATCATACCAAGAAGTGCAAGAAGTATTTTCACCACATGAAGACCTACACTCAAGACAATTGAAGAAACTTGGAGATAAAACCCAGACTTCACAACATTCAAGAACACCTCAAGACATGGAGAGAAGAATATGAAGAAAAGCTCAAGAGGATATAGATGAGACCACCAATATAGTTACTTTGTTAGAACAACGTTAATGTGTTAGAGTATTGATCATACCAATGAGTGTGGTATGACAATATTAGTTGTTTTATAAAACCTTGTTGTTTGGTGTGATGAATGTGTTATATGTTGTTATGTGTTGTTTGTAAGATGAGTTTCCTTGATCTGCTATTTTGGATAAGAACCTTCCTTAGCCATCTTTCTAAATCTCTACTCATCCCTACTAGACCAAACCCAACACCAGACTCATTCACCAACCATACTAAGAACCATTTGGAATCATACAACCTTTACCCTATTGATACACAAGCCATCCCATTTGAGGAATGCTAGTATCAAATTTCTTTCTTCTGTGTGAAGGAACAATCACATCCATGATCAATGCCAACTGCCTAATAAGGATCAAGCTAACCTTGGAGCTATCAAGCAATGGAATATTTTGCCCACCAAGAGAGTTTGTTTAGAAATAGCATGATGTTTGCTTTCAAGGATGACAACAACAAGATGGAAGATTGCCAAGAACATCAAAAGATCAAGTTGAGAGTGAACCAAAGGCTTTTGATTGACCCAAAGAGTGACCCCTCAGTGTCAAAGGTAGTCCAACATACCTATGTTGGTCTACATCTCTACCACGAAGGAAAGTTCTACTCAAGCCAATTCCAGATCAATCTACATTCCAATCTAATGAAAATAGACTACCCACAAAAGATTTCCTTTAAGGGTGGTAGCCCACCCAGTTGTTTTGGAACCCATTTACCCAAACCTAATCTTTCTTTCTAACCTTCCCAAATCTCGGGACGAGATTTCTTTTAAGGGTGGTAGTCTGTAACATCCCTGATTTTTGGAAAGACCAAAAATCACTAAAAATTGAAACTTTTGTTTTCATGTTTAGTAAGTCACCAAAAAACCAAATGAGAAGAAAGAAACAAAAGGAAACAATACATATTCAATGAAATTGAGTTTACCAATCCAATTGTACCTTGTTCCCTAAACCCTAAAACCTTTTTCAAAAAAATAAGTTTCTTTATATAAAGGGAATATCTTTTATTAACAAACCTTTACCTAAAATGTTTACAACTCCATTATTAAGTTTGAAGATTATCTCATGGCAACATTACTCAATTATTTATAACCCTTAATAAAGTTCCAGGCCTTAAAAGTATTTGAGGAGAATAAAATTATTAATAATAACCTTTAGTTGTTATTCCAAGTTTTAAACATAAAGGTGTGAAAATAAGAATGCATTGCTTGATAATAACATAAAAGAGGGTTTTGGAAAACAATATCATGACTTGTAGTTTTATTCTAAAATTTATTGATCAACAATATTAATTAATTGATATGAACTAATTAAATAGCATTAAGCTACTATTAGTAAATCCTTCATATCCAAATATTATAAATGTGAAAATGGTTTACAAATGGCTTTCCAAAAATAATATATGACATGTAAAATGTAACTGAAATTCTATTTGGACAATAACATCAATTTATTATTTTTCTAAATTTTAAAATGGCCTTAAAGTATTATTAGTGTTTAATTTATTTTTCAAAATATATAATTGTGAAAACATGGTGGAATGACTTTCAAAATCTTGTTTTCAACATTTATAATGTCACTAAAATCTTAGTTGACCAATAACTATGTTTTATAAAAATTTAAATTAAAAATCACATTAAGTAACTATTAAGGAATTATTCAAATTCCCAAATTCAAAAATAAAATATGATGATTTTGTTTCCAAAAATGGTACTGTTGGAAAGTACTTGAAATTTCAAGAATTTAGAAATTTGTTTCATGTCATTTGGATACTTAAAACAGAAGTTATGAATTAATTAAATAAACAGAAATAAAAAGAAAAGAATTGATGACGTCATCAGATGACGTCACCGTCTTCCTCCTCCGGATGGAAACTCGCCTGTCACGGCCGTGATTTTCGCCGCTCGATTTCGGGCCATTAAGGCCATGAATGCTCCCTCTCTCTGCCCCTATAAAACGACCCCGCGGCCCTCTCTAATTTCCCTCTGTCTCCTCTCTCGATAATGCCCCGAGGCCAACGAATTTCTTCGTCGGAGTTCTGTCGCCCTCCGCCGTCTTCCACCGATTCCGACTAGGTGAGCCGAAGAGGGAGACAGAGATCGGCTCCATTCGTTTCCCCGTGGCCTTGCGCATGTTGTGATGCCCCCGCTTGTCTTTTTGGTGCAGTATAGCGACGAGGGCGAGCTCGCCGGAGCCGGAAACCGCACGGCCACCTCGGAACCTCCTCACCGCCGTCGTTGCAGAACCGTGGGGTCTTCCCGTGGTCCCCATCATTCCCACCGGGCCTCTCCGAATCTTCCCGTGCACTCCCCGAGCCCGGAGGCTCACTGGAACGCGCCGCGGTCAACCTCCCGCGAGCAGCTCCACCGCAACCGCCATCTCCGGCGAGATCCCTCCGGTGAGACCCCTCCTCTCTCTCTCTCTTTTATTTCTGACCGTTAGATCTAGGACCTACGCACGAGATTAGATCACTTATTCGAAGGGGTATGCAACCCTCAGATCTGGATCTGACGGCTCAGATCTGGATCCACTTATCCACGTCAGCGTCCCAGTCAGCAGCACAGTCAGCACCAGCACCCAATCAGATCTAGCCACGTGGCCCAGCCTTTAATTCAAAATTTTCTCCCGCTAGAATTAATTGGCAGTTTTACAGATTAGTCCCTGCATCTTAGATCTATCATATCTTTTGATCCATAAGCCCAAATTTAGCAATCTTGGACTTTTTGAAAAGCCCTTGACATTTAGAATCTTTTGGCACTGGCCAAATTCAAATTTGACAAACTTAAATTTGTTCAATTTTAAATATGCTTGTTTGGTGAAATTTGGCATAATTCAAATTCCACAAATCCAAAAATTGCAAATAAAATATTTTTGGAAACCTTAGGATGAGTACTTTCACATCCTCTGTCCCAAAATAATATTTGAACAAATTAAAATTGAATTTAGAATTAAGTTGTCTATTTGAGAAATTTTGACATAGATTTAATTCTGTAAATAATTTCAAATTAGTTCCTTTTGCAAAATTGCTCCATTTGATAACCTTGGACCAGAAACAACCATGACGAACCATTTTGGACACCTTGGACCATGGCCATGATTATTTGACCAAAAACCCAACATAGTGATACATCCATTTTCACCATGACTTAGGAATTGTTTTCAACTGTTATTATTTGATGTTATGTCCATTTGGAGCCAAGCCATGTCCTTAGAATGTGCCAATCACATATAGTACCAAGTAGTGAACTTTAGTTTTCTATCTTCTCCACTTCCCCATGCTTGCTACAAGATTTCACCAAGTTGGGATTTGTGAGAACCATGAAGTGCAAAGGAGGACTTAACCATCTAGAGATTTTTCAACATGAAGATAGAAGACCAATGAAGGAACTTAGCAAATAAAACAAACTTCAGAAGCAATCTCCAAGAAGTGGAAGCACTTAGAAGACTAAACCCCTTTCTCTCTAAGTCTTTTTCCTTCCCTTTTCTATTCTTCTCCTTTCAACCTGGTGGCAACATGAAGAGCTACAAGGAAGATCAATGAAGAAGTTTTGAAGAGAAGACTTAGACTCCACAACAACTAGAAGCAACTCAAGAAGTACAAGTGTGAAGAAATTCAGTAGAAAGCATCTCCCTCTCTCTTTCTATCTTTCTTCTTATTTTTCTTTCCAAATTGACTTAGTGGTATATGTGCCCATCCCATACCCAAACCAATTAGTGAAGTGAAAACCATGAAGACTATCAAGAGCAAGAGAAGCACCACACCAAGGAAGGAAACAACTTAGATGGCATGATGATGATCTTCAAGAAGGCAATCACATGAGGACTAGAAGCAATCCACCCAAGTTGAAGAGTAACAAGTTATTTTTGTCCAACCATTAACCCAAATGGAAAATCCAAGACTTAGTAATATTTTCCCTTTGATGATGAAGTTAGTAGACCTACCCTAACCACAATGGAAAATACTAACATAATCACTTAAATATTTTTGAAGGTGAATATGACCAAGTGTTTGCATGTAATACTATAGTTGAAGAAGTAATATGTTTATTCTAAGTGAACTCTTGGAACTTCCTCGACAAGTATGATTATAATGAAGTTGGATCCCATCAAACTCAACCTAGTCCTTCCCAAGTAAACCATTGGAATTTCCTTAACAAGTATGAGACCATTAGAGAATGAATATTTCAACTCAAACCTAGACTTTGTCCTAACCAACTTGGTTAAGCCCCATTTGATATGTTAGTTGTTTTTCTACACTTGTATGTTTGTTTGCTAGGATGCTTGTTTATTTTGTTATTGTGTTTTCAATGAATAGATTGTACGGAGAGCAACGATCTTTTGTGAAGAGAGTGTGATTTCTTCACCAACTTCAACAAGGCAAGTAACACACCATCAACTACCCATTATTTTCTATATGCATTAGCTGATTTATAGTAGTATGCATGATAGGAAATTTTACTAAGTTATACTATGCTATGCTATTATCCTAGTAGTGTGTAGCCATCCCTTTTACCTTGTTATTTTGATAGCCTTAGAATTTACTAGGTGCTATGCAATGTTACAAATTGTTTTACTAGATGTTGAGGAAAAATCCTAAGTATAACTAATGAATGAACCACCTGGGTGGAAGTGGTAAGACTGGGTTATGTTGAGTGTTTCCTCAGGGCCCTTATCTAAGGGTTATTCCACTTGAGGTTGTCACTTGCGGATGGCCACCCAGGAACAAAGAGATTACTATGTCCTTCTAAGTTTAGTAGCTTCCCGTGCAGCCTTTTGACATTATGGGCTCTGTCTTGATCAATTAAGTTGTGAGGGTTCAGCCCAGGCTTGACAAGCAGATGTAGCAAAATTATAGGTGGAACGGGTCTTGCCGGTGGGTTTGGACTTCTTCTTCTGAAAGATCTCGTCTCAATTCTCTCCTTTCCATGATGCACTCCGGGTGTATAGGATGTTTGGGCTAATTGAAGACAAAGGGTGAAAGTGCACAACCTCTGCAGAGTCAACAAACTAAGATCTTAGCCGTGTCCCCGGTTATGGACAACTATGAGCAGCTGGACAAGGATTGACGGAAGAATCTCATCATCAATTTCAATAAGTAAAATTTTGACCAAGTGAACAGTATTGTGGTGCTTGGATCTTAATCCAATGTTGCCACCCTTTTGAAAAGAAAAGTTTGTTTTACAAAAGTGATAGGAGAAAACTGGCTTTATGCAAACTTAGCCAAAACTCCACTCAGCCAAATAAGCATGTAGTATTAGTCTTGCCATTTATATCCACCATAGTGTTACTTGCCAATACATTAAATTGTATTGACTCCCTTGTGGCTGCATATTCCATATTGCAGATGTTTTTGAAGACGAGTGAGGATTTCGTTTAGGATCTCGAGACTATCGCCAACATGTTTTGCCTGTGGCACATGAAGAAGATGGGCTCAATGTTGTACCTTGTTTTCCGCTGTATTTCTTTCTTTTCTGCTAGTCTTCTAAGACTATGCAAGTTGTAATCCTATTTTGTAAAGACTGGATCATGCGTTGTAATAGAATTTGATGCATTTGCATGATATTTCATTTTGTACTGTGGTGCTAGCAATTGATCCAGGGACTAGCACAATAACACAGGTATTCCATCTTTATTAAAAGTTGGGATGCTACAAAACTCTCCAAGTTTTCAAAGATTCATAAATTTCTTTAGGCATAAGACAATTCAGACATAATATCACAACGAGCATGAAAATTTTCACCATTAATAGTAACCTTCACAGTAGGGATTATATTTGAGGCTTTAGAGTTTATTGGGACATGATCAAGGTGTTCACGACTCTTACTATAACCCTCCTTTAAACAAGAAACATGTGTCTCAAGAGTATTCAATCTAGCATAAATACTTGTAAAGGCTTTATCAGAGCTACTAGGTGAGTTGTAGGTGGCAATTAATTTTTTATGGCATTAAAAGCTTGATCTCCATCACAATGAAGGAAATCTTCTCCTACCACGGTATCCAAAACACATCTATAGTAAAGAACAAGACCAAGATAAAACCTACGCAGAAACAGGCTTAGAGTCATTTTAGGTTAGATTTTGCAATTGGAATCAAGAACTCTAGACCAAGCTTCCTTGAAACTCTCATCATGCCCTTGTTTGAAAGTCAAGATCATCTCCTCATGTGACAAGGCAACAGGAACAGGAGTACTCATTTTAACAAGACTAAAAACAGGAATAAAACTACAACTAGAATAGGAACTATTTTTTTGTGCTTTTGATAAAGAGAAGCAAACAAGACAAAATAAAATAAACTGAGCAAAACTAAAACAAATTAAAGAGATTGGAAGTGAGAGATTCCCCTTGCAGAAATTCTCTTCCTCATGGCAACGGCGCCAGAAAACTTGTTGATCCCTCGACGGGAGGCTGATGTTGGTAAACCCCAAGAGAAAGGTTGTGAAGAGTACAGCGGCAAGTTTTCCCTTAGAAAAGAAACCAAGGTTGAATCGACCAGTAGGAGGACATGAAATCTCTGAAGATTGATGCAGCTGAGGTGGCAGGACGCACTACCGGTTCAGCAGCAATGTGGAACCTACACAACACAATCAAATCACTTTGCCCCAAAGAAGCAGTGAGGTTGTCAATCTCACCAGTTTTGCTAAACACAAAGATGTTAAACGTATGGTGTGGAAAGCAATATGAGAACAGTATGAAAGCAGGAACAGCAGTGTGAAAACAGTGGAAGCAGTGTGTGTATTATCAGTATGAGAAAATGGACCGGGGTCCACAATTCAGTAGTGGTGTCTCTCCGTGAAAGATAAATAACATGTGTGGTGAAAAAATTACAGCTGGGCAATTGACAGAAATGAAGGTTGCACCGTAGTGCATAAGCAAGACATAAAGATTACTATGTGATTCATGCGGGCATTACAACAAAATACATAGACTGTTATCCAACTTCATCTATGACTAATAATCCACCCTCCGAATATCATCCGAACAAACATTGGGTATTAAGTTGAAAGCAACAGATTATCGCAGTAAGCAAAGTGTGTAATGTGAACAATAACATCATACTTAGACAAAGCATTGTTGTTTTCTCTCTAATGGCGACAACATATCCTCCATCCATCACATTTTTGTCACTCGAGCACAGATGAAAAGGAGGCATGAACGCACTATCGATCATAAATACTCCCTCTTGGAGTTACTAGCATCTACTTGTCCAGATCATCTACTAATAATGGAGAGCACGCAAGATCATAAATAACATATGCATGAAGATAACATGATAGAATGATAATCAGACGACGTAGCATTCAACATTCATCAGATCCCAGCAAACACAACATGTAGCATTACATAAAGATGATCTTGATCATGTTAGGCAGCTCAGAAGATCTAAACATGAGGTACAAAGTGGAGAGAACAACCATCTAGCTACTGCTATGGACCCGTAGTACAGGGATGAACTACACACGCATCACTTCGGGGGAGGGCATGGTGGTGCAGACCCCTCCGGTGATGAATTTCCCCTCCGGCGGGGTGCCGGGGAGAGCTCGAGAACCCTCCCGGTCTCGGGATGACGGTGACGGCGGCCTCGGGTGTTTCTCGGTAAAAAGTGGTATATCTTTAGGGTTTATGTCTCAGGGGGATTAAATAGGCGAAAGGGCAGAGGCGGTGGAGGCCTAGGGGCCCCACACCACCCCCCGGCGCGGCTAGGGGGCACCGCCCTATGGTGTGGGCCCCTGAGCCCCCCCCTCCAGGTCTCTTCGGGACTCTTGCAACATTCGGGGATTCTAAGAGTTTCGGGCTTCGAATTTTCCAATTCCGAGAATATTTCCAGAACAACTTTTCTGAAACCAAAAACAACAGAAAATAGGGAACTGGCTCTATGGCATCTTGTCAATAGGTTAGTCCGGTAAATTGATAAAAATGACATAAAGTGTATAGCAAACATGTGGGAAACAGTAAGAAAACAACATGGAACATCAGAAATTAAGGATACGTTTATGACGTGTCAACATACCCAAGCTTAGTTCCTACTCGTCCTCGAGTAGGTAAACGACAAAAACACATAATTTCTGAGGTGACATGCTACCAACATAAACTTGATCATCAATAATGTAAAAGCATAAGTAAGATGAGATCATAGAACTTTAACACAAGCATGATAAATAGAACTTTAATAATAAAGAATAGAAATCACTTTGCATCATGAGAAGTAACTCAAATAAAAGATCATGAATAACAATGCAACAAAAGATATACGTTTGTTTCAAGTATAGAGAGAACATGTCAAAGTGACATTTCGCTAGTCCTTAATAGTGGGGCAAAACATAAATGCCAGGACACCTTCAAAGTTCATGAGGAAGACTAGAACAAATAATTAGAGAACAAGAAATAACACATCATGAATCAATTAATAATGTTTCTGGGACAAATGCACATAAAACTCAGAATGGAAAAATGCTCTCTCAATTGTGCATAAAGTTAGAAGATGGAGACTCAACATAAAAGTAAAAGAAAGGCCCTTCGTAGAGGGAAGAATGTATCACTCATGTGCTAGAGCTTTTATTTTATTAAACCGAGGTATTGAAAACTTGACACTCCTCCCAACCATCTTTCACAAACCATGGCTAACAGAATCCTCGGGGCGTGCCAACAATCACATTCCGTGGATGAGTGTCTATATTTTAAGAGAGGTGTATGCTTGTGTCAACGAATGGTAAACAGAAAATACAGTACGTCACAAGCCAACTAGACTTCACAAGAGCGGCTCCCATAGAAGGACGCATCTAGGTAGAAGGTCATCCCTCTTTCTCTTTTGTTTACACAATTATGCTTTGACTGATAAATCAGGGGCAAAAATAGTGAAGAGAATTTGTGTTATTAATTTGGGGCCGGGCACCCCGCTGCCAGCTCTTCTATCATTGGATAAGCAGATGAAGACACTAGTCCAGGGTGTGAAAGTCCAATCAACAAGTGAGATAAAGATTCTCTATTTACGTTCTCATGAGCTAAAATAGAAGCACAAAACAGGAGTAGTTTTGAAAGTTTTAAAGGTAACACATGAGAAATTTACTTTGGATTGGCGGTTAAATACCACATGTAGGTATGGTGGACACAATGGGAAAACTTTGATTTTTGGGAGTTGGATGCACGAGTAGAGCTCATACTCAGTACAGGTGGAGGCTAGCAAAAGACTAGGAGCGACAAATCAAGAGAATATAAGAGCCATAATCATGTATAGCGACATAAACATCATTAAGGAAAGCATAAGTGGTATCACAAATTCAAAAACTAAATGATCATGGAGGCTATTCGTGACTGGTTCATAGTCATAAACATGGTGTGAGCATGCGCAAGTCAACCAAATAAAACATTCAAAGGAGAACACCACAAATTTATGCTTCAATATGACAAGAACAACTCATGATTCTTTCAATGGCACATTAAACACTCTCAGATAATTTTAGGCTAATCATACTACTCAATAACCACAAGGCTTTCAAACTAAAATAACATCTAGCATGATATGAAAAATTCTAGCCACATTCTATACAAGCTTCTACTTGCACTGTTAAAAATTCTACCTCAAGTAGCAGTTTCTTTTCCCAACAAGCACCATACAAAAGATGCTTTAACAAAAACTCTCTAAATGCAACAGCAAGCAAGCATGAGAGTAATCACATAACACTACTAAAACTAACAGGTCTGAAAAAGAGATGCAATGAAAACAAGAGCTAAACAGGATATTTTGCAGTAACTAGAAGAAAACCTAAGAATACTAGCAAAGCAAGTATTCAAATGAAAAAGCGGAGCATGTCTCTCTCCCAAACAAAGAATGCTAGGATCCAACTATATTATTTCAGCAAGGAAAACAAAAGAAAACAAAATAAAACGAAAGAAGAAAAGAAAAACAAACAGACGCTCCAAGTAAACTTCATATGATGTGACCGAATAAAAACATAGTTTCACGAGAAGTGACCTTATAGATAGTTGATGAAGAAGGGGATGACTTGGGAATCCCCAAGCTTAGATGCTTGAGTATTCTAAAAATATGCTTGGATGAACCACGGGGGCATCCCCAAGCTTTGACCTTGCACTCTTCTTGATAACATATATTACCACTTCTCTTGACCCTTGAAAACTTCCTTCACACCACACTCAAACAGTGATTCGCATTAGAGGGTTAATGCAACAATTAAAAATCCATTCGTTCTGAACAAGTGCTATTGATACTTTTAAACATTATCTAAATCCATTGATGTTTCTTGAAGCAAAGAAATCCACTTGACATTGCAAAAGAGCAAAAGCCAGAAAAATGGCAGAATCTGTCAAAACCAGAACTGTCTGTAAAGACGAATTTTTTCGAGGCACTTACGTTGCTCAGATCGAAAAAATTAAAGAACAAAAATCTTGCGGAATTAGCGGAAGAATAATCACACAAAATTTCAGATCATTCTGATCTTCCAGGTTTCATACGATTTTTTACGGTGGACAGCAGAAATCTGTTTCCTGCGCAGAAATCCGAAAACCAACTCCAACTCTCATCAGAAACCTTACTTGGCACTACTAAAACATGAAAATAAAGATACAAAGGAGTTTCACAAGAATAATAAAACCCCTTTACTCAAAGAAAATAGAGAAAAACAAAGCAAAAAAATAAAACCAAGGGTTATCTCCCAAGAAGTGCTTTTCTTTAACGCCTTTTAGCTAGGCACAGAAAAGTGGAATCAAGTATTTTTCAAGTGAAGAAGCATCCAAATTGTAACTTGTTCGAATAACAGAATAGAAAGGCAACTTCATTCTCTTTCTAGGAAAGTGTTCCATACCTTTCTTGAGTGGGAACTGAAATTTAATATTCTCTTCTTTCATATCAATAACAGAACCAACAGTTCTAAGAAAAGGTCTTCCCAAAACAATTGGACAAGAAGCATTGCGTTCAATATTCAAGAAAAACCATCAATGGGGACAAGAGTATTATTAAACATTGTAAGAACATCATCAACTATCCCCAAAGGTTTCTTTCTGACATTATCAATAAGACGAATATCCAAATAACAAGGTTCCAATGATGGTAAATCAAGAATATCATAGAGTTTCTTGGGCATAACAGATATAATAGCACCAAGATCACATAGAGCATTGCAATAAAAATCATTCACTTTAATTTTAATAATACGCTCCCAACCATCATCTAGCTTCCTATGGATAGAGGCTTCACATCTCAATTCATCCTCTCTAATTTGCATGAGAGCATTTGTAATGTGTTTTGTGAAAGCCATATTCATAGCACTAGCATTAGGAAAATAGCAAGCTTTTGTAAGAACTTAATCACTTCAGTTATGTTGCAATCATAAACTAAAGATCATTTGTATCAAAGATAATGGGACCATTGTCTCCCATATTTCTAAAAATTTCAGCACTTTTATCAGGAGCATTTTTAGCAGTTTCAGGCGGTTTTACATTTTTACTAGCAGAAGTGGGAGTGTTTCCAACAGCAATTACTTTACCATTGATAGTAGAAGGTTTTCTAGCATGAGAAGCATCAGTTTTACTAGTGTTGGTAATGGTGCAAACATTAGCTATATTATTCTTTCTAGCTATTTCATCTTCTCTTTCCCATCTAGCATGCAATTCAGCTAACATTCTAGCATTATCATCAATTCAAATTTGGATAGCATTCAAAGTGTTACTTTCTTTAACATCATGAGGATAACCTTTAGTTTCAGAAAATCAACATCAAGAGCAAGGCTATCAACTTCAGAAGGAAGAACATTATTTTCCCAAAATTTTCCTAAACAAATTTATTAAAAGCAGTTTGTGTACTAATAAAATACTTAAGCATGTTCTCAAGATCAGAGGGTACACTTTTACTGTTGTTGTAGGAATTACCATAAGAATTACCATAAGCATTGCTATTATTGGGAGGATATGGCCTATAATTGTTGCTACCAAAATTATTCCTATAAGAATTGGTGTTGAAATTATTATTTTTAATTAAATTCACATCAACATGCTCTTCTTGAGCAACCAAAGAGGCTAAAGGAACATTATTTGGATCAATAGGAGCATGACCTTTCACAAGCATAGACTTAATAGCATCAAGTCTTTCATTCAAAGAGGAGGTTTCTTCAAAAGAATTTACCTTCTTACCAGTTGTAGCTCTCTCAGTGTGCCACTCAGAATAATTTACCATCATATCATCAAGAAGCTTTGTTGCTGACCCCAAGGTCATGGACATAAAGGTTCCTCCAGCAGCTGAATCCAGAAGATTTCTTGAATAAAAATTCATACCTGCATAAAAGGTTTGGATGATCATCCAAGTAGTCAGTCCATGAGTGGGACAATTCTTTACCAAAGATTTCATTCTTTCCCAAGATTTAGCAACATGATCATTATAAAGTTGCTTAAAACTCATAATGCTACTTCTTAAAGATATAATCTTAGCAGGAGGATAATATTTTCCAATGAAAGAATCTTCACACTTAGTCCAAGAATCAATACTATTTCTAGGCAAAGATAGCAACCATTCTTTAGCTCTTCTTCTCAAAGATAAAGGAAACAATTTCCGTTTAATAATATCCCCAGCAACATATTTTTATTTTTGCATCTCACATAGTTCGAAAAAATTATTAAGATGGGCAGCAACATCATCAGTACTAACACCAGAAAATTGCTCTCTCATAACAAAGTTTAACAAGGCAGGTTTTATATCATAAAAATCAGCAGTAGGAGAAGGTGGAGCAATAAGTGTGCTAATGAAATCATAGTTGTTGGTGCTAGTAAAGTCACACAACTTAGTGTTCTCAGGAGTAGTCATTTTAACAAGACTAAAAACAGGAATAAAATTACAGCTAGTGTAAGAACTAATTTTTTTGTGTTTTTGATAAAGAGAAGCAAACAAGACAAAATAAAATAAACTAAGCAAAACAAAAACAAAGTAAAGAGATTGGAAGTGAGAGACTCCCCTTGCAGAAATTCTCTTCCTCCCCGGCAACGGCGCCAGAAAACTTGTTGATGGCGTGTAGTTGATGGGAGACTTCTTGCTGATGATGACTTTGAAATCCCCGGCAACGGCGCCAGAAAACTAGATGGTGGCGTTAACACCCTCGTTGGTAAAACCCAAGAGAAAAGTTGCGAAGAGTGTAGCAGCAAGTTTTCCCTCAGAAAAGAAACCAAGGTTGAATCGACCAGTAGGAGGACAAGCAATCTCTGAAGGTTGATGCAGCTGAGGTGGCGGGATGCACTACCAGTTCAGCATCAACGTGGAACCTACACAACACAATCAAATCACTTTGTCCCAACAAAGAAGTGAGGTTGTTAATCTCACCGGTTTTGCTGAACACAAAGAGGTTAAACGTATGGTGTGGAAAACCGTAGGAAAAAAGTAGGAACGGTATGAGAGCAGTATGAAAGTAGTAGGTGTTTTATCAGTATGAGGAAAAAGGATTGGGGTCCACAGTTCACTAGTTTTGTCTCTCCGTGAAAGATAAATAACATGTGTCATGAACAAATTATAGTTGGGCAATTAACAGAGATGAAGGATGCACCGTAGAGCATATGCAAGGCATAAAGATTACTATGTGATTCATGTGGGCATTACCACAAAATACATAGACCGTTATCCAACTATATCTATGACTAAAATTCCACCCTCCGAATATCATTCAGAGAAACGTTGGGTATTCAGTTGCAAGCAACAGATAATCACAGTAAGAAAAGTGTGTAATTTAAACAATAACATCATCCTTAGACAAAGCATTGTTGTTTTCAACCTAATGGCGACAACACATCCTCCATCCCTCACGTTTCTGTCACTCGAGCACATATGAAAAGGAGGCATGAACCCACTATCGAGCATAAATACTCCCTCTTGGAGTTACTAGCATCTACTTGGCCAGAGCATCTACTAATAACGGAGAGCACGCAAGATCATAAATAACATATGCATGAAGATAACATGATATATTGATAATCAGAAGACATAACATTCATTATTCATCAAATCCCAGCAAACACAACATGTAGCATTACATAATGATGATCTTTATCATGTTAGGAAGCTCACAAGATCTAAACATGAGGTACAAAGTGGAGAGAACAACCATCTAGCTACTTCTATGGACCCGTCATCCAGGGATGAACTACTCACGCATCACTTCGGGGGAGGGCATGGTGGTGTAGACCCCTCCGGTGATGATTTCCCCCTCCGGCAGGGTGCCGGGGAGAGCTCGAGAACCCTTCCGATCTCGGGATGACGGTGACGGCGGCCTCGGGTGTTTCTCGGGAAAAAGTGGTATATCTTTAGGGTTTATGTCTCGGGGGATTAAATAGGCGAAAGGGCAGAGGCGGTGGAGGCCTGGGGCCCCACACCACCCCCTGGCGCGTCCGAGGGGGGCTCCCTATGGTGTGGGCCCCTGAGGCCCCCCTCCGGGTCTCTTCGGGACTCCGTGGAATCTTCAGGAATTCTAAGACTTTTGGGCTTCGAATTTTCCAATTCCGAGAATATTTCCAGAACAACTTTTCTGAAACCAAAAACAACAGAAAACAGGGAACTGGCTCTATGGTATCTTATCAATAGGTTAGTCCGGAAAATCGATAAAAATGACATAAAGTGTATAGAAACCATGTGGAAAATAGTAAGAAAACAACATGGAACATCAGAAATGAAGGATATTTTTATGACGTATCAAGCGCCGTCTCGATGAAGATCCGAGCAGCACACCGCCTAGCCGCAGTGATGATCCTCCCCTCCGTGTGATCTATTTACCGCCGTCGGATTTGGATCATGTGATCAGGATTTAAAACAGCCGAGCCGCGGCTTAAGCTGGGCCTAAGCTTAAGCCCAGCCCAGCCCAACCAATATATAGAAGAGAGCCTAGTGAGCATGTCCCGGTGCAGCCAATAGGAAGTCGCACATGTCCCAGTATTTTTTAGATATTTCTCTCGGATAGAAAATAGTTGTAACATTTGCAGAAAATCCCCTACACTTTAGTGTTTTGAAAATCCCCTTGACATGTAGAAACTTTTAACATAGTCTAAATTAAAATTTGAATATTTAAAATTAGTGCAAATTCAAATAAGCCATTTGGATGAATTTTGGCATAATTGAAATTCTACAAATCTAAAAATCGCAAATAAATTATTTTTGGAAACCTTAGGATGTGTAATTTCATTTCCTCTGTCCCCAAGATAATTTTTCAGCAAATTAAATTTGAATTTAGATTTAAGTTGGCCATTTGAGTATGTTTTTTATATAGATTTAATTCTATAAATATTTAGAATATATTTTCTTAAGCAAAATTGCTCCGTTTGGTAACCTTGGACCAGAGACATCAGTACCTAAACCTTTTGGACCACCTTGAACCATATCCATGTAATTTTAGCCAAAATCCCCTCCATAGTGAGCGACTTAGAATGTTGTGTAGTAATAGTTAAACCCTTATAGAAGAGATTGTGGTGTGATCATTTTGATCAAGACCAACATGTTAGTCAAATAATAGAGTAGCATGTGGAGCTTAATACTAAGCCAACATGGAAGATATGAAGAATCAAGAATATTACTTATATAGAGATGATGGAGAATAAGAAGAATCCAAGTGGAGTGGTCACTACAATTGTTGCACAATCAACTTCCCCCATCACTCTTTGTTTTACACAATGAGGACCTCCCCAATATTTTCTCAAGACCAAACCCTAGTTAGTATTCATCACATGCTAAACAAGTTAGTGATCTTAGACTTATGTCCCTATACCATGAATTTATACAAGGACCAATAGAGTCACCACTATGATGTAGGAAAACTACAAGGGAGCCTCAAGATGATCTTCAAAAGACAAACAGGGTGAAGCCTTGGAAAAACCATACCTCCTATGCAAATTGATTTGTATCATGTTTTTTTGTCCAATCATAGACCGAAATAGAAAATCCCAAGACCTCATCACAACATTCCTTTTGCCTTGTTGTCATGGAGTGAACCTAGACCAACCATAACAAAAAAGGGAACAACTTAGCCAAACCATGTCATGTGTTCCTTTGGTTTAATAAGTGGTGTGATCACCCTTAGTGAACTCTTTGAACTTCCGGGATAAATATGATTTCGATAAAGTTTGATCACTACAAACTCAAACCTTGACCTTGTCCTAGCCAACTTGGTTAAACCCTCTTTCCATGATTGTTGCTTTGTATGTTCACTTGTATGTTTGATTTCTATGATGCTTGTTTATTTTCTTATTGTGTTTTTAATGTATTAGATTGTACGGAGAGCAGCGATATTTCTTTAAGAGTGTGATTTATTCACCAACTTCAACAAGGAAAGTAACACACCATCCATCCACCCATTATTTTCTATATGCAATAGTTGATTTTTGAGTAGTATGCATGATAGGAAATTTTACTAAGTTATGTTATGCTATGCTATTATCCTAGTAGTGTGTAGCCATCTCTTTTACCTTATCTTTATAGCCTTAGAAACTTGGTAGATTCTATGCAATGTTACAAATTGTTTTTACTAGATGTTGTGGAACATTCTAAGTATAAACCCCTATGAAACAACTGGGTGGAAAAGGAAAGAATGGTTTATGTTGAGTGGCTTCCTAGGGCTATCTCTATGGTGTTTTTCATCAAAGGAGTACACATGAGGATGGCCACCAAGGAACAAATAGATTACAAAGTCTCTCTAACTCTAGTAGCTTCCCGTGCAACCTTTAGTCATATGGGCTTTGTCTTGATCAACTAAGTTGAATGAACTCACCAGGCTTACAAGAAGATGTAGCATAATTATAGGTGGAACGGGTAAGCTAAACGCTTGTGGAATTTCTTCTGAAGATCTCGTCTCAATCTTCTCCTTTACTTAATACACTCAGGGTGCATAAGATGTTTGGGTTCATTTGAGTCTGAAGGTGAAAGTGCACAAACTCTTGAGTGTCAAAAAACTAAGATCTTAGTTGTGTCCCAGTTATGGACAACTATGAGCAGCTGGACAAGGAATGACGGAAGAATCTCGACACCACTTTCAATAAGTAAAATTTTGACTAGTGAACTGTAGTTGTGGTGCTTGGATTTCAATCCAATTTTTCCACCCTTTGAAAAGAAAAGATTGTTTTACAAAAAGATAGGAGAAAACTGGCTTTATGCAAACTTAACCAAAACTCCACTCAGCCAGATAAGCATGTAGTTATAATTTTGCTATTTATATCCACTATAGTGTTACTTTCCAATACAATAAATTTTATTGAACCCCTTGTAGCGGCATATTCCATATTTTAGATGCATCTGAAGACGAGTGAGGATTTCGTTTATGACCTCGAGTCTACCACCAACATGTTTGTCCTGTGGCACATGAAGAATGAGGCTCAATGTTGTACTATGTTTTCCGCTATAACACTTTGTATCCTGCTAGTCTTCTTAGACTATGGAACTTGTAATGTTGTCTTTGTAAAGACTGGATCATGCGATGTAATAGATTTTGACGCATTTACATGATATTTCATTTTGTACTGTGATGCTAGCAATTGATCCAGAGACTAGCATAATAACACAGGTGTTCTTGCATTATTTAAATGTGGGTATGTTACAAAATGCTATCAGAGCATTGTGTTGCCTATAGGATTCGAGACTTAGGTTTGGATATAAACTTTTTGATCATGTTATTACCTTATTTGAGTATTTTGGATCCTAGCAGCATAGTGAGATGAAGAGGCCCGGACAAACATTACATGTACACAAACATGAGACCTGTTCCCTAATTGTCTTGCGGGTGGCAGTCTCTCTCACTATAGTGAATATCCAATCTACAATAAGTTGTTAATATTCTGTTGATCACCCTTGAAAAGAGACTTAATATTTTTTAAGTATTTTACTCGTTTCGTACATTTATAACTCTTTATCATATCCTCTCATCTATTATTCACTTTCTAAAATGCCTTCTCTTGTAGATGACCAACTACTTTGAATCACTCAAGTGAGGACCAATGATGACCATGACCCTCGAATGTGACACTGAGTTTCCAAGAGTACTGAAGGACGTCATGTTAATCATCGGATTTGAAGGTCCAGCAGTATACTCGGATTTTCCCTACATAGATGAGGAGGATGGTATTAAATATTTGTGGGGACAGATTCATCTGTACAGAAATAAGGAATACAACCACAAGATAGGAGGAAATTGCATGTTTACCAACACGGTAATGCATCCTTCATTCTTCGATTCAGCAAGAAGTGCTGCATGGAGTGCTATTGAAGAACTTGCAGAAATCCTCAAGTGGAGACTTCAAAACACTCAGAAGGATCTCAAGGAGGCCGAAGAAGATATTAATACCCTTGAAAAGGAGATAACAATGAACAAGAACATGGAGATCATTGTGAAGACTTCTCATGAAGAATAAAGCAAGAAAGTGATTTTCCTGTTACAAGTAGTAGACCACCATGAGACGTAATAAAGTTGTGAGACATGAAAACACGATTAGTGTATTGATCATACTTTTCAGTGTTGTATGACAATACTAGTTATTTTTCTAAAACCTTGTTATTTTGTGTGATCAATGTGTTTCTATATGTTTGTTAGGTGTTGTTTGTAAGATGAATTCCCTTTCTCTGTTGTGTTGGGGTAGGAATTTATTTCTTCTATTTCTAATCTCTACTCATCCATGCTAAGCCAAACCATATCCCATTTCCATTTACCAACAAAATTGAGCTACCATTTGAAGTGTAACAACAAACATTTACTCAAGAATGTTATGACTAGTTCCCTACTGAGACACAAACCATCCTATTTGAGGAAGGTTAGTCTCAGATTTTTGTTTTGTGTGTTGGAACAATCACACCCATGATCAAAGACAATTCTATCATGAGGAGCAGCAAGCCAATCAACAAGTGAAGATAAACAAGTGGACCCTAAGTTGCATGAGCTATGAAGATTCTGTGGCCTACTACACTAAGAGAAGAAACAGTGAAGAAAAACATAACTATCCAGTTTGTGAGATTGCGTAACCCCGCTAGTTGGAGAAATGATAGCTTAGCTCAGGTTTTTCTTACAGATTGGACACTTTTTGTAGACAAGTGAGGTGACCTAGTGTTATTATACGAGATTCACCAATCTAAGTACAAGGTAATGATTGAGTACAACATGGATTGGCCCCCATGATGACTACTCACATTATTCACTCTTCTATGAGTAATGGAAAATCTAGAGTGACGTACTTATTTAAACGACGATGATGTTAATCTTGAACCATATAATGGTAGATTTTAATTATACCCCTATGTTCGGCATGCATTGCCGAAACGTATTATCTTCGGTGAGGATAAACCAACCTTGGAGATTTATGGAATATATTGCCTACCATGAGAGTTTCGTTAGAAATAGCATGGTGTTTGCTTTCAAGGAAGATAACAACAATGATCGAAGATTGCCAAGAACATCAAAAGACCAAGTTGAGAGTGACCCAAGGACTTCTGATTAACCCAGAGTGACCCCTTAGTGTTAAAGGTAGTTCAACATACCTATGTTGGTCTGCAGCTCTACTGTGAAGGAAACTTCTAGTCAAACCATCTAGAGTAAAGATACACTCCAAGCCTTATGAATATACACATCTTGTTGGAAGTATATATGGACCCATAGGACCATAAAAGATGTACACATGGATTCAAGACCCCAAATACCAACAAAGAGCTATACAAGAATTTTATGGATGATGAAGTATAAGCCAGCTGAAGATATGGTAAAATCAACAGCCAGATAGACAAGAGTTTTAGACTACCCACAAAAGTTTCTTCAATGGTGGGAGCCCACCTAGTTTCTTTGGAAACCCAGTTGCCTAAACCTATCTTTTTTTTTGCCTTCCCAAATCTCGGGACGAGATTTATATAAGGGTGGTAGTCTGTAACATCCTTGATTTTTTTGGAAAGTTCAAAAATCAAAAAAAATTGAAACTTTTGTTTTTCTTGATAAAGCAAGTCACCAAAAAACAAATAAAATGCAACCAGAAAAGAAATATTTTTCATACTCCAATGTTATTGGATTGAAAATCCAATAAGCCTTTGTTTTCCTAAACCCTAAAGCCTATTCAAAAATAAATAATCTTTATTAAAGTAATTGTTTTATCTTTAGCAAATCTTATTACCTAAAATGTTTTCAATTTAACTTTTACCTTGAAAATTATTTATAGCTTTCAAAATTAGAGGATAATTATCTTCAATAATTTTATAAGCCCAAATTATTTCAAGAGAAATAAAGGCATTTATAAAAATTATTAAATGTTATTCCTAGTTTTAAACATAAAGTGGTGTTAATAAAATATTTTGTCTTGAAAATAATATAAAAGAGGATTATGAAAAAATGTTTTGATTTTCTAATTTTATTAAACCCCAAATCAAATTATCTATTATTTTTCTATTTAGAAAATGGCATTAAGTTGCTATTAGAGTTTTCTCATATTCAAAAAAATGAAAAGGAGATAAACTGACTTTGAAAAAATTAGTTATGACATGTATAATGTCTCTGAAATTTTCTTTAACCAGTAACATCATTTTATTATGTTCTAATTATAAAATAACATTAAGTACTATTAGTGTTTTAATCATATTTTTTAAAAAAAATATTTCAGTTAGAAAGATATTAATATTACAATTTTTTTATTCCGCTTAATGTTATACTATGTTTTACGCTGTAATACTTTGTATCCTGCTAGTCTTCTAAGACTATGCAAGTTTCAACGTTATCTTTGTAAAGACTGGATCATGCGATGTAATAGATTTTTACGCATTTGCATGATATTTCATTTTGTACTGTGATGCTACCAATTGATCCAGGGACTAGTTGTACTTCATAAACGTATCCAGGGACTAGTTGTACTCCATGTTGTTTTCATGCCATATGCTACATGTTTCTTATACACTTTATGTCATTTTTATGGATTTTCTAGGACTAACCTATTGACAAGATGCCACAGAGCGAGTTTCTGTTTTCTGTTGTTTTTAGTTTCAGAAAAGTTGTTCTGGCAATATTCTCGGAATTGGACGATTCAAAAGCCAAAAAGTCTTAGAGTTCCCGGAGGGTCAAGGAAGTCCAAAGGAGACCCGGAGGGGGCACCTGGAGCCCCCACACTATGCCTCCACGCGGGCTCCCCTTGGCCGCGCCAGCTTGTGGTGTGGGCCCCTCGGGCGCCCACCGCCATCGCCATTTCGCCTATATATGCCCCCGATGCATAAACCCTAAATATATCGCCCCCCCCCCCTTCCACGAAAAGTTCCATAGCTCCACCGTCTTCGCCAACAAGTTTTGGGGGACACAAATCTCTGTTCTGGCACCCTGCTGGGACGGGGAAGTGCCCCCGCAGCCATCTCCATCGACTCCACCGCCATCTTCATCGTCGTTGCTGTCTCCTATGATGAGGAGGGAGTAGTTCTTCCCCGGGGCTGGGGATCTACCGGTAGCTATGTGTTTCATATCTCTCTCCCATTGTGTGATCTTTATGTGATCATGAGCTTTGTAATCTAGTTGAATAAGTAGATGTTACTCTTCATCTGTTATGCTACTCAAGTGGTTTTGTTATGAGATCTCCGTAGACACTTTGATCACGGTGTAATGGTGACAGTGTGTGCACTGTGTGGTTTAGCATGATATTTATATCTTGTGTTTGATGACCCTATGAAATTGTGGGGTTTGTCTAGTACCTTCTAGGGCGCTCAACTTGACAGTGTGGGGTTAACTAGACATGAGAATGCGACTTTAAGGTGTGCTTTGTATCCCTACGCAATGAATTGGTGTTTTTTATCTGACCGAAGAGTGCTTCGGAGTAGCATAGTGAAGAGAGATATTTATGCATTCAATTATGTTATCATTTTTGAGAGTGTCCACTAGTGAAAGTAGGATCCCTAGGCCTTGTTTCTAAGCATTGAAACACCGTTTACAATTAGTTCTGCTACATGTTTGCTTGCTTCCATTTTTATTTAAGATTGCTATTATAACTTATAATCATCCATATTACTTGTATTTCACTCTCTCTTCGCCAAACTAGTGCACCTATACAGCTGACAATTGTATTAGGTGTGTTGGGGACACAAGAGACTTCTTGTATCGTAATTGCAGGGTTGCTTGAGAGGGATACCTTTGACCTCTATCTCGCCGAGTTCGATAAACCTTGGGTGATTCACTTAAGGGAAACTTGCTGCTGTTCTACAAACCTCTGCAATTGGAGGCCCAACATTGTCTACAAGAATAGAAACGTGTGTAGACATCAACTAGCACAGTAACACAAGTGTTCTTGCGTTGTTTAAATGTGGGAACGCTACATAGTAACCATTAATTTTTCTTTTCCTCTTAATAAAAAGGGAAACAAACGTAGCTTGACTGCATTTGGATCAACATTCTTCATACGCATCATATCACATAATTCAGTAAAAGTGTTTATGTGCATACCCTCATCCTCAGAAGATGAACCATTAAATTGATTTTGTCGAATAAGGTTAGGTAAATTAGGTTTAATTTCATAGTTTTCCGCAACAACTACGGGTTGAGTGATAGGTGCACGTAAATAATCGTCATCGAGAGTTGCAAACTCCTCAAGTTTCTTGTTTGCCATACTATTTCTTTTTAGTTTTCAAATAAGAACAAAAGGTAAACTAATATTTTTGGGTTTTCAAATAAGATAAATAAGTAAGAAACTAGTAACAAGAAATAAATTAAAGCAGAAATTAACAAAACTAAAAGGGACTATATGACCTCAACATGGTAGGATAAATACTTCCCCGACAACAGCGCCAGAAAAAACATTGATACCTTTGATAAGGATTTATGAATATAGTATGTAGCTTTTTCCCATGAGACCCAAGGTTTTATCAAACCAGGAAGTAGGTGCTTGATGAGTACAATTATTAAATCCACAGAAAGCTTATTAATTCATGTTTTACGAGACCAATCTTGTATTGCAAAAAGGGTTTGTTATCAATGATTAAAATAGGCATGGGCTTCAGGTTTCACCTGCATTAGTGACTTAATAACATGGCATAGATAAGATAAAATTAACACAATTTAGTATAATTAATACATATGTTATTTAGTTGTATGTAGGCAATGCATCCGTAGTCCACTATGCCTCCGAGCACGGGTCAACGTAGAGTATTCGTCCAACCGCTGGCCCTATATAGTTTCCGTTTCACGGGGTTGGCTTGGTTTTTAGTTCTGGAAGAAATACGAAAGCAATTAGCACGGTGATGTCATTGTTGTTCCTGAGAGATCCATTTGCAGCAGTCCTACCGATCCTACTTTCTTTCATGATTAGCCTTCCACTTTCTCACTATACCTTTGCCTTGATCACCCTCCGGGGTCTTAGGTACCTGACAAGTCCTAGGAGTGAGGCACAGATAGTAGAACACACACAAATAACATAAATGAAATCATTAGAATAATTATCCCTTGAGTTAGATCAAGCACATAGCTGCAAGGTTAGGCCTCAGCTCATAGCCTGAGGTGACTACTCACACATCGCGGTCATATCAGCAATAGAATACCTGAATTGGATATACTGATAGTTCTTACAATGCTGCCAATCACGATAAGATCTAGATTACAAAGTAGTAGTATGGATACAACTATGATGGTGATCACTACTACGATACCCACAATCTCAGCCGATTCTGGTGCATAGGCTTGCGGCGGTTACCCTGACCAGTTTGCAGCATAATGTGCTAATAATCAGACTCACCAGAGTCGTTTCAAGAGTCGTGTGGTAAATGTCATCCCTCGGACGGTTTTAAAAACGGGCCGCCTCTGATTCTCTGTTTGACAAAAGCGGTCCAAACGAATGCCCGCCACGTAACATAGAGGTTGGCCGTTTTAACGGGCGACTCTACAAGGTGTAGGATATCTGAAGTTTTTCAGATGCCCCGGATAAAAAATATAGAGCGCCGGATTGAATAAAAAACAGACTCGGTCCAAGGATAAGTAGTTTTTATTTGGACCCCGTTGGTCAACAGTTGTGTCGAGACATCGTAGTAGTTTTCATAGACGGGGGTGCCATGAGACTACGGTAGAGACGTGGGGTAACGGGATAGCGTAGTAACACAGAACACAGGATTTTACCCAGGTTCGGTACGTCGTGACAGTACGACGTGCCTACTCCTACACTTCTCACTAATTGGGACTAAAGCCCGTAAACAGGATTACAAGGTGAGGGTTTGGATCTAAGCTACTCATCGAGGATGAGCTTCTCGGCGAGTTGGCGTAGAGCTTCTCTGTTTTCTCGTTGTTTTGTCTATCTCCCGTCCGGCTTTATATAATAGCCGGATTAGGGCTTACAGAATAGGAAACCTAGAAAACTACGGTAAATTGTAACTTGGAAAGCAAGGAATCCGTCTTCTCCTCCAAGCCAGATCACATGGGCTGTGATCCGGGTTCTTCTAGAATACGGCTTCTGCGCGTCGGATTACTGGGCCGCCTAATGGACCTAAGCCCACTACCACTTAGGCCACCCTGGTAATCCGGCACTTGGCCCACCATCTTCTATACCCCTATTTGGTATATATCCGACAGTAGCCCCCAAGAAGGATCAAGACTCTGATTATCCGCTATTCGCCAAATGTTCTTTGTCCGAGAAATACTGATTCAGCAGTCTTGATTCTTCTTATTCTTCATTTGAAAAAGATGGTGTCATGAAACTCGGAATCCTGAAATTCCGGCTTTTTTCTCACGATCCTTCGTGGAGAAGAAACTTCCTACGTCAGCGCACTCAACCATGCTGACGTAAGCGACGTTTGAGATTGACTCGGAAAAACTCAGAAACGTATCTCTGACAGATTCGCGCGGGAAACGAGGAGATAATCATCATTACTCCGTCGTTTCATTTCACGGATTTTCCGGCGAGCGACACGCGGCAAACATCCAACGGTCAAAATAGCCGTTGGCACGCATCTAAACGGTTTTCCGGCTATAAATAGCCGTCCTCGTCCTCAACGAAAACTTTCCTCACTCCCCACTGCCCACGCCATTGACGCGAACGAGCTCGAGAGCAAAGCACTTGTCCCAGGCGCTCTTAGCATCCAAGCACGCCGGAACGCCACGCACCACCACGAGATGGCCTCCTCGCCGTCATCGCCGACCCGCGCCGCCATCAACGAGCTTATCAGCGATCTAGATCCGCAACTGGGATCGCCCAAGCACACCGGCGACGAGCCGGAGAAGACCACGGCCTCCGCGGTGGGCGACGCGAATTCTTCCGCCGCCGCGGACGTTGCGGGATCGAGCTCCGCAGCCTCCCGCCGTTTGCTCCAGAAACGGCGGAGGAGAAAATCCAACTCCTTGGCGACGAACTCGCCGCCGCGGAGGCTGCCGCCTCTGCCGCCGCCGGAGCAGACGAAGAAACGGAGTCTGCAGGCAACTGGATTGCCTGCAGCATTCCTCCGGCTCTCCTTCCAAACCTGGAAAAGGAGGTCCTGGTTCTTAAGAAGAAATGGCGGCTTCCAGAAGACGAGACCGAGCCTACGCCAAAAAATGGCGAAAGGGTCCTTCTCTGTTCCCACCTTCTTCGAGGTATGGGACTTCCACCTTCTTCCTTCTTCCTCCAAATCCTTTCTCACTACAACATCCAGCCCCATAACCTTCCTCCCAACTCCATCCTCTACATGGCCGGCTTCCAGGCTTTGTTCGAGGGCTACTTAGGGCTAGAACCTAGGTTAGATTTCTGGACTTACTGCTTCGGGGTTAAGCGGAACTCTTCGGAGGGCGCACTCCCGACTTGCGGGACCATATCTTTCACTCTTCGGAGATTCCGAGAAGATTGGTTCCCCAAGATAAAAACTTCGGAATCCGTCAAATTTTGGACGGGTTCCTTCTTTTATCACCCCGACGTGCCTTTCCTTAAGGAAGCTGTCGGGGTTCCTCCTTTTGTGAACTCTGCCGCCGTTCCCCAAGACAACTGGGGAACGGAAGCCGTCCAGGTTCTGCCACCAGATCTACTAAAGATCAAACGGCGCATCGCCAAGCTCACCTCCATGGATCCGCCTCTAACCGGCATGGACACGGTTCTATGCTGGCTGATTAGGCGAATCCAGCCATTGGCCAACCACAGCGGCCGTCTCCTGTGCGAATACACGGGAGTCAAGGATCCGATGCGGACAACCACCAAGGATTGGCCCGCAAAGGAGCTTCGCCGGCGAATCAACCAATTGGTCGCATCACGCGACCAATACGAGGCGAGTCGGCCAATGTATACGGCCGAAAATCCGGTTCCCAAGGTAATTTTTCAGTCATTTGGGTACAGTTTTATTTTTTCTCGGATTTTCTAGCTTCTGATTTTGATCTTGTTCGTCCGACAGTTCGCGGATCTTTCAGATTCGGACTTGGTATCCGAGGCTGAGCTGGACGCGCTGCGCACCGCCGCTACAGGTGGACGCAAGCGCAAGAAGATAACTTCCTCGGAAGAAATTATCGATCTTGACGGAATCCCCGTCGCCACTTCCAGGTTCTTTCTTCTGGATTCTTTTTCATGAGAACTTTTCAACCATCCTCAGTTTTTTAACTTTTCCGGGTTTTTTGTTTTTAGCCTTCCTCCCTCCAGTTTAAAACCAAAGAAGCTGAAGAAACACAAGGTTGTTTCCAGCCGAGGCGGTCAACCTTCTTCCGCCGTTGCCCCGAACACGCCGTCCACAATGGCGGAAGAGCAAACTGCAGCCCCCACCACCAAGCCCTCAGAGCCCAGCCAGCCCGTTGTGTCGGACCCGGACACGAGGGAAAGGGCGGCTCCAGAGGTGGAGAAATTTTCGCGGACTTTCGACGAGGAGATTCCCACCTTTGACAAAGACTTCAAGATTATCAACGACGGCCTAAGCGCGGCCGGAACTGCTTTTGCGGAATACGCAAAAGAGTTCCAGGAAAACTTGGCGGGTTTGCACCGAATGAGCCAGGTATGTAACTCTAGCCCCCAAGCATTAAACAAAATTTCATGCCTGTTTTGCTTTGATGTTTTTTGTAACCATTCTTTTCCTTGCTATGTTGCAGCAAACCGCCGAAACCATAAACATGGAAGTTTTCAACAAACTCACCATCAAGAATAAGGAGGTTAGAAATCTCCTTTCTATTCTTGAGGAGAGAGAGGCGGAACTGGCATCGTCTCAGCTCGCTTTGACGGAAACATCAGGTACACATTTTCTTCTGAGGTTTGCAATTCAATTTTTTGTCTAAGTACTTATTCCAGAAATTTTCTAAATCCGGAATTTTCTTTGCTTTTCAGCTGCTTTGGCTAAAGCCAAGCAAATAGCTGAAGATGCCGGCAATGCCGAGAATCTCCGAAAGGAGAATTTGGAGCTTCACAAGCATCTTGTGAAGGCTCAAAAGGATCTGGAAGCCAGCAACTTGGCCCTTGGAGTTGCCAACTCCAAGGCTTCTGAACAGGCGGAGAAGGATAAATCCACCATCCAGGATTTAGAGAATGCTCTGAACCTTCGCCTGGAGGAAATCTCCGAGATCGACAAGCTTCTCGGTAATTTTTTGTTACCTTTTTTATTTTTCCATATCTTGTTTTTCTTCTCTGTTTTTTGCCTAACACTTTTGATTGTTTTGTCGGAAAAAACAGGAGATATCCCAGATGGTACCCGGCTTGAAGGGATCCAAGCCTTTGGGAAGATGTGGACTTCTATCCGTGCTGCTGGAATGCAGCTGGTGAACAAGTTTCTTCCCGCAAGGACTGGGGAGTTCTCGGAGGTTGAAAAACTTCCGGGAGCCATCATGGAGGTGGCGGAATCCAGGGATTCTATCCTGCGTTCCGCTGCACGGGGTGGTGCGCGTATGGCACTCGGCCTTATGCGCATGCACTACCCCGGTGCTAAATCCTGGCGCGTAGCGTCCGGTGTCCCTCAGGGATACACGGACACTCAGCGAAATACCATCTTTGATGAAATCAAAGGCCACGCCACCCAGATTGCCTCCATGGTGAATATTTCCATCAACTATCCAGAAGAAGAGATCCCTCCAATTCCCGAAGACGACAGCAGCGAGGAGGAATCCGATGCTTGAAGGGCTACCTTTGACCTGGATGGCATAAAATAGACAATAGGAGCATTACTGTTCTTTCAATGTAATCTGCAATGTAATGCCTCTATTTGTATGAATGAAAAATTCCGCCTTTTGCAATTATTAGTTATGAAATTTTTTGCAAGGTTTTTCGGATGTTGTTATTCCTTTTATCTTCTAAGTTCTCTGGCATATATGTTTTAACTGTCCTTAGTGTTTGAAATGGCTCAAATAGCAATATGAATCGTCATGCCGAGTAACTGGGAGTAACCAATCAGTTTAAACTCGGAAACATGGACCATGCTAAAGGCATTTTTACTAACTAGTTCCAGCAACCCAACACATACGCAATCAGATAATGCTTAGAGAAACAAGGAACTTTTTAACCGAAACTTGGGCACGCAGGCAATTCAAGTTTCCTTTAGCCGTTAGCAGGCTGAAAAAACATTCAGTTACTTAACGCCGAGTACACAGGCATAATTCGGGTTAACATTGAGTATTTTGTAAGATCATTGGGAAATAGAGAAGGTGGAAACATGCTTTTACTATAATGAACATGTAAAAAACATGGATACCAGAAATCCAACAACTTTATTTCATGATCTCAAAAGATGTTTACATAGATATTGAACTAAGTATAGAAGAGACATAACTGCTATGTATTCCAAAGCTTTGCTATCCACTTGACTTTGTCGGATTTCTTCAACAACTTGTATAATGTTAAGATTTTAGCCCCCAGCCGACTAATAAATCTGCTAACGGCAGCTGCGGAACCCGTCAATCTTTGGACATCTTTGACGCAGGTAGGTTTTGTGATGTTCAAGATTGCCTTGATCTTTTCCGGGTTAACTTCTATTCCTCTATGAGAAACGATGAAACCCAGAAGTTTTCCTGAGGGAACCCCGAATACGCACTTAGATGGATTCAACTTCATCTTGTAGGTGCGTAAGTTTTCGAAAGTTTCTCGCAAATCCTCAAGGAGTGTATCTTTTCCTTGGTTACGACAGCAATATCGTCCACATAAACATGGACATTTTTTTCCAATCTGACTATGCAAACAACGTTGCATGCAATGCTGGTAGGTTGCACCTGCGTTCTTCAGGCCAAACGGCATGGTTACGTAATAATACGTCCCGTATGGGGTTATGAAAGAAGTCTTAATTTGATCTTCCTTTTTCATGCGTATTTGGTGGTACCCGGAGTATGCATCCAAAAAGCACAAAAGCTCAGAGCCTGATGTGGCATCTATTATTTGATCGATTCGCGGTAATGTGAACCTATCTTTCGGACACAATTTGTTCAAACCTGTGTAATCTATACACATTCTAAGAGCAGTAGTGTCTTTCTTCGGTACTAATACCGGATTTGCGGACCAGTCAGTATGGATCACCTCCTTGATGAAATCCGCTGCTAAAAGCCGGATAATTTCCTTGCCAATAGCCTTCCGTCTTCTTCCGTCAAATCGACGGAGACCTTGTTTGACGGGTTTTGATCCAGGAATAACCTTAAGTTGGTGCTCAGCAAGTTCCCTGGGTACACCTGGCATGTCCGCTGGACACCAGGCAAAAATATCCCAATTCTCACGGAGGAACTTGATGAGCTCGCCTTCCTATTTGTCAGTCATCCCAGTCCCTACTACGACAAATTTGGTCGGATCTTTGGGATCTGGGATTACCTGTCTTGTATTCTCGGATGCCTTGAAGCTGTTTGTTGGCTTCCGAGTTTCTTTTCCTGCCGGCATTTCTGACGGCGATACCTCCTTGGCTAATTCCTTCAGTTCTTCCTTTGCTATAACTCTCTGAGCGCAAAGGGCGTTTTCTTTCTCCAACTCGTTTGCCAGCTTAAAATCACCCGCTATAGTGATTACTCCTCCTTTGGGTCCTGGCATCTTCAGCTTGTTATAAATATAACAGGATCTTGCCATGAATTTGGCGAAAGCTGGACGTCCGAGTATTGCGTGATACACGCTTTCGAACGGCACTACTTCGAAGGATACTTTTTCCTGACGGAAGTGATCTTTATCTCCGAAGGTGACATCTAGGGAGATTTCTCCTAGGGATCGTGCTTGCCTGCCAGGGACGATACCATGGAAGCGTATATTGCTGTAGTTGAGCTGAGACTCGGAAATCTTCAGGTGCTTCAGTGTATCCAGGTACATTATATTAATGCTGGATCCTCCATCCATCAGCACTCTTCTTAGCCTAGTATTTTGAACAATAGGGCTTACAACAAGAGCTTGTGTGCCGGGTTCAGGGATATTTCCGGGATGATCAGACTGATCCCAGACTATTGGTGTGTTAGAGTACTTCAAGAATTTCGGGGTTGCCGGGACAACCGCGTTTATTTCTCGAAGTGTTCTTTTTGCCACCTTTGCTGATGGGGTTGCTAAGAAAGTTAGCATTGCTTCTCCATCAACTCTCGGAAACTTGGGTTCGCCTTTACGCTGTTGTTCCTGGATTTTTTCGTCAGTGTCCGATTCACTGTCTTCTTTGTCAGCTTCTGGCTTTTGTTTGGCGGGTTTCCTTTTGGAACCCTTCCCCTTGCCTCTGGCTCCTGCAGTGCCCTTCATGTGCTTATTCAGCCGGCATTGCGCGTTTGTATGGGTGGGTTTCCCAAATTGCGAGTGGTGAACGCAAGGTTCCGACTTAATCCTTTCCCACTCCTCTGGAGTGTAATTGATTGGATCTGGGTTGCGTCCTTTCCACTTATTTCCCTTTTCTCCTCCAAAGGCTATGTTCACCTCTTTGGGCTTTGTCGTTGTTTCTGGAGTGGCTTTTTTGTCAGAACGAGGGGTTTTCTTGGCAAGTATCAACGATTCAATATTGCCTCCTCTTGCTCTGATGTCATCCTCGGCTGCGGCATGCTCATTGGCGGTTGTAAGCATGGATCCGAGATCCTTGTGCTTTTTGGAACCAACCATGAACGGTACAAGTCCGGGTTTTAGGCCATTGACGAAAGCATGCATTGCTTGTACGTCAGTTACTCCAGAGCAACTATTCTTCATTGCTGTCCATCTGGAGATGAAATCCACGTATGGTTCATCCTCAAATTGCGTGCAACGGTTTAGCTGGTTGATGCTATTCGGGCGTTTGTATGTTCCCCGGAAATGCTGAGTAAATACTCTAGCCATATCGTCCCAGCTATCGACTGTTCGTGACGGTAATCCATTGATCCAATCTCTGGCTCCATCCAGCAGCATTAGGGGAAGAAACTTGACAGCTTCCAGGTCTGTCCCATTGTTGATCTGGATGGCTGTATAGTAATCCGAGAGCCAGGTATCCGGGTTTGTGCTGCCAGTGTATTTTTGTACGTTGGACCGACCTTGGCAAAGCCAGAATGCAGCGTTATTCTTCGGATCCTGTCGGTAAAACATTTAGGACCAAAGTATAGATCATCTTTTTCTGCTCTGTCAATGTGTGCAGAATATCTTCCGGCTGAATGGACGGAAGGGGATCTGCTCCTTTCTCTTCCATTGTTGCGCGAACGCGCTCTTCCGGGATTGTTTCTATCTCTTCCGTGTTCACGCCCTTTTGGATTAGGCGGAGTTCTACTCCTGTGCCTTTCTTTGTCCTTAGGCGGTGTCCGGGATCTCTCACGCCTGTGAGGTATATCGTATCTTCCAGCTTTCTCAGCTGGGTTTCTCGGAGGTGGCATTATTTTGCCGTCTTTCCGGTGTTTGTCTTCCCGATCATGGGGTTTATACCCATCTTTCGGGAGATGGGATCCGGTTTTAGACGCTGCGTCCCTGTTGTCGGGGTTTTTCTTGTCTTTTCTCGGATCCTCTTTTTTATCTTTTGAGTTGTCTGAATCCCTGGGTTCTTCCGGTCCAGGTGCTCCAGCAGCGCAAGTAGCTGTCTTGCATAGGGCGGAGTTATCATGCAGCCTCCCTGATCGCTCTTGAGCGCGCTGTTGTTGTTGCAATGCTTTTCCTAGGAAAGCATACACCCCTTGGAGTTTTTCCCCGTTGGAATACAGATCGTTGTTAAGAATCGCGAACGCTGCTTCCGCATTTTCTGCTGCGGTCTTGTATATTGGTTCGCTCTTGGCATCTTTGCCGTTTACCTGCTTTTGCCAAGATGGGTTATGGAACCTTTCTTTTGGCGGCAGTTCTTCCGGTCTTGCAATTCCGGGTAACCTAGTAGGTTTTAACGCGGATCTATGCTTTCTCTCGTACTCCTCTATTTCTTCCTTCATGACTTTGATGTCATTATGGGTTTGTTGGAGATGTTGCCGAGATCTGAGTAGATGTTGCTGTTGCCGTTGGAAAGCTTGTCTCCTGGCTTCCAGCATCTCAGGGGGTTCATCTGGTCCAACTGGTGTTTGCAATAGCTCTTGCTCTTCCTGTTCCGTCATTGGTGGAGCAGTGATTTCCTTAGATTTCTTCTCCGCATGCTTTGTTCCGCTAACATCTCCAACTTCCAGGTTTTCATCAGCGAGATCAGCTGATTTTTTCTTCCGGATTTTGTATTGGAGTTTTTTAGAAGCACGGTGCTTTTTCTTGGAAGAGGGAGGTTTTTTGACAGGCTCATCTTCTGTCATCTCCTTGACATTGGGGAATATTGGAGAAGTTTCTCCGTCTTCTCTCTCTTCCACTGGCGGAGGGGTTTTAGGGCTTTCCTGGCTGCCGGCGTCTGTGGTATCAGCCGGTTTTGCCATTAAGACTTCATGGAATCCCTCTTGAAAGGATTTAACCTTTCTTACGAAGGCGTCCTCATCTTCGTCTTCAGAGTCGAAGTTATCCGATCCGGTTTCCGACTCCAACCTCGCCTCAATGGCGGCAAGCACGGATTCTGCTTCCGAGTTCATCGTCTTGTTGACGGATGTCGGATCTTCCGCCTCTGTGACAGGTGTTTGATCTTCCGTCTCCATGACGGGTGCGTTGTTGTCTGCCTCTTGCACGGGATTTCCATCATCCGTGTTTTCGGCGATTTCGGATTGCACCATGCCGATAAAGTGTGTATCACTTTTGTGTCGGCGATCTGAGCAGAATCCGGCATCATAGTCATCTTCGACTGGGTATAGGGCGGGTGGGATAAATTTGCTTCCACCGCAAAACCCCATTGCTTCTGCAGTTAGTCCGATAAAGATGTTAGCAGATCCTATCGGTAACACGCAGGCACTTACCAGGTGGTTTTGCGCCGGTATGTAGGATCCGTTGTCGAGGAAGCGCCCGACGTCGTTGTCGAATTCCCAGCTTCCGACAGTGATTGATCTTCCGATTCCGCCAAGTATCCCAGATCGGAATCTTACGCCTGACGTCGTTTGCCCCACGGTGGCCGCCAACTGTCGAGACATCGTAGTAGTTTTCATAGACGGGGGTGCCATGAGACTACGGTAGAGACGTGGGGTAACGGGATAGCGTAGTAACACAGAACACAGGATTTTACCCAGGTTCGGTACGTCGTGACAGTACGACGTGCCTACTCCTGCACTTCTCACTAATTGGGACTAAAGCCCGTAAACAGGATTACAAGGTGAGGGTTTGGATCTAAGCTACTCGTCGAGGATGAGCTTCTCGGCGAGTTGGCGTAGAGCTTCTCTGTTTTCTCGTTGTTTTGTCTATCTCCCGTCCGGCTTTATATAATAGCCGGATTAGGGCTTACAGAATAGGAAACCTAGAAAACTACGGTAACTTGTAACTTGGAAAGCAAGGAATCCGTCTTCTCCTCCAAGCCAGATCACATGGGCTGTGATCCGGGTTCTTCTAGAATCCGGCTTCTGCGCGTCGGATTACTGGGCCGCCTAATGGACCTAAGCCCACTACCACTTAGGCCACCCTGGTAATCCGGCACTTGGCCCACCATCTTCTATACCCCTATTTGGTATATATCCGACAAGTTGGACCTTCGAAGAAATCCGTAAGGGAGCGATTTCAATAATACGACTCTATTTTATTGGGCGGGGCGGATTTTCCTGGAATTTCTTGCAATGCGCCAAATCGGGAAAATGAACGAACAATTCTTAAATATATTTATAATTTAGCAGAAATATGTTCCAGTATATGATGACTACATAAAATAAATGAGTTCTATAACCTAATACCCCCTGTTCCATAATATGAGACGTTTTAGCAAGCTAAAACAGCTAACTAGAACGTCTTATATTATTGAACAGAGGGAGAGGATATACTAGTAGCTAGTCGAGATATCTCAGACGACTAATATCATCGGTTTTGCTTTGAATCATCCTGAACAGAATTGTATGTAGTCTTCAGAGTCGTCGAAAGACATATGGATATCATCATTGAACCTTTTGACGCAGAAAATGGTGACCAATCTGGTCTGAATTCCAGCTTTTCGATTAAATCTATATCTCTTATAAGACAAAAGCCCACTAGAGGATCATTTAAGTTGTCTATCTTAACATGCAACACATCCACATCATCAAGAAATCATGACCATACAATTTTCATCATCTAGCCGTTCGTTTGAGTTGTTTCCAATGTCACATGTTCAAGCCGACCCAGCTTTTCATGTCACCTTTATAAACCTTTATACGTTCACCTCCCCATCGATGGAATAACTTCTCCCTTCCCATTCTGTCTTCACTATCTGCTTTCATTCCCTCCACAAGAATGAATGGCCCAAAATCATGCATGTCAGCTGACGCATCACCTCCAAAAAAGTAATCGAAAACCAAAGGGCAATTTGCGCCATGATTAGAAATAGCTCACATCTTCGGTGTATTTAAATCGCCTGTACTGCACAAATTGGGTTCTTCTGTACTAGCGGTACGCCAATTTTCTTCTCATCTTCTCCAATGCTCACGGCCATACATGTGCAAGTCATTCATTTTGCACATAGAATAAACTTTTTCACGCAAGGATAAAAAATAAAGCTCATTGTGGAGGAAACCAACCCCACATGAATATTATTACACCATATGGCACACTTTCCATGTCCAAAATAACACGCATAACTGTGTTTGTCCAAACATGAAACAGTAATCAAATTTCTGTGTAATGAAGGAACATATAAGACATCTCTAAGCAGAATCGTTAATCCATCAGCTAACTCCATGGAGATGTTGCCAACAGATTATACGTCTGCTTGAACTCCATTTTCGACTTCAGTGCATCTTTTGCTTCTTTGCATAGTCCCCGTCGAATGGAATCCCTATAAAGAATTTGCAGCATGAAGAGTTGAACCTGAGTCAATCCACCAAGTTAATTTTAAAAACTGTGTATACATGGATTCATTTACAAAGGAAACAACAGTGTTACCTTTCCTTACCATTATGGACTTTAGCAAATCTGGGCAATCTTTTTCGTAATGCCCAGTCTTCTTACAGAAGAGACATGTGTCTTTGTCCGCTGGAAGAGATGGATGAGACTTTTGCTGATGCTGATGCTGATATTGTGAGGGAGCTGTTCCATGTGCCTTTGAAGGAGAACCAAAATTGCTTTGATTATAGTTCTTTTTCTTGTTATCCTTCACATAGTTCAAAGAACAACCATGTGAGGCTTTAAGTCTGCCCTCCTCTTGCACGCAAATGGTATAGTCTTTTTAACATCCCATTTTTCAGGGGTCATGTTGTAGTTTATCACAAAGTTGTCAAAATGATTTGGCAGTGAAGCCATGATCACATGAACAAGAAGTGTTGGCTTGAGCTCGAAATCAGCATCCATGGGCTGAACCTTAGCTGGCATGTTGCTCATCCTTTGGATATGCTCCCTTATGCTATGTGCACCTCCGGTGTACTTTTCTATTGCCAACTGTTTAATCAGCTGGGTGGCATATACGTTTGAAGAGACAGTGGATTGACTTTTTATCTTTTTAAGGAACTCCCTTACGGAAGCACACTCTGCAATTGAGACCACAATGGCGTTCTCAATTGTATTCTTTATAAATATCATGCAGTTTTTGTTGGTTGTTAGGCACTTTCTATTTTCGAGAGAATATGACATCTCCAAAGAAGCATAATCCCTCTTCTTTCTCTCCCATGCAGCAACATCATCATCTGCCTCTGTTTCTCGCTCTATGGGCTTGACTGGCGGTGGAGTGTCAACAACCCATTCAACCTCAGCACATACGAAGGCCAAATCCACCTTCTTCCTCCATTCACCGTAGTTTTCACCTGTGAGGGTTCGAACGTCCTTGATCCAGCTCATAAGCAGTACCCTCATGAAAACCACAATGAAGTGGGAAAATAACAACAAATGTATGTAATAATCCAACGTTGGTCTAAATTAAAAGACACAACTGTCTATGCAATTAAAATTATATCACCGTTGGGCAGAAAATAGCAATAAAAACATATATGAGACTATAACAATAAATCATGATCATGTTATTAACAACTTTGGTTATATAATAACAAAAATCACAATTATGACTTTAACATGCTCTTTTAAAATTCTGTTTTCACTTTTAGCCTATTTTCCTTTAATATAGCACTTTTATTAATTTGCAACGGAAACCATGAAAAAATTCATGAATTTTATAATTTACAACAGTATTTCTTTTACTTTTATATTACGTAACAAATTTTCGTTGGAAAATTGAATAGGAAATTAACTTTATCAAAATTTGTCCAAAAAATGGACAAATACTACTCCCTCCGATCCACAAAAAGTGTCGTGGAGAATAGCCTAGCTTAGTGCAAATGGTTAGTATAACTCTGACACTTAATTAGGATCGGAGGGAGTATTAATTATGCTTCTGAAATTAAATCAGAAACAGAAAAAATGAAAAAACTGTGAAAACTCGGCATGGTCGGCCTTCTCTGCAGCCCGGCCCACGGCTTCGCCGCGCCGTTAGCCTAGCATCTTACATGGCGTGTTCGCTAGGAAGGTTAGCATAGAAAACCGGCGCACAAGCCACTAACAACTAAAGAAAACATGTGTCGGTTTACCTGGTTTCTGCTCGCATGGCAGCCAAATACAAATAGCTATACAGACAAAACCACATCAAGTTATATAAGAAGAGCAGCTAATTTTTATCCCAAAGAACATAACACCTACAGACAGGATATTCATAGACGTACACGTACAGCCACTCAACTTCCGCGTGTGTTGCGTTGGCCACTATCAAATGATGCACTCAGACTCTGTTTTAGGATAGCTACTTCCACATCGCTTGCAGAGAGAACGGCCACCTGTTCTCGAAAGAAAATATTAACCGGTTTCCGCCTTAGAACTCCACACATAACACTGTCGAACCTGCAAACAGAACATCAAAACTGTTAATATAGTATATTGGTATTTACGTATTAATGACATGGCTAAACATGAGGGGTAAAGCAGAATTTCCAGTACCTTATAATCAACATTGTCCAGCCTAGCTTAACTAATTCCCTAGCAGGCATTTCCATTCCTCTACCCAAAGGGCCACTCTTTATCGTTTCCTCAGCTTTAGAGTAAGTCAACATATCTTCACTTTACAAAGATGTTCGGGAGTCAGCTACATCAACTTGTCGAGTGAGTCAACATCGATGCGTTCCCTTATTCTAGTACGGTACGGTGTGCCTACATGATCTGCCAGGTCACCTTTATGCCAATGCTTTCCCAATCATGCATATCTGACAACCGTGGCTCTCCATATTTTCATCCATATTTTTTCTGAACCATGAACCATAAATCCAAACGTATTTTCCCTAACATGCAGATCATATCTGATCCAGACCATTGCTTCTCCTGTTTTCAGCATGTCCAATCCTTCGGCATACATGTTCATCCCAAGTTGTTTGATCATATCATGTGCCACCATCATGTGAGATAGTTGTATCGCCTACACAAATACCAAGTTGTGAGTATCATTAGCTAAAACGTAAGAAACTATTCACTAACAGAGGCAACTACGTGTCTCTACGCAGGTATCAAATAACAGAGATGCAGCCTATACCACCATTCATATTATCCGTTTAAACAGAGGAAGTTTCATTTGGATCAAACTGAAATGCAAAACTGATCTATAATTCTTGAGCATAAAATCACTGCTAAACACTTAATGAATGACCATTCTCTCTACTGTTTATGCCACCGCTCTCACGTCACTAATTCCTCTATCAGAAGCTATATAATATTAGTATATTACCGTGCTTGTGTCACTATGTTTCCAAAACCAAAATCCTAAAACTGGTGTTCTTGATAAACTTAACCATTTAGTTAAACCCAGATCACAGTGACTTTTGTCCAAAAGAGACCTATTTATACGAACTGTGGAAATTAAAACGGTGTTCGCACGCAAGCAAAAAGCCTAAACAGGACATATGATCCTAATTTTACCTAACTTTTATGTTGTGTCTACTATACGTGCATCAACATTGCTGTTATCCCTCTCACTGGTACTAATGCATGTCTTGTTCGAGTCTAATCACCAGTCTACTTCCTCAAGTATGGGCAAGTAGAGTAGTAATCAAATTCTGAGGAGGTACTACAATGCTACTCCTTCACCCAAATATCTCTGGAACGGTCTCTGAATCTTGTATCAGGATTGTTGTTATCCCTGTCACAAACTGTGGTGTGCTACGGATGGCAAGTCACGTTCTCTTTATGGTACAGCTGGTTGTGATGTCATCAAGCTCAAACTGTGCAATTCTATTGTGCAACTATCACAATTTTCAGTCTTCATTAGAGCTAGGCCCTTATTCGACTCTTGAGTTCTTTTATAGTACATTGGACTGTGACTTGCTGTTGCAGGTAAATTAGCCTTTTTTTTCCACTGGCTTGTTTTCTCTCTCCCAATTCTGACATGCTAGCCAAGTATAGCAGGTAAAATCAACAAAAGAATTCTTACTCCTGTATATTTATCTGGTAAAGGGAAATCAAATGAACGGTTATTATTTGGAGAGACCTAAGATGTTTTTTGGGGGGATAGTACACACTGCTATGCCACTTATGATGATACCACAAAAATTGTAAGCATTTCCACTGCAGATGGTTCAGAAAGACAATGGAAACCTCCAAGCTTATTCCAGCCAGAAAAGTAGATATGACTTTCAGTTTTAGGAAAAAAAAGACAGTGGACAAACAAACAATCTGGTGAAGAGAATCAAACCTCAATTTGGAAGTTTTCATATACATATGGGATGTCTGGTAAGCGCCTTCATGCTGTTAGATATTCAGTGATTTGAAGGAGGAATTTTGCTATGCATGTAGTATCTTTCATGTGGGAATCAAGTCGAGGGGATGCATCATACCTGGATGGGGTTGGATTTTGCGTCGAAGTGGTTGCCAAGGCGGGCAGACTTGGGGTGGTTGATGGAGAGTCGCACGGCGGTCAGCCTCTTGTGCGTAGACGCCATGTACCAGTGGATGCTCACCACAGACTCCACGATCAGCGCCGAATTGGTTGCCAAGGCGGGAGACTTGGGGTGGTTCATGGAGAGTCGCACGATGGTCAGCCTCTTGTGCGTAGACACCATGTACCAGTGGATGCTCACCTCAGACTCCACGATCAGCGCCGACATACCGTCATTGAGCATCCTGAACGGTTGCTGTCGTGCCGACTGCACTACTAAGTGTGTGAGAGGATCAAGGTCCACATACACACACATGATTTAGTATGGATGTGTAGTGCATGTTAAAGAAAAATAGCCGAGATACCCAATGTTGTAATTGTAGCAGAAAGGGTAAATTAGATGGCTATAAAAATAGGTTTCCTGCAGAGTAATGTCGAAGCAAGATAAACACAACAAAAATAATGAAAACTCATAATAGCTGCCAAATAGCTACTTACAGCTTATAGTTGTGTGTCGACATAAACAAAACCTAAACAGCTTAAAAAAAAAAGAATCCCAAGAAAACAGGCGAGAGATGCGGCAATTGTTTTAACACCTCAAAATAAAACTACACTCGTCAATTATATGTTTCAGCGAGGTTTTAGATGACCAGAGGAGTCTAAATGCATATAAAAGCCGAGTAAAAACTGTAGAATCTGGTTACAAAACAGGACTTCCACCACATTAGAGCATAATCATAATTTAGCATGGTACATAACATAGCAGAATACTGAGTATGAATAAAGTACAAGAGGCCAAATTATCAATAATAGCACTGAGAATTTTTGTCAATCTAAACCATGGTCCATGTATCTGTTAGAGTATGTGATGGGCCTGGCCCGTTAGTCTTAGGGTTCGTTTAGAGGTCAAGTAAGTCTTGCTTATGATCAAGTAAACCTCTCTATATATGGAGAGGAGATGTATCAATCTAATCAAGCAAGAATTAAGAAGGAAAATCCTTCTCCTCTTGCCCGGCCGTGGGAAAGGATCCCCACGGCCGGCTCTCTCGCGCCCTCGCAGCTCTCTCTCTCTCCCGCTCAAACCATAGCAGCCATAACATCTGGTATCAGATTCCTCGGTTGTGATGTCTTCGGGACTGTCCACCGCCTCCGCCGCGATCGCCTCGTCGGGCGCGCCCACCACCATGGCGCCGCCGTCGGCGTCTGCGGTCCCGGCTGCGCCGGCTCGGGAGCCCGCCCCCATCCTCTCGATCCAGGAGCTCTCCACGCGCCTCCGCGACCTGACCGAGTCGGTCTCCGACATCAAGCACGCCATCGCCGTGCTCCTCCAGCGGACGGAGCCACTCGACGCCACACTGCTGTCGTCGCCGCCACTCGACGCCAAGCTGCTGCAGCCCCCGCTGCCGATGTCCGTCTCCGGGCCGATCTATACGGCAGCTTGGGCGCCGCCGCACATCCAGTCACCACCGGCGCCACCCCAACAGTACGGCGGGCCCTCCCGCTTCGCCGGTACTTACGCCGCTCCCGACGGTGCGCCATTCCACGGGGGGTCCTCCATGGTCACAACACCGGCGCCGACCCCCGCAGGGCCGCCGCCGCCGCCCTCGGCCGCGACCACGGCGCCGGTCATCACGTTCCAGCATGGGATGCCCTACGACGGGACTGCGACGACCTCGCTCCCAGCAGCGCCACCGCCGTCCCATGACAATCCCATCCAACCGATCAAGTTCCAGCCGTCGCCGTCACCGCGTCCGGCTTGGATCGCTACAGACCACGTGTCAGCGGCGGTGAGGCTGCAGGGAATCGACATCGACAGTCAGCCGGCGGGGAGAAGACATGGTGTCACCGACAAGAGCGCACCGCATAGCACCACTGCATTCCGCCGTCGGTCGCCGCGAGGGCTCCCTTGGTCCCGATGGTTTCCTTGGGATCCAGGGGACTGCAAACGCACAAGTTCGGCGCGCGGAGGATTCTCGCCTTATCATTCGGAGTCAAAAAAATAAAGAGTCGGAGTCTCATTCGGGTTAGCTTATTTCAGGTCAATACAATAGGCCGGGATGTAAAAGGCTTGTTTTTTAGGCGTTCGGTTTGTGTGGGGTCGAATCATCGTTAGGTTGCAGCTCGAGGACGAGCTGCATGTCCAGGTGGGGTGTAGTGTTAGAGTACGTGATGGGCCTGGCCCGTTAGTCTTAGGGTTTGCTTAGGGGTCAAGTAAGTCTTGCTTAGGAGTCAAGTAAACCTCTCTATATATGGAGAGGAGATGTATCAATCTAATCAAGCAAGAATTAAGAAGGAAAACCCTTCCCTCTTGCCCGGCCATGGGAAAAGATCCCCACGGCCGGCTCTCTCGCGCCCTCGCAGCTCTCTCTCTCTCGCTCAAATCCTAGTAGCCACAACAGTATCTCACCTGAGAGTGCCTTATACGTACAACCACAAAGTACCATGTATTACTACCCCAGATAAGATAAAACATGTTAGTAAGGGATAAATATAGTATGTTGGCAAACAGGTAGCAGCGATATCTTACCTTGTACATACACAACCTTTATCACCAAACTGGTGTTTGCGGAGTTAATTCTCACTATGATTTTTTATATAGTGATCGTAGATACCATAGGAAACCTAGGGGCCATGTTATATGCATCCATTAGGTCAAATGGAATTGAAGACCATTATAAATGCGAGAGACACACAAAACAACAACAATTTAAGAAATTCATAAATGTTAGACACTGGCCCAAGGTTTTGACTTGTAGGTCGTTTCCATTTTTTTCTAAGTAGAGATGCCCCAAATTATCATCTCTAACAGGATTAGGCACTGCGGTGAGCAGCGGAGCATGGGCATGATGGTACAAAAGGGTATGAAGGGCCAAGATGCCAGTGAAGCGGCGCGCAACAGTAGGTTCAATTAGCCCTATGGTATAGATGTAAAATGGACAAAGAGATAGGCTCTCACTGATAAGTTGAAGAACAAAATCTGTCGAACAAATTTTCTTAACTCAAATAACCACTACATTTACATGAGAATGGAGAAATTGAACTCTAGTCTGTTTTCATACGAAAATACATATATAAGAGTAATAGAACTATAGCCTTAACACCTAAATGAATCATTCACCTCGACTGAATCTGATATCTTATTGCACTAACAAATCCATCATTACTTAAATAGCGAAAGAATAAGTTTCTTCAGAATAGAAGGACCTTAAGAATAAATGTTGTGGGAATAGAAGAGCTACGTATGCAATTAGATTCAGAAGAAAATGGCGCTACTCTATACGGATTGCCTTGCTTTCGCAAAAAATATGTTGTTTTAAACCAAGCCTACTTAAAACTTTAGCGGCGATATCAAAAATACAAAACCAAGACATAGCGGAGATATGTACATGACACAAAATAGCGGAGATCATATGTACATGACACAAAATCTGACTGAATATAATTTACATGTACCAACATATGTTTGGGTATATTGTCCAAGCTCTTGCTGCAACAGAACCAAGACCGCGGCATACTATCCGTAGTTCAGGTTTCTAGAAAATTACTAAAAGCAACATTCTACACAAGCAATTATAATCATGTAGCTTCTTTTAGCTACACAAGATCATGGAACTGAGAAAAATATATAACTTCAGTACAATGTCATGTCTCCTATTGTCTCTTACATGGTTACCTGGATTGCTTTGGGATAGTGTTACTGACACATCAGAAGAGCACATGAAATTCGCATGTAAACTAATCTCTCATAAATCCTAATTGTGATATCCATCAAATTCTAGGGGCTAGGAATCATGCAAATACAACAATTGTAATCAAGGTGATGGATTACCTCCTGCAATGGTCACGTTGGATGCAACGGGTTAAATTTTGTTATGTAGATGGAGGTGAGGAAACCACACGAACTGTAGGGTATGTGCCAGAGAGATGCCCTGCTACACCCCAAGAAAACACTCAAGTGCTCAGCCCTCAAGGTCCGCGGCGTCGTGCTTCCCCTCGCCGCCGAGCAGGCCCTCCGCATCTGGGTCCTCGCACTCTCCATCACCGTCGAGCATGGACTCTATCCCCGTGACTGCCTCCTCATCCTAACCATCCAAACCAATACAATCCACACGGCAGGACAGCAAGAAGAGACAAAAGCATCACCAACAATCTGGCAAAAAGAACCAACGCCCAGCAGGTCCTCAACACAACCTTCAAAAAAAAATAGAGGCAAACAAAAAAAATAGAGGCAAACAAAAAAAATAGAGGCAAAACAAAAAAGGTTAAGCTGATAATCCAGCGCACCAATCAACCAATCCAATACATACAATCCAGGCCTAACGATAACAGGAAAAGGAACAGATGCATTAGGGAAGATGCGACGAAAGAACATGCAAGTAGACAATAACTCAGCACAGCAAGAAAGAACAAAGAAAAACTGTAAAAACGAGGAAACACCAAGAGACCCAAACTATTCAACCACAGCCCATTGCCCGTGACGATCAAACACCCGCAACGGCGGCACGCTGGCGTCTTCGTCCGTGGGAATGGGATTGGCTAGGGTTTGGGGCGGGTGGGATTGGGGAGTTTCTTTTGGGCGGACTGACTGTACAAGGAAGTGAGGGAGAAGAGGAAACCCAGGCGAGTTGAGAGACAATGGAGAGAGAGGAGACGGCGGCCGGGAATCCCTCATGTTCTCATCAACTGCAGGTCGCTGACTCGTCCAGCCGATGTTTTGCCGCCGCCTCCATCAAGATGGAAACGAGGACGGGGACTTCCGGGGGACGCTCCACCGTCCCCGCCCCGATCCCCGTGAATCCCCATCCCCGCTAGCCCCGATAAGCTTCGCGGGGGGAAAATGTGCCCCGTCCCCGTCAGTCATGGATACCCGATCCCCACGGGGCCTCCACGGGGACCTGCAGATGTAGACGAACTGAGTAACAGAGCGGCGAAGCGGGTGGCCATCTGCAGCTCGACGCGCGCGGCGTCGACTTGGCTATTGTGCAGGGTCGATAGGCGACAAGCGAAGCGCGGCGCCGTGCGCTGCTCGCGGATCCCATACTCCTCACGGCTGATGGGAAGGAATGTTTGATGGGCTGCGCCGGCGGCTGCCACCGGTTCACTTCTCTTTTCACTTTTATAATTTGCCACATCATGTGTCACTGACAGGTGGTGGTCAGTGTGGCAAATTATAAAAGATTTGAGAAAAGTGTGGCAAATTATAAATTATCCCGAGAGGAGGCATGGAACGGTGCGAGCTTGGAGAGGAAGAGGATAGGGCTTCTGGTCTGGGACTTGGGAGGAAAACCCCTAGCTCGGTCAAAGGAACCAGTGGCTCTCCAGCGCGCACGTAAGCACAACCAGGCCCACCAGCGCACGTAAAGCACATCCAGAGACATAGTGCACGGCAGAATCGCTGAGAGCGCTCCCAGCCCATGGAGCTTATAGCTTAAAGTAATTTTTAGCGACCTCTGGCTCCATTCAAAAAATAGTGTTCCTTCTATGCAAATCCTATCCTTGGAGATTAACCTAGCTAATACCAAGTTTACCAATCGAATACATACAAAAGTTGATGCTACTCCAGTCACGGAGCTCACCGAATTATGATGGATTCTCTTAGAGACTTCTACACTTCCGGATCAGCTCTACCAGGTCTGCAAATATCAGAGGGGTTTTTGCCGACATCGGGAATAGATTCTTACTTTTGCAGGCTTTCAGCTAATTGTTGAAGATGGGAAGAGCCAGGTGGTTGAGGTAAATACCTAGGCGAAATTCGGTAGTCAGTAGTGCCGCTGTTTCTGTATGTTAGCGTACTATGTAGATGCATACTTATTTCCGTTCTTTTTTTCTTTGTAACGAGTATAAACATTTAAAAAATGTGTCATTCACATTTATTTTGATCTTTGTGGCATGAAGTCGGGATAAGCAACATTCCAAAACATATAAATATAATGGCACCTTATATAAGTCTCATATATTGTGTTTCTATGGTTGAACATGTATTTCAGCCTGCATACAAAACTTAAATTCTTTTCAAAAGTTGCCGCTGCAACGCGCAGGGCATCTTTCTAGTTAAAGATAATTGCAATGGGCAGCTTAAAGAAAGAAAGAAAATAATAAGGGAATACGTATAAAAAAAGACATGACATCCAAGCATCATGGAGGGAATAAAAACTAGCATCCGGTGGCAGCGGCTTCATGTTCGGGCCTACTAACTGTCCCAAGGTGGGCGAGTAAGGCCCACACAAGCGTTATGAGCTCGCCGCCCCGGGCGATGGCCTCCGCGTGGCCATCCAGGTTGTCCGACGGAGCGACGTGCAGGATCATCTCCGACCAGAACCTGGCGAGGACCTCCCACGCCTTGTCCTCTCCTTGAGGCAGCTCCACCAACTGCCTCCCAAGCTCAGCACCATTCTTGAGCACCTCATGCTCTGATCTTGTGGTCAGTTGCTCGAGTAGCAGTTGGTACTTCACTTGGGGCGTCGCTGCTTTAGGCGCCACGACGTCAATGCGCTCCGCTTCCTTCTTGACGGCATTGTACAAGCTATTACACCAATTGTCGAAGTCGGGAAGCAGCTTAGGACAGTAGGCCACCAAGTAGGCGCAATATCGTGACAAGTGAGTAGCAGCAACTTTATGGTCAGAAGGAACCCGGCATGGGTCTGATCTTACTTCAAGGATGCTCGTGGCGATGTGACATACGAGCATGATATCAGCCGTACCTTTGGCGCCATTGAACGTCCAAAGGGGGTTGTCGCCGACTTTCAGCTGCAAAGATGTTGTCATGTTTCCGCCCACGTGGCTTCTCAGTGCATGGAGAATAGCAACCTTCACCACTGTCGGCACCTTGATCTTTTGGTCAGGAAGAGAGATGAGACGACGAAGACGAGCCAATGGAGAAGGGTGGAGCACTATGATTGAGTACAAGCTCATTTTATCCTCCCAATGCTGCAACATCTTGCATCTGCACTGAAACAGGTGGCCAATAACCCATTTTTTCATGGTAGGAGCTGATTCTTGCCAAGAAGCATAGGCGCGGATAAGGGCTATCTTTGTCCAGTTAGAGCAGATGTAAGAAGAAATATCCCTGACTTCAGCAAGCAAAACTAGTGCAACAAGTGTCTGCAATAGCACGAGCAAAAACCACAGGCTTCCAAAGTTTATCCAATCATCTTCAGACTGCGGATTGTAACAACTTAACTGTGCTACATTGCCAGGATTATCACCGATGGAATTAAGCTCTACTTTTGTGACAATGACCATTAGAGGTAAGCAGTAACCCACACTTAGGAGCGAAATAAATATGCTTAAGATGGGCAACCAACACTTCGAATATGTGATTGGGAGGGAGGAATGATAGTAATCATGAAGAAAAGTAAGCTCACATGCAATCACCCCAAGTACCCTTTCATCATCTCTATCCTCGAGCAATACATGCCGTAAGAAGTTGATGAATCCAGCATCAGCAATTGTGTACCTTGCGAACCGACACCGTAGCAACTTGAATAATGCAAACGAAAAGCATACGTCTTTCAGCTGTTCATGTGCTGTGGACCTTGGAAGCATCTGCCAAACTTTATCCAGGGTCACTAAGCTGTTGCTGTTTATCCTCCTTGTACTATGATCACCTGATCTATCAGATATCGATTTGAAGTTGTAACCATGAGGATGATTCTGTATTGTTTCAGTGTCCTCCTCTCCCGTGATTATAAGTGGGGGAGGCATATACTCACTTGCTAGCTCCACATGCTGGCTCCTATCTGCTTGCAGCTGCTCCATGTATCCAGCAATAAGACGAGGATTGTGCCCAAGTGCTAATGATTGTCTGGCCTTGTACCATGAATAATACTTCAAAATTAACTTGGCAAAGATAAGAGCCCATGGTGTATAATAAAGAAACAAAGTATTGATAATTTCATCATGAAATCCGCCAATTTCGATGACCAAAAGGTAACAAGTCCATATTGCTTCAACAAGCAATACTACAGAGGGGGCAATGTCTCGAGCTTCCCTAGCATCTCCGGCAACTATTACTGTAGTACTAATACCCACAATCTGAACAAGAGCAGACCACAGTAATAAGGCAACTAGCATTGATGTAGTGCAAAACACCAAACAGGCTTCCGGTGGCGGACCATGCAATTGAACGGCGACGACTTTCAGGTTACTTGTGGTGGAGATAACATAGGAGACAATGGGTAGAAACAAAGTGGTGACACCAAGGAAGAGGTAGCGAATCAATGGATGGTGGCGATAGCGATGGACGTAGGCGCCTATTCCGACCATGAATCCCATCAAGAAGGTGTGCGCTATCAGAAGCCCGTTGATTCGCAGCAACTGCCCACCCACGTGCTTAGAGAAGGCCGCAAGTGCAGCATTATCATTATGGGAGCAGCTCATGATCAATCGACTGATCTGATTGTCAGTTTGAACATTAGTAGAAGTGGATTGCAAATAAAGCATACTTCTCCTAGTCGTTGGGCCTATAAATTAGAGAGAGGTAAAAGATTTACCTGAAGGGTGGCACCAATATCTTCACCCGCAGAAAAATAAGGTGTGCAGCTATCTCAATGTTTGGCCTCCAGGTTGCTGCTCAGCTCTATAATGGATCGTTTTCCCCTGGTTGGAGTTTCACTTGACGAGCACAGATCATACATGTGGGATAGGCATATATGCTTGCTTTTCACCTTTTTTTCTGCTTTGGGTCTTAAGATAATCATGACCTAATTGCTTTGTGCCTTTTCCTCATTCCTGGATGCTGCACTCCTTTATTCGAAACGAATTACTACGTCACTGAAACATAGCCGACAGACGCAGTAAACTTAGGCACAGTAACGGTTGTTCAAAAACCTGTTTCTTGACTTATTACTAGTACGTACTCCTCAAGACTATCTAATTATTGCATGGTGATTAGTTTAGCCCCACTTTAAGAAACGACTATAGTCTCTAACAGCAAATTTATAATAATCGACAGTATCTAAATGGAAGCAACCCACTAAGAGCATCTCCAGCTGTTCGCCCCCAAGGCCGATTTTCGATGCAAAATAGCGCCTCCTGGGGCTATTCGGCACTATTCTCGCCATGGGGGGGCGACAGTTCTCACCCACGTAACCAGACGACACGGCGAGATTTGACCAACATTTGACAATTTCAAACAAATTTGGACGAAATTTAGGCGAATTATATTAATAGTGCCGAATATAGGCGAATTTACACTCGGACGATCCAAAATTTTTAAAAATTAGGAAACTAGTCGGAATCGCTCGCCGGCCCCTTCTTCGGGATGGCGTAGCTGCAGCCCTGGCCGGGGTCACCGCCGTTGCTGGGCTTGCTCGGACCAGACGCGGTGTCGTCCTCGTCCAGCACAATGACGTCGTTCTCCTCGCGGCCGCGTCTCCGGGCGGCAAACTCCTCTAGGGCGCGCCACTGTTTCGACACCTCACCGACGATGTGGTCCTTGCGGGACCAGACGAGGGCCGTCTCCAGGTCGAGCTCTAGCTCGTCGTCCTCCTCCTTTTTCGGCTTGACGAGCCGGAGGTGGCGCCATGGCGGCGATGGAGCGCGGCGCTCGCCGATGACGATTCCCCGGGCAGGCGCATATCCGGGGGCACCAGGTAGCTCACTCGTACAGGAGGCTGACCTCTTTCTCGTGCAGCCATCGCCTGCCAAAGCCGTTGGCCGCAAAGCCGTTTCCAGGGAAGTGTGCCGCCATCGCCGGCGAAGAAGTGGGGTTGGGCGAGTAGAGGGGATCTGGGCGAGAAGAGGGGGATTTGGGCGAGCAGAGAGGGACGACGACGGTGGTTTTTTTTAAGGGGGGAATGGGCGGGGTAGCTACGACGGTGCACCGCCATTACGCCGCCGCACAAACGATTCGGTTGCTCCACTCGGCCAATCAACGCAGCGGCGGCATTAACACGCGCGGGAGCCGAGGAGGGCGAACCTCTCCCTCGCTGACAAGGCGAGTCCACGCGGCGAAAAAATACGCGGGACTTCTTTTCATGATATTTCCCCTTCATTCGGCGCCCCAGTTGCCCCTGGCGCGCTGGGTTTGGCCTGGGTTCGTCGGGCGATGTTTTGGCCCAATCCGGCGCTATTTGGGCTCGTGGGGACGCGAGTGGGCGAATAAACGGGCGCTGGCGATAAATAAGTGGCCCTGGGGTGCTCCTGGGGGCGCGGCTGGAGATGCTCTAAGGTTGGTCATAATGGGGAGTAACTAAGTAGTAACATCAATGCCACGTAGGCAAAAAATCTGACGTGACAAGTAGTTAATGTGGAGGGAGATTGTAGTGGTAAGAGCATCTCCTATGGTTTTTTGGTTAACTTGTTGGTAAAAGTAGTCATGTCATCAACCAACAAGTTATCATACAACCTCTCCAATGGATTGTATCTAACTTGTCTAATAGAATGTGAAGAAATTAATATGATTGCTCTCTATTTCACTTTGGAGCTTGTGCATGAGGTGTTGGTTAAGTTACATACAACCTTCATCTCTCTCCTTATTTATTGTATGCCACATCGTCACAAATCCTAGTTGGCAAATTTTACCAACGCCTATCTTACAGCTATTGGAGATGCCCTAACATAGCTAGTTATCGTAACATAAGACGTTCCAATGCAATGTGAGCCTATAGACTAATAAATACAACTTTGCATGACATTTTATGTATGTTACTCCCCACTATGGAGGTGGTAATATTACTACTCTTAGTTACTCCCCACTATGACTAGCCTAACTCTATGCTCTCAACATGCATGATGTCCACATCAGCAACCATATGATTGGTCCACTTTATCTCTTTTGAAAATGCATGTCCCTACGTTTCACCTCCCATGACCATCTGTAAATTCCAGATCTATTATTCAATAGCCATAGCTGTCATTGAAGCCACATGCAGCCACCATCCATTTACTGCTACCGTTCACCTCAACTTCCTAGCCTCATACCCCCCCCCCCCATGTATCAAAATGTAAGATGTTTTACCTTTTCCTATACAGAATGTATCTAGACATGGTTTAGTGTGTAGATTCATATGCATATTACAGTAAAAGATGTCTAGATACATTTTGTCTAGAAAAAACTAAAACATCTTACATTTTGATACGCAGGGTGTACATCTCTTCACCTCCTGCTACGATCCCTTCGCATCCTCTACCCTCATGTATCCCACTTCTTGTTGTTTATATACTTGTCGGTGGAAACTACACGACCCCAATGGAATAAGGCGAGGGGACTTACATGGAAGCGAGATTGGACGGGAATAACACGTAATTTTGGGGGGGTGGTTATTTTCTTGTACTCTGTTTCTTTCTTTCACCGAAATCGATCTAGGAGCCTAGCTTATCTCTGACACCAGTGTTAAACCTCAAGATCACTAGCTCTAGATGTTCACGGTAATAGACAATGACTATGCCTCTGTGAATTGGATTCGAGATCGAGAGAGAGAGAGAGAGAGAGAGAGAGAGAGAGAGAGAGAGAGAGAGAGAGAGTGAGATACAGAGAGAGAGGGGAGTTACCACCTTCTGATCCTTTCGAGGATGACGGCGTGGAGGTAGCCATGGTGGCGATGCTGACAGTGAGGAGTGACGGTGGTGGTGGAGCTTTCTGTGCCTCGCGCTTGAACCCTAGATCGGATTGGTTGTTTCGGTGGGGATTGTGGCAGCAGCGAACCTCGTGAGTTGTGCCCTGACCCTCCACCTCTTTATCTAGCGCTGGCACATGGGTCCACCAACCAGTGAACGGTTGGGCGCCCCGATCAGGACGTGTGAGGCCAGGGGCTCGAGTAGGCCGTTGGGCCTCTCAGGAGATCAATCTAACAACTTCTCCCTGCAGCAGACGCACGATTTCGACAAAGCTGCAACTCTTAGCACATCGACGTTGTTCACGGTACAGAATTTGCTTCAAGCTTCTCTAGGTGCATTTAACATGCCTTATATCTTGATGCAAAACTTTAATTGAACCCAACGATTTGATATTGCTAGACTCCCTGGTGCTCGATGAAATGCATCACCTATCTAACAAGGTATATTTACTCCCTTTTGTCTTCATAATAATTTTTAGCGACCTCTGGCTCCATTAAAAAAAATAGTGTTCCTTCTATGCAAATCCTATCCTTGGAGATTAACCTAGCTAATACCGATTTTACATCGAATACATACAAAAGTTGATGCTACTCCGGTCACGGAGCTCACCGAATTATGATGGATTTTCTTAGAGGCTTCTACACTTTCGGATCAGCTCTACCAGGTCTGCAAATATCACAGGGGTTTTTGCTGACATCGGGAATAGATTCTTACTTTTGCAGGCTTTCAGCTAATTGTTGAAGATGGGGAGAGCCAGGTGGTTGAGGTAAGGCGAAAATGGTGTATGCTTGCAGTAAGTAAAGAAAAGTAAGAAATTGTAGAGGTTTGTTTAATAGTGTAGGAAAATGGATCGGGGTTCATAGGTTCACTAGTGGTGTCTCTCCATAAAAGATAGCATGCTGGGTGAACAAATTACAGCTAGGCAATTGACAAATAGAGGTTGCACCGTAGTGCACATTCATGACATGATGACTACAATGATATTTAGTGCGGGCATTACAACAATATACATAGACCGTAATCCAACTGCATCTATGACTAATAATCCACCCTCAGGTTATCATCCGAATCCCCTTAGGTATTAAGTTGTAAACAACAGATAATCGCATTAAGCAATATGTGTAATGTAAGCAATGATTGTACACGCGGGCACTCACACCGCTGTTTTCTCCCTAGTGGCAATAGCACATCCTCCCCCATCACGTTTCTGTCACTCGAGCACAGGCGAAAAGTAGGCATGAACCCACTATCGAGCATAAATACTCCCTCTTGGAGTCACTAGCAACTACTTGGCCAGAGCAACCACTAGCGACGGAAAGCATGCAAGATCACAAATAACATATGCAATAAAGACTATAATCAACTTGGCATAATTTCAATATTCATCGGATCTCAGCAAACACAGCACATAGAATTACATAAGAACAATCTCGATCATGTTAGGCAAATCACGAGATCTAAACATTGAGGCATAGGAGGAGAAGACAACCATCTAGCTACTGCTATGGACCCGTAGTCCAAGGATGAACTACTCACGCATCACTCCGGAGGCAGGCATGGTGATGAAGAGGCCTCCGGTGATGATCTCCTCTCTGGAAGGGTGCTGGGAGACAGGTTCAGAACCCCCCTGATCTAGGGTTGACGATGACGGCGGTTGCGGAAATTTTCGGGGATATTTGATCAGGTGCTTAGATATTTCCTTCGGAGGGGATTAAATAGGCAAAAGAGCAAAGGAGGTGGAGACCTGGGGGCCCCACACCACTCCCTGGCGCGGCCAAGGGGGGGCGCCACCCCATGGGGTGGGCCTCCTGTGGCCCCTCTCTGGATCTCTTCGAGACTCCGTGGAACCTTCGGGAATTCTAAGACGTACGGGCTTCGAATTTTCCAATTCCGAGAATATTTGCAGAACAACTTTTCCGAAACTAAAAACATCAGAAAGCAGGGAACTGGCTCTGTGGCATCTTGTCAATAGGTTAGTCCAGAAAATCGATGAAAATGACATAAAGAAGGGAGAAAGCATGTAGCAATTGGCATAATATCATCATGGAGCATCAGAAATTATAGATACGTTGGAGACGTATCAAGCATCCCCAAAGTTAGTTCCTACTCGTCCTCGAGTAGGTAAACGATAAAACAAAATAATTTCTAAGGTGACATGCTATTAACATAAACTTGATCATAAAAATGTAAAAGCATATGTAAGCTGAGATCATAGAACTTTTAACACAAACATGATAAATAGAACTTTAATAATAAAGCATAGCAATCACTTTGCATCATGAGAAGTATCTCAAATAAAAGGTCATGAATAACAATGCAAAGAAAGATATATATGTTTGTTTCAAGTCTAGAGAAAGCAGGGCAAAGTGGTATTTCGCTAGTCCTTAAGAGTGGAGCAAAACATAAATGTCAGGACACCTTCAAAGTTCATGAGGAAGACTAGATCAAATAATTTGAGAACAAATAATAACACATCATGAATCAATTAATAATGTTTCTGGGACAAATGCACATAAAACTCATAATGGCAAAAATGCTCTCTCAACTGTGCATAAAGTTAGAAGATAGAGACTCAACATAAAAGTAAAAGAAATGCCCTTCGCGGAGGGAAAGAGGGATCACTCACGTGCTAGAGATTTTTATTTTATTAAACAGAGGTATTAAAAGTTTGAAACTCCTCCCATCCATCTTTCACAAACCATGGCTAACCGAATCCTCGGGTGCCTGCCAACAATCACATAACATGCAGGAGTGTCTATATTTTGGGAGATGTATGCTAATGTCAACGAATGGTAAACAGAAAATACAGTACGTCACAAGCCAACCAGATTTCACAAGAGCAGCTCCCATATGAAGGACGCATCTGGGTAGAAGGTCATCCCTGTTTCTCTTTTGTTTACACAACTATGCTTTGACTGATAAATCAGGGGCAAAAATAGTGAAGAGATTTTGTGTGTATTAATTTAGGGCTGGGCACCCCGCTGCAATCTCTTCTATCATTTGGATAAGCGGATGAAGCCACTAGTCCAGGGTGTGAAATCCAATCAACAAGTGAGATAAAGATTCTCTATTTACGTCCTCATGAGCAAAAACGTGAATATAAAGCATGAGTAATTTTGAAGGTTTTAAAGGTAACACATGAGCAATTTACTTGGAGTGGAAGTTAAATACCACATGTAGGTAGCTATGGTGGACACAATGGAAAAAACTTGGTTTTAGGGAGTTGGATGCACAAGTAGAGCTCATACTCACTACAGGTGGAGGCTAGCAAAAGACTGGGAGTGACAAATAAGGGGGGAATAAGAGCCATAATCATGCATAGCGACATAAACATCATTAATTAAAGCATAAGCGGTATCACAATTTCAAAAACTAAATGATCATAGAGGCTATTAGTGACTGGTTCATAGTCATAAACATGGTGTGAGCATGCGCCAAGTCAACCAAATAAAACATTCAAAAGAGAATACCATAAATTTATGCTTTAATATGACAAGAACAACTCATGAATCTTTCAATGGCACCTTAAACAGTCTCAGCTATTTGAGTCTAATCATGCTACTCAATAACCACAAGGCTTTAAAACTAAAATAACATCTAGCATGGCATGAAAAAGTTCTAGCCACAGTCTATACAAGCTTCTACTTGCACCATTAAAAATTCTACTTCAAGCAGCAGTTTCTTCTCCCAACAAGCACCATACAAGACATGTTTTAACAAAAATACTCTTCATGATATAGCAAGAAAAAATGAGAGTACTCACATAACACTACTAAAACTAACATCTCTTAGATAAGAGATGCATGCAAAACAGGAGCTAAATAAATGCAGCAGCCAGACAAAAATTTAGAATACAAAGTATTCCCATGAAAAGCGGAGTGTGTCACTCTCCAATAAAAGAATGCTGAGTCCAACCAAGCTTATTGAAAAAATAAAAACAAACTGAAAGCAAATAATAAAAGACGCTCCAAGTAAAGCACATAAGATGTGACCGAATAAAAATATAGTTTCACTAGAAGTGATCTCACAATTTGTTCATGAAGAAGGGGATGCCTTGGGCATCTCCAAGCTTAGACGCTTGAGTCTTCTTGGAATTTGCTGGGATGTACCATCGGGGCATCCCCAAGTTTAGGCTTTCACTCTCCTTGATCACGTCATATCATCCTCTTCTCTTGACCCTTGAAAACTTCATTCACACCAAACTTCTCACAATCTTCATTAGCAACGTTAGTGCAATCGAAATAATAAATTCACATGGTTCAGTTTCAACACAAGCCTAACACTAATAAACACATTAGCTACTGTCACAACTTCTTTTAAAACTTTTTTCTCAAAAGAACACCAAAAGAAAGTGATTAAGATGCAAATGCAATTATTGGCAGAAATCTTTCAAAACAGGACAGGAGGTGAAGATGATTTTTTTCGAAAATCTTCTGTTGCTCAGATCAAAAAGTGGTCAACTAAGAAAAGTTGCGTATATAGCCCAGGATTACGCACAAAAAACTCAGGTCATTTTGAATTTTCTGTGATTTTATACGAATTTAACATTGGAAAACACAAATCTGTTTCCTGCGCAGAAATCTGAAATATAGTCTCAACTTTCCAATAGAGGCTTTACTTGGCTCAACAAAGACACAAAAGAAAAGATACAGCGGGGTTGCTAAGGAAATAGACAACACCCAGGTGCAAAGCATGTTGGGAACCCCAAGAGGAGGGTGTGATGAGCACAACGGTAGGAATTTCCCCTCAGTTAAGAACCAAGGTTATCAATCCAGTAGGAGAAAGAGCATCTTCGGAAGGTTGATGCCACTGACGGTGGTGATGGCGCCTCACCGGTGTCAGCAACAACGCGGAACCTGCACACAACACAACCAAAATACTTTGTCCCAGCGGTACAATGAGGTTGTGAATCTCACCGGTCTTGCTGAAAACAAAAATTAGACGTATAGTGTGGAAAATGGTGTATGCTTGCAGTAAGTAAAGAAAAGCAGTAAATTGTAGAGGTTTGTTTAAGAGTGTAGGAAAATGGACCGGGGCTCATAGGTTCACTAGTGGTGTCTCTCCATAAAAGATAGCATGCTGGGTGAACAAATTACAGCTAGGCAATTGAAAAATAGAGGTTGCACCGTAGTGCACATTCATGACATGATGACTACTATGATATTTAGTGCGGGCATTACAACAATATACATAGACCGTAATCCAACTGCATCTATGACTAATAATCCACCGTCAGGTTATCATCCGAACCCCCTTAGGTACTAAGTTGTAAACAACAGATGATCGCATTAAGCAATGTGTGTAATGTAAGCAATGATTCTACACGCGGGCACTCACACCGCTGTTTTCTCCCTAGTAGCAACAGCACATCCTCCTCTGTCACGTTTCTGTCACTCGAGCACAGGCGAGAAGGAGGCATGAACCCACTATCGAGCATAAATACTCCCTCTTGGAGTCACTAGCAACTACTTGGCCAGAGCAACCGCTAGCAACGGAAAGCATGCAAGATCACAAATAACATATGCAATAAAGACTATAATCAACTTGCCATAAGTTCAATATTCATCGGATCCTAGCAAACACAGCACATAGAATTACATAAGTACAATCTCGATCATGTTAGGCATCTCACGAGATCTAAACATTGAGGCATAGGAGGAGAATACAACCATCTAGCTACTGCTATGGACCCGTAGTCCAAGGATGAACTACTCACGCATCACTCCTGGAGGCAGGCATGGTGATGAAGAGGCCTCCGGTGATGATCTCCTCTCCGGCAGGGTGCCGGGAAACAGCTTTAGAACCCCCCTGATCTAGGGTTGACGATGACGGCGGCTGCGGAACTTTTCGGGGATATTTGATAAGGTGTTTAGGGTTTTCCTTCAGAGGGGATTAAATAGGCGAAAGGGCAAAGGCGCTGGAGCCCTGGGGGCCCCACACCACCACCCTCCCAGCCAAGGGGGCGCGCTACCCCATGGTGTGGGCCCCCTGTGGCCCCTCTCCGGGTCTCTTTGGGACCCCATGGAATCTTCAGGAATTCTAAGACTTCCGGGTTTCGAATTTTCTAATTCCGAGAATATTTCCAGAACAACTTTTCTGAAACTAAAAACAGGGAACTGACTCTGTGGCATCTTGTCAATAGGTTAGTCCAAAAAAATCGATAAAAATGACATAAAGAAGGGAGAGAACATGTAGTAATTGGCATAATATCATCATGGAGCATCAGAAATTATAGATACGTTGGAGACGTATCAGGAGTACGTAAACTTTTGTGTATCTTTATGAAAATTAATTTGAGAGGAGTGAGTATGCACTACTATATTAAAGTTCGCATGTTTCTCGTTCTCTCCGTCGTTTGAGCATCTTTGGCCTGTCTATTCTTGCCACGTTGTGGTCTGCTTCTAGCGTGTCCTCCTCCTATTGGTTGTTTGTGGTGTGTGGGTCCTTTTCTTTGCTTTCGTTTCTCTGCCTCTATCTTCCGGTGACCGGTTACCTTATTCTTTCTTTGTGTGTAGTAGTTGTTTTTTCCTTGCTGCGTGCGCTTCTGATTGGTCAGCCTTGTCCGTTTTTTCCTTTTTCTCCCCTTTCTTCTGGTTGCTTGCTTCTTCCTGGTTTCTCTCCTTTTTTCCCCTTTGTATCTATTCCGCTGAAAGTTCAATTGGTTGTTTGCGTATATTTATTTTTTCCTGGTTGTCGCGTGTTTGCTTGTCATGTTGTCCATGTTTTTGTTTTTTCTTGCATGTGGTTGGTTTTGTGTTAGGCTCTGCCGGCTTCCACGTTTATCTATGGGCTTCCATTGGTTTGATCTTTTTGTTGTTGCATGTTGCTCTCTGTTCGTTTGTATGCATGGATTCTTCATCGTCGTTGTCTCCGCCTCCGTATGGCCTTTCTTCTTCTACGAATGATGATCTCGTTGCTGCTCGCCGTCGGTCCATTCGGCTTGGTAAGCGTCCTTTGAGATATTCGTACCATGTGGACGACGTGTTGCCGCTGCTTTTTGATCCAGTGCAAGGTTTGTTCCTCTTCTTGTTTTATTTTCTTTTTGTTTCTCTTTCTTCTGTTGATTTTTTGTTTCGTTTGGTTAGCAGGATCCTCTTCTTCGTTGTCTTTGGCGACTTCGTCATCGTCGTATCGCTCTTTAGCTTTTCCGCGTCGTTCTGTTGAGTCTATAGCTGAAGCTATCTCTACAGGTGGTGTACTTTCTCGTCCTCGGCGTGCTGCTTCTAGGGGTAGCGTGCTAGGCGTGCCTCCTGGTGTGCCTCCTGTTCGTCTATTACGCTCTACGTTGATGTCGATGACTCAAGGTTTAGGTTTATTGTTGCGTTCTACCTTTGTTGTTGCTGTGTTTGTTTGTTTGTGGTTTAGCTATTTACTTGATGTTGTCTTTGTTTCAGTTTGTGGTCTTCCCTATGTGCCACCGTCGTGTGCTGCAGTCAATCGGCGGAGGCGCCGTATTGTTCGTTGTCATCGTCGTTGTATCACTCGAGGTATTTTTTCTTGCTTGTGCCATTTTATTTTTCGTCTGTGTGTTAATTTAACAAATTCTTGTCAGCTCTTCTTGTGCAGGTGCCCTTGCCTCTGAGTGATGATTTCATTGCGAATCTTAAAGGTTTGTACGTGCCTCTTTTATTTTCTTGTTTTTTGTTTGATCTTCGTATGAGCGTGTGTTGTTTGGTCTAATTATATGTTGCTGATTGTGTCATTCAGCTGCTGTGTTGGGATGTTCATACTACGGGCCTCCTCATCATACTTGTATGCACTGTGGCGCTTCTTTTTGGTATCAAGAAAGATGTAAGCGTTTGAGCAAGAAGCGATGTGTTGTTTATACTGGATGTTGTCATGGTGGCAAGGTATCTTTGAAGGCTTTCCGTTCTTGGCCTTCTCATTTGCAAGAACTCATGCGGTTTAATGGCGGTCCAGTATCTAAGAGTTTTATGAAATTGGTTCGGCAATATAATTCTATGTTTGCTTTCACTTCTCTTGGGGTGCATGTGGATCAATCAGTAAATGTGGGTGATGGCCCTTATGTTTTCAAGATATGTGGTACTGTGCACCATAAGATTGGATCTTTGATTCCTAGGGATGGCCGACGGCCTGAATTTGCTCAACTGTATGTTTATGATACTGCCAAGGAGGTGGATAATAGGATGGCTCTTTTTCGTCGTGAGATCTTACAGGAGGAAGAAGTTGATGAAGGATCTTGTTTGCCTCGGTTTTCTAATCGGCGTTCTTCTTCTTCTCACCGTTCTGTACGGCTTTCGTCTGCTCGTTCACTGGCTGCTCAACCTGATAGACATATTGTCGAGTCTCTTGTGCATATGCTTAACACCTGTGGTAATCCTTTGGTTGAGCGCTTTCGTATGGCAAGTGATAGATTGCATTCACCTGAGGCGCCTGATGTTTCTATTAGATTGTTCGGGCAGGAAGGCACTGATCATGACACGAGATATTCTCTTCCTTCTGCTTCTGAATTGGCAGCATTGATTGTTGGAGATCTTACAATTTACACATGTAGGTTTGATGTCATTGTGCAGTCAAGGATGGGTCACTTGGAGCAGGTTTCTCCGCTAAACCCTTCGTTGATGGCTTTGCAATATCCTTTGCTCTTTCCGTATGGCGACAGGGGGTATCATGTGGGCATTAAGTATTTGCAAAGTGATGATTTGCTTGCTAGTGCAAGAGATGAAGTGTCTATGTTGGAATATTATTGTTATCAATTTCATTATCGTATGAACGAGGTTAATCCGTTTATGTGTTGTGGCCGTTTATCTCAACGGGCACTTGTTGATGCCTACTCTTGTGTGGAGACGAACCGTCTCTTGTATCATCAACTTAACCAGGATAATCTGCGTTCAGAGACATATCAAGGAATTTCTGATGCTGTTGGTGAGGGCAGTTCTACAGGGAAGAATTTAGGAGTTCAGTATCTCTTGTATTCCAGTTTTACCGGTGGTCGACGATACATGGTTCTTAATTACCAGGATGGCATGGCTATTTCTCGTTGTTTTGGAGCCCTTGATCTATTTTGTACGTTTACCTGTAATCCAAAATGGCAAGAAATTCTAGATGCTCTTGCAATGGAGCCTGGTCAGTCGTATTCAGATAAACCTGATAGCAACTCTCGTGTATTTCGGTTGAAAGCAGATGAGTTTATTTCTGATATTAAAGATGGGTCTTCTTTTGGCCCTATAAGTGCCTGAAGTGTTTATGTTTTATAATGTTTGTTTTTAAATCCTCATACATTTGTTGTATTTTGTTTATTTTTAAATCATTATGCATCTATTGTATTTTGTTTCTGGGTTTACTAAAGTCTATAGGTTTTTTTCTGAAAGTTTGTTTTGGTGTTTGCAGATCTTTATGTTGTGGAATTTCAGAAGAGAGGGCTCCCTCATATTCATGTTCTCGTTTGGTTGAAAGAGAACACAGTAGATGCAACTGGTCATACGGTGGATAGATTTGTTTCTGCTGAGATACCTGACGTTCGTGTTGATCCTCTTGGTTATGCTCTTGTTGAGGACTTTATGGTTCATGGTCCTTGTGGAATCTCTAATCCTAATTTTCCATGCATGAAAAATAACACATGCTCTAAGAACTATCCGAAATCATTTAATGAAGATACATTTGTGGACGGTCTTGGTTTCCCGGTCTATCGGCGGCGGAATGATGGCCGTTTTATTATGAAAAACGGCGTTCGTGTCGATAAGACCTCGATTGTCCCTTATAATATGAAATTGTTGAAGAAATTTCAAGGCCACCTTAACATGGAGTGGTGTAATAAGTCAAATTTGCTGAAGGACTATTAACTATGCCAGCCATTTACAGATCAAACTTAAGGTACTCGAGTATAGAGTATATTTTGTGTTTTTTGAAACTCCCAGATAAGATATCGATTTATACAATTACATAGCATTGCAATTTAGAGATTCAATTTTAAGAGGCGAATTGGTGGTCGAGAGATGGACTCCAAACTATGGGTCTAACAATTATACTCTTGGTTGCTTAGTAGACTTGACCTTAACTGGTGTGCCTTGTGAATTGTGTGTGCCTTCAATGGTTGAGTTTATGGTTGGTGCATTTGGTCTCCTGCAGCAACATCATACGGTTGCTCTACCAAGAAGTCCTGTTGCGAGCCCTGAAGAAGAGGAGAATGTATACATATAATAGTGCTCTGTGTGGTGTGATGCAATTGATTTTATACCACGCAAGCTACTTCTAAACTTACTGCCACCTCATTTGGCAAATCTCCAGGAAGCATCAAAAATTGCAAATGCGGTATGTTCAGGATTGGAAATTTGTGTAGTTGCTGAATGCTTGTAAAGGAAAATATATAGAAAAAGATCTGGTGTTACATATGCTCTGTAAATATTTAATTGGAATAAAGAAGTCAGACTCATTTTTCAGCGTTGTTCTATTAAATCTATATATAAGAGAATTAAGTTTGTTGTAAAGTGTGTTAGATTTGTATGATCACATAGGAAGGTTATGTTACATGTAAAGCAGACAACATAAACGGTCATTTTTTTGCTCCTATAGGTCACTTTTATTATAAGTTGTATTGAACTCGTGTGTTCACATAAGGAGATTATGCTATATGTACAGGCAGACACAAACTGCCATTTTCCACTCCTATGGGTTATGTCCTGGCTGATATTCTATAGCAACAAGTTTGCACAAATAGATGGTATTTAATAATTCATATAATTTTCACCTACCAAGCTAAAATGTGAAGATTGCACCGTATCTATGTTACTTAATCTCACTCTGATGAGTATATGTTCAAACAAGAAACATACAAACGACATAGGGGTTTAAATTCAAGCTCATTCAGATAAATTTAAGATTAAACAGTAAACATATAGCCGGCACAGTGGTATAAACATGGAATATTCACACATGCAACATACAGTTGCTACAAACAAGAGATAAGTTCATGATTAAACAAGAAACATACAGTACGCACGGTGGTTTAAACATAGAAAATTCAGACATACAACATACAGTCGCTACAGGTAAGAGATAATGGAACTAGCGATTAAACCAGAGGTATAAACGGGCTATTATGTGGATCTACATAACACTGCAAAGGTATACACTGCCTATTATTTTCAGCAAGACATACCATCGATCTCTTAATCTCCTCCAACAGAGCCATTGTCGTTATGGCCACCATAAAAATGACCATCATCCATTAAAGCGGAAAATCAACTGCCATCAGCTAGACCGCCTACAAAGGGAAAGTAATGTGTGCGCACCGGATCACCGTCATCTTGATACTCCGGTGACAGATCACAAATAACTGGAGAACGATCCAATACCTCAGACACATGGATCAACACATGGTGCACTGGAGTTCGCTTACATACCACTAAATTTGGCGAGGGGGGAGTTGATGGATCTTCATCTGAATTACTGTCAGCCGTCTGTGTATCCGCTTGTTCGCGTGCCAACGGCACTTCGATTATAAAACTTTTAGGCACATGAGAAGGATTCTGCATCCATGCCTCTACAGAAAGAAACAACTATCTTTGGGGGGTAGCATCTTCTCTAAGTGACCGCCTAAACGATTTACGAACTGGGAAACTACGTCGAGCTCCCATGCTTGTCGTGGAAACCTCAAAGGTAAGCTTAGTAAAGTATGGAGATCTGACTCTTCTGCACCTCTTGTATCGTGCCATCGACCAAATGAGAGAGGTGCACAAACGGCGTATACATGTCTTGACATGTTAACAACGCGGGTGCAATCCTCTTCTCTGCGAACATGGATAAAAAAGTCGATAGGTGGTGCACTTACATCGACCTTCATGTCGGCACGAGCAACACCGCATTGAGCCATCAATGCTGCCAGAACGTCCTCCGGTGAAACGGGAGGCCGGCTTCCTTAAACTGTAGCTTCAACCGCTCTTCCCCACCATTCTTTCTCGAACTTTACCATTGTGTGTGTGGGAGAAAGCACCCGGTGTCCCTGCTCAGGGCGCAATTCCGGTTCACCTCTTTGCCACATCTCTTCCGGGAACTTGATGCGGCTATCCATGGAAAGAGAGCTATGAGAACCTGAGGTCAAAAGATTGGGGAATTTTAGAGATCTAGGGTTTGAGCATTTAGCATATATACTTCTCGTTATTTCTTATTCGGCCCACTTGTTTAGTATAAGTTTGATACACTATTTCTGATTCGGTCCATTTATCGGGCCTGATAAGTTTATGTAAAAGGCCTTCACTGCTTGAGTTTAATAGACCCATTAAATACACTTGTTTATCTTGTCAGTGTTGTAACGTAGAGTCGAAAATGGCCTGCTGCGAAAAGCATTTAACAAATGGGCTACCGGTAAAAAAACAAAAAAAAAGATTTCAATTAATGGGCCTACGCTGCATATAAATATAGAGATACTCTAGAGTGTTCTTATACGTGGCATCTTCCTGGTGCATCGTGTGACAGCTGTTTTAGATCAACTGACGTGTCTACGGCCTAACCACGCAGCCAACCTACTACGACCCTATGCACTTTCATTTTGCTTTCCTTCGGATTAGCATTTCCTCAAATCTATCATTTTCTTCTCCTTCAAGTGCACTTTCCGTGCAAACTTTCGAGGCCTCTTATCGTGTAAGGTAAGGTTCCCTCTTTTCCTTTTTTTACTACTTTCTTAAAATTACACGGTGCGTCCATATTTATGTACACGCTTTAATCTGTTCTTACACATGCTTCAATTTGTTCCTTAGTTTTGCTATCTTTCATTTAGTCTCAAAACTTGTTAGATAGACTAGCTCCCAAGGTGTGTATAGAATGATTTCTTATGCTTCTATCTATTGATTCAACAATATATGAAATTTAGAATGATTTTTTGTGCTTCTATCTATTGATTAAAAAGTATATGCAACCGTATAAGTACAGTTCATGCACCTATTTCTAAATATGACGCAACAATATCTTTTTTACCGTTAATTTACAAGTTGTAGCCATAATAAATAAATGCTAGGAGCATGTGTCCTCATCAATTTTTATTTTCCAACACCCCATAATGCACTTACGCTTTATATAAGATGTTTTTATTTTTTTTTCTAGGTTAAAATGCAATATACGGCACTAAAAGATGTTTCACGTCAGTCATATCGTTGGAAAATCCTTGTTCGTCTTGCACATATATGGGAATTTTGAGATCAACAAACTGGTGCCATTTTATATGAAGTGGATTTTGTAGCTATTGATCGACAGGTTGGTATTTAAAGTTTGCTACTCCTATCTCCTATAAATATTAATATTTAGCTGACATAAGTATATTCATAGGGTGGTATAATGGAAGGCTACGTTCCAAATAACAGAGTGGAGCAATTTAAAGAGCACTTAAAGGAGGGGTCTGTCTACATCATTGAACAGTTCGTGCTTTCGGATGCTAAAAGAGTATATAAATCAGTGGAGCATCCATATAGAATAAGATTTACACAACCTACTAAAATGACTGAAGTGCTAGCTGTGCCAGGGGATTTTCCACTATATGCACATGATGCAAAACCATTTGCAATTCTCTCCACACACATGAACGACAATATCATTCTGTTAGGTATAATATTATCTTTCAATTAGCTTAACTACATTAGCTACATTTAGTTTGATATGATTTTTCCCTCCTTTTCCAAAGATGTTGTTGGTTTAATTACTGGAGTAACCGACATAACCACTGACACCTCTACTCAGCAACACAAACGGCAAGTCTTCATAACAGACGACGGGTATATAATCAGCTACTTTATAAACCATAGGAAGTTTTGAAGCGCATTGAACATATAAAATTATTAGTTCTTTCATTATTTGCATGTATTTTCACAACATTAACATGTGAACATTTCAACAAATTAGTGAGTGTGCCGTTGTTACTTTGTGGGGCGACCATGCTCAAGCCTTTGAAGCAGATGAACTAGATTGCAGTCTGAACAGAAGCCTTCGATTATTCTTTTTGTAGGCATGACAGTCTCACGGTTTACAGGTACACCTTTATGCCTTTTATTTGTGTCTTATACCATTTTTAAATATAACTAGAAATAAAAATATATGGTAAATCATTTATATGCCATAGGTTTACTGGCCTTTAAAAGCACATCTGTGACAAAATGGTATATCAACATATCAATTCCAGAGATGACCGCCATTTGCGAAGCGTAAGTTATCTGATAATGGCAATGTTGAGTTACAATGGATCTATGTTGCCCACTATATTGTTTTTAAACAACTTTTGATACATGTATATTTCAGCACAATGGAACAATCGCATTATGTGGAAGAACAGGGGTCATCAAGGCCAAAAGGAGAACCCACTGCCATCACCTTAGTTGAGTTGAATTCTTGTTCTCCATATGACCGCATTGTAAGTTTTCTATATTACTAATATACAATACACTGTTGATCGAACATGTAAAAAATTATATTACGTTATGCTTTTATAAACAGGGTGACAAATTTAAAATAAATATACAGCTGCCTGAAGGCGATGGATTCAAATGTCCAAGGTGTTCTTCTTTCAAAGGAGAGCCGAGGTAAATTGTAGTGCATTTTGAACCTGTTAGATATCAGCACTACTACATTCATGTGGTTTGAATAAATTTAATGCTTAAGTGTGTATGTGCAGATATAGAGTCACATATGCTGGCATAGACAACTCTAATGAACACACCAGCGAACAAATTATCGGTCATTTTACTTTCCTCGGCCAAGCTGCGGTATCTTCAATTGGAAAGGATGAGGCTTTGCTTGTTCCCGACCCAAGAAATCCACCAGTGACTATGCCAGACTCTTTGCTTGTGCCGATTGGGAGAACATGTGTTTTTACAGTCGAACTTACTGACAATTTGTTGGATTCAGACAATCTGTGTTTCCAAGTAAATGCGAGTGAAGAAGTACGATCCGGAAATCAGACCGTTGAATTATCTATTTCCCTAGATAGTCATCCGAATACAAATATTGAAAATGCCCCATTTGAGGCAATGCCTATTCAACCAATTTCACTTGAAAAAAATGTAGTACATACACCTCCCGAAGATACACTCACACATATCGCTCATAAGTGTTTTTGTATATCATGATTGTTTCATTTATTCTCAAAAATATTTTTACTTGCTTAATGCTTATTCACTTTTTGTTACTAAATATTTTGTAGACCAAAGGGACGGGCGGGAGTAAAAAAGAGAAGTGGCAACACCTTCCCAAGGAAATGCAAAAAAAGGATGAGTCATGCACAAACCATTACGAAATAATTTATAATTTCATATATCACAAGTTTATGTCATGTCTGAAACAATGTTCCCTTGTTTCCCTCTAAAAAAATAGAAGGGGCAGCAAAACAAGTGTCACCAAACATTTAGCGTTTGATACTGACCAAGTTTCTACAGAAGTATCCAGTTATATATCCTCCCGCTCTATATTTGAATATTCTCAAAACACTATGAAGTTTTCTTACAATTTATAAACCATGCAGTTCACAAAATGACGACAACGTATAAAGTTTGCGGTGGCTCTTCGGCATGGATATCATCTCTGCTGCTAAAAAATAATTATGTCTTTTAAGACATTATCTTCAACGATGTTGTCTAAGTGACAATTATCAATAAAGTTTTCTCTCGTCAGGACAATAATCACTTTATCAATCTTTGATGAAATGTACACTTTGCCAGAATAATGTTTTCTCTACACAAGTGTCGTAATAAAGGATTGTAATAATGGATTGTCCTCTTTTGAATATAGCTTTGTTTTAAATTTATTATGCAAAATATCGTTTAATCACTATTTTTTCTCGAGGAAACAATTTGGCTAACGTTTAGACCTTAATTTCTCTATTTCCTCATTGAATAAGGATTCAATATTGCTCTAAAAAAACCTTTGATATATGGTATTACACATAGTGTATGTGTCCAAAAAACACAAAAAAACATAAAAATGTATGCGAGCAAATGAAAATACATTGTTTGTACAAAATATGTTGAATTATTCTAATCATATTCAGACAATTACTCTAATCATCTTCAGATATGCTATGGATGAACCTATAAGTTTCCTAGAAAAAATATTTATATCATATAAACTCAACAGAACTCTACTTATAGATTAAGTTTGCACACATAGACCACCATACTTTAAAATAGTAATAAAAATAAACATGTGAAAAGAAAGATAAAAAATAATTAAGAAAAAATCAAAATTATAATTATAATATATCAACTACATATTCACTCATAAAAATACCATTATGTTAAACAATTATATAACAACATAATGAAACAACTTGGCAAAAACAAGTAACAAAACTTGACATACAATTTAAATTTATGACCATTAGAAATAACTTAAGTGTATACAACCATCCTTTACAAGTCTCAGACTTATAAATATGCATTAGAAAACATACCAATGTGATCAAATTATAGCTAATTTACACATAACAAAAAGTTCTAAATGTACCAAATATGTTGCCGACTTTATTCATAGATACAACCAGCTCTTTACAAGCCTCATATGCATTACAAAACACTAGTCATCAGCCCGTGCGACTGCACGATCTAGCTATATATATTTTTGGAACTAAAATGTTATGAAATATTACTACTTCAAACATCTAATACTTACATTTTTTGGCAGCGTGAAGAATATGAGTGATCACTATTATTCTAAGTGAACTGGTAGTGCAGTGAGAGGATAGAGCCAGTGAACCTCATGGACTTGGTGCCATGTAAAGGAGGTGAATGTTTGCCGAAACCTAGTGGGAGCTTGTGCATATTGTTGGTCAATTTTGCTTCATTTTAAGGGTATTGCGTTTGATAAAAATAACTCTAACTCTTTCATGTCATCTTCGTGTCCGTCAATTAGTTGTGATCGTGGTCTATCTTGCAAGGCCTATGTTTGTAGTTAATTTCCATAAAGTATACATCTCGATATATATAGATTGTGAGTTCTTGGTACATTATTTATCATACTTGACTGAATTCTATATCCTATTATAAATTGGTTATCGGTGGAAGAAACTAACTTTGAGCATGTTGGTGGTTATGTATATACTTTCGATATAGAGGCAACAAAGTGTTCGTGTAAATAAAAAACAATTTTTAATCTATGCCAGCCTTTCCTTTACAAACTAGAGATGGGAAATACTTTACTAAAGTTACTCGGTACAAACTAAAAATTGGTATAACTCTCGCATTTTTAGTACAAAATCATATTCTGGTGATATGGAAAATGTTGCAAACTTCACTCCTAGATTTGATCTAAATAGTATGTCAATCATAAAAGACTACAGAGGAGCAAAAATAATTCCATTTAACTTCTTAAATCTTAGGAACCGATGAGGTTTCAGTTTGTATTGCTTGAAAATTACTTAAATAAAACTATTGCAAGAAAGGACTGCCCCAACTATAAAATAGGCGAGATGATGAAATTGTAGGTCTACTCTTCAGATTAATCACGGCCTTGGGAACATCTGAAGTAAGTAAAAGGCTCTCAACTAACAGCCGTCGGATCAACTCTGAGTTTCAGAGATGTAGTGTCTAAATATTCCATCATTCCGGATAAATTGCAGCTCTAAGATTTGAGGTCTTGCTACCCATTGGGTGTTTTCATGTGTATCAATCTGGTAGATACATTGGTATACCAAAATACGTAGTTAAATCCAAGGCAACTCAAAGAGATTTGTGGTACTACTACCTATGCTAAAAAATTATAATCTCGATGAATTGTCAATAATTTCATCACCTCTTGTAAAATAAAGTCGTGACCAAACACTCCATGTCATGGTTAGACTATGCCTGCAAAATTACATCAAACATCAATAATCCTTCCTAAGATATAAGTTGCTCTACTATTGAATACCTGGATATAATCCTATTATCATTCTAATTCCGAACATTTAGATCACGCTTTAGGTGGATCTGAAGATAAATGGAAAGCTGTGAAATGTGAAAACAATAGAAAATGCATTCATGTAGTGAGAAACCTGTAACATCCCAACTTTGTTAACAAGTGTTGTGGTGTTGTGTTCATCTCCTACATGCATGGAAACAAAAATTTAAACCATGTTTGAACCAATTTAAAACTTGAATTTAAATGGTTTTTGAAAATACCACAAATAGTACTTATTGTGGTTCCCAAAATCTTGTATTGGAAAATAATTCAAATACACAAAAGAAACATATGGTTAGGTTGGAAATTTCACAAGCTTTCCAAAAGTTATTTTCGCCAACTTTTATGTTTGCAAAAAGGTCCTCAAAACAATGTTTTCTTTTTTGTTTTATAAGGAAAAGGACCTTGTTGTAAAATTCCCGAGAGGCCAGGGGTTATGGAGAAAACTCCTTTGTCTTCTACCTCTCAACAGAGAGCAGCTGCGTGTCCATCCCCCCCCCCCGATGCCACCTCCTGCATGTGTGTTTGCCGCGGATGAGGACGCCTCCAGGTCGACGTCGTGATGCTTCTCATCTCTCTCCCTCTCCCTCAAGATCTTCTGTTTCTCCCTGCTTCGAGTCGAACCCAGACCCTAATCTACTGTACCGACGCCCACCGGCGAATCGCCGCCTACTCCGGTCATCTCTGCCCCAACGGAAAGCACCAGGAGGAGTGCCTCGTCCACCTTTACCTCCCCCTCCACCCTCGCTTGCCGGGAAGTCGCCACCCGCCGGGATTTCTCGTCGTCGTCCGCCATGGCCGCCGGCCTCCTTCACGTGGCGCCGTCGGTGGAGGCCCCCTCGAGCCTCACCGTCCCCTCCATTAGCTTCCTGGTAAGCTAACGGTCCTCACGGACCCCTCCGTTTCCTCTCTCACCCTCTGAAACTCCCCGTCGCCGGAACCCGTGGCCGCCGCCGCCTTTGCTCGTCGCCGGCGAGGAATCCGGCGACCATACGGTCAACCGGCGCCACCCCTAGGTCCCCCTCCACCTCCTCTTCCTCACTGCATTTAGAACAACATTTGAATCTCGTACTTTGCATTCGATTCCAAAGTATTTGATGCTAGTAGATATAGTTCACCTATATACTGCATTACCTCAATATCCTGATCCATTGCTCCTAGCCGCCATAGATTTGCTTGTGCGTATCACCAGAGCCTTATATCTGCTTCGCTTATTCATACATGTTTGTTTACCTCTGCTCCATCTGGTTGATGAATCAGAGTTGCGACAACCTAGTATGATATGATGACGTGGTGAGATGAGCATTGTGTGGTTAACATGACTAAGGCTTGGATGGGAGGCCACTTGGGAAGTGGTTGTTTGTCCTGTACTTGCCAACCCTAGGACTAAGGTCTCGCTGCGGAAACCAAGACTGAGCGTGCAACCACACGCGGGGCCTAACAGACCGCGCTCGACTAACTAACTTGTTTGGTTCTATCCGTGAGTCACGTAGTTTGGGATTTCCATCTGCGTGTGAGTCAAAAACCTTTTGGAGGTGTTTAGGGCGTGACCGGGACAAGTGATGGGCGTACATGGATCTTGATCCCGACTCACAGAACAGGTGTCGTCAGGAGGTGGCCAACTCCCTGTTGACGGGGTGGCCCTGTTTGGGTTGACTCGTGGATAGGGCTCGACAAGGTAAAGGTCGTGGCCAACCACCCTCTGCCGCGCTCCCAAGGAGCGTACATGTGGCGTTAAGAGTCGGATGGTACGTGTGGGTAAAGTGTACCACCCTGCAGGGATAAATCTTTTGGAAAGCCGTGTCCACGGTTAAGGACGACTTGGTGAATGTCGTGTGGCCATAGATAACTTGAACGTGACGTAAAAGATGTTGACAATTATTGAAGGGTGCCTCCTCAGAGATGCCGAGAGGGGTGATCCTTGTAGCAAGAGAGTTGTTGGGAAATAATGTTGGTGGATGAAAGATGATGATATCAGTAGTAGAGTAGCTTTCTCATCTGTTTTCAAAATACTCCATGAGACGTGTTATTCCTTCCTCAACTTGCAAAACAAAGATTGCTTTACACAAATCAGCCCTCATAAAACCCTTGCTGAAGATAGCAGATATATAATAGGTTAATTAAGTCTTGTTGAGTACCTCCCGTACTCAAGTTTGCTTAATTCTGGTTCAGGTGAAGATCTTTCATCGGTGGTGATTCAACATGGACATCGACGAGTAGTTAGGGGTTACCAGGTAGCGCCCTGGAATATATCGGCTGGGACGTCGCCTTATGTTGCGGCCTCTTAGGCCTTTTTGGTTTTTGTTGATTAGCAACATAATTTGCCTTCCGTTGTCTGATGTAATGTTGGGTCATGTGACCTCTTTTTGTAAAGCTATACTCTAGTAACACATGTTTAATACAGCTTCAATGTCTAGAGTGTTGCTTTGATCGGTTGTTGGTTTCGAGCTCATTGTTATACAGTTTTGGCTATGCATGCATAGTTGTCGCAGTCGAGGGGTTGTGGAGCCGATGATCCATGTCCGAGCCCGCATACCGATGTTATTCGGCCTGGGGCGAGGTAACCCCAGTAACCCTCGATTGTTGTTGCACTTTCTGGACACATAGCATCTCTGTATAGATTTGGTCTCGTTTCCTTCAGTTTCATACGATTCGTGGACGCTTTGATAAGCATAGTTGGTTATGACTAGCATGGATACAAGGAGTAGTAGACTGGGGATCTGGACTACGTGCCGATGAATCCAGTCTACCTGCCGTTGTTTGTTGCGGCCGGGGCTGGTAACCCTGAAGCCCTTGTGAGTCCATGGCTAGGAGCTCATAACAGTATGTATATCTCTGGGTCCGGGGTCGTGACAAGTCATGGTATCAGAGCAGGACCGCCTGTAGGAAAACCTTATTGCTTGGTCGATGTTGAGTCTAGTGTTTGTGAAAACTATTTGAAACTCCAAATGGATTGTGAAAAACCTTCTTAGGATTCTTTTTACTCCGTATCTGTTATCGCTCTAACTCTTGGTCACCTTACCTGTTTTGATTTGAAAAGGTTTTGCTATCTCTTCTATTCATTCAAAACCTAGGTGCCTTATTTGGCAATGACGGTTTTTACCCAAGTTGACCTAGTGTTATAGTTTCTAGAGTCGTGTGTGTTCCATACTCCGTTATCTCTTAAGCTGGGAGATTTCCTTTCCATCATAATCTCTCAGAGTTGTGTGGATTCCACATACTCCTGTTCTAAAGTCTCAAAATTCTGAACCTCGAGATTTCATTTTCATCTCGAATGTATCTGTTATCCTCTGCTCAAATACTTCTAGATCTATGTTTGTCTTCTTGGGAAGATACTCCGTGATTGCTACTCGTAGTGTCCTTCAAGGCACTCAGAGAGTAGTTATTCCTTTCTCAATGTTTTCAACCTTGGACTTGAACCGAAGGTCCCGGAATGTGCTGAATTGCGGTGAGTTGAGTCATGTGGTTTCTTAACCATGTAATGCTCACGCTACCAGTACAGGATGCTGACCTTTAACCCAAGTTCTGTTTCTTTGGATCCTGAAGAATCCGTTCTACCTCAGGATGGCTAGGTAATCTCAACTCCAATAGCCATAGGCTTTCTCTAGGAATCAAAAGGGATCATGGCAAGAATGTTCTTATGATTCCCCTATCCTTGTTCTTGACTCTTCTATACCTCTCGTTTTTACATGGGTTTTACAAATGAGTATGACCATGTGCATCATCTTGATCTTAGGAATTCTCCTGAGCATGTTCCTGTCTTCCAGATGCTCTCAAAACCTCCATCCTTTGTTTTGGAATACAAGTTGCATATGTGTATTGGATTCTTCCAATGCATTTGCTCTCGTTTTATGTCAAAACATTCCACCTTTGGATTGTCAGGAGAAACAAACTCCAGTACCTCGTTTATCTCCAGGACCAGGTCAAAGTTTTGTAATCCACAAAATAAAGAAGTTTCATTAGCTTCTGTTCTGTTCCACCTTCGAGTATCACACTCTTACATACCAAGAGGCTATGTTTAATTTCATGGCCTTATTGATGAAGTGGTGCTTTTTACACATCTTCACTTCCCCTTCCTCCAAGCTTGAATGCTTGAGTATGATGAGTCTATGCGTTAAGGTGTGTATAAGATATTCCTAGCAATTCTTATTGCTTTGAAAAATCTAAGAAACATCTGTATCCTTCTTAGCACTACTGGTCACCCAGCCTCTTTTCGAAGTTGGCTGTGTTACCAAATCCGTTCATTCCGGTGCACATTCTTGGTCAAAGAGTTAGGTTCGTACCAAAGCTCTCAAGACCATATCAGTTGCTTTGAAAAGAAAACCTCCCTTCCAAACTCCAAGACATACCGGTGGTTCGTGATATTATGGTTGTCTTCCAAGAAGTATCACCAGGTTTGTCACCTGACCGTGATGTCTAAACAAGGGGTACTTTGAACTACTCCTTTCTCCAAGGAACTCTGCTAGATATCCTGGACTAGTTGGTTGAGCTTAAACAACAACTCGGAGAGTTGAAAGACAAAAGCTCCGCCTAACTAGATCCTTTGATAAGGGATGTCTAGTTCTCCTGCTGTTGAAACAGGATAGTAGCTCCTTTGCGGAAATGCTATCACTCTACCTCTTGGTTGATTTGGGATACCGTCAGATCAAGTCCAGATTCAAGGACTATCTTTATGGTGTTTTCCACTCACGGTGTTTTGCCTGAGTACACCTTCATGTCCTTTAGTCTAACCAATATTTTGCCTTGATCACAGATCATATGAGTTCCTCTTCTTGGAGTGTTTTGATAAGTGTGTTGTCGAGCCCATCGATGACATTCCTATTTCTCCCAAGTTGCAAGAGGTTCATGCTGAACACTTGGCACTAATGTTGGAAACTTTCGAGAACCATCTTTGTTTCATTACGAAGAATGTGTTCTGGATGTTTGAAGTGACTTCCTCGAGTCCATGTGCTTCTGGTGAAAGTTGTCGCCATGGGTTCGAGTAAAGTTTTCTTGTTCCCTCGGGAATAATCCCAAGTCGGTCATGCACGTGTGGTCTATCCTTGAGATGGTAGGTTGTTACCTCCGTTTATTTGAAGAAGTTTCCATCCACACCAAGCCACTGATTGACTACTCGTGAAAGAGAAGAAGTACAAGATCTTCGTGGTCTTTGTAATCATCTTCCAACAAGGACTCTGATGTGTTCCTCCGCAAGTAAACCATGTAGGTGCAACCGTCTTTCACAAGTTGCTAATTCATGAGTTCCGCAATCTCGCTCATCTTCTTAAGTGTGACATTGTAGTCCATATCTTGAGAATCCAGCATATGTATCTCGTTGGTAACCGGTGCAATTTCTTCGCTCCAACATACCGAGCCTGAGCTATAAATCCACTAACCAGAGCTGAATCTCAAGCAACAACGATGGTTGGTGTTTTCTCAAGAGTATTGAACTAGGTCTTTTCAAAATATGGCATGGTTGATGTTGTGGTTGACACAATTAGCCAGAAGGCCCAATGTCATATCTCTTTTAATCCGTAAGAACAGCCACTCTCCGTCAGAATTCTTGTGTGGCTCATTCCAACAAGTTTCCCTCACCGTCTTTCCGAACCAAAGTTTCCCTTTCACTTGATGACCTACAGAAGGCTTGTTGTGAGCCTATTGTCTGTATGTAGAACATCAAGGAAAACTTGGAAGTTGATCTTTCCAATATCTCTCCGTTGAACCTCCAACACTTTTGTCCTAGCAGAAACAAGTTCATCATGAGAATCATCTCGTGGTGTTTTATAACCGCCATTGATCAGTTCCCCTTTTCAAGTATTTTATACTTGAAGTTATGTTCTTCTCACATATTGTGGGAATTTGTTGGTTACTTCAGCCATGGGATCTTAACCACGTGATAGATGTATTGCTACGTCTAACCCACAATAGGAAAGAGATTCCCTATTCCTTCCGGTATTCTAATCCCCGTTGGTTAACCATCCTTATGGTGTGACCAAGAATCCCTTCTTAACTATGGTGTTCCAACGTCTTTTGGTTACCCATCGTTTGCGGTGAAGTAACCTCATGATCTTTACAAGGATTTCAAGAAAGCTGTTATGGAATGGCTGGAAGTTCCGTTATCTTCCGTGTCCACTCCGAAGAGTGAACATGATTCTGTATCAACTTTTCCCAGACGCACGAATTATAGTGCTTTCTCGTGTTTTCCTCGTCTACGGATATTACTTTGTGGTATCCAACACAATCCTTCCCATCTTGGTATTCTGTTTGAAGAAACCACGATGTTACAAGTTGTTCAACCTTTCTTTTGCAAAAGGATTTAAAGTCTTGTGCAAAGCTCATATTCTAAATCCTTTCAAGAACCATCATCCATAAACTTGAAACCATCTTTTATTCACTCTGTTATCTTGATGTGTTTCATGTGTGTTAAACTCCAAAGGTTCTTTATGAACATTCATGTCATGAGTTACCCATGAGATACTCGATCTTCGTGAAGATCAATTCCTAAGAGTTTTCCCTCCTACCTAAGGGTAACCGCTGGAGATCTTCGCAAGTGCTATGGATCAACCTCTTCAAGAAGAGAACCGTAAGGTTCGAGAAGATCGTACAAAATCGGTGTTCCTTCTTTCTTCTCCTTCGAGAATCTCGGGACGAGATTCTTGTAAGGGGGTAGATTTGTAACACCCCAACTTTGTTAACAAGTGTTGTGGTGTTGTGTTCATCTCCTACATGCATGGAAACAAAAAATTTAAACCATGTTTGAACCAATTTAAAACTTGAATTTAAATGGTTTGAGAAAATACCACAAATAGTACTTATTTTGGTTCCCAAAATCTTGTATTGGAAAATAATTCAAATACACCAAAGAAACATATGGTTAGGTTGGAAATTTCACAAGCTTTCCAAAAGTTATTTTTTCCAATTTTTATGTTTGCAAAAAAGGCCTCAAAACAATGTTTTCTTTTCTGTTTTATAAGGAAAAGAACCTTGTTGTAAAATTCCCGAGAGGGCAGGGGGTTATGGAGAAAACTCCTTTGTCTTCTACCTCTGAACATAGATCAGCTGCGTGTCCATCCCCCCCCCCCCCCGATGCCACCTCCTGCATGTGTGTTTGCCGTGGATGAGGACGCCTCCAGGTCGACGTCGTGATGCTTCTCATCTCTCTGCCTCTCCCTCAAGTTCTCTCGGCTTCTCCCTGCTCCGAGTCGAACCCAAACCCTAACCTACTGTACCGACGCCCGCGGCGAATCGCAGTCTACTCCGGCCATCTCCGGCCCAACGGAAAGCACCAGGAGGAGTGCCTCGTCCACCTTTACCTCCCCCTCCACCCTCGCTTGCCGGGAAGCCGCCACCCGCCACCCGCCTGGATTTCTCGTGGCCGTCCGCCATGGCCGACGGCCTCCTCCGCGTGGCGCCGTCGATGGAGGTCCCCTCGAGCCTCACCGTCCCCTCCATTAGCTTCCTGGTGAGCTAACGGTCCGCACGGACCCCTCCGTTTCCTCTCTCTCTCCCTCTGAAACTCCCCGTCGCCGGAACCCGTGTCCGCCGCCGCCTTTGCTCGTTGCGGCGAGGAATCCGGCGACCATACGGTCAACCGGCGCCACCCCTAGGTCCCCCTCCACCTCCTCTTCCTCACTTCATATTTTGATTCAAAATTTGGGCGCTAATTTGATCGAATTTGATCTCTCTGTGAAGAACAGAGGAGGATTAGGTCATCATTGCGTCACAGTGACGTCATAAGTCCTATTTTCAGAAATCCCAGGAAATTCCAGAAAATGAGTTAATTTTGTAAATTAAATAACTATTCAAATGTTACTCAGAAATATAAAGTAACAGTATGGTTTTGTTCAGAAAATTATTCTCCATACAAATATGTAATTTTCACACATGTTTGACAAAGTCCAAAAATGAGCATTTATTTAATGTTGTTAATTCATTTAAAAATAGAAAATAAGTTTTTATTCAATAAAATTAGAAAAATAAAAGTTATATACCAAAATGCTCAAAATGACAAATGCAATCTAGTTATGATGTTTTCAAACCCATTTGAGCTTTTAAAATGGTACTTACTTTCATAATCATCCGAATTGCCCCTCTGGGGTCTATTTCGGGATAATTTCAACAAAACTTCATAACTGACATATGAACCCTAGCAACCCAACGAACATGTTTAGGGCTTTATTCCAGTGCATTAACCTGCTCATGCATACATGTTGCGCATTGCATCGATGCCATGTGTTGATTTTTATTTCTCTTTCGGTGTTGTTTCCCCCTCGGTAGAACGCAACTCCGAAGAGAAGGCCAGCAGTCCAATGGCGAATACTTTATCCTAACCGACAAGTCAAGCACTTATCCGAGAAGACATTTCTATTGGTTTTCTTATAATCAAGGCAAGCATAACCTCTTATCTGCTCATATATGCTTTAGAACAACATTTGACCCTCGTACTTTGCATTCGATTCCAAAGTATTTGATGCTAGTAGATATAGTTCACATATATACTGCATTACCTCAATATCCTGATACACTGCTCCTAGCCGCCATAGATTTGCTTGTGCGCATCGTCAGAGCCTCATATCTGCTTCGCTTAGTCATACATGTTTGTTTACGTCTGCTCCATCCGGTTGATGAATCAAATCTGCGACAACCTAGTATGATATGATGACGTGGTGAGATGAACATTGTGTGGTTAACATGACTAAGGCTTGGATGGGAGGCCACTTGTGAAGTGGTTGTTTGTGCTGTACTTGCCAACCCTATGACTAAGGTCTCGCCGCGGAAACCAAGACTGAGCGTGCAACCACACGCGGGGCTTAACAGACCGCGCTCGACTAACTAACTTGTTTGGTTCTATCCGTGAGTCACGTAGTTTGGGATTTCCATCTGCGTGTGAGTCAAAAACCTTTTGGAGGTGTTTAGGGTGTGACCGGGACAAGTGATGGACGTACACGGATCTTGATCCCGACTCACAGAACAGGTGCCTTCAGGAGGTGGCCAACTCCCTGTTGACGGGGTGGCCCTGTTTGGGTTGACTCATGGATAAGGCTCAACAAGGTAAAGGTCGTGGCCAACCACCCTCTGCCGCGCTCCCAAGGAGCATACTTGTGGCGTTAAGAGTCGGATGGTATGTGTGGGTAAAGTGTACCACCCTGCAGGGATAAATCTTTCGGAAAGCCGTGTCCACGGTTAAGGACGACTTGGTGAATGTCGTGTGGCCATAGATAACTTGAACGTGACGTAAAAGATGTTGACAATGATTGAAGGGTGACTCCTCGGAGATGCCGAGAGGGGTGATCCTTGTAGCAAGAGAGTTGTTGGGAAATGATGTTGGTGGATGAAAGATGATGATATCAGTAGTACAGTAGCTTTCTCATCTATTTTCAAAATACTCCATGAGACGTACTATTCCTTCCTCTACTTGCAAAACAAAGATTGCTTTACGCAAATCAGCCCTCATAAAACCCTTTCTGAAGATACCAGATATATAATAGGTTAATTAAGTCTTGTTGAGTACCTCACGTACTCAAGTTTGCTTAATTCTGGTTCAGGTGAAGATCTTTCATCGGTGGTGATTCAACATGGACATCGACGAGTAGTTAGGGGTTCCCAGGTAGCAGCCTGGAATCTATGGGCTGGGACGTCGTCTTATGTTGCGGCCTCTTAGTCCTTTTTGGTTCTTGTTGATTAGCAACATAATTTGACTTCCGTTGTCTGATGTAATGTTGGGTCATGTGACCTCTGTTTGTAAAGCTAGACTCTAGTAACACATGTTTAATACAGCTTCAATGTCTAGAGTGTTGCTTTGATTGGTTGTTGGTTTCGAGCTCATTGTTATACAGTTTTGGCTATGCCTGCATAGTTGTTGCAGTCGAGGGGTTGTGGAGCCGATGATCCATGTCCGAGCCCGCCTGCCGATGTGATTTGGCCTGGGGCGAGGTAACCCCAGTAACCCTCGATTGTTGTTGCACTTTCTGGACACATAGCATCTCTGTATAGCTTTGGTCCCGTTTCCTTCAGTTTCATACGATTCGTGGACGCTTTGATATGCATAGTTGGTTATGACTAGCATGGATACAAGGAGTAGTAGACTGGGGATCTGGACTACGTGTCGATGAATCCAGTCTGACTGCCGTTATTTGTTGCGGCCGGGGCTGGTAACCCTGAATCACTTGTGAGTCCATGGCTAGGAGCACATAACAGTATGTATATCTCTGGGTCCGGGGTCGTGACAAAACCCTTTCTACTAAATTTGTTCCAAAGCTTAGTTTCTACCCGATCATTAGTCTTTCATTGCTGAGTTAACACCTTAGTACGTCTTCAAACACCAAGACAAATGAAATCTAGCTTTCTTTTATTTCCCCTTTTGAGAATCGACATCCATCTATACCATATGATGTGATATTATGTTTTAGTCCCCTCCTGCAGTAATTCTATAGTGTGGGTTGACTGGATAGCTCCACGACACTTTAGTCATCAAAATAGTTTATAGGACAACATTGAAAAATAGAAAGTTCTATCTAGAAACAGACATTCCTAGATATCAGCTTATAAGCGCAACGATGCATGTAATTATTTATGAGGTAGACTACTATGTTGCAATAGCAGATCATATGCTTAACTCATGGACAAAAGAAAGGAGAGTTTCTTCATTTGTCTGCCATTACGTCAAATCTATCAAATTGAACACAATTTCTTTCTCAGTAAAGAGCCATGATCATTTAGGCATACAAATTAAGTATAATAGTATAGTGACTCAGAAAATCTCGAAAGTCCTTTTCATGCTTACAATCCTGTATGCTCAAATGTTTGCCAAATAATTAGTTACCAAAACAAATATGCATGCTTTTAGGAGATACATCAACTGCCATCATATAGTAAGATATCAATGCATACACGATTGAACCAATTTAAATTCACCGGGCATGCACTACTATACTGCAAAGGTTGGAAATGTTAAAATTTTAATCCTTGCTTTCCCATGCCGGTAATTTGGGAGTTGTTCTATTAAACTTCCCAGTTACTACCAAGAGATATTGATACCTTTAAATAATATAGTCAATTAATGCTATCAACAACGTCATGTCTCATGGAGAGAAAAAGAAAGATATAAAATATAAAAACCACCTGTACAGAAAAAATGAACGTAGCCATAACAAATTGAGAGACACAACTTCACATCAGTTGAGGAGAGAGATGACTTGAGGTGAGTATATCAACCACACCAATGAAAATGCTGCTGCTAGCTGTGGCTATCGTTTCTCTCGAAGACAGCATCACGGCATCCCTAGTAGCAGTCATGAACGTATTGTGTATATCTTTTTGCAGTTTCAACATGAGAATTACTTAATCAGATATCCATATGATTGAAAATTTTGGCAAGCCAGAGATAAAACATGGGTGCAATGGTATATAGCATGAGACCAAACCTTGTAGAGATTGTGCTGCCCCATCATTATGAATTTCATTCTCTCTCTCCTGGCCCAAATCTAGTTATGTATGCGCCTGCACATCACTTTTAAAATACAACCGGTTGTCTTACCTGTACCAATAAGAACAAAATAAACAGTTAAGAAATACCACAGATGAGCTGAGCAACTTTGATTGACAACGAATAATAATCTTGGTAGAATTTTCTGAAATTTAAAACAAAAATAACTCAGGAAACCTAATATTAAACGGGAGAAAAAAGTGGAGCTCCTTTGATTTATACCTGAATTTCAGGCTGAGAAAGAAGGGCATGTTCTTTGTGATTCAGATGTGCGACGAAGACATACCTCGCTGCTGGGCAATATACTCGGTGTTTACATATGAGCGGGTTAGACATGTATTTGGTCAGTATGTGATAAGATAAAACCAATGAAGTTGCTTGAATAGATAGTGTTTAGAATCTCAGGATAACTATTCCTTGTATCCCGCATTACTTCGAATTTCTATCTGAAACAGAAGTACATAAAGCTAAATTTCAGAGGGTCCTTACATACGTCGCATCTTTAATTCAGATATCTCAGCGATCGACTCAGACGTCACGGCTTTGACCCTGGAAGCCGTTGATGCCATGCATTTTTTTTTCTTAATGCGATGAACAATGAAGTCCTAATAAATTTGGAAGCTTAGCGTGAGGCCAGTCTAAACTTTTAGTTTACATTCCTGATTCTTGACACTGGCCATCATAATGTATTTAGGCATGAAAACTTTTCATCTCCAATGTATTGATAAAAGGTCCAGTACAATCTCGTAGAGGACGCGATATGACAGTACAGGAGATGTCAGCTGCAACATGGCACATTCAGTAATAGGTGTAAGAAAATAAGTGTTGTCGATAAACTATGTGATAATTTGTATCTTTGTTCTATCTTCTAAGTGGAGAGTTGTGGCATTACAGTCCACGTACTGGAGTACTGGGACTTAAATACTGCTGGTAAATCATTATGTAGAAGATACAACAACTTCTGCACTATGATCTTTATCCTCCTCCCTCTCGGCAAGAATAATCAAGTCCTGTAGTTCAACTATATGCCATGAATAACAAAACAAATTGAGTATAATTGAATGATATTAACAAATGTACCTTTACAGTCTTCAGTTCATATGAATCTCTTTAATTCACATGATTTATCATAATTTATTTGTCTTTCCTTCTACTTTCTACATAACCACAACCTATTATCAGTGGTTGTGATAAATTTTGAAACCAAAAGGTCATATTTGTTTAGATATAGGGATAATTGTACTATGCTACAATTAAAATGAAGCTGAAGCATGAAACCTAACAATTTTGTGTTTGTGCAACTTCTGCACTGCGATCTTTATCCTTTTTTTCTCTCGTCAAGAACAATACAGTCCCGTAGTTTAGCTATATGCCATGAATAACAAAAAAGCTGACAAACTGAATGATAGTAACTAATGGACGTTTACAACTACCTATTTGCTAGAGGAAATTGTGTGGAATCCCTGCTCGCCAGAAGCAGGAAAAGGTGAACTGGGAAAAATTATAATTAGAAGGCAATAGTTTCCTGGGATTTAGGTGCAATCGTTGCTGACCTGATGAAGAACAACCTATGTTCAGTCAGATAAAATCGTTAATGCCTAGAAAAATAACGTAAACTGTGGAATAATTAAATTATAAGGGGTGAATTACAGAAGAATTTAATTCTTCTGCATATACATTACTACAGGAGGAGGAAGGATATGGTGGGACAACAGAGGTCAAATCCTGCCTACGATTCATATCAAAATATTACTCCCTCCGTTCCACAATATAAGATGTTTTAGACTTTTTCCACATTCACATATATACACATGTATCTAGACACATTTTAATGTATATGTACACTCACTTTAATGTGTATCTAGACAATATGTGAAATAGGTAAAACATCTTATATTATGGAACGGAGGGAGTACATGCTAGCGTGAATGAGCGCCAGTTGCACCTTGCAGGTCCCATCGTTGTTCACCATCCTCCTCTTTGTTGCCTCTGCTGTCGCATCAATCACACCGCTGCTTGTATGTAACAACGATGGTAGGAGCAACAGGTCCGGCGACGGCGTGTAGACAGTATGTGGTGTGAGCGCCGGAGCGACGGTTTGATGATGGAGGAACGGTGCAAAATCAGAGGATGAAGCTTGCATCTAGGGCGTTGACGACCATCGAGGAAACGTGGCGTTGAAGTCCAGGCGGCGGCGGAGGTGTTATTTGGGAATCTAGGAGGTTTAGGGCATGTGACGGAGAGTAAGAATTCCACGTTTTCTTCTACATTGTCGTGCACCTTTGTGGACTTTGTTTGCGTCATTTTTTTTATTTTGGCATTGACGTGCAGTTTTGTGGAGTCCGTGTGCGCGGGTACGCATAATTAATCTGACGGTTTGAGATGGATCATTGGCTGATCCTACGGATGATTCTATTTACTTCGTGAGAGTTAACGTGGAGGCTTTTACGGTGCCTCCAATTAGTAAATATAAGATACTAATGTGATCAAATTATAGCTAATTTACACATAACAAAAAGTTCTAAATGTATGAAATATGCTGCCAACTTTATTCATTGATACAACCAACTCTTTACAAGCCTCAGAATAGACTACATGCCTCTGGTACAAACAACCCTTCTAAAAGCTTTCTTTCCTTCCACCAGAGCAAGCTTCGCATGTGTTCTAAGCATGGTAGTACAAGAAACTATTTGATTTACATCTATTGCCAACCCACCAAATCCATCATTAGAATACATAGACAAACACATTGGTACTGACATGTTATACACTGAATCTGCAAACTCGAGACTGTAGGCCCAACCATTCGCAAACGATCTCACTAGATCTTTCAACAACACGACTTCTTCCATAAGTCTATCCACACGATTCTGCAAATATATTTTCTCTCGTTCATACTCCTTCTTGATTTCCCAATTCATATCGTCGACTTCGAATTTAAATTACTTTTTCAGAGAGAAAATCAAATCTTCTGCAGCTTTCTCTGATGCCATAGATTGTGTGCCAAAAAACACATGTCTTGAACCAGATAACTCAATAATTTGTTCAGTTCCTCGTGGTATTTCTACTTTAATGTGGATAAATACCCATTAACGATGCTATCACGGTCATGCACCTTTATTCTTCCATTAAGCTGTCTTATGAGGTCATCTAATATTCCAAATCGAGAAATCCTCATGACATCTATATTCTCTATAAAAAAAAGGTAAAGTTACACAACTAAAACTGCAAAGCAACTAAAAATATTCATTTTATCTACATAATAGACATACAACTGTAAGCTCGTATATAACTTACCGTTTTTCCCCCACTGGTAGAAGCTATCTAGCTATGCGGACAGATCTTCTTCCCTATGGTCATAAGAAAACTCACGACTGCTCATCACGAATTCACTAGGAGCAACAGAAGGCGAATAAAGTAGAGAACAACGAATGAAAGCAAAATGAAAAAAATCTAGATCTGTACGCTCAACACACCGATGGATAGCAGGTGGAAGCATAAGCTTATATAGACATAGCAATTAAACAAAAGATAAAGGAAGGGTCAGCCTTTAGCCATGTAGTGTGTCAACTTGGTAACACGTTGCTTCATTCCGAACGAGTCGCAGCCCACGCGTGAGGTCGGCAAGCAGCTGATTTTTTATTCTTCGATCTACAGGAAAATATACTGCCCTCATATACATACACAAAAAAATATATTACCTATATAATTTTGCACTTCTCTTTTATTACTTGATTCTTCTCTAATTTTTGAAACTATAAATAGAAGACATCTTCCAGATATGGGTAGCCTATTACAAAAATGCTTAGATCTTAACAAAAATTAAAATTACAAAAAATTGTTCATTCATATGAAGTACTCAGATTAGAAAACCATTTAAACGTTTTTGGAAAAACTTATAGAACTTGAAATGGATAACTATAGAAAATTTGGAAACAAATAGTCTTAAGAATAATGATTTTTTACAATAAAAAATTTCTCTAAAGAAACAAGTAGACCACAAGAAAAAAGATTCCCAGATGCAGAAACAAATAGTCTTAAGAATAATGATTTATTACAATAAAAAAATTCTCTAAAGAAACAAGTAGACCACAAGAAAAAGATTCCCAGATGCAGAAAAATATATTTGAAAAATACTTAGATTTTAGTGAATATTGGAATTACAAAAAATTGATCATACATACAAACTACTATTTGAAAACCATTTAGATATTTTTAAGGAAAATTAGTAAAACTTCAAATGAATAACTACATAAAAGTAGAACAAAAAAAAGAACTTTGCAGGTAAAGAAAAACATATTAAAAAATGCTTAAATTGTACTAAATATTGAAACTACAAAAAATAGTTCACAAATACAAACTATTTACATTAAAAAAATCACTTAAATATTTTTTTTAAAATTATAGAACTTGAAATGAATAACTAAATAAAACTTAAAATGAATAATCTTAAGAATAACGATTTTCCACAGTAAACAATTTCTTTAAAGAAATAAATAACATAAAAAAACAAAGTAAATAAAATAAAGAAACCTAACCTAAAAATGGGCCCATCGTAGGATAAAACATAACGAAGGCCGGCCTTTCTTTCCTCGGCCCAGTTCATTTCATTGTATAAAAAAAAATCATGCGTGCTTTCAAGGCCCATATATGACCTACAACGTAGAACCACACATGTACCGGAAAGACAACTAGATTAAAACGAATATAATTATAAACCCTATCACCTAACAAGCCCAGTATACGGCAACTCACGGCAAACACATCATCTTTATCACAACCCACTATGCATTACTGCTACGGCTAAATATAGAAGTAAAAGAAAACAAGCGACACAGCGGTAGTTACATGTCGGCCATGCAAGTTCGGAGCGATCGCTCGGGTACACGTACTCTTCCCTCGCATTACAGGTATGGCATGTGGCAGCAACTACCGAACACGGTTGTGTCGCCAGCAATACCCACATCACTCGGTGTTGACTGCCAAGGGATACACTGTAGACGACACACTCCAGAGCATAACGTCTATCTCTACTATTTGTATAAAGATAAGTCTCCCAAATCAACTTTCCACTACCGAAGCAGCGCCATTTCGGAAAAGTACGATGCCCCGTTCTCGACGTCAACAGCAGCAACGATCATCATCAGAGATTAACGACGATGGACAGGTTCGTGTAGATTCCAAACATCCAGTACTATGTTCTTCTCTCGGATAATCGCGTGAAATATGCAATAGAGATATTTCTTTATTTCACAATAGGCCACTCTTAACATCACCGCTACTCTATATTCCACATTCATCATAAATCGACTATGTTCTTCTCTCGGATAATCACATCAAATATGGAGTAGAGATATTTCTTTGCTTCACAATAGGGTACTCTCGACATCACCGCTACTCTACATTCCACATTCACCACAAATTGAAAAAATTCGATTCTAGAATGCACGTAGAGTCTAGATCCCAAATGTTTGATCTTTTGTACTCAATTTATTATGAACACGTGCAAATCAAGCCCTTCATTGTACTGTACACGGATTAGGCCATAAATAAAACCATTAATCATGCAAGATTAGCATTTTACATTTGAACAAATATGTTGCCACTTGAAATTTTATAAGCTTTTAAACAAAATACTGCTGACCAAGAAAGCACCTACCTCTTAACACACATCCGATAAAAATCAAAACTAGAGCTCAACAAAACAACAAAATAAGGCATGACAAAAAAAAGAAAAAAATACATGCTTTACATTCTTTCTTCCGACACAAAGTAGTACACGTTATGGTGTAAAATTAATATCGAAAAAATGGACAACAAATTGTTCTTTAAACTATATTTTTCCACTTTATCTATTAGTGCATATTATATAGAACGTTAATAATAGATTGATTTATAAACAGATTGTGCCATAAAACACGGGGTCCATGATGCACCAGCCAAGTGAACAAGAGATCACAAATACAACCCAAGAAGAGAACAACACTGCGGCTCGTTTTTTCAATTTCTTGGGCCTTCCATCCTCAGCCCAGCACACTGAAGCAGTGACTGTAACTGACAGGCCCATATCAGAAATGGCGAGCCAAGCCCAGCAGTATATCAGCGAAAGGCCGACAGCCCAGAAACAGAATGCGCAACAACCGAGAGCCCAACAACCGATAGAGCGAAATGTTGCCCCCCGATTAGAAGCAGAATTGGCTCCAGAATCAGCAACTCGGAGATCAAATCTTTCTTTTTCTTTTGGGAATGCAATACAACACTCCTTTACAAGGATATCAACTAAACAACAGTACCATGTGAGAATCAAGAGAAGAGATACAAGCAGAACAAGCAGACCCAAAAGGCAAAAAACCTGCCAAAGATGACCAACTATCTACCGGGTATAGAAGCTCACTACTACCAGAGAATTGGCCATACGGGTTGCCAATGGAAAGCTTGTATCAGCAAGAAGAGGCGAGCAAGTTTGCACACCAGGCTGCTACAGACATGTGGGCACAACAGAGTGATTCCATTCAGGCTGCCATCACACAGCAACAAAGCTACTTCCTTGAGAGAGCAGGGACATCACAACTCAATCTGAATATGTTACCACAGCACCAACCATCTGGAGAAACAATTCAGCAACAGAGACCCATCCATGAGTATTATCAGACCAGTCTGCAAGGTCACGACACAACTACTCCGAGAGACAGAGCGAATGCTTACACTGCAATGTCTATGGTAAATTCATTCATTTCAATTCATGATGAAATAAATATCATCCCTCTTTCTTGCCTTTCTAATTACTAATTAAACCACGAGATATTTGCATGGGACATACATGAACTTGTCAAGGGGGGCAAATACATACATAAACTTGCAAATGTGCACTAACACATACAAGAACTTGTCAAGTTGGAGCAAAGAACTACAAAACTGTCCTAATGACGCCACATAAGCTGCCACGTAGGATGTTTTTTTTTTGCCGAAAACCCCCTGCGAGTAGGTAGTTGTCACAGATTGGTTTGTTGTCACGACAGACACGATTTCTTTGCAAAAACCCACCTGGACTTATCCCTCCCGACCAAAATCCCCTGGGCATCAATTCCCCATTCTCCCCGACATAACCCTAGAGGCATTGGAGGCGACCGAGGTGAACGGCGGCGGGGGCAGGAGCTCGACGACGGTGATGTCTTTTTCCACTGGTGCTTCCGCTCCTGGATTCCGTCGGGCGAGTGGGAGGAGGGATGGTGGCAGCGATTCGCGGTCCCCTGTCCCGTACAGAGAGGGCGCCATGGACTATGAGCCGGCGCTGTTTTGCCGCTGCAACCAGCGGAGGAAGGTGCCGAGATGGATAAGCTGGAGCAAGATGAACCCTGGCAGGCGGTACTACGCCTGCGTGGACGCTATGGTGAGCTCTCTACTCTGCTCTCCCCTCTCTGCTCTGTCTGTTATTCTTGTGGATGAAAAGGGTGTTGATTTTGTTTGTAACAGCAAGGTGGTTGCGGCTTTGTGAAGTGGCATGATGGAGAATTGCCCAAGTTCTTTAGTGATTTGATTGGAGACTTGCGCGATGAAGTTTGGAGGCTTAGAGGTCAAGGCAGTGTAGCTGGCAATGAGGATTTCATGGGTGATTTTGTGCATGAAGCTCTAGGTCTTAGAGGCAATGTGGATGGTCCAGTTCTTGCAGGCAATGTGCAGGATGTTCAGACTCTAGAAGATCAGTTGAAGCTGCAGAATGCAGAGATTAATGCACTTAAGTAAAATAATAATAATGTGATGATGTTGTTTGTTGTCTTTGTTGTAGGATTAGTGTTAGGGAAAATGCTTTTGCATTGAGCTGGTCTGTTGCTGTGAAAGATGTATTGTGCTGGTCTGTTGCATTGAGCTGGTCTGTTGCTCTGAAAGATGTACTTCTGGTTGTTAGTTATGTGAGAGAATTGTGCTAGCCTGTTGTTTGTTATGTGAGATGCATTTCAATTTGAACAATTGCCATATTCAAATGTGGTTGTGCAAGTATGCATTCAACTGTTATATGTTTGTTTGGACTGAGTATTGTTGAACTGTATTGAATTTTGTTGAACATAGGCCTTGTAAGCCACTTGTGAGCGCTATGGAGAGAGCAAGTTGAGGTGGACCCACTTGTCAGCGAAATAGAATGCCAACTGGCCACCCACGCACACCTCTCCCCTCTTAACTGCATCCACCCACTCTCTCTCACATACACCCATTTCTCCTCAGTCACTTCACTTCTTTGTCCCCTTCTCACTTTTTTCACCGGAGAAACCAAAAAACAACCGCCGGATCGAGTTGCCAAGAAGCATCCAGGTAATGTGCATTTGTAATATGCTTCATTTGCTTGATGTTGAGCCTTTTTCTTGGACCTTTCCTCCTCTTCAAATGATAGCAGTGCAGAGAGCATTGACTTTTCATGTTCAGTCTGCCAGATGTATGTATTTGCTCTCACCGCGCAAGTTTATTTATATACGGTGCTAATATCTCTTAAACCACTAACATTTACTCCCACCGTTCAACAATAGATGACTTGCATTTGTCTACATATGGATGTATCTAGACACTAAAATATGTCTAGATACATCTATATCTAGATATGTGAAAGTCATCTATTGTTGAATGGAGGGAGTATTTGCAGACCCCAGATTCAGGATATGTGCCGTTAAAAACTAAAGTTTGATCGGTATGAAAAAATCAAACAAATCATGAATCGTGGTTCCGGATATTCGATTTCCCGGAATTCGGCGCAGACCCCGCACGCGACGTCTAAACCGGTCCCCGGTAATCGCAGGGTCGACCGAAGTGGACACGCAGCGTCGCCTCTCCGCCGCGCCGTACGCCGAGATGAGCCTATCCCATCACCGCCTCCACCTCACGCCGGCAGCGCCGCCGGCGGGGGAGCCCTACTACATGTACGCGCCCCACCTGCACCCGGACCCGCAGAGGCAGGGCGTTGTCACGCTCTTCGTCGCCGGCCTCCCCGACGACGTGAAGCCCCGCGAGATCCACAACCTCTTCTCCCGCCGCCCCGGCTTCGACCAGTGCCTCCTCGAGTACACCGGCCGCGGCAACCAGGTCAGCTCCCCTAATTCTCGGTTCCTCTCGCGTGCTCATCACTGAAACTAAACCCTCGCTCAGGCAGAAGGGAGAATTAACTCTTCGATTGGGCTGTTTTACGCTGTGCTATCTGCGCTCGAATGTGTAATTAGGGTAGACTGGGACGAAATCTACAGGCGCTGTAGCGATGAGAAGACACAATTTCTTCTCCTCTGGCTGGGTCTATGTTTACATTATTATTCCTATGCTGCAGGCTGTTGCCTCTGAATTATTATTCCTATGCTGCAGGCTGTTGCCTTCGTGTCATTCTTCACACATCATGAGGCCATGGCAGCAATGGCTTCGTTAAATGTGAGTACTCAATTTCCTTCTGCATTTTTCCTGTTTATGTCAGTAGAGTTTTGTCAGTGCTAATGTGGATATGAAATATAGCAGCAGATCTTAATGCAGTTAACTAAAGAGTAGCTTAGTCACTATTAAAACCCATACTCCGAGTAACGGATTCACAGTGTCTGTTGTGTAAAAGGTGCTTGATATGCATCCATAGGTTGAAATTCAGTGTCGAAATCATGTACCAATAGCTACTTTTTGGCCTCTTCATAGTAGTATATCAAGTCAGTGGAATTTGAAAGAGAAATCTAATCTTGATCCGGTTATGTGGAATCAAAACCCAAAGACTGGACTTACATAAATGTGTTATAGAAAAAATTGCATTCTTTTACTTGCCAAATCTCAACCATATGAGTAGGCAAAAAGGTTTACACATGTCTTTAACTTATACAGTGCAAGTTGAATGGATTCAACAGTAGCAAGAAATTATCTACCTACTGGCTCATAAATCTTAGGTTCTGGCTTCATAGTTTTGATCACTTGATTGTCATTATCACTGATTTCATATTGTGTTCTGTTTTAGGGTTCTGTTTTTGATCCCGAGACTGGTGATTGTTTGCATGTTGAGTTAGCTAAGTCGAATTCACGCAAACGTCACGGAGGTGTACATTATCGCTTATTTTTTTAATCAATCAGTTCCCCTTATCAAGATACTATTGAAAACTTTCACACCATTCAGTTGATTACATTTTTCATGCTAGGTGGTGGTGATGTCTACAGAGTTATTGACAAGCGAGTACATAGAACAGAGGAAAATTCTGACAATGACAACATCCGTGATGGTGATGATGATGTATCGGGCGATGGTGATGGTAATGATCATACTTTATGAAAATCTCACATCTGTAAGGGAGTTGGTCCTCAACTCCGCTTAGCTATCATTCCTACTACCGCGTCTAAAAGTTTGCTTTCGTATTTAACTTGTTGCAAGTGAAACTAAGAAGACACAATTTCTGTTCAATGATGTCTTCTGTTTACTTCCTTTTCTTTTTATTTATGACTTGTGCTATCTTCCATATCTCGAGGAGTAAAATTTAAGTTTTAACACTAACTTTTGATCGTCGATTACTTTGAGAGCTGCCTCTTCATTTTATTTTCTCTATAATTATTTGAGTTGATGTAATGAAATAACTAAGAGCATTGGCATGCTACCAGCATTAAGAGTTTGCACGCGGTATGTCGCCATTATGAAATAGTTATGTAGTTGGATGACTTTGCATACACATATAGATATAAGTAATGCATTTTGCAGTGGGATTTCTCAAGGCACTGTCACTACAACATAATATGTATCTCACCTGCACTTTCTCGTCGTTGTTCGCGCCATAAATTCAGGGCAGGATGGATCTGATGAACCATCGGACACAGAAAATGATAATTCCAGCGACAAGAACGAGCTACCCGCGGATCAAAGGTTGACAAGCACTTCTCATTACTCTTAGTTGGAGTTCACTCTCTTCCTTAATTTGGCACTCACCTTAATAAACGCTAGAGCTAGTGAGCCACTTCTCTTGTGCATGGATTTTTTAATGATAGATGATTTTCCTTTGATGGACAGTGGTGAACCAGGGACAAAGCAGCAGAAAAGGCATTCTTCTTCAAATGTGAGTTACATGTCATAGTTTCACTTTATCACACTTCTACCTTGTACCCTTGTTGTAATACAAATGTACACTTTGTAGTTTTGTGATACAAAGCAAGCAGCTGTGCATGCTTCTGTAGCCTGATTTGTCACATTATATATTGTTTTTTGAAGGGACATGATGTTATTTGTGTTTATGCTCATTTTTCTTTTGTTGCAATGTGGATATTGCATGTCTTGAAGAATCATGTAGTCAAAGTAGCTCAATTTATGTACCAAGCTGAAAAAGGGGTGTATCTCTACGAACCGTGTTATTTTCAACTTGTTTTCTGAAATGTTTTAAACTTCTTAAGTGCGCAGGTGCACTATTTAATAATGGGTGCATCTAAATTTATGATCGTAGAAGTAGATTCAATTATCCATGCGAGTGTTCCTTTTGTTATTTTAAATTTCTTATGATGTGGCATTGCTCGTACAGGATCAACCAGACAAATCTTCAGCTGAAATACCACCTTGCTCTACTTTATTTCTTTCAAATTTAGGACAAACATGCACAGAAGAGGAGCTAGAGGAACTTTTGTCGAAGTATGTTTCTTATATTCTACTAATATATTCATTAAAGTGAAGTTGTAGCAATTTTTTTTTTTGATGGTCATTGCTTATTGTTGGCAAGGCAACCTGGATTTCATGTGCTTAAAATGCGTCGCCGTGGTGGACTGCCTGCAGCATTTGCTGATTTTACGGTATGTCTACCTTTTGTTTATGCTTAGTTATGTTATTATACCTGTCCTTTGGAGATGCTATAGATGGCGGATCTGTCCTTACAGTTTAGAATATGAACTTGATACGACCAAAATGCACATCACCTGTTGTTTTTGAGTTGCACATCAGTTAGTATTGTCTTTTTAACTTCATCACAAGGTTCAGCAGAGCAGATTAGGTTTCCAAAACGTTTGCATTTTTAGTGATATATATAATTTGGCATAATCGGATGGATGGCGTACTATTTTGTACTTGTAATTATTAAAAATATAATGAGATGCAAGTCCGACGTACGAATAATATTCGATATGAAAAATCTCTATATTTCTTTGCATATATTAGTGGTCCAAGTTTAAAAGGTTTTTTCTGATATCTAGAATAGGAGAGGGGCTTCTCCTCGGTTTTCATAGCTGTTCTTTTCTGAGACATGGCCTCATTGTGCAGGACATCGAGTCCTCTACAGCTGCTATGGATAGCCTCCAAGGCACCACCCTGTCTTCTTCTGATGCTGATGGTTTGCACATCGAGTATCCTTAATTCTTTCTTGTTCAAGACACAGCATGTTTTTTTAGTTTAAGTGTTGTTTGTCGATTTGTTTTAATACCCTAAGGCCCATAACACATTTCACCATAGAGGATCATTTTATCTTTTACAGTAGCTTGTTTGGTAAGTTTGACCTGTCTTACGCCCCCCTCCAAGTTAACGTATCTTCTAATGATTTTTACTCGTTCAGTTTTTAGGTTTGCAGACTTTGTAGGGTAGGTTGGTTCAGTTTGCATCCTCCACACAATACCAGCGCATACTTGTCTGGTTCTGTCCGTGTTATGCCCACAACACACTTTGTTGCATTCTAGTATGTTGATGGCGTTAGAACTGGTATTTCCATTGTGGCAATGGAAATATTCTTTGTTTTACCAGTTTTCATCATATTTTTGGTCTAGCAAGCAAGTGGTTGTCACTAGATTTGGAAGTCATCATTGCAGATCCTTGTTTCCTTTAACTATAGCCTCAGGTACGCAAGGTCGAAGATGAGGAAGGGCTAGCTCGCAATAGCTGTTGTTCTTGGATTAGCGTGACCCCAAACTATGTGCTGCAAGCTATCATTGGGCGCCCCTGCACATGTAACTGCCTGCTTGGCTGTAGCATCTGGAGTTTAGTTTGTATTCTGTATCTAAGTATACGGGAACTAGGAGATATGCATTTGTTCTGTAGCAGATACATAGATTTCGTCCAATCTTGCTATTTCGCTGTTTAGTTGCAGACTGAGAGCAAGACGCATGATCTTTCTGGAAAACAGTTGATTTTTATGGGCTTGGCCCGTTTAGGGCATCTCCAGCCGTCCCCCCAAACACCCCCAGGAGGCGTTTTTAGCGCCGAAAAGCCACCAGTCGCCCCCCCCCCCCCCCTCGGACTCGGTTTAGCGCCGTTTTTTCCATCATTTCGCGCCGGCGAATCCAGCGCGCTGGGTTCGGCTTGGGGGGGGGGGGGGGGCAAAATGCGTGTGTGGGCCAGACTTGTCGGCGACGGAAGACGATTTCCCTCCATTTTCCTGCGTTTCCCTCCACTCCCCCCCCCCCCACATATACCTCTCCCACACTCCATTCCCGCCATGGCTCCCGCCCAATTCACATGACCCCGCGCCGCCGCCGTCGTCGTTGCCATCCCCGTGACCTCCGAGCTCGGTAAGAAGTCGCGCAAGCCGAGGGCGCCGAAGGAGAAGCTGCTCGGCATGTCGAACAAGGACTGGATCGCCGAAAAGACGCGCCTGACAACGGCCAACGTCAAGCGTCGGGGGAGGGAGGCGGCGCAGCGGCAGAGGCAGCTGATGGCGCAGCTGCAGGCCGAGGAACAGGCCGCCGTCGAGTAAGAGGAGGAGGAGGAGGAGGGGGCGCTGGATGAGCCGCCAACTCCAGTCGCATCCGCGGCGCCGCCTGTTGAAAGTGCATGGTGCCCCATATGTGGTTTTGGTAATTACTGACAATCCCTATGGACTAATGTTTGCATTGAGTTATCCTTGTAGTTCTTGTTCATAGGAAATAATGGAGTTCATGTGTTGAACTCTATTAGCTTCCTTGATGGTCATTGTTATATTCAAGGATTTATATGAAGAATGGTCATGGTTTGAGTTGAGGTTATTGCTAGTGCGTCTTGAAGAAAAGTATTATGTTATCCTTCATGGTTATCTTCAAGACATCATCATTTGAAGTGAGAAGAAAAGATACAAGGTTGATCAAGCTAGTGATCAACACACAAAGCTACACGATGTACCAAGTGGGATTGTGTATCTCATGGTATGGTAAGAAATTGTCAATATAGCTTTGTGATCTAACCCATATATGTGTGTGTGGCATCTCTATGTGTGGTTAGGTATCTTTCCATGGGCATGAACAAAAAGGTAGATTTCATATAGCCCATGGTCTATGTCATCGTCGAGCGATGTTCGTCACCTAGCTTGACGTGGAAGCTCAAGTGAAGCATCTAGAAGAAATACTATGCTTGAATCTTTCCACCCATATGGAGATTATGGTCAAGTGAAGATGTTCATGTGATAAGCTCTCTCATATTAGCTTATGGGGGAGCAATTCACAATCTACACGAAGCGAAGCGCAATCAAGAAAGGTGGTCCAACTTGAGGTGATTAAGATCGCCATCATCTAGCTCAATTGGATTGCGCAAGGCAAAGGTATGACTTATATAGGGTTTCTATTTTACCGGTCTCATTATGCTAGTTGGGAGACCGGATTATAGGATAGATAACCGTACTATCAAGAGGGGCTCTTGAATGCATATCTTGATCGTATCTATCGTAGAGAGCTCAAACCTTTGCATACTTGGCATCATCCTTCTTGGTTCTTATTTGGGTTTTCTCCATGTAAGGTTTTAGAGCTTGTCATGTTCTTCATGTCAAGCTCAAGTTCATCAAAAATGGATTTCGTATGAAAAACTTATCGCATTTTTGTTGTTGGAGGTTTCTACCGGTTGTCCTTCATTGATAGGCCAAACCTTTCATCATTTGGTTTTATATTCCCATTTTTACTATGATGTTTCTCTGCATATTCTTGTAGTGCTCGTCGTTGCGATTTCAACGAGCCCAATAACATCGAAAACGGAGTCCGGATGCAAAAGTTACGACCGTTTTCGTATAGGGTGTTCTGCAGTTTTTTCCACCAGCGGAGGCTCCGGTGGTAGCTCCGCCGGAAACCCCTTCGGGTTGATGTTGGCGGAACCTCCGGTGAAACCACCGGAGGCTCCGGTGGTTGGGGCATTTTTCAGCCATTTTGATGTCCTAACTCATCCGGGGGGCGGAGGTTCCGGTGGTTTCACCGGAGGTTCCGCCCCTGCGCGAATTTTCCTCCAACGGTTGGATATTTGGGTGACCTATTTAAGGGGCCTTCTTCCCCAATGGTTCCCCAACCTTTTGGGCAAGTTTGACCTCCATTGTTGACCTCCAAAAGCTTGCTCTCTCTCAATCCCTCCAATGATTCTTGCTTCCACTTGAGGGAAAAGAGAGAGGAGATCTAGATCTACCACTTCACCAATCAATCCCTCCTCTTTGTGAGGGGAATCTATTGGATCTAGATCTAGGGATTCATTTGTTGTTTTCCTTGTTCTTACTGCTTCCTCCCTCCATAGCATTAGTTGCTTTGGTGGGATTTGGGAGAGAAGTTCTTGACCACTTTGTGTGTTCTTGCCATTGCATTAGGTGCATCGGTTTGAGTTCCCCACGAGATTCGTGAAAGAGAAGTTCGTGAGCTTGTTACTCTTGGGTGCTTGGACACCGGAGAGATTGTTCCTCTTGGGTGTATTGAGCACCCTAGACGGTTAGTGCTTGGGGCTTCCACCTTGTTGCAAGAAGCTTCGTTGAGAGCCTCCAATTGAGTTGTGGAGATAGCCTCAACCTCGTGTAAGGTTTGGTCAACGCCTTCAAGTCGACCTCATAGTGGAAACGAGCATCTCCCTCACCGGAGAAGCTCAAGGAGAATAAGGTGTGCACATCCGTGCTATTGAGGAGCGCCTAGGTGGCTCCCCACCTCTCCAACGAAGACGTACTTCCCTTGGGAAGGAACTTCGGTAATCACACCGGTGTCTCCTTGTGCTTCGGTTATCTCTATACTCTAGCTCGTTACTTATGCATTTACCTTTGTGATAGCCATCGTGCTTGAAGTCATCTATCTTTCTATCTCATAGTTGTATATCATGCCTAGCATAAGTTGTTGGTGCACATAGGTAAACCTAGCTTGCATAGGTTTTGTGCTTGATAAATTAAACGCTAGTTTTATTCCGCATTTACTCAAGCCTAAACCGTAATTATTTTAAAGCGCCTATTCACCCCCCCTCTAGGCGGCATCCTTCTACTTTCAATTGGTATCAGAGCCAGGGCTCTCATTGTTAGGCTTCACCGCCTTGAGAGTAATGATGCCGCTTAGTGAATTAGTGCACAATCCCACATTTCATTTCGATGGCACAAACTATGATCTTTGGAAATTTCGCATGCTCATTTATTTCCGGGTCATGGACCCACACATGGAGCAAATTGTAGAGATGGGTTTTTCTCCTCCAAAGGATCCTCAAAATCCAACTTTAGAGGAAGAGAAAAACTTATCTCTCGATGCTCTTGCTATTAATGCGTTTTCCTTCTTGTGAGCCTTGTAGTTATTAAGCCACTTTTTCCTATTTGGAATGCTCATGAGTTATGGACAAAGCTTCAAGATAAATATGGAGTGTCCAATATTATTGAGGATGATTTCTCTCCCTCCATCTCCGGTCGTGATGAGTTCTCAACTTCTTCTACTTCACCAACATGTGGTAAGCCACAAACTAATGAGATGGTGAGTAGTGATAGGCTTTGCAATAATGATAGTGAGATTATTATTGATGATCCTTCATCTCTATATTATTGCAATGTCTCATCTTTGGACTTAAACACAACTAACACCAAAAATGTCTTACATGCTTGTGTTGATAGTCTTTGCATATCATGTCGTCATTGCTTGACTAAATCTCATGATGATATGCTTGCTTTATCTTGTTCCCATGATAAAAATGATTGTGTTTCCTCTAGTATTTGTATGGCTAACAATTTAAAGGAAACTCAACTCTCTATGGAACAAGATGTGGACTTGAGTGGTGCCTCAAGTAATGATTCATCATCATCTACCACATTTTGCCTTATGGCCAAGGATTCAAAGGTATCTTCCACTTTGAACCCCAATATATATTATGATGATAGTAGTGATGACGATGTTGGTAAGGAAGATGATGATGAGTCTAAGAAATTAGGCTTATGGTTTGCAAGCCTTGTTGGTGAGACCAAAGAAAATGTGAATGCTCTCCTAGAACAACTTGATGAGGCTAACTCTCTTGTAGATGAAAAGGAGGATATCATCGTGACTTTGGAAAGTCATAGTGGTAGTCATTATATCAAGGAAAAAGAGCTTGAAAAGGCTTTTGAGAAAGAGCGGTCCCTTAGATCTTCTCTTGAAGAGAAACTATATAGTCTAGAAGAAACATATGCTATTAGCGTTTCTAAGCTTAGAAGGGACAATGAATTATCTCTTTCTCTTGCTAATGACCTCAAAGCTAAAAATGTTGATGCTTGTGCTACTAACTCTATTTCTTGTGAAGCATCCACATTAAAGGAGAATGTTGAGCTACGGGCTCAACTTGAGTTGCTAACTAGTAATTATGGGAAATTGGAAGAAACTCATGAAAAGCTCTCAAGCTCTCATAAGGATCTTCTAGTCTCCCATGAGAGGCTAAGATTAGCTCATAAGGCCATTTTAACTAAGGTAACATCTTGTGAGCCTCATGTGGACAAAGGCACAATATCTACTCTAAATTCTATATTGCCTTGTGCTAGTCCTAGTAATTCATCCTCTCATAATGTTCCCACATCTTATGATGAATTACTTTCCTTACCTTGTTGCTCTAATAATGATGCATCTACTTCCTCTAGCTCTTGTGTTGATACTAACCATGTAGAGGAAATGAAAGAGCTCAAGGCCCAAGTCACTTCATTGGAGAAAGACTTGGAGAAGTGTCATAAAGGGAAGTCCACACTTGATAATATGTTGAGTGTCCAAAAATCCCCCAATGACAAGAGAGGACTTGGATTCATTTCCAATCACAAGAACAAGTCCAAGGTCGACAAGAACAAGGGCCATGAACAAGTCAAGAATTTGGCCAATATTGTTTGCTTCAAGTGCAAGGTTGAAGGACATCATGTTAGATCATGCCCTTTGAAGAAGAAGAAACTTAGCGAGAAGCAACCAGGGAAGCGGCCACAAGTTCAACCTCAATCTCAACTTCAAGTTGAAGAAAGGCCTCTTCCCATGAAGACTCAAGCTAATGCTTCTCAAGTTGATAAATCAACTAAGAAGAATGGAAGGAGTCGTTGTTGCTACTTATGTCGTGAAAAGGGACATCTTGCTTCTTCATGCACTAATGGTACATTATCCAACCCTATCATAATTGATGATGTGTATTCCATCCGGAAGGATAATGTGGGCAATGTGTTTGCCAAATATGTTGGTCCTCAAAGTGGTGTCAAGAAAAGAACCATTTGGGTTTCCAAGCCTATTGTGACTAACCTCTTAGGACCCAACTTGGTTGGGGACCAACAAGCTCAAACTTGATCAATAGGTGTTATCGGAGGGCATTGGAGACTTGGCTATATCATGAAGAATTAAGGGATCTTCATCACATATATTTTCCTTAAGCCAAGTCATTTGGAGTATCACGTCTCTATCTCATATTCCATGCTCCTTCTTGCGGTAACTTGTATTTATTACATTATATATACATTGAAAGTTGCTTGCCCCTTTGCATGTATTGGTTTTGTACCTTGCTTGTATTTTGTATATTTTGTGCTTACTACTTACTTATCCTTGAGTAATCTAGTATGTGTTTGTCGGTTCGCACAAAATGTATGTATGAGTTTGCTTTGAGCCTAATTGCATCTTGTGTGTATCTTATTTGGCTCTTTTGAGTGATTAATGGACTATCCCATTTTGGGAAAGTAATATGCCTTTGGCACTTCACAATCCCAAAATGTGTGTACATGAGGAATACCACATAGTGTTGATATTTCAATATTATCTAGTCTCTATGTGGTATCTCATACTCATGAAAAATTCAAATTCTAATGTCTATTAATTATCTCAAGTTGGTATTTGTTTGCCTCTTGCTAAGAAGATACGGATTATCACATTATGGGGGAGTAATATGTTGTGCATATTACAAGCCTAAAGAATGTGAACATTTAAGATTTTGCCACATAGAATTGATATTGTTAATTATCTTGTTCCTATGTGGCATGTGTGCTCAAACAAGTTTCAATTTGCTTAAATGATTTTATTTGCTCATCTTTTGGTATCTTATTTGTGAGAGAGTTTCTTGGTGCGGTTCTCCACAAATTAGCACTAGAATTTACCTTCTCGGGAACCGGTTGCTTCTTGATATATTAATCATTTCTTTTCATGATCATTCGACTATTGAAGCCACCAAGAATCTCTATTTAAGTATGGTGTTTTCACTCCTATCTTTTACCACATGCTTATGTTTTGTGAATATGATTGTGAACAAATATACCACCGAGAAATATCTCCATACATCTCTTGTATTTGACAAGTTATAATAATTTGTGGTAAGTTTATTGATCATATTTACTTTGTCCATTGCTCTAAAATTGCCTTGTTTCTTGCCAAGGATTTGGTTGGTTCAAACTCCTTTGTTTCTTCCTTGCTCTAGTCAAAATTTGCTTTATGCTTTATTGAGTTAGGAAAAGCAATAATCCCATCCGTGTGCACTTTCATTCAAAGTCATACTTCTTTATGTTGCATTTCTTGGGGAAGCCATCCTACATTGAGTAGAACACAACTATTTAATTGGTATTGCATCTTATTGCTTTTCTTGAGCTTGACTAGTGTTTGAACAATATATATGGAGAGTAATGATTCCATTGTGCGCATCTTGTATTCAAATGCAATATCATAATTAATGCACTATTATTGGAAGAACTATCCTATATGTGTTTTAACACTTGTTGTCTTGAAATTAATATTTTATCCCAATGACTTGTCTCTTTGGAAGACGAACATTTTTATTCTTGGTACTTTGTGTGCCATCATGAAAAGTGTAGAGGGTTTGTTTATTCTTTGATGTTGTTTTTGTTATCTTCTCTATTCGATTTCCTAAATCATGTGTTGATTTGGGGTTTTGATATAATTTGGACACTTCGTTTGATTTTATCTCTTGTGAGTGCCTTCTTTGTTTTAATTGGTATTTTGTCCAATTTGTATCTTGTTTGGTTCTTGAAAGTTTTCTGCATGTATATTTACTATGTATATCCTTTGACATGCTTACTTTCGTTGATCCAATATATAGAATAAACTCCATCAAATCCTAAATGGCTAAGATGTGCATAAAATTCAAATTCATATTAATATGCACATATTTATGTGGAGTTTGTCCTATGTATTGTAGTTGTTCTAACTACTTTGGACCCAATAAGTTTGGGAACCATTTTGTACTTGATATTTGTTTTTAGGTACAATGGAGATACATTGGTTGCTTGCTTCATTCATAAGGAATGTGTTCTCACCATCATATCATAGGAGTCAAGCTACGATGATTATCAAACTCGCATCCTCTTCATCACCAATGTCGTCTCGGTAACAACTATCTATTCCATGCATAAATTTTTAGCTTTCAATCTTGTGTAGGTTGCATCTTGACATGAATTCCATTTGTTGCATTTCATTTGGCTCTTGCAAATGTCTTATCAAAAACATATTTATTGCAACTATGAGTAAGCCGGGATGATTACATACTAAGGGGATATTTATAATCAATTTCTATGATTCACCAATCCCAAGTATATTAATCTGGTAACTTCTACTTTAAGTCTCTCATATGCAATATTTATGAATTCTCAAAAACCATTTGAATCTTTTGTGATATGCGTTACCTTTCTCAAATCATTCCAACTATCACTTTTCCCTTGTGATATTTGTGATGCTTTGATGAGTTTATTGTTTGTCCATCTATATCCCCTTAAGATTAAACTAATCCTAGTGCTTTGCTTGTCAAACAAAAGTCTTATTGGTATATTTATGAACCTATCGTTGGATATCATGTTCTTTACACCTTGTACCTATTTTTGTGTGTGCATATTTCTTTGTGGATATATATCTTTGTGATTGGTGTCCACTTAGAAACTTATACACACGAGAATAGTTACATCTTTAATTGATATTCTATTTCTTTAGTGACCATGTTTTATTGCTTTATATTACTTGGTGGTTCCTAAAAGGCACAAGCTTTTCTTTTTCTTTTGGTATTCCTTTGGAATCTTATAAAGCTTGTGGACATATGTGTTTTATCATTTGTTGGTTTGTGTGTATGGGAAAGACATGATATGAACTATGTGACTCATATATTTAAAGACTATGATGAAGCATTGCTCATCCTATTAGTCTCCTACAAATGTCCTTCCTTGTCACACTCATCTCTTTCGGTTGAGTAAATCTTTACTTGTCGCTTCTTGATCTTAATTGCTCAACTCTTGTTTGTTTGCAAGTTGCTTTGCTCCATTTCCTATCTATTCTCTTGCTCTTGTTTGTGTTAAAAATTATCTAGAAGGGAGTGATGATTCCATGTTGTGCACATTATATAGTAATTCAAATCTAACATTGTGCATGTACCTTGGGGAGTTCCCTCTTGATTTTCTAGAACACTTGGTTGATCTTATCATAATATTGATTTTGGTCAATCGTTTTTTCGGATCCTTTGGTTGGTTGCTTCTTTATGAAAGTATCCTTCAATTTGACTTTGCTTGTAAATCTTTGGATCCTCAATATAGTTTGATCTCCCTCCATCTATTCCTAGTTGGATACATGCTCTTGATTTCACTCATATCATGAGGAATGCATACACTATGGGGGAGCTCTTATTATATTTGCCTTCTAATCTTTTTTCCCATCTTGGCAATGGATGCCAATGGGGGAGAAGTTTAGAGGGTTTAAGGGAATTTGTTTCTATGCTTTGGTTTCGTTCTTAAGCGTTTTCCTTCCATGCTATTGCATCCTTGCTCTTTGTTTTGCATGGTTGCTTAATTCATCATATAAACCCTCGTAAAAAGGGATTGTCATCAATTACCAAAATGGGGGAGATTGAAAGTGCATGGTGCCCCATATGTGGTTTTGGTAATTACTGACAATCCCTATGGACTAATGTTTGCATTGAGTTATCCTTGTAGTTCTTGTTCATAGGAAATAATGGAGTTCATGTGTTGAACTCTATTAGCTTCCTTGATGGCCATTGTTATATTCAAGGATTTATATGAAGAATGGTCATGGTTTGAGTTGAGGTTATTGCTAGTGCGTCTTGAAGAAAAGTATTATGTTATCCTTCATGGTTATCTTCAAGACATCATCATTTGAAGTGAGAAGAAAAGATACAAGGTTGATCAAGCTAGTGATCAACACACAAAGCTACACGATGTACCAAGTGGGATTGTGTATCTCATGGTATGGTAAGAAATTGTCAATATAGCTTTGTGATCTAACCCATATATGTGTGTGTGGCATCTCTATGTGTGGTTAGGTATCTTTCCATGGGCATGAACAAAAAGGTAGATTTCATATAGCCCATGGTCTATGTCATCGTCGAGCGATGTTCGTCACCTAGCTTGACGTGGAAGCTCAAGTGAAGCATCTAGAAGAAATACTATGCTTGAATCTTTCCACCCATATGGAGATTATGGTCAAGTGAAGATGTTCATGTGATAAGCTCTCTCATATTAGCTTATGGGGGAGCAATTCACAATCTACACGAAGCAAAGCGCAATCTAGAAAGGTGGTCCAACTTGAGGTGATTAAGATCGCCATCATCTAGCTCAATTGGATTGCGCAAGGCAAAGGTATGACTTATATAGGGTTTCTATTTTACCGGTCTCATTATGCTAGTTGGGAGACCGGATTATAGGATAGATAACCGTACTATCAAGAGGGGCTCTTGAATGCATATCTTGATCGTATCTATCGTAGAGAGCTCAAACCTTTGCATACTTGGCATCATCCTTCTTGGTTCTTATTTGGGTTTTCTCCATGTAAGGTTTTAGAGCTTGTCATGTTCTTCATGTCAAGCTCAAGTTCATCAAAAATGGATTTCGTATGAAAAACTTATCGCATTTTTGTTGTTGGAGGTTTCTACCGGTTGTCCTTCATTGATAGGCCAAACCTTTCATCATTTGGTTTTATATTCCCATTTTTACTATGATGTTTCTCTGCATATTCTTGTAGTGCTCGTCGTTGCGATTTCAACGAGCCCAATAACATCGAAAACGGAGTCCGGATGCAAAAGTTACGACCGTTTTCGTATAGGGTGTTCTGCAGTTTTTTCCACCAGCGGAGGCTCCGGTGGTAGCTCCGCCGGAAACCCCTTCGGGTTGATGTTGGCGGAACCTCCGGTGAAACCACCGGAGGCTCCGGTGGTTGGGGCATTTTTCAGCCATTTTGATGTCCTAACTCATCCGGGGGGCGGAGGTTCCGGTGGTTTCACCGGAGGTTCCGCCCCTGCGCGAATTTTCCTCCAACGGTTGGATATTTGGGTGACCTATTTAAGGGGCCTTCTTCCCCAATGGTTCCCCAACCTTTTGGGCAAGTTTGACCTCCATTGTTGACCTCCAAAAGCTTGCTCTCTCTCAATCCCTCCAATGATTCTTGCTTCCACTTGAGGGAAAAGAGAGAGGAGATCTAGATCTACCACTTCACCAATCAATCCCTCCTCTTTGTGAGGGGAATCTATTGGATCTAGATCGAGGGATTCATTTGTTGTTTTCCTTGTTCTTCCTCCTTCCTCCCTCCATAGCATTAGTTGCTTTGGTGGGATTTGGGAGAGAAGTTCTTGACCACTTTGTGTGTTCTTGCCATTGCATTAGGTGCATCGGTTTGAGTTCCCCACGAGATTCGTGAAAGAGAAGTTCGTGAGCTTGTTACTCTTGGGTGCTTGGACACCGGAGAGATTGTTTCTCTTGGGTGTATTGAGCACCCTAGACGGTTAGTGCTTGGGGCTTCCACCTTGTTGCAAGAAGCTTCGTTGAGAGCCTCCAATTGAGTTGTGGAGATAGCCTCAACCTCGTGTAAGGTTTGGTCAACGCCTTCAAGTCGACCTCATAGTGGAAACGAGCATCTCCCTCACCGGAGAAGCTCAAGGAGAATAAGGTGTGCACATCCGTGCTATTGAGGAGCGCCTAGGTGGCTCCCCACCTCTCCAACGAAGACGTACTTCCCTTGGGAAGGAACTTCGGTAATCACACCGGTGTCTCCTTGTGCTTCGGTTATCTCTATACTCTAACTCGTTACTTATGAATTTACCTTTGTGATAGCCATCGTGCTTGAAGTCATCTATCTTTCTATCTCATAGTTGTATATCATGCCTAGCATAAGTTGTTGGTGCACATAGGTAAACCTAGCTTGCATAGGTTTTGTGCTTGATAAATTAAACGCTAGTTTTATTCCGCATTTACTCAAGCCTAAACCGTAATTATTTTAAAGCGCCTATTCACCCCCCCTATAGGCGGCATCCTTCTACTTTCACCTGTCAAGCGGAGGGCCGGCTTTGCCCCTATCTTCGCCGGATGGAAGCAGTCGCCATCGCCGTCACCGCGCTCGACGCCTGCATGGTACGTCGAAGGTGACCCCCTTGGTGGTTTCAACCCCAACCTCAGCTTCCCCTACCATCCGCCGATAATGTACGTCGCCTCGCCGGGCTACACATCTTCCCCGTCCCATCGTCGTGCGATGATGGCCGGGCTGCAGACCCAGTACAACAGCTTCATGGAGGAGATCATCATCGTCGGCTCGATGGCGGCGGCGGCGAGCCCGGGTTTCCTCGAGCAAAGTGGGGAGTTTTTCGCGCAGGGCGGCGGTGACTACGGCGAAGGCGGCTCTGGCGCCACGCAGGGAACGGAGGCCGACGAGATCGACGAGACGCCCGTGGCACCAGAGGGAGCAGATCCGGCCGAGGAGGACCGCCGTCCACGCCGTGGTCCTGGCCGTCCCCGCAAGGAACCCAAGGCGGCGCCCTCGTCGCCCACCGAGCCTCGCATCAAGTGGTCGCACAGGGAGGATGTCCTCCTCGCCGAGGCGTGGAAGACGGTCAGCCTGGACCCGATCGTCGGCGCCAACCAGCACGTCGACAACTACTGGAAGCGGGTAAAGACGGCGTACGACGAGCGCCGGATGATCGACCCCGACTTCGCCGCATGCATCACCGACCGCGGCCAGAAGGCCATGGCGTACCATTGGGCGAACATCCAGGCCGCCTGCAACAAGTGGCATGGCATCTAGGAGGAGGTCGCGATGAGGCTGAAGAGCGGCGCCAACCGTGAGATGGAGCTCGTCCGGATGCTCGAGGCGTACAAGAACGACGAGGGCTCCGACTTCAAGTTCCTCCACGTCTTCGTCGTCATCGAGGGGTGCAAGAAGTGGGCGGAGGTGCGCCGGTCGATCGGCAAGGGTAAGGAGTACGTCCTTAACGCGGTGGCTGCATGTGCGTCCGAAGGACGTCCACCGATGGGCCACAAGAAAGCCAAGTCGGCGAGGGACGGCGCGCCGGCAACGGCAAAGCTCCAGGCGTCCATCGAGTCCTGCATCGCCGACGCCCAGACCCAGGCCGGCAAGAGGGAGGAGATCGCCAAGCAGAGATGGGCGGCGCTCATGGCCAACTCCCAGGTCAAGATCGACCTCCTCCGGACTGGCACCGCGGCGAAGAAGAGGAACAACGACCTCGCCTTCCTCACGGGGAGTGACCCGGCCGCGATGACCCCCGAGGTGAGAGCATGGTTCCTGGCGCAGTGCAATCTCATCCTGAGCGACATCAGCCCGGCTCCGGCCCCGACCACGTCGGACGACACGAGCTACGCCACTGCGTCGCCGAGCACGCACACCGACCTGGAGGATGCCGCACCCGTCGTCGACCTGGAGGATTCCGCGCCCGTCGTCGACAAGGATGCCGCGCCCGTCGTCGACAAGGACGCCGTCGTGGACCTGGAGGATGTCGCGCCTGTCGTCGATCTGGAGGATGCCGCGCCGAGCTCGGCGCCAGCTCCGACACCGACCTCTGCCTAATCGCCCATCTGTGCTGAATGTGGCACGCCGCGCGCGCCCGACTGTGGTTTGATCGAGACTATTTGATCGCCCAACTGTGGCGTTTTTTGTAATATGATTGCCCAAACTATGGCTGCTGTGATCGCCGAACTCGGGCTCTATTTTGAAGCGGGAAGAGGAACTTTGAAACATTATTCGTCGTTCTGTTTTCTGGGTCGCCGAACGGCCGGTAAAATCGGCCTCCCCCGGGTTTTGGTGCTGGGCGGCGTTATCGCTAAAAAGCGCCAAACTGAATCCTGGAGGGCCGAACGGCTGGAGATGCCCTTACCCACAACAAATTCTGAAATCTCAGAGGGCCAGTCAGCTTGGTTGCATGCTACTAGAAGGGTGCCAATCTAGCTCTTCACCTAATGGCGACCAGAGGAAATGGACGTCGTTGTGGAAAACAAAAGTTCCTGGCAAGATCAAACATTTTCTTTGGAGATTGGCACATATATCTTTGCCGACAGGGACAGTTAGACATCATCCAAATTTGGCAACCGCCTGCGGTCTGTGTAATGCCATGGAGGATGATTGGAGACGCTCATTGCTGAATTGCACTCCTTCTCGGTGCGTTTTGGACCTTTGGTCCCTTTTTTGGTCCTTGTGGACGAGGAACTCGTCGAACATATTTCTGTTTACCAATGTGCCAATGGTAAGGAGTGGATTTTTTTTTTTCCCTTATGAAATGATGTCGCATGTAGACTTCATAAGAGTGGATGTCACTCTTTGGGCAATCTTGTGGTCTCAGCAGAAAGCGGTGCATGAAGAAAATTTTCAGAGTCCCAACTCATGGTTTCATCATGAGAGATCTATCTGAGCTATAGATGGTACAAAATATTCAGAATGTTGCTATCCACGGGGTCTTAAAGATTAATGTGGCTGATGCCGTGTCTAGAGATAACATGCGAGGAGTTGTTGCGGCTATTTGTCGAAGAGGGGATGGTGAATTTCTGGGCGCCTCTGCACTGGCTATTCCTGGCATTTCTGATCCTGCTACTCTAGAGGCCATTGCTTGCCGAGAAGCTCACTTGCTCGTCTGCACTAGTATCTGATCCATAAGCACATCGGCTGAGGAGGAGAGAGCTCGCTGCCGGTAAACTCCGACCTAGGCCCCTCCCTCCCGTCTCTCCCTTGCCGTTGGCGGCAGCTCCGGCCGCTGCCGGCCGCACCTGCTGGCCTCCAAAAGGAGGTTGCGGTCCCTGCTCTTGTTTAATGCCTGCGAGCTCCCAGCCGGCGGCGTCCCTGTGAGCGGAGCGGCGAGCCCCCCATCCCCTCCCGTGGTCGGCCTGAGTCCCGCCACCTGCCTCTGCCGGCGTGGCAGACGGATCTCCGCAGACGGTGCGCTGTTTCATGGGTTCAGGTTTTGGAGGTTCTCTCGCTCGTCTCTCTCTTGGCGCGGCCTGGATACTGCTGCTGGCCGGCATGGTGCTGGGTAGTGGCGTCGCGTCCTCGTCCCCTTGCAGCTCCGGGCACCCTCTCCACATCGGCGGGGTTGTGTAGTCGGGATCTCGGGCTGCTGGTCGCGGGGTGTGGCCACCTCTTTCCTCAGGCATAGACCTGCATCGGGCGTGCCGCTGGGGTTGACGGTCCATGGCTTCGTAGATGGCGCTCATGGCGGTGATGCGCTACCTATGTGGGGGGGGGGGGCATCATGGCTGGGTGTTGAGCCACACCTGTCTTGTCATCCGTGGCGGCGGGCGAGGTTCTGTCCGCGTGCTGGTGAGCTCCATGGTTCTGCATATGGCGGCCATGGTGGCGGTGTGTTCCCGAGTGGGGCAGGCCGTGGCAGCTGTGGTGGTGGTGTCTCCTTGCCTGTTGTCTTCTTCAAGTGTCAAACCACTTCGAAGCTTTGTGTCTTGCTGGCGTGGGTGGCTAGTGGCATGCTCTCGGCTAACCCGCTCTTCGTGCACACTCGGACTCAGATGGGGTCGATGTTGTGGCCTCTGCTATGCCCTTCGATCAAGCTGGTGGCCCTCACGTGAGGTGAGGTCGTTCCAAGCGAGGGCGCTCTATGGTGTGTCTCGGTGCTGTGATGCCCTTCGTCCATGCCGCTGGCGCGCGGGTGTCGTGGCGTCATCTCGGTTGTGTGTGACCTTTCGAGCTCACCCCCGACACAGGTGGTGTCGTGGCGTTGTGTGGTCTCGGATGCGCATCGCCCTTCGACTACGTCGACGGGACAGTGCCACGGTCTAGACTCGGCTGATAGGGCCTTTCGATTACACCGGCGGCGCTCTTCGTTCTGTTTTGTGCCTCCCCGATGTCATGTCCAGCCCCCTCCGGTGGTCAATGTGCTTGGGTCTTGATAGGTTTTGTCGCCTCTTGGTGGCTCTTGTCAAGCAACCGTCTTTATTTTTTTTACCTTCCTTTGTTTTCTCCTTGATGTGTGTGTTGTTTTTGGTTTTTCTCCCCTGTGTTACCCTTTGTAATTCTGGTTCGCTTGAACCCCATCTTGTAGTAGGCTGCAAAGCCTTATAAGCAAAAAAAAAAAAATGAATACAATTCAGGTGGAGGGTTTTCTCCCTCCCTGTTGACCATTCAAAATAAATAAATAAAGCAGATCTGCTAGGTATGTCTAGTTAATCGTATGTGGTTAGATTCACTATTGAATATCACTAATTAAAATCGGCCAAAAATTGCTTAAGTTTCCAATATAATGTACAACGTGGGACTTTGTCTAAGGAAATTCTGGACTTGGGTCTAGCACACCAAAAACCCCTCCAACGTTTAGTCATAGCTAGTGGACCCAATATGAGAGAAAGGAAATAATTCATGTGTCATTGCCACTACACCATGCAGACACAACAAGTCTGACAGGTGGACCACTTGTAGTTTTTTATTCTCTTAGTCACCGTGACTAGTACTAGTCCTATGTCCAGGAATTTCTTGGCTAGACACACCCTCTCCACTGTTTAGACCTATGACCAGTAAGAAAAGATGCTCTTGGTCACACCCTTAGACACAACGCTGCACAGCCCTAAGGTCCTATTTTTATTGTGACTGTTTCTCCAATCGGATGGTCAACAATGGGAGAAAAGGCTTAGATGTGTGGTCACATGATTTTGCTTTGAAGTGTAAACAATAGAAGTGTAGATTTTCCACAACGTCGTGGGCGTATCGGGCCATCCTGCCCGCCCGTTGCGTGGAGATCCTGAAATCCAACGTCGCCTATCAAAGTCTGTCTTCTCCCCCGCGACTCTCCTCGCTTTTTCCATCAACGACCCGGCCAACTGCAGCGACGAGATCGAGATCTTGGAACGGGAGATCGGCGAGCGCCTGGCGGAGCGGTGGACGTCGGCCATGATCGCCCTCGTCGGCCTCCTTCTTTACGCCAAGTGCGTCCTCTTCAGCGCCGCCACGCCGCGGCCGCTGGACTCCAAGCTGGTGGATGTTGACGACGATGCCGCTGAACCTCCCGCGCCACCACCGGACTTCCGCTGCCCCATCTCTTTCGATCTGATGCGCGACCCGGATGTGTCCTCCAGTGGCCAGACGTACTATCGCGAGTCCATTACGCGGTGGTCAAGAAGCTCTCAGCCTCCTTCTCCCCTGGCTTGCACAACCGCGTGGTCCACGAGATCCGTCAGCTCGCCAAGTCCGGCAACGCCAGCCGTGCGTTCATCAGGGAGGCCGGCGCCGTGCCGCTCCTCGTACCGATGCTCAACTCCGAGGACGCCGCGCTGCAGCTCAACGTCGTGACGGCTGTCGGATATATACCAAATAGGGGTATAGAAGATGGTAGATAAAGTGCCGGATTACCAGGGTGGCCTAAGCGGTAGTGGGCTCAGGTCCATTAGGCGGCCCAGTAACCCGACGCACAGAAGCTGTATTCTAGAAGAACCCGGATCACGACCCAGGTGATCTGGCTTGGAGGAGAAGACGGATTCCTTGCTTTCCAAGTTACAAGTTACCGTAGTCCTCTATGTTTCCTATTCTGTAAGCCCTAATCCGGCTATTATATAAAGCCGGACGGGAGATAGATTAAACAAAGAACGAATAACAGAGAAGCTCTACGCCAACTCGCCGAGAAGCTCATCCTCGTCGAGTAGCTTAGATCTAAACCCTCACATTGTAACCCTGTTTACAGGCTTTAGTCCTCATTAGTGAGAAGTGCAGGAGTAGGCACGTCGTACTGTCGCGACGTACCGAACCTGGGTAAATCCTGTGTTCTGTATTCACTACGCGATCCCGTTACCCCACGTCTCTACCGTAGTCTCATGGCACCCCCGTCTATGAAAACTACTACGATGTCTCGACAGTTGGCGCCCACCGTGGGGCGAACGACGTCAGGCGTGAAGTTCCGATCTGGGATACTTGGCGGAATCGGAAGATCAATCACTGTCGGAAGCTTGGAGTTCGACAACGACGTCGGGCGCTTCCTCGACAACGGATCCTACATACCGGCGCAAAACCACCTGGTAAGTGCCTGCGTGTTACCGATAGGATCTGCTAACATCTTTATCGGACTAACTGCAGAAGCGACGGGGTTTTGCGGTGGAAGCAAATTTATCCCACCCGCCCTATACCCAGTCGAAGATGACTATGATACCGGATTCTGCTCAGATCGCCGACAAAAAAGTGACTTACACTTCATCGGCATGGTGCAGTCCGCAGTCGCCGAAAACACGGATGACGGAAATCCCGTGCAAGAGGCAGACAACAATACACCCGTCGCAGAGACAGAAGATCCGATACCCGTCACAGAGACGGAAGACCCCACACCCACGGATGTGGAAGATCCGACATCCGTCAACAAGACGACGAACTCGGAAGCTGACTCAGTTTTAGCCGCTATCGAGGCAAGATTAGAGTCGGAAACCGGATCGGACGATTTCGATTCCGAAGATGAGGACGACTTCGAAAAGAAAGTTAAGTCCTTTCAAGAGGGATTCCATGAAGTTCTAATGGCGAAACCGGCTGATACCACGGACGCCGGCAGCCAGGAAAGCCCTAAAACCCCTCCGCCAGAGGAAGAGAGAGAAGACGGAGAAACTTCTCCGGTATTCCCCAATGTCAAGGAGATGACAGAAGATGAACCTGTCAAAAAACCTCCCTCTTCCAAGAAAAAGCACCGTGCTGCTAGGAAACTCCAATACAAAATCCGGAAGAAAAAATCAGCTGATCTCGCTGATGAAAACCTGGAAGTGGGAGATGCTAGCAGAACGAAGCCTGCAGAGAAGAAATCCAAAGAAATCACTGCTCCGCCAATGACGGAACAGGAAGAGCAAGAGCTATTGCAAACACCAGTGGGACCAGATGAACCCCCTGAGATGCTGGAAGCCAGGAGACAAGCTTTCCAACGGCAACAGCAACATCTACTCAGATCTCGGCAACATCTCCAACAAACCCATAATGACATCAAGGTCATGAAGGAAGAAATAGAGGAGTACGAGAGAAAGAATAGATCCGCGTTAAAACCTACTAGGTTACCGGAATCGCAAGACCGGAAGAACTGCCGCCAAAATAAAGGTTCCATAACCCATCTTGGCAAAAGCAGGTAAACGGCAAAGATGCCAGGGGCGAACCAATATACAAGACCGCAGCAGAAAACGCGGAAGCAACGTTCGCCATCCTTAACAACGATCTGTACTCCAACGGGGAAAAACTCCAAGGGGTGTATGCTTTCCTAGGAAAAGCATTGCAACAACAACAGCGCGCCCAAGAGCGATCAGGGAGGCTGCACGATAACTCCGCCCTATGCAAAACAGCTACTTGCGCTGCTGGAGCACCTGGACCGGAAGAACCCGGGGATTCAAACAATTCAAAGGATAAAAAAGAGGATCCGGGAAAAGACAAGAAAACCCCGACAACCGGGATGCAGCGTCTAGGACCGGATCCCATCTCCCGAATGATGGACATAAACCCCATGATCGGGAAAACAAACACCGGGACGACGGCAAAATAATGCCACCTCCGAGAAACCCAGCTGAGAAAGCTGGAAGATATGATATACCTCACAGGCGTGAGAGATCCCGGACACCTCCTAAGGATAAAGAAAGGCACAGGAGTAGAACTCCGCCTAATCCAAAAGGGCGTGACCATGGAAGAGATAGAAATAATCCCGGAAAAGCGCGTCCGCGCAACAATGGAAGAGAAAGGAGCAGATCCCCTTCTGTCCATTCAGCCGGAAGATATTCTGCACACATTGATAGAGCAGAAAAGGATGATCTATACTTTGGTCCTAAGTGTTTTACTGACAGGATCCAAAGAATAACCCTGCATTCTGGCTTTGCCAAGGTCGGTCCAACGTACCAGAAATACACCGGCAGCACAAACCCGGATACCTGGCTCTCGGATTACTATACAGCCGTCCAGATCAACAATGGGACAGACCTGGAAGCTGTCAAGTTTCTTCCCCTAATGTTGCTAGACGGAGCCAGAGATTGGATCAATGGATTACCATCAAGAACAGTCGACAGCTGGGATGATATGGCTAGAGTATTCACTCAGCATTTCCGGGGAACGTACAAACGCCCGAACAGCATCAACCAGCTAAACCGTTGCACCCAATTTGAGGATGAACCATACGTGGATTTCATCTCCAGATGGACAGCAATGAAGAATAGTTGCTCTGGAGTAACTGACGTACAAGCAATGCATGCTTTCATCAATGGCCTAAAACCCGGACTCGTACCGTTCATGGTTGGTTCCAAAAAGCACAAAGATCTCAGATCTATGCTTACAACCGCCAATGAGCACGCCGCAGCCGAAGACGACATCAGAGCAAGAGGAGGCAATATCGAATCACTGATACTTGCCAAGAAAACCCCTCGTTCTGACAAAAAAAGGAACTCCAGAAACAACAACGAAACCCAAAGAGGTCAACATAGCCTTTGGAGGAGAAAAGGGGAACAAGTGGAAAGGACGCAACCCAGATCCAATCAACTACACTCCAGAGGAGTGGGAGAGGATTAAGTCGGAACCTTGTGTTCACCACTCGCAATTTGGGAAACCCACCCATACAAACGCGCAATGCCGGCTGAATAAGCACATGAAAGGTAGTGCAGGATCCGGAAGTAAGGGGAAGGGTTCCAAAAGGAAACCCGCCAAACAAAAGCCAGAAGCTGACAAAGAAGACAGTGAATCGGACACTGATGAAAAAATCCAGGAACAACAGCGAAAGGGCGAACCCAAATTTCCGAGAGTTGATGGAGAAGCAATGCTAACTTTCTTAGCAACTCCGTCAGCAAAGGTGGCCAAAAGAACACTTCGAGAAATAAACGCGGTTGTTCCGGCAACCCCGAAATTCTTGAAGTACTCCAACACACCGATAATCTGGGATCAGTCTGATCATCCCGGAAATATCCCTGAACCCGGCACACAAGCTCTTGTTGTAAGCCCTATTGTTCAAAACACTAGGCTAAGAAGAGTGCTGATGGATGGAGGATCCAGCATTAATATAATGTACCTGGATACACTGAAGCATCTGAAGATTTCCGAGTCTCAGCTCAACTACAGCAACATACGCTTCCATGGCATTGTTCCTGGCAGGCAAGCACGATCCCTAGGAGAAATTTCCCTAGATGTCACCTTCGGAGATAAAGATCACTTCCGGCAGGAAAAAGTATCCTTCGAAGTAGTGCCGTTCGAAAGCGTGTATCACGCAATACTCGGACGTCCAGCTTTCGCCAAATTCATGGCAAGATCTTGTTATATCTATAACAAGCTGAAGATGCCAGGACCCAAGGGAGGAGTAATCACCATAGCCGGTGATTTCAAGCTGGCAAACGAGTTGGAGAAGGAAAACGCCCTTTGCGCTCAGAGAGTCATAGCAAAGGAAGAACTGAAGGAATTAGCCAAGGAGGTATCGCCGTCAGAAATACCGGCAGGAAAAGAAACCCGGAAGCCAACAGACAGCTTCAAGGCGTCCGAGAATACAAGACAAGTAATCCTAGATCCCAAAGATCCGACAAAATTTGTCGTCGTAGGGACTGGGATGACTGACAAATAGGAAGGCGAGCTCATCAAGTTCCTCCGTGAGAACTGGGATATTTTTGCCTGGTGTCCAGCTGACATGCCAGGTGTACCCAGGGAACTTGCTGAGCACCAACTCAAGGTTATTCCTGGATCAAAACCCGTCAAACAAGGTCTCCGTCGATTTGACGGAAGAAGACGGAAGGCTATTGGCAAGGAAATTATCCGGCTTTTAGCAGCGGATTTCATCAAGGAAGTAATCCATACTGACTGGTCCGCAAATCCGGTATTAGTACCGAAGAAAGACACTACTGCTCTTAGAATGTGTATAGATTACACAGGTTTGAACAAGTTGTGTCCGAAAGATAGGTTCGCGCTACCGCGAATCAATCAAATAATAGACGCCATTGCAGGTTCCGAACTTTTATGCTTTTTGGATGCATACTCCGGGTACCACCAAATACGCATGAAAAAGGAAGATCAAATCAAGACTTCTTTTATAACCCCGTACGGGACGTACTATTATGTAACCATGCCATTTGGCTTGAAGAACGCAGGGGCAACCTACCAGCGCTGCATGCAACGTTGTTTGCACAGTCAGATTGGCAAAAATGTCCATGTTTACGTGGACGACATTGCTGTCGTAACCAAGGAAAAAGACACACTCCTTGAGGATTTGCGAGAAACTTTCGAAAACTTGCGCACTTACAAGATGAAGTTGAATCCATCCAAGTGCGTATTCGGGGTTCCCTCAGGAAAACTTCTGGGTTTCATCGTTTCTCACAGAGGAATAGAAGTCAACCCGGAAAAGATCAAGGCAATCTTGAACATCACGAAACCTACGTGCGTCAAAGATGTCCAAAGATTGACGGGTTCTGCCGCAGCCGTCAGCAGATTTATTAGTCGGCTAGGGGATAAAGCCTTACCACTCTACAAACTGCTGAAAAAATCCGACAAAGTCAAGTGGATTGCGAGAGCCTGGAAACGTCTAGCAAGTTATGTCCCCTTCCGTACTAAGTTCAATTCTATGTAAACATCTTTTGAGATCATGAAATATAGTTGTCGGAATTCTGGTATCCATGTTTTTACAAGTTTATTACAGTACAAAGCATGGTTCCACCTTCTCTATTTCCCAATGATCTTGCAAAACATTCAATGTTAACCCGAATTGTGCCTGCGTGCTCGGTGTTTAAAAGCTGAATGATTTTTCAGCCTGTTAACGGCTAAAGGAAACTTGAATTGCCTGCGTGCCCAGGTTTCGTTCAAAAAATTCCTTGTTTCTCTAAGTATTATCTGATCGCATATGTGTTGGGTTACTGGAGCTAGTTAGTAAAAATGCCTTTAGCATGATCCATGTTTCCGAGTCTAAACTGATTGGTTACACCCAGTTACTCGGCATGATGATTCATATTGCTACTTGAGCCATTTCAAACACTAAGGACAGTTAAAACATATAAGCCAGAGAACTTAGAAGATAAAGGAATAATAAAATCCGAAAAACTTGCAAAGAATTTTATAATTAAGACTGCAAAAGGCGGAGTTTTCATTAATACAAATAGAAGCATTACAATTCGAATTACATTATAAAAGCGCAGTAATGCTCCTATTGTCTATTTTTGCTATCCAGGTTTAAGGAAACCCTTCAAGCATCCGATTCCTCCTCGCTGCTGTCGTCCTAGGGGGCTTCAGGAACTTCTTCCTCCGGGTAATTAATGGAGAGATTCACCATGGAAGCAACCTGGGTAGCGTGGCCTTTGATTGCATCGAAGATCACATTTCGTTGGGCTTCCGTGTATCCTTGGGGGACACCGGTGGCCACGCGCCAGGATTTTGCACCAGGGTAGTGCATACGCATTAAGCCAAGTGCCATGCGTGCACCACCCCGTGCAGCGGAGCGAAGGAAGGATTCCCTGGACTCCGCCACCTCCATGATAGAACCCGGAAGTTTTTCAACTTCCGAGAACTCCCCAGTCTTGGAGGGAAGAAACTTGTTGATCAGTTGCATGCAAGCAACCCTGATCGAAGTCCAGGTCTTTTCAAAAACTCGGATTCTTTCAATCCGAGAAAGATCTGCATTATCTCCTGTTTGGTAGCAAAAACCAACCAAAAAGGTTAAGTACCAAAAAGGAAGAAAAAATACAAACTGAATGGTAAACGTATACTTAAACTTACCAACAAGTTTGTCGATCTCGGAAGTTTCCTCCTCACGCAGGCTCAGAGCAGCTTCCAGGCGTTCAATGGTGGCCCGGTCTTTCTCCGCTTGGGCGAAGCCTGGGATTGAGAAACCCCAAGTGCTAAGTTGCTGGCTTCCAGATTTTCTTGTGCTTTCACAAGATCCTTGTGAAGCTCAACATTCTCCTTGCGGAGATATTCGGCATTGCCAGAATCTTCAGCTGCTTGCTTAGCCTGAGCCAAAGCAGCTGAAAAGAAAGGAAAAATCCGAGTTAATAATATTCCCGGAAAAAGTACTTAGACAAATGCCTGAATCGGAGATTTCAGAGGAAAAATGATTACCTGTTGCTTCCGACAGTGCGAGCTGAGATGAGGCCAGCTCCGCCTCTCTCTCCTCAAGAATGGAAAGAAGATTCCTAACTTCCTTGTTCTTGATCGAGAGCTTGTTGAAAACCGCCACGTTAATGGCTTCGGCAGTTTGCTAGAACACGACAAGGAAAAGAATAATTAGAAAGCATTAAGGTAAAAAGCATGCATTTTATTTAATGCTTGGGGGCTAGAGATACATACCTGGCTCATGCGTTGCAAACCTGCCAATTCTCTCAGTGAACTCCTTTGCGTACTCCGCAAAGAGAGTTCCGCCATGGTTAGAACCGTCATTGATGTGCTTGAAGTCCTTGTCGAATTTGGGGAATTTCTTCGTCAAAAGACCGAGAAGATTTTCCCGCATCGGAGCCGCCCTTTCCCTCGTGTCAGATTCCGACACAACGGGATGGCTGGTCTCCAGTGGTTCGGTGGGGGGGGGGGGGGTGGCAGCGCGCTCTTCCGCCATTGAGGACGATGAGTCCAGAGGAATGGCAGAAGAAGGATGGCGCCTCGGCTGGACACGACCTTGTGTCTTTCAGCTTCTTCGGATTCAGGGTGAAGGAGCTAGGCTATAAAAAACAAGAAACCCGGAAAACGTTAACTTTCGAAGACGAAAGAAAAACTTCGACAAGTAACAAAGTAACCCGGATGAACTAACCTGGAAGTGGCGACGGGAGCTCCGTCAAGGTTGATAACTTCCTCACAGGAAGGAATCTTCTTTCGCTTACGCCCACCTGTAGCAGCGGTGCGAAGCGCGTCCAGCTCAGCCTCGGAGGCCAACTCCGAGTCTGGAAGTTCATTAATCTATTAAAAAAGAAAATTCAGAGTTATGAGCGAGAAAATCCCAGAAAGAATGATAAAATTCTACCCAAATGACGGAAACATACCTTGGGAGCGGATTGTCGGCCGTATACATTGCCGACTCGCTTCGTATTGGTCGCGTGATGCGACCAACTGATTGATACGCCGTCGGAGCTCCTTTGCGGGCCAATCTTTGGTGGTTGTCCGCATTGGGTCCTTGGCTCCCGTGTAGTCGCAAAGAAGGCGACCGCCGTGGTTGGCCAACGGCTGAATCCTTCTATTTAACCAGCAAAAGACCGTGTCCATGCCGGTCAAAGGTGGAGTGGAGGAGGTGAGTTTAGCGATGCGCCGCTTGATCCTTAGAAGGTCAGGCGGCAGAACCTGGACGGCTTCCGTTCCCCAGTTGTCTTGGGGAATAGCCGCAGAGTTCGAGAAAGGAGGAACCCCGATAGCCTTTGTTGGAAAAGGCACATCGGGGTGGTAAAAGAAGGAACCCGTCCAAAATTTGACGGATTCCGACGTCTTGATCTTGGGGAACCAATCTTCTCTGAATCTCCGAAGAGTAAAAGAGATTGTTCCGCAAGTCGGGAGTGCGCCCTCCGAAGAGTTCCGCTTAACCCCGAAACAATACGTCCAAAAGTCTAACCTAGGTTCTAAGCCTAAGTAGCCCTCGAACAAAGCCTGGAAGCCGGCCATGTAGAGGATGGAATTGGGTGGCAGGTTATGGGGCTGGATGTTGTAATGGGAGAGAATTTGGAGGAAAAAGGCGGAAGGTGGAAGGCCCATACCTCGAAGGAGATGGGAGGAGAGAAGAACTCTTTCGCCGTCTTTCGGCGTTGGTTCATTCTCGTCCTCAGGAAGACGCCATTTCCCCTGAAGCACCAGGCCCTCCTTTTCCATGTTTGGAAGGAGAGCCGGTGGAATGCTGCAGGCAATCCAATTGCCTGCAGATTCCGCCTCTTCGTCCGCTCCGGCGGCGGCAGCTTCCGCGGCGGCGAGCTCGTCGCCGAGGAGCTGGATCTTTTCCTCCACCGTTTCAGGGGCAAACGGCGGGGAAGCGGCGGAGCTCGCGCCCGCAACGTCCGCGGCGGCGGAAAGGTTCTCTCCGCCCGCCGCGAAGGCCGCGGTTTTCTCCGGCTCGTCGCTGGTGTGCTTGGGTGACCCTAGCTGTGGATCTAGGTCTCCGATGAGGTCGTCGATGGCGGCGCGAGTGGGCGAGGACGGTGAGGATGCCATTTCCTGGTGGCGCGTTGCGTTCCGGTGTGCTTTGGAGGCTAGGTGCGCTAGGGGCAGTGCTTCGCTCGAAGAGCTCGTTCGCGTCAATGGCGTGGACAGTGAGGAGTGTGGAAGATTTTCGATGAGGACGAGGATGGCTATTTATAGTAGAAATCCGTCAAGATACGTGCCAACGGCTATTTGACCGTTGGATGTTTAACGCGTGTCACTCGCCGGAAAATCCGGGAAATAAAACGACAGGGAAATAATGACTATCTCCTCGTTTCCCGTGAGAATCTGTCAGAGATACGTTGCAGGGTTTCCCGCGTGAAACCCGAGCATCCCTTGCGTCAGCATGATTTAGGCGCTGACGTAAGGATTTCCTTTTCCGCGAAGGATCGTGAGAGAAAAGCCGGATTTTCAGGATTCCGAGTTTCATGTTACCATCTCTTTCAAAAGAAGAATAAGAAGAATCAAGACTGCTGAATCAATATTTCTCGGACAAAGTATATTTGGCGAAAGACGGAGAATCAGAGTTTTAATCCTTCTTGGGGGCTACTGTCGGATATATACCAAATAGGGGTATAGAAGATGGTAGATAAAGTGCCGGATTACCAGGGTGGCCTAAGCGGTAGTGGGCTCAGGTCCATTAGGCGGCCCAGTAACCCGACGCACAGAAGCTGGATTCTAGAAGAACCCGGATCACGACCCAGGTGATCTGGCTTGGAGGAGAAGACGGATTCCTTGATTTCCAAGTTACAAGTTACCGTAGTCCTCTAGGTTTCCTATTCTGTAAGCCCTAATCCGGCTATTATATAAAGCCGGACGGGAGATAGATTAAACAAGGAACGAATAACAGAGAAGCTCTACGCTAACTCGCCGAGAAGCTCATCCTCGTCGAGTAGCTTAGATCTAAACCCTCACATTGTAACCCTGTTTACAGGCTTTAGTCCTGATTAGTGAGAAGTGCAGGAGTAGTCACGTCGTACTGTCGCGACGTACCGAACCTGGGTAAATCCTGTGTTCTGTATTCACTACGCGATCCCGTTACCCCACGTCTCTACCGTAGTCTCATGGCACCCCCGTCTATGAAAACTACTACGATGTCTCGACAACGGCGGCTGCTCAACCTGTCCATCCTGGAAGCCAACAAGAAGCGCATCATGCATGCCGAAGGCCCCGTGGCGGCGCTGCTCAACCTGTCCATCCCGGGGGCCAACAAGAAGCGCATCATGCACGCCGAGGGCGCCGTGGCGGCGCTGCTCAACCTGTCCATCCCGGAGGCCAACAAGAAGCGCATCATGCACGCCGAGGGCGCCGTGGCGGCGCTGCTCAACCTGTGTCCATCCTATAGGCCAACAAGAAGCGCATCATGCACGCCGAGGGCGCCATGGCGGCGCTCTGCCAAGTGATGGGCTCCGACGCGACTTGGCGCGCGAAGGAGAACGCTGTGGCCACCGTGCTCAGCCTGTCGTCCGTCCACTCATACCGTCGACGGCTCGGCCGGAACCCGCGCGTGGTCGAGAAGGTCGTGCACCTCGTGCGCATGGGGCCGTCGAGCACCAAGAAGGACGCGCTGCAAGCTCGTGGGAGCTGGCGCCGCGGAGGCGTCATTGTCGGCGAGGAGGAGACCGTTAGCTCCGCCCCAGGTATAGTGTGTGTGTGGTCCAGTGAGCAGAGAGGCCACGGTTTGCTATTTTAGGAAGAAGAGGAAAGGTGTGAGCTCCGCCGATGGTGTGTGGGGATTAGGGAAGTTGACCGTTGATGGCGCCGTGGAATTTTCTAATACTCCAGGACATCCCGTCCCTCGCGTCGCCCGCAGCGGGCGACTCGGGGGAACCCTAGCGCGCGCTGCCGCCAGTCCCCCCGCCCGCCTCTTCTCCTCTGCCGCTGCCGCTGGCCTCGCCGCGGTGGCGGCGGCTCCCGCCTCCAAAGGCTTGGCTGGGAGGGATCCCGCGGTGGACGCGAGTGCTGGACCGCGCCTCGCCTTCGTCAGCTCCGGCTGGGCGGCGCTGGCGTTTGGTGCTCTTGGTGGCCGGCGAGTGATGGTGGCGATGGGAGGTGCGGCCTATGGCGGCGGTGACTCCCGGCGCGCGGCAGTTGACGGCGGTGGCATCCAGGGCCCGATCTGGGCCCAGATGGGCTTGGCGGGCTGCGACCGTCTGCGGTGGTTTCCGCCGCGGTATGCCCTGGTGCTGCCCGAAGCTGCCGTGCAGCGGTGCGTGCGGGGCCTACAGTGCGGCCTCCATTTGCTCGGGCCTCTCGCCGGCGCGGTGGACGCCGGGACGGCGGTCCCGGACGGGCGGCTTTTGTCTTGTGCTACTACGGGCTATGGGGTGGCCCTGGTGCGTGGTGCGGTGGTGGAAGCTTGGTGTGGACAACCAGTCGTGTGTGCAGAACAGTGCAGGCGCCGGTGAAAGCTTAGCTCGACCTTGGTCGGCCGACGACGGTGACGCCCGTGGGCGTCATCACCTTCCTGAAGGCGTCGCCGAGGGTGGTCTCGTGTTCTTCTCGCATGCTCCAGGGGAAACTCTCGACCCGGTTCTACCGGATCCGGCGGTGGCGGCACTCTGTGTCGTGTTTCCTCTTGAGGGCACCGCTTTGGAGCAAGATTCGGCTGGGGACCTGTGGCTTTGGTGGCGGTAGTTCCTCTACTTGCTCTCCTATCGGTGTCGTCTCCCCATGGCCACGATGCTCGAGCTTCTACGGAAGGTCCGGAGTCTCCTCTGATGCCGGTTAACGGCCGGGCTAGTGCCGGTGAGGTTTCTCGGGTGTCGACTCGGCTAGATGATGCCCTTCGATTACGCTGTTGGCTATTGTGTAAAGCCTCGGCGACACATGGCCCTTCGTCTGGTGTGGACTCGGCAATGTGCTGCCCTTCGGCTGCTCCAACACCACCGTGGCTGATCTCGGCGGATTCAATCTTTTCGTCTATGGCGGTGAAGACTCTGGTGTACTGGCGTCCAACGGTAACCGAAGGATGATGAGAGTTGAAAGCGTTCCCTGCGGGGCTGTTGCTTAGTGTCATGTTGTTCTTCTTCCTTTTGTATCTCTTGCTTTTCTTTCTTCTATCGGTCTAACTCCCTGTAATCCAAACCGGCATTTGTCCCGGATTCTTCTTAATATAATGTGGCAGCGCTAGCTGACTACCGTCAAAAAAAAAATGGCACCGTGGAGCGGCTTGTGGGCCACGGTGTGATGCCTACCGTGGCACGCCGGTCGTCGTCAAGATGGAGAGTCCCATTGTCCATTTCGGAGATCCATGGCGGCGAAGACGACGGTGAGACCTTCTTTCCGGAGCAGGCGGCCGGCGGCGGAAGAGAAAGAACGCGGAACATACCACGTGGGTGCTGGTCCTCAAGGCCCATCGCGCTGTCGATTTCCTGGCGTGGCTCGCCTCCGCCGCAGTCGCGCAAGGCGGTGCCGCGCGGTGCCGTGTCACCGCCGGCCGAACGAACTTGAGGGCACAGAGGGGAATGCGAGGGCAAAGTTGAGGAGGAGGACGCCCCCGCGGTGCCGCGTTCTCAGTTCTACACGTTTATCAAAGCCTGCCTCCTAATGTTCGTCTTCCTTCTGGCCGTCGAGGTCGCCAACTACTCCAATGGCCGTGGACCCATCACAGTTCTTGTTGACTCGAGGTCGCCAACTACTTGGCGCCGCCGCTCCAGCTCAAGTAGGCGAGATCGAGTCTGCGGCGAGATGGTCTCCTCCACTACAGGATCTCCATGAGGACCTAAATCTTCCGCGGCTATTGTAGCGATAAGAATCGCACAACATGGCGATGGGGACTGGAAGGATGAAGAGATGGGTGCGAGCAGCTGGGAGCAGTATCGAAGTGAGCTGGGAGGAGCAGCTGCAAGCAACAATGGGGGATGAGGACGGCTGGGAGCAGGGTGAAAGACCCCACATGTCATTGACCCATCAAAGGGGCCCGTGAGCAAGGATCGGCCAGCAAAGGGGGTTATCATCAATTATCCCGGGTGAAAGACGATAAGGTAGTTGTCATCTCGAAAAAAGAAATCGTCGATTTTGGTCTCCGCTGCCGATGCGTTCCTGGAGGTAGGCAGAAAAACTTAGCATAAGACTGGGTGAGCGGTTAGCCAGAGATTTGACGACCGATTGGAAGCGCTGACCGGTACGTCACCGCGCGAATCTTACAGCATTGTGCGGCCAGGATAGGCCCGGTACGCCCACGACGCTGTGGTTTGTTATTTCCGTCTCAGAAGGTACTCCGCATTACCTTTTTCTGTTAAAGGAGGTATTACTCATTTTGAAATGGCGGCAGAATCACACCTGTCAATTAGCTCTTCTTCTGCAAAAGAGTCGGACGGAAGAAATTGAGTTGCCGTGTTTGGCATTTGTTTCTCGCTTGGTCAGCTCGCTGTCGCCGTGTTCAACTGGAAGGCCCCAATCCATTTCCGTGGTAACCACCGCCGATTGTTCGTAATCGTACGTGTCCCTCGCACCCTCCTCCGGGATGCCGCCAACCGAGCGCTTCGCCGTCGAGGTCATCTCGTGGACGCTGGTACAAGCCTCCGACCCACCTCGGGACTTCCCGGCGGTGCTCCCGGTCTCCAACCTCGACCTCATCCTCGGATCCTTCCACGTCTTCTTAATCGCCGTGTACCCGGTCCCCGCCGCTGGGTTCCCGGCGGTGGCCGCGGACGCGCGGACCGCGCTCCCCGCGTTCCTCTCCCGGTTCTACCCGTTCGCCGGCCGTCGTCCCCAACGCCTCCACCGGTGTGCCGGGGAAAATAATTATATGAGACCTGGTCTACAAATTTAGCCCCGTGGACAAACTCCACCAATTGACACATGGGCAGGAGAGAGAAAACAACCGAAATTTACATCTCTACTTTTTAGATCTAAACTGCTGAAAGATCATCGTCCGTTTTGATAATTATATGACAACATACCTATTTGATCTAATGTTTATTTGATATATGAAAATGCATAGGTTAATCAAGTTCACTAATTCTATGGGCCGCGTGCTTGGTTAAAATGAAAAGAGCTAGGAGAAAGGAATCTGGGAAGCTGTTTTCTGCATGGAGCGGAGGCTCCGGTGAATCCACCGGAGGCTCCGCCCCAGGCTCCGGTGCGGGTCCGGTGCAGGGTCCGCCCAAACCTCCCTCTGGTGCATATGAACGGAGGCCAGGGCGGAACCTCCGGTGGAGCTCCGGTGGGCGGAGCCTCCGCCATTTCCACCAGAGCCTCCGCTGCCTCCAACCATGGCCCGTGCACGATGGGCATCCGGTGGGCCTCCGGTGGAGGCTCCGCAAAAACCTTGCTCTATTGGATAAGAGCGGAGGCTCCACCGGAGCCTCCGGTGGAGCTCCAGTGGCCCCCAATTAGGTCCTGTGAACAGGTGGCATCCGGTGCGCCTCCGGTGGGGGCTCCGCCAAAAGGTGGCTCGGTTGCATAAGAGCGGAGGCTCTACCGGAGCCTCCGATGCAGCTCCGGTGGGCGGAGCCTCCGCCCTTTCCACCGGAGCCTCCGCCCTTTGGTCCTCCAAAAGATAATGGGTGCGCTGCGCGACTGCGCAACTGATAGAGGCCCACCGGAGCCTCCGGTGAAACCACCGGAGCCTCCGATGCTCCTGGACTGCAACGGCCACTTTGTGGGAAGGGGTATAAATACCCATTCCCCTTCCTCATAAATGCTAAGCTTTCCCCACTCTCTCTTCTAGCCATTAATGAAAGCTTCATCCACCTAGATCTCCCACTCCGTCCACCCAATCACTCCCATACTTGGTGGAGAGCTAGAGGAGACCTAGATCCACACTTCCACCAAAGGAATTTCAAATCCATCCACCACAACCTAGTAGAAGTAGAATCCTACTTGATGCCTAGAAACATTAGTAGATCTTGTGCTTGTAGCTTCCACCTTGTTGCAAGAAGCTATGGATTGCTTGAGAGCCTCCATCTATCTTGTGGAGTGACCTCGAGCTCATGTAAAGGTTTGGTCAACGCCTTCAAGTCGACCTCATAGTGGAAACGAGAACCTCCCTCACCGGAGAAGCTCAAGGAGAATAAGGTGTGCACAACCGTGCTATTGAGGAGTGCCTAGGTGGCTCCCCACCTCTCCAACGTAGACGTACTTCTCATTGAGAAGGAACTACGGGAATCATATCCTTGTCTCCTTGTTTACACTTGTGGTTTATCTTGCTACCTTTCGTTTTACTTCCGTTGCGTATATTATCTTGCTCACATAGGTTGCTCACTTAGATGCACATCTAGAGAACCTTATCTTATCTTCCTTAGACCTACTAAAAGGAAAAGAAAAGAAAAATTGGTAGTCAACCTATTCACCAACCCTCTAGTTGACCATAATGCACTTTCAATTGGTATCAGAGCCTCGGCTCTTACTAAGGGCTTAACCGCCCAAGAGTATAATGGTCAATGAAAATGCCCCTGAAAGTTCTAATGCAGAAATCGCCAAAATGGTTGACACTATATCTAACCTACAAGAAACGGTTGGAACCATCCAAACCGAATTGTCCAAGGTTAGCTCTAGTGTTAGCTCAGAGGTTTCTAGCATCAAGAAAATGATGGAGGCCTTGATGGGGAAAACTAAGGAGTCCGAGGAACCACCTCTCACCGCTAATGATGTTAGCTCGGATGAAGAGTCCCTTCCGGACATCGCCGAAATGGAAGCCAACATTGCCTTAGCTAAGGCGAAAGCCAAAGCCAAAGCCGATAAAAAGGCAAAGAGCGGTGGGAGCTCCGAAGGCTCCAAGTCTCAATCGGCTAACGGTTCGGGGTCTCACTCTAAAGTTCCACCACCTCCCAATTATGACACCATTCATCCCATTGCCACAATGCCACACATGGTTAATGTTGGAGTTCCTCCCATGCTTAACACTAATGAATTTTCATCTTGGAAGTTCGATATGGAGTCTCATATTTCAGGATCTTGCACCGCTTTGTGGAGAAGCATCCTCCATGGATTTCACCCTCATGATCCAAGCAACTTGACTCCAAGAGAAGATGTGGAATTTCAACTCAACAAGACTGCTCTTGTCACTATCCAAAAGGCTCTCCCAAGAGAACATCTTGAACACATCCGCGGTATCAAGACCGCCAAGGAGGCTTGGGATAAACTTGACACCTTGTTCCAAGGAAATGCTAGCATCCAATCATCCAAGTATGATGTTGCTCTCGACAAGTCCGAGAACTTCGTCATGCTTGAAGATGAAATCCTCGAGGAGCTATATAGGAGAGTGGTCACCCTTGGCAATCAATTAAGGGATTATGGAAAAGAGGAAATCTCCGATGAGTGGATCAAGAGGAAGTTTGTCAAGTGTAACACCTGGGGTGTTCCCCCTAAGTTAGGCAGTTGGTTGTTTTCTTTTTGCATTGCATCACATGCATCATATGCATTGCACCATGTTTTCAAAACAACTGGAAAATTCAAACCAATTTAAACTTTCTAACATGTCCAAAATTTCCAATTAAAAGTTGCCAACTAAAACACCCAAAATGTTTCCAATAGTTTGAATTTGAATCAATTAAAAATATTTGATAATAGAACCCCTTTTATTAACACCCTAATGGCAAATTTAAATTCAAATCAAATTTATCCATGCTTGGCATGTTTCAAATGTGGGTTTAAAAACTACATTCTTGCAAACAATTAAATTCCATAATGTTTTCATAATTGTTTGAGTCTATTGAATAAAATTGTTTAAAAATCAAATCCTTATGAACCTTATTTGAAATTCAAATAGCCATTTTAAATCTTTTGGCCATTTCAAATTTTTGGAAATAATGTTAACCAAACTTTGATCTTGGTGTTAGGTATTTCATTAGAAAATTTATTCATAAAATATAGACCCCAAAAACCCACTCTTTACTTCTCTACTTCTTTTCAGCAAAAAAAAAGAGAGAAACAGAAAAAAGCAAAAAAAAAAAAAAATCGAAGAGAGGGAGAGGGGGCAGGCCAGCCCAGTTGGGCCAGCCCACCCTCTCCCCACCGATCTGGCCCAGCCCTCCTTCTCCCTCCTCCGTACGGGAGGAGGTCGTCATCTGACGCCAGCGCACCACCGCACCCCTCCTACCTGCTCCTCCCCCTCCCCTTATCTATTCCCCCTCCTTCCCCCTCCAAACCCTAGCCGCCTCCCTCCTCCCTCTCCATCTCCTGCCGCCGCCGCCATCCTCTCCCACCCCTCCGAGCCCTCGCTACTGTCCGTTTTTCCTCTCACCGGAGGCAGCCATGGACGGCGTTCGAAGCACCTCTGCCGCCGCCCTCCGTCTTCCCCGAGCCGAACGGCGACGTCGAGCACCCTCCCGGTGAGCCCCCGATTCCATTCCCGCTCACCTCGCTTCCCATCGCGCACCAGAGCCTCGACGAGCAGCCGGCGATCACCGCCGTTGCCTGCAGTTTCTGTGCCATCGCTGCTAACTGACGAGCGTTTCAGTTTCGGCAGCCTGTATCCTCGCAGCACCACTACTTGTTTCGTTGGCCTTCTATTCCATCACGAGCACAAACTTACCACAGTGGCTAGGACCCCTTGCGCGCAAGCCCCAGGTCCTGGGTTCGATCCCCCCCCCAGGCAGAAAAGCCACACCCTTTTATTTCTGCCTTTTTCTTTTCTGCCCGAATTTCAGAAACATAGATCTGAGCAATTAATTCTAAAATCAATATAAAATTGAATTTTGCTCCAATTTGAATGATTCAAATTCCTGTGGATTCAAAATCTTGTGCCCTTTCCATTAGTAACAAAATTGCAACATGTTTATGTACTAATTTTTGCACTAAATAATTAATTACTGAAAATGCAATAAAAATTGGAAACTTTGGAATTTCATAACTTGAGTTTGGTTCACCCAAATTGAGCAAACTTGGGCTCTAAAAATTTTTCTTAACAAACTTTACACATTGGTATTTTATTTGGCCACAATTGAATTAATTTTGAACATGTTCCCCTCTGTTTACTAAAAAGGGCAGAATAAGAATGTTTATAAAAATTTGCATAATAAATTCAATAATAACCCAAAAATTATGTTTAATAGCTCAAAATGTTCAGTGAAACATTTGCTACATGTTTTCAACCTTTTCAATGCAATTTGTTTACTGTTTTTCCTAATTAAAAATGGTTCAATAATTCAATGCTTTAATTAAACCCTTTTAAATTGCAAAATTCATAACTTGGGCAATTCAAACCCAATTTCAACATGTTAAATATGTTTTCCATCCCATTTTTCATGAACTTTGCAAATATCAACTTTGTTTGCTGTTTTGAATAATTTAAATTGCTGAAAACAACTGTTTCTTATTTAATGCATTTAAAATTGTCAAATTAATAACTAATTCATTTTAATTCCTTTTTCAACAAATGAAATATGTTTTCCATCTAAAATTTTGTGTTCTTTCCAAATATAAATTTTGTTATCTGTTTTGAACAATTAAAATGGGTGAAAACAATAAATACTTGTGTAACTCACTTAAGAAGCCAAATTTCCCAACTTAATAAATAAAATTCCAAACTTGTTAAACACCTTTTCAAATTGAAGCTATTGTTGTTTTATTTTTGTTTTCCTCATACATGCATCATGCTAATCCACCTTCACCTGTTGGTTAGTTGTAAAACAATTATTTCAACATTAATTCATGAGGCTTTTCCATATGCAATCCAAATTGCATATGGGCCCATTTAAATATGTTTACCATGTCAACTAGTTTATCTTTGATGCATCTTTAAACTTGTCATGTATCCATATCTTGATCATGCTGGATCTTTTTCCGTAGAAGTCATTGTTGCATCCGGTGTTTGTTCGAGGTTCGTTGCTTCTTCGCGGATCGGACGTTGAGATGATGTGAGCAACGACAAGTTCTGTGGATGTACCTCTACTTGCTGGATTCCAGGCAAGTATACTCACTTGCTGCCGAATGGCTGCCTTTCATCACTTGTTACCGATTCTTTCCGTTGTTCTTATGCTAGCCTTATGATTCGATGCTTGTGTCTCGATCCTATTATATGTTTACCTTGCAGCCATGATATAGCCTTCCTTCCACTTCCTATTAACTGTTGTTTGTTTACCTTGCTGGCCCTCGTGTCGTAGTTGCATGCTTAGTGTTGTTTGCTCTCAGGTCTTGTTGTCCTTTTTCATATCACCTGTTTAGTTTGATAGTTGGGTTTCAATTCAATCAACAACATGTTAATGTTTTGGGTAATAATAATTTGATGATAAGGCACCGGCAGGAGGCCCGGCGTGGTTTTGAGGCCTGCTAGTGTCGACCCTAATTAGGAAAAGGGTCTTGTCTACTGATCCATGATGAGCGCACTAACCGATGTGGGAAGCGAGTATGGGTGCCCCCGTCAACTTGATTCGATTCGCATCTCGTCCAAATCGCCACACTTAGTTCGGGCTTTCCATTTGATGCATGCATGTGCAGGTGCGAACCCTTGGTGCCAGGGTGGAACTTTTGTAGTCGGCATTTAGGGCGGCGTGGTCTTAGAGTGCTATGAGGGTCCCCCTTTTCTTCGTGGGGGCTCGATTAGCCGCGCACGCACAGCATGTGGTTCTTTGGGCTTGATGCGAAGAAGAGTTGGGTTGTGTTGAGTGCCTCGCTTGGTGGAAGTGCATTTCCATCCTGGCGGGGTATTCTTACGTGTACGGCCAAATTGGTGCATCCCTGCAGGGTTAAATCTTCTCGAGAAGCCGTGTTTTCCGCGGTTATGGATGACTTGGTGAAAGTATTGGCTAACAAGTACTCAGAACAACTTACACCTAACTAATGATAACTTGACTAGTAATAGTCTTATTGACACAATAACTTGAACCATCATTAATCCAACTGTGTGAGTTATCCTCGGATTGCTTCTTTGGATAAGGGGCGAGATCCAGGATGGGTTTGTTTGATGTTAGTTGTAGTTGGTTACGATACGCTATCTTATCCCCCTCTTTTAGCCGGATGTTGTATCGAGTCTCTGTAGTTAGTTAGTGCAGCCCGCTGCCGCTTCTTTGCAATAATCCTTTTCCTTTTTGTTGAACCCAAAGTATTTGTATCTTGTGATGACTGGTTACGCCGGTATCTTGTGAGTATGGTTTATCCACTTGCCAGTACTTAACCGTACTGACCCACGAATCCTTTTCGTGGCTACATATTCAACATTGCAGTCAACAGGTTTGAAGTCTGACGACGTTAGCTTGGGAATCCCTCCGGCTTGGCCTGGGCAGGGATTGGACGCCATCGGTTATCTTCAGGACTCTTAGTCCAATTTGGATCTTGTCCGTAGCCGGACGCTATGTTGTTTCTTCCGCTGTTATTTGGATCTTTGTATTGTATCAGTTGTATCCTTGACTCGTTTGAGTCTTCTTGTATATATCTATTTTGTTGTTGTTGTGGATTATTCGTGAACTGTTGTAATGTTATCACAAGTGGCAACCTGGAATCGGTTATTATGTGGATTTTGGCGGAAATGCTGAAATCTGCATAGTGCCCGATCCCGGGGCGTCACATCAAGGCAATAACTCCATTTGAGAAGAACCTTGCCACAAGCATTCGAACAAGATCCGACTAAAACTCCCTCAACTCCATTGGTGTCCTTAGTGAGTTCATAGCAATATCCCTATCTCACAAGAGTGCGGATGACGCTCTCGCTCGCACAAGAGGAGGAAAATCTCCAAACCTCGCCTTGAAGTCTAAGGCTATTGCAAAGATAGAAGAAGTGGATGAGGATGATGATGATGATGAGGACTATGAGGACACATACAAAGGTGCTCCCCAAGGCATGGTTATTGGAAGAGATGGGAGGCTCACAAGGCCGATGCTCCTAGACCTTCAAGGAACAAGATCTTTAGGAATAAAGGGGAGCGGCCAAGGACATGCTACAATTGTGGAAGTGCAAACCACTTCGTCAAGGAGTGTACCTTTGAGCCAAGAGAAGAAAATGAAGGGAAGCTTGTTCGCAAGGACAAGAACAAAGCTCCACAAAACAAGAACCTTGCTATAAGAGTCCCAAGGGCTCTATATGTTCAAGAAGGCCCCACATTGGAAACATATTACTCCGGAGATGAAGGAGAAGATGAAGTCGTAGGTGTTGCCCACGTCGCCATAGCTACGACTTCCTCTTCACCGGTCTCTCTATTTGAATCTCCCAATGAGAAGGCATCGATCCGACCTACATGTCTCATGGCAAAAGACACCGCGGTAATATCTTCCACCTCCAAGTCTATTGTCACTAGCTCTCCCTCGTTATTGGATTGTGTTGAAAACATTGTTGATGATGAGGAGGCTAAGAATCTAGGCTCTTGGTTATGTAGTCTTGAAGGTGAAACTAAAGAAAAGGTAAAGGCTCTATTAGGGCAACTTGATGATGCTAACTCTCTCATAGATGAGAAGGAGGAGATCATCATGACCTTAGAGAGCCATGGCGGTAGCCATGAGAACCATGACAATGAACTAGTTAAAGCTCTCGAAAAAGAGAGATCCATGAGAGCCTCTCTCGAAGAGAGACTATCTAGCCTACAAGAGACATATGCTATTAGTGTTTCAAAGCTTAGGAAAGATAAAGAAAAATCTCTTGCCAAGATTAAGAAAGAACATGCCAAATCTCTTGTTTTACTTAAAGAATTTGAAGAGGAAGAATTGAAGCTAGGAATAGCTCATCAAAAACTTGACGAGGAGCATGAGAAACTAAAAAAGGAGTTTACGTCTCTTAAAGAAATTCATGAAAAACTTGCCAAGTCTCGTAATAAGCTCCTAGCTCAACAATCTAATAATCATGTTGCATCTTCATCAAATAGCATTGTTATTGTGCCTACCTCTTCTACTACAACTAACATTGTAGGGAAAGAAAGAATTATCAATGATGCAATAAGCTCTCAAGCATCCAAGAAAGGGAAAGAGGGACTTGGCTTTGTTTCCAAGTCAAAGAAGATATCCAAGAATGTCACTTCTCCCTCCCAAAATGTTGTCTTTGTGAAAGAGGGAGAGGTGACCAAAGAAAAGGAGACCAACTCCATTGTGGGTGGTGATACCTCTAGGGGGAGCATCACTCACAATGACTTCGCCGGAAAATATAACCCATCTTATGTTCTTATGAAATCTATAGATGGACATGTTTATGCTAAATATGTTGGTACTTATTATGGTGATGATTATCATTGGACTATTTGGGTTCCTAAGACCCTTGTTACTAACAAAAGAGGACCCATTGAAGGATGGGTACCTAAATCAAGAAATTGATCTCTTGTAGGGAAGTGCTTCCGGGTTAGGTAGATGGACACTAGATAGTGGTGCATCCCAACATATGACCGGAAGCTATGACGCAATGAGTGATATTGAACCTCCATTACCTCATCTCAATTGCGTTACTATTGTTGACAAGTCCGAGCTTAAGGTATTGGGACGAGGCAAGGTGGCTATCTCAAATGATTTATCAATTGAGAATGTTCTCCTTGTTGAGTCCCTTGGCTATAACTTGATGTCTGTTCTTCAACTTGCGAATTGTGGCTTTACCTCGTTCTTTAATAAAGAGAGTGTGATTGTCACTTGGGAAACATATCTTAAAGTAGCTTTTGTTGGGTGTGTCGAGAACGGCATGTATGTAGTGGACTTCTCTAAAGGAGACACGTGTGCCGCGACATGCCTAATGGCTAAAGTTGATGTGGGGTGGCTTTGGCATCGCCGGTTAGCCCCCACCAATATGAGAATGTTGCATGACCTCCAAAGTGGCAATCACGTTCTAGGACTAACCAAAGCTAAGTTTTCTAAAGATCGTGTGTGTAGCTCTTGTACCTTTGGGAAGCAACATGGAGAACAATACCCAACCAAGACAACTATCTCCACCACAAGAATTCTCGAGCTCATTCACTTAGATCTCTTTGGTCCACTATCCTATGATAGCCTCGGAGGAAAGAAGTATTGCTTGGTGATTGTGGATGATTATTCAAGATATTGTTGGGTGTATTTCTTCAAGAGGAAAAGTGAAACTCAAAAGAGAGTCATCGAGTTCATCACTCTAGTGGAGCGCCAACACAATGCTACCATATTGGCCATTCGGAGTGATAATGGCTCGGAGTTCAAGAACTATACTGTTGAGGGTTTTCTTAGTGAAGAAGGCATTGCTCATAAATATTCCACTCCTTATACCCCTCAACAAAATGGTGTTGCAGAGAGAAAGAACCGGACTTTGATGGATGCGGCTAGAACTATGATTGCGGAGTTCTCTTCTCCCTATAACTTATGGGCCGAAGCCGTCTCCACCGCATGTCATGCTACTAACCGGTTATATCTTCACAAGATGTTGAACAAGACTCCCTATGAGATTCTCACGGGCAAGAAACCGGATGTATCTTATTTCAAGGTCTTCGGTTGCAAGTGCTTCATTCGCAAGAAAGGTAAACGGTTGTCAAAATTTGAGACCAAATCTTATGAGGGTATCTTTGTTGGCTATGCCACAAATGCTCACGCCTATAGAGTCTACAACAAGTCCACCGGACAAGTTGAAGAAGCTATAGACGTGGTGTTTGATGAGGATAACGGCTCCCAAGGGGGGGCGTATAGATCATGGTGTTGTAGGAGATGCAATTCCTCCCATCGTCATAAGAAGAATGAGGATTGGTGAAATAATCCCCATTAAGGATTACCGGATGACGGAGGGAGAAGGACTATGCCCCACTCAAGTGAGCCATTGACTACACCCATTGATGATCAAGCTACTCAACAAGATGCACCAAGCCCTCAAGCTAATGATCAAGGTCAAACAAGCAATCAAGGCCAAGCAACTCATCTTAATCATGATGAAGATTCCATCATTGTTGAGAGTGCTCAACCTAGTGGTGATCCATCACCCATTATTGATCAAGGACAAAATGAAGACGGTCATGTCTCCGATGAAGAAGGTGATTCTCAATCCGTATCCAAGGAATCTTTGGAGGAGATGCTAGCACGAAGAGGAAAGAGAAGGCTAGAGAATCTTGAATGAGCGGGTCATACGGAGGACAAGATTCTTGGGCAAGTTCGTGGGAGAGTAGTCACTAGGAGGCAATTGGCGGATTTTAGCAAGGCTCATGCTTTTGTCTCCTTCATTGAGCCCAAGAAGGTCTATGAAGCTCTCAAAGATCAAGATTGGCTTGAAGCCATGCATGATGAACTCAATAACTTCTAGCGCAACAAAGTGTGGAAACTAGTACCAAGACCCAAGGATTGCAAAAATGTTATTGGCACCAAATGGGTTTTCAAGAACAAGCAAGACAAAGATGTCATTGTCATTCGCAACAAGGCAAGGTTGGTGGCTCAAGGTTTTTCCCAAGTCGAAGGTATTGACTTCGGTGAAACTTTCGCCCCCGTAGCTCGTCTTGAATCCATTCGCATCTTACTTGCTTATGCATCTCATCATAACTTCAAGTTACAACAAATGGATGTTAAGAGTGCTTTCCTAAATGGTCCCATTAATGAGTTAGTATATGTCAAGCAACCTCCGGGCTTCGAGGATCCCAACCACCCCGATTATGTCTATAAACTCGATAAGGCGCTCTATGGACTTAAACAAGCTCCACCTGCGTGGTATGAGCACCTTAAAGAGTTTCTAGTAGATCGTGGGTTTAATGTTGGTTTAATCGATCCCACCCTCTTTACCAAGATGGTTGGAGGTGACTTGTTCATATGCCAACTCTATGTGGATGACATCATTTTTGGGTCTACTAACACTTTGTTCAATGAGGAGTTTTGCAAGCTTATGACCGATAGGTTTGAGATGTCTATGATGGGAGAGTTGGAGTTCTTCCTTGGCTTTGAAGTGAATCAATATCATGAAGGAACCTTTATCAAACAATCCAAATACACTCAAGACATGCTCAAGAGATTTAATATGCATGATGCCAAGCCTATGAAGACTCCCATGTCCACAACCACCGACTTGAAACCCGACCCCAACGGTAAAGAGGTAGATCAAAAGGTATACCGCTCCATGATTGGCTCTTTGCTCTACCTTTGTGCATCTAGACCGGATATCATGTATAGCGTAGGTAAATTTGCAAGGTTTCAAGCCTCTCCGAGGCAAAGTCATTTGGAAGCTATGAAACGAATCTTTCGATATCTAGTTCATACCCCAAATTTCGGTCTTTGGTACCCCAAGGATTCAAGTTTTCAGCTCATTGGATATTCGGATGCGGATTATGCGGGAGAGAAGACGGATAGGAAGTCCACGTCCGGGGGTTGCCAATTCCTTGGCCGCTCCTTGGTATGTTGGTCTTCAAAGAAGCAGAATTGCATTGCTCTCTCCACCACCGAGGCCGAGTATATCTCCGCGGCAAGTTGTTGTGCTCAATTGCTTTGGATGAGGCAAACCTTGAAGGATTATGGTATCCATTTTGACAAGGTTCCTCTCCTTTGTGATAATGAGAGTGCTATCAAGATCGCCTACAACCCCGTTCTTCACTCCAAGATGAAGCACATTGAGATTCGTCATCATTTTATTCGGGGTCATGTTGATAAAGGTGATATTGATCTCTCATATGTTCCCACCAAGGATCAACTTGCCGATATCTTCACGAAGGCCCTTGATGAACCAAGATTTCGAGCTTTGAGGAATGAACTAAATGTCATCGATTCTTCCAACTTCACTTGAAACCTTGCATATCTAGCCTCATTATGTATGCTATTAGGTTTAGATGTAGGCATGGACATAGGGGGAGCGCTACTCAACTCATGAGTATGCACTCCTCTTATTATGCGAAAATCAATTCATCATTGCATATCTAGTCAATTGTGACTTATTGTGCTTAATTGTGAGTAGTAATTTTGGACCCAAGATATATATTCGCGGTGCCAAGTTACACACTCAAGCATGGTGGCTTCGACCACCGACCTTTGGTATGTTTTGGCTCTTTCACGCGTATCATATTTCTTTCTTGACAACTCGTACAGGTTCGGTCTTCTACCTTTTATGCTTCTTGCGAACCCCTCCGAGTAATGTCTCTCGTATATCAGTGACTATTTTCGAACCCAAGCCCCCGTTTCCCAAAACAATATTTCCATCGTAATGCTCTTGTTTTTACAATCTTGGTGTGCAAAAACTTGGCTGGGCGGAGGCTCCGGTGAAACCACCGGAGGCTCCGCTCCCCTTGTCCACCGGAGGCTCCGTGAGCACAAGTTGCTCACGGGCCCTATTTTTGCTGGGCCCTTTGGACAAGGGGCGGAGGCTCCGGTGAAACCACCGGAGGCTCCGCTGGGCAGGGAGCGGAGGCTCCGGTGAAACCACCGGAGGCACCGCCCGTGGCAGTTTTTCGGGATAAGACTAGGGCGAACGGGGGTCAATAAGATCCAATATCATTTTCCCCCCACTCTTCCTCCTTCTTCTTCCTCTCAACTGCAGCCGCCCCCAAGTCAACCGCCGCCGGATTCGGGTGCTCCACCGCCGGGAGACCTCCTCCTTGCCTTGGACCACCCCGAGATCTTCTTCCTCCTCCCTTTTCACCATGGATGATGCGGGTATGTGCTCTCTCTCTCTCATCTAGTTGATGGATGGGGATGCATAGGAGTTCATGTTCTTGTCCTCTAGATGTGTGGATTTGGATTTAGGAGTAGAAGATCTCGAGTACAAACCCTAGCAACCTAGATGCGTGTTAGGCTTGAATAGTTGCGGTTGTAGGGAAGATCCACATGCCCTAACCCTAGTTATTCAACCCTAACACCATGAGTATCTTTGTTTCTTGGATTTGTGCGTATTTATCAACTTGAGCATTGCCTTTTCTTCATGCTATCCCTCTATTTCTTTCTTAGATGCTTCCGGTTCCAAAGGAAAGGGGGTTCGGTACAAGACTACGGGTCGCCGCAAGACCCCTCAAGTTGATGAGATCGAAGAGGAACTTGACAAGTCCCAACCCAAGCGCAAGCGCTTCCCGGCCACCGAGAAGAAACTGCCCAAGAGGAACACGGCAAGGACCGCTTCCAAGATGTCCGAGGTAGCTTTTCTGAAAGAACGTCACGAGAATCCTTATGACATTGCTCGCGACCGCTTGATGCCTCAATTCCGGGGTAAGGATACTCGATTCCACACTGTTTTCCAGAGCCAAATATATCACGAGATTCTGATGAGGAAGCCAAAGGAAAATGTTGCCCCTCAACATGCCATCAACTTTGGGCATCTGGAAAGGAAGCCCCATTACTTTGGGGAGGCTCTTGAGCTCATTGAGAGGTTTGGTATTGGTCCCATTATTAGTCTCCAACAAGACTATGATGAAGACCTTGTCTGTCAGTTCTTGGCCACCGTTCATCTCTCCAATGAGACTGAGCGCAATCTTACTTGGATGACACAGGGGAGACAACTTGACATCAAGTGGTCTGACGTTGGCATTATTCTTGGTGGGTACCCGGATTTTGGACCTTTTGCTGATAGTGAGGAGTTTGCCAATGGATGGTTCCGGGTTCATGTTATCAACACTCCATCCCATCCCAAAGATCAACTCACACCACTCTATCTTGGAAGAAGTTCGCCGTTGGGTTTGTCAAGAGTCTCTACCCCACCTATGATATCATGATGCGCATCTATAGAGAGACTATCAACCCAAAGGCGGGGAGTGTGGATGAAATCCAGGGATTCTTGAAGAACCTCACGCTTCTCACTCATCAACAACGGCTTGCCGACACCCCTCGTAAGCTCGATGTGCTTGATTACATTTGGAATGAGTTGTGGCACGCCGTGATCAACCGCAAGAATGCTTGTTTTGGGCCCTTCATCATGAAGATCATCTTAAATGTGTGGAATGCCAAGTTTCCGGATGAACCGTTTGATGATGCTAATTGGATTCCTCACATGGAGAGGAGACTCCTCATCAAGGACCACACCGAGCCTCCTGAGCATCCCACTCCCACTCCTCACAAGAACAAGGCTAAGCCTCGTGTCATTGATGGTGAGGAGGAAGAAGAAGCCGGTCCATCTCGCCCTTCTCCTTCCACCAATGCATTCAAGTGGATGGCTCGGGCCCTTAAGAAGGTGTTCCGGTTGAACAAGAAGGTTGAGCAGCATCAGTGGGAATCCTATTATGACAAGGAGCTCAAGAACCGCAAGAAAGCACATGCAGCTCATCAGCTTCGCCGTGATGGTAGCGAATCCGTGGACTCCCCGGCTCTTCCAAGCATCACCGATTGGGACAAATGGCAAGCCAAGGACTCCAAGGGCAAGTTGATTGAGTGGTATGATGTGACGCCCCGAGATCGGGCACTATGCAGATTTCAGCATTCCCGCCAAAATCCACATAATAACCGATTCCAGGTTGCCACTTGTGATAACATTGCAACAGTTCACGAATAATCCACAACAACAACAGCATAGATATATACAAGATGACTCAAACGAGCCAGGGATACAACTGATACAATACAAAGATCCAAATAACAGCGGAAGAAACAACATAGCGTCCGGCTACGGACAAGATACAAATTGGACTAAGAGTCCTGAAGATAACCGATGGCGTCCAATCCCTGCCCAGGCCAAGCCGGAGGGATTCCCAAGCTAACGTCGTCAGACTTCAAACCTGTTGACTGCAATATTGAATATGCAGCCACGAAAAAGGATTCGTGGGTCAGTACGGTTAAGTACTGGCAAGTGGATAAACCATACTCACAAGGTACCGGCGTCGCCAGTCATCACAAGATACAGATACTTTGGGTTCAACGGAAAGGAAGGGATTATTGCAAATAAGCGGCAGCGGGCTGCACTAAGCAACTACAGAAACACGCTACAACATTCGGCTAAAAGAGGGGGATAAGATAGCGTATCGTAACCAACTACAACTACTCACCAAACAATACCCATCCAATGTCACCCCCTACTAAGGAAGCAACCCAAGGATAACTCACTCTGTTGGATTAATGATGTTCAACTTATTGTGTAAATAAGACTATTACTAGTCAAGTTATTATCATTAGGTGTAAGTTGTCTGAGTACTTGTTAGCCAGTACTTTCACCAAGTAATCCATAACCGCGGAAAACACGGCTTCTCGAGAAGATTTATCCCTGCAGGGGGTGCTCCAGTACCCGTACACACTCAAGCCACCAACTAAAACTCAGGTTGGCTCGACACGACCCAAACCATCTCTACAACCCATCCTAGGAGCCACGGAGCTATAAGGTCCCAGCCATGCAGCCGAATACTCAGCGCAGGTGTGCGAAACTCCCGCAGGACACAACACCCCGGCACTACAGGCCTCGTCCTATATGCATCATCATCATCATCAGTAACCATGGGTGATCAACCCATTATGCAAAGGAGCAAATGGAACACCCGAACTAAGTGTGGCTCTTCGGACAAACTGCAGATCAGGTCTAAGTCGAGGGGGGCCCCATACTACCACCCGGATGCGGTGAGCACGCTCATCATGGATCAGTAGACAAGACCCTTTTCCTAATTAAGTTCGACACTAGCAGGCTTCAAAACCCTAACCCGGGCCTCCTGCCGGTGCCTTAACATCAAATTATTATTACCCAAAACATTAACAGGTTGATTGAATTGATACCCAACTATCAACTAAACAGGTGATAAGTAAAAGGACAGCAAGACTTCAGCAAAAACAACACTAAGCATGCAACTACGACACGAGGGCCAACAAGGTAAACAAGCAACAGTTAATAGGAAGTGGAAGGAAAAGGCTATATCATGGCTGCAAGGTAAACATATAATAGGATCGAGACACAAGCATCGAATCAACAGGCTAGAATAAGAACAACGGAAAGAATCGGTACAAGTGATGAAAGGTAGCCATTTGGCAGCAAGTGAGTATACTTGCCTGGAATCCAGCAAGTAGAGGTACATCCACAGAACTTGTCGTTGCTCACATCATCTCAACGTCCTATCCGCGAAGAAGCAACGAACCTCGAACAAACACCGGATGCAACAATTACTACTACGGCAAAAGATCCAGCATGATCCTATTTTATATGCATGACATGGCAAGATGCAACAGGGGAAACAACTTAAGCAATTTAATCGGAACCGGAGTCCGGAGAAATAGGGATTGGTTCAAGTTGTTTATCTAACCATCAAGTTAAATGTTGTTTAGCATGGAAAACAATAATGTAGATGAGTTAGGCAATTTAAATGGAATGGGGCAACATTTGGAATTAATTAGCCCACACATTCCATATGTTGTCATATAGATGAACATGCATAACAAAACCTAAAATGCACAAGATAAGATGCAAACAGAGATATGAATGGCATGAACATGTTAATGACATGAATCTAATTGGAAAACATACTTTATGGGTTGAGAAACAATTTTAAATGATTTAGTTAAGCAGATTACCAATTTAAAATGCATTAAGTAAGAGGTGGAACAATTATTCAATTTAATTGTTGCAAATCAGAAAACAAAGTTGATATTCAGGTGTGGCATGTAATTTTGGATGAAAAACATGTTTTGAGTATTTAAGTTGGAGCAACCATTTGAAAGTTATTAATTATGCCATTTAGTTAACCAATTTAAGGATTATTAAATAACCTTAATTTTTAATTGCCCAAATTGCAAAACAAAGTTGATAAACAGAGAGGTGGTTTCATTTTGAGTGGAAAACATATTTTATTTGTTGAAATTGGATTTAAAATGAATTAGTTATGAATTTGGCAATTTAAATTGCATTAAATAAGAAACAGTTGTTTTCAGCAATTTAAATTATTCAAAACAGAAAAAATGTTATATTTGGAAAGAGCATGAAATTTTGGTTGGAAAACATATTTTATATGGGCCATTTGAAATATATTTGAATTTGTTATGGATTTAATCAAATTCATAAGAGTTATTTGAATTTGGAGTTTTGAAATTATTTGGAATGTTCAAAACAGTAAACAAAGTACATATTTGAAAAGTTCATGAAATTTTGATTGGGATACATATTTTATTTGCCCAAAGGGGAGTTGTATTGACAAGGTTATTGCATTTACAAAATTGGGGTTCATATGACATTTTCAGGAAAAGAAAAAAAATGAATTAGGGCAGAAACTTTCTACACCCGGGGAGGATGGACCCATGCTGGATGACAGATGGCCCCAGCGCCACAGAGGCGTCCACGTGAGCGTGGGGTATGTGACTGGGCTTCTAGCGTGCATGACAGGTGGGCCCTGGACTCGCGCGAGTAATTCACCAAAAGGGGGGGGGGCAGTGCGCCCGCGGGGACTCGATCCCCCGCCCTCTCGGTGCGCGCAGCGGGAGCGGAACCACTGCGTTGAAACGTGTGTTCTGATACACTACTAAGTTGTCTGAAGAAGAGGTAAACATTGAGCTTAACTGAAATTTTGGACAGAAACCAACGTGCAGGCTTTCAACTTTGGGTTCAGAGAAGATCTACGGCGGCTGCTGTCGATCCGTGCGCGTTGGGGCGACCTCGCGGATGGTAGCAAGGGCAGCTAGGCATGCTGGGGTTGCGGTGGGCGTGCTGCTGCTGTTGGCGTGTACCAACACGGGCTGAGAGGGCCGCGGTTAGGAGCAGCGCTTCCAGCAGAAGTGCAACCATGGCGTCCATGGCTGACGGAGCTACACCTTGACGGGAGCAAGATACCTCAGCCAAACGAGATGGGAAAAGGGTGGAATGGAAAGGAGAGCTCACCACGAGGGGCCGCAGTAGAAGAACACGCTCGGTGGAGGATCGGTGGCGGCGAATTCCGGCAAAGAAGTTCGGCCACCGACGGGAAACATGGCCGTATTTGTCGTTGTAGTCAATGCCGGGCTGACTCCTCCTGCGTGGACGGAGTAGTTCTCTCCGCGGTGCTTCTGGAGCCCTCGCCCTAGCTCGAGGTGGAACCTGGCGGCGGGGCGACGGCGACCCGCCACTCTCTCCTTCTCGGTACAGAACAGAGTAAGGGGAAATTGGGAGGAAGCGAGAGGAAAAAATTGGCGGCGGCAGAGGGTAGTGGCTAGGGCTAGGGCAAGGAGGAGGTTATATGGAGGGATGGGCTCGGTACGGCAGTCATCGGGAGTGGGGGGAGGATCGCACGGTGGTGGAGGTGATCGTACAGAAGATGACGTCGAGGTGGAAGAAGATGCCCTCCTCGAAGGGGTATCGGGCCCGTGGTGGGCTGGGTTGTAGGTGGGCTTGGCCTGCCTCCCCAGCCCCAAAGGGGTTTTTCTTATTTATTCTTTTGTTCTTTTTTTTTGTAGGAGAGAGAGAGAGAAAGGAATAAGGATTTGGGTTTATTTTTATGAATAATTTTTAGTACTTTGCAAAACAGTAATTAAAAGCAATTTACCATTAACTTCAAAATTTGGAATATTAGTTTGATTTTTTTTTTTAAATTGGTTAGTTGAATTCCAAATAAGGTTCGATTTGGAAGTTTTGGAAATAACAAATTTTATTTAATAAGCTCAAGCAATTATGCAAACATTAATGAATTTAATAGTTTGCAAGAATTGATTTTTAAACCCACAATTTGAAACATGCCCATTAAGAAGGAATTGATTGGAAATTAAATTTGCCATTAGGGTTTTAACAAAAAGGGAAATTTTTATTTAGCAGGCAATTTAAATACATTCAACTTCAAACTTTTTGAAAAACAATTGAGTGGTTTACTTGCAACTTTCAATTGGAATTTTTAGACAGGTGTGAAAGTTTAAATTGTTTTGAATTTTTTCAGTTGTGATGCAAACATGGTGCAATGCAATATGATGCGTGTGATGCAAAAAGAAAAAGGAAGCAACCAATTCTACTAAGGGTAACACCCCAGGTGTTACAGACGACACCACTAACAAGGGATTGCGCCCTCGCAATCCACCTGCTAACCCGGGAGGGGAAAGAAGTTCGACTATCGATTCTTCATGCTTCCAGCTGATCTCCTCGACACCACTAACAAGAGATTCTTGCCCGGAGTGACGACGATGTTTTTCCACCAGGAATCTTCCGATGATCGAACCTATTAGGTTAAAGGTTCAGAAAACGTCCACCCACGTAGGATTCTAACACTTTGAAAGATAGACAAGGGGGGGAGACTCCAAAACAAATAAGATGGGAGGGGAAATAGAATAGGGATAAGGAGAAAAACAAGAATCCTATGGAGATGTTTTCCCAAAATAGTTTAGCAGAAATAGGTTTTGGCACTCTAGAAACAGCGACCGTTAGCTAGGTTAACCTACAGGCTTTGCGGACCCATTGCTTCGATAACCATTCGTATCGAAACAATCTCGGGAATCGGAACCAAGGCTCTGATACCATTTTGTGACGCCCCGAGATCGGGCACTATGCAGATTTCAGCATTCCCGCCAAAATCCACATAATAACCGATTCCAGGTTGCCACTTGTGATAACATTGCAACAGTTCACGAATAATCCACAACAACAACAGCATAGATATATACAAGATGACTCAAACGAGCCAGGGATACAACTGATACAATACAAAGATCCAAATAACAGCGGAAGAAACAACATAGCGTCCGGCTACGGACAAGATACAAATTGGACTAAGAGTCCTGAAGATAACCGATGTCGTCCAATCCCTGCCCAGGCCAAGCCGGAGGGATTCCCAAGCTAACGTCGTCAGACTTCAAACCTGTTGACTGCAATATTGAATATGCAGCCACGAAAAAGGATTCGTGGGTCAGTACGGTTAAGTACTGGCAAGTGGATAAACCATACTCACAAGGTACCGGCGTAGCCAGTCATCACAAGATACAGATACTTTGGGTTCAACGGAAAGGAAGGGATTATTGCAAATAAGCGGCAGCGGGCTGCACTAACCAACTACAGAAACACGCTACAACATTCGGCTAAAAGAGGGGGATAAGATAGCGTATCGTAACCAACTACAACTACTCACCAAACAATACCCATCCAATGTCACCCCCTACTAAGGAAGCAACCCAAGGATAACTCACACTGTTGGATTAATGATGTTCAACTTATTGTGTCAATAAGACTATTACTAGTCAAGTTATTATCATTAGGTGTAAGTTGTCTGAGTACTTGTTAGCCAGTACTTTCACCAAGTAATCCATAACCGCGGAAAACACGGCTTCTCAAGAAGATTTATCCCTGCAGGGGGTGCTCCAGTACCCGTACACACTCAAGCCACCAACTAAAACTCAGGTTGGCTCGACACGACCCAAACCATCTCTACAACCCATCCTAGGAGCCACAGAGTTATAAGGTCCCAGCCACGCAGCCGAATACTCAGCGCAGGTGTGCAAAACTCCCGCAGGACACAACACCCCGGCACTACAGGCCTCGCCCTATATGCATCATCATCATCATCAGTAACCATGGGTGATCAACCCATTATGCAAAGGAGCAAATGGAACACCCGAACTAAGTGTGGCTCTTCGGACAAGCTGCAGATCAGGTCTAAGTCGAGGGGGGCCCCATACTACCACCCGGATGCGGTGAGCACGCTCATCATGGATCAGTAGACAAGACCCTTTTCCTAATTAAGTTCGACACTAGCAGGCTTCAAAACCCTAACCCGGGCCTCCTGCCGGTGCCTTAACATCAAATTAATATTACCCAAAACATTAACAGGTTGATTGAATTGATACCCAACTATCAACTAAACAGGTGATAAGTAAAAGGACAGCAAGACTTGAGCAAAAACAACACTAAGCATGCAACTACGACACGAGGGCCAACAAGGTAAACAAGCAACAGTTAATAGGAAGTGGAAGGAAAAGGCTATATCATGGCTGCAAGGTAAACATATAATAGGATCGAGACACAAGCATCGAATCAACAGGCTAGAATAAGAACAACGGAAAGAATCGGTAACAAGTGATGAAAGGTAGCCATTTGGCAGCAAGTGAGTATACTTGCCTGGAATCCAGCAAGTAGAGGTACATCCACAGAACTTGTCGTTGCTCACATCATCTCAACGTCCTATCCGCGAAGAAGCAACGAACCTCGAACAAACACCGGATGCAACAATTACTACTACGGCAAAAGATCCAGCATGATCCTATTTTATATGCATGACATGGCAAGATGCAACAGGGGAAACAACTTAAGCAATTTAATCGGAACCGGAGTCCGGAGAAATAGGGATTGGTTCAAGTTGTTTATCTAACCATCAAGTTAAATGTTGTTTAGCATGGAAAACAATAATGTAGATGAGTTAGGCAATTTAAATGGAATGGGGCAACAGTTGGAATTAATTAGCCCACACATTCCATATGTTGTCATATAGATGAACATGCATAACAAAACCTAAAATGCACAAGATAAGATGCAAACAGAGATATGAATGGCATGAACATGTTAATGACATGAATCTGATTGGAAAACATACTTTATGGGTTGAGAAACAATTTTAAATGATTTAGTTAAGCAGATTACCAATTTAAAATGCATTAAGTAAGAGGTGGAACAATTATTCAATTTAATTGTTGCAAATCAGAAAACAAAGTTGATATTCAGGTGTGGCATGTAATTTCGGATGAAAAACATGTTTTGAGTATTTAAGTTGGAGCAACCATTTGAAAGTTATTAATTATGCCATTTAGTTAACCAATTTAAGGATTATTAAATAAACTTAATTTTTAATTGCCCAAATTGCAAAACAAAGTTGATAAACAGAGAGGTGGTTTCATTTTGAGTGGAAAACATATTTTATTTGTTGAAATTGGATTTAAAATGAATTAGTTATGAATTTGGCAATTTAAATTGCATTAAATAAGAAACAGTTGTTTTCAGCAAATTAAATTATTCAAAACAGAAAACAAATGTTATATTTGGAAAGAGCATGAAATTTTGGTTGGAAAACATATTTTATATGGGCCATTTGAAATATATTTGAATTTGTTATGGATTTAATCAAATTCATAAGAGTTATTTGAATTTGGAGTTTTGAAATTATTTGGAATGTTCAAAACAGTAAACAAAGTACATATTTGAAAAGTTCATGAAATTTTGATTGGGATACATATTTTATTTGCCCTAAGGGGAGTTGTATTGACAAGGTTATTGCATTTACAAAATTGGGGTTCATATGACATTATCAGGAAAAGAGAAAAAAAGAATTAGGGCAGAAACTTTCTACACCCGGGGAGGATGGACCCATGCTGGATGACAGATGGGCCCAGCGCCACAGAGGCGTCCACGTGAGCGTGGGGTAGGTGACTGGGCTTCTAGCGTGCATGACAGGTGGGCCCTGGACTCGCGCGAGTAATTCACCAAAAGGGGGGGGGGCAGTGCGCCCGCGGGGACTCGATCCCCCGCCCTCTCGGTGCGCGCAGCGGGAGCGGAACCACTGCGTTGAAACGTGTGTTCTGATACACTACTAAGTTGTCTGAAGAAGAGGTAAAAATTGAGCTTAACTGAAATTTTGGACAGAAACTAACGTGCAGGCTTTCAACTTTGGGTTCAGAGAAGATCTACGGCGGCTGCTGTCGATCCGTGCGCGTTGGGGCGACCTCGCGGATGGTAGCAAGGGCAGCTAGGCGTGCTGGGGTTGCGGTGGGCGTGCTGCTGCTGTTGGCGTGTACCAACACGGGCTGAGAGGGCCGCGGTTAGGAGCAGCGCTTCCAGCAGAAGTGCAACCATGGCGTCCATGGCTGACGGAGCTACACCTCGACGGGAGCAAGATACCTCAGCCAAACGAGATGGGAAAAGGGTGGAATGGAAAGGAGAGCTCACTACGAGGGGCCGCAGTAGAAGAACACGCTCGGTGGAGGATCGGTGGCGGCAAATTCCGGCGAAGAAGTTCGGCCACCGACGGGAAACATGGCCGTATTTGTCGCTGTAGTCGATGCCGGGCTGACTCCTCCTGCGTGGACGGAGTAGTTCTCTCCGCGGTGCTTCTGGAGCCCTCGCCCTAGCTCGAGGTGGAACCTGGCGGCAGGGCGACGGCGACCCGCCACTCTCTCCTTCTCGGTACAGAACAGAGTAAGGGGAAATTGGGAGGAAGCGAGAGGAAAAAATTGGCGGCGGAAGAGGGTAGTGGCTAGGGCTAGGGCAAGGAGGAGGTTATATGGAGGGATGGGCTCGGTACGGCAGTCATCGGGAGTGGGGGGGGGAGGATCGCACGGTGGTGGAGGTGATCGTACAGAAGATGACGTCGAGGTGGAAGAAGATGCCCTCCTCGAAGGGGTATCGGGCTCGTGGTGGGCTGGGTTGTAGGTGGGCTTGGCCTGCCTCCCCAGCCCCAAAGGGGTTTTTCTTATTTATTCTTTTGTTCTTTCTCTTTTTTTTGTAGAAGAGAGAGAGAGAGAAAGGAATAAGGATTTGGGTTTATTTTTATGAATAATTTTTAGTACTTTGCAAAACAGTAATTAAAAGCAATTTACCATTAACTTCAAAATTTGGAATATTAGTTTGATTTTTTTTTTAAATTGGTTAGTTGAATTCCAAATAAGGTTCGATTTGGAAGTTTTGGAAATAACAAATTTTATTTAATAAGCTCAAGCAATTATGCAAACATTAATGAATTTAATAGTTTGCAAGAATTGATTTTTAAACCCACAATTTGAAACATGCCCATTAAGAAGGAATTGATTGGAAATTAAATTTGCCATTAGGGTTTTAACAAAAAGGGAAATTTTTATTTAGCAGGCAATTTAAATACATTCAACTTCAAACTTTTTGAAAAACAATTGAGTGGTTTACTTGCAACTTTCAATTGGAATTTTTAGACAGGTGTGAAAGTTTAAATTGTTTTGAATTTTTTCAGTTGTGATGCAAACATGGTGCAATGCAATATGATGCATGTGATGCAAAAAGAAAAAGGAAGCAACCAATTCTACTAAGGGTAACACCCCAGGTGTTACATATGAGGAAGAAGGAGAAGAAGCTACCAGTTCTCGTCACCGTGCCCCCTCTCCGGATATGGAGATCTCGTCTGAGGACGAGTGATCATTGGGTCGTTAGTGTCTTTTTCTCCCTCTTTTGGTATCTTGATGCCAAAGGGGGAGAGATATATATTAGGAGCGCGGGTATTTTCATGGGTCTCCCTCAAGCATGTTCTTCGATTTGCATCTTTCTATTGCTTGAGGGAGTTTGGCTTTTCATTTGGTCATTTGGAACTTCGGTTTGTTTACATTATTCCTATGTGTCGTGAACCTCGTATTATTATGCACTTGTGAACCTCGTATCATATTATATTATGTGTTGTGTGATTTATCTTATTCATATTTCTCATATATATATCATGCCTAAATTCTCTCAACATAAAGGGAGCATACCTTTAGGGGGAGCTCCGTTCATGTTGTGTTTTCTATTATGCAAATAGGGCGTTGTCATCAATTACCAAAAAGGGGCAGAATGAAAGATCATCGTCCGTTTTGATAATTATATGACAACATACCTATTTGATCTAATGTTTATTTGATATATGAAAATGCCCAGGTTAATCAAGTTCACTAATTCTATGGGCCGCGTGCTTGGTTAAAATGAAAAGAGCTAGGAGAGGAATCTGGGAAGCTGTTTTCTGCTTGGAGCGGAGGCTCGGTGAATCCACCAGAGGCTCCGCCCCATGCTCCGGTGCGGGTCCGGTGCAGGTTCCGCCCAAACCTCCCTCTGGTGCATATGAGCGGAGGCCAGGGCGGAACCTCCGGTGGGCGGAGCCTCCGCCATTTCCACCGGAGCCGCCGCTGCCTCCAACCAGGGCCCGTGCATGATGGGCATCCGGTGGGCCTCCGGTGGAGGCTCCGCCAAAACCTTGCTCTGTTGGATAAGAGCGGAGGCTCCACCGGAGCCTCCGGTGGAGCTCCGGTGGCCCCCAACCAGGTCCTATGAACAGGTGGCATCCGGTGCGCCTCCGGTGGGGCCTCCGCCAAAAGGTGGCTCGGTTGCATAAGAGCGGAGGCTCCACCGGAGCCTCCGGTGCAGCTCCGGTGGGCGGAGCCTCCGCCCTTTCCACCGGAGCCTCCGCCCCTTGGTCCTCCAAAAGATAACGGGTGCGCTGCGCGGCTGCGCAACTGATAGAGGCCCACCGGAGCCTCCGGTGCTCCTGGACTGCAACGGCCACTTTGTGGGAAGGGGTATAAATACCCCTTCCCCTTCCTCATAAATGCTAAGATTTTAACACTCTCTCTCCTAGCCATTAATGAAAGCTTCATCCACCTAGATCTCCCACTCCGTCCACCCAATCACTCCCATACTTGGTGGAGAGCTAGAGGAGACCTAGATCCACACTTCCACCAAAGGAATTTCAAATCCATCCACCACAACCTAGTAGATCTAGAATCCTACTTAAGGCCTAGAAACCTTAGTAGATCTTGTGCTCGTAGCTTCCACCTAGTTGCAAGAAGCTACGGATTGCTTGAGAGCCTCCATCCATCTTGTGGAGTGACCTCGAGCTCATGTAAAGGTTTGGTCAACGCCTTCAAGTCGACCTTATAGTGGAAACGAGAACCTCCCTCACCGGAGAAGCTCAAGGAGAATAAGGTGTGCACAACCGTGCTATTGAGGAGTGCCTAGGTGGCTCCCCACCTCTCCAACGTAGACGTACTTATCATTGAGAAGGAACTACGGGAATCATATCCTTGTCTCCTTGTTTACACTTGTGGTTTATCTTGCTACCTTTCGTTTTACTTCCGTTGCGTATATTATCTTGCTCACATAGGTTGCTCACCTAGATGCACATCTAGAGAACCTTATCTTATCTTGCTTAGCCCTACTAAAAGGAAAAGAAAAGAAAAATTGGTAGTCAACCTATTCACCCCCCCTCTAGTTCACCATAATGCACTTTCAACTGCCATGCATGCCACGTGTCAGTTGATGGAGTTGGTCCACGAGTCTAAATTTGTTGACCAGGTCTCATATAATTATTTTCCGTGTGCCGGAGGTCTTCTGCGGAAACGCGGGCGCGGAGCTCATGGAGGCCCGCGCCGGCGTGGCGCTCGCGGACGTGGATTTCGCTGACGCCCACGCCTCGCTCGGGCTCATCCAGGTGCCGTTCGAGCGCGGGCTCGCGCTGTCGCTGCAGCTGGTCCGGTTCGCGTGCGGCGGGTTCTCGCTGACGTGGGGCACGGACCACCTGCTCGTCGACGGCCACGACCTCACCTCGCTGCCCAACGCCTGGGCGGAGATGCTCCCCACCGGCGTGGGCCTCCCGTGGGAGCCCCACCACGACCGGTGATCCCTCTTCCGGCCCCGCTCGCCGCCGCGGTACTCCCCGTCGCTGCATGCCAAGTTCGTGCGGTACGACCCGGGCAGCATACCCAACGCGCTCCTTGCCGCCGCCCTCGTGCGCCGCAACTATGTGTTCGAAGCCGCCGACGTCGACCGCCTCCGCGCCGCGGCCAGCACCTCCGCCCGCCGCGCCACGCGGCTCGAGGCCCTCTCCGCGCACGTATGGAAGCTGCTCGCCGCGGCTATCGGTGGCTCCGACACGCACTGCCGCCTAGCGTGCCTCGACCCCGCCAAATACAACAAGACCCACGTACGCAACTACCTCGGCAACGTGGTGACTTACGCGTCACACGAGGCGGCCGTGGAGACGGTGCCTTCCTCCCCGCTCGCCGACGTGGCGACGATGGCGACGGCAACCATCGCGGAGGTGTTCCGGCAGGAGCGCTGGAGCGGTACGAGGAGCTGGTGGACTGGATGGAGGTGCACAAGGGGGTGTTCAAGGAGGGCGGGGAAATGGACGGAGGCGGTGGAGCTGGGCACGGGGAGCCCGGCGCTGGTTGTATCGGCGTTCGTGTCGTTCCGCGTGGAGGGGGACTTCGGGTTTGGCCCACCGCGGCTGGTCATGACGTGGGTGCGGCCGGGAAGGCTCTGGTCGGCAGCCATGACGGCGATCCGGAGCCTCACCGGGGACGGCTCGTGGCTGGTGACCGCCACGATGTAGCCAAGACTGGCCGACGCCGTGGACGTCGATCCGAGGTTGTGTTCAAGCCGGCCACCGCGGAGCGGCTAGGGTTCGCCCAGTGCGGCGTTGGCGCCCACACGGCGCAGCACCACTCGTTGAGCCGCATGTGAGCTTATTATGAACATCTACAGGATTCTGATGGAATGAATTTGCACTTGTACTAGTTTCTGTTAACAATAGTAGGGCACGTGAATACTACTCCCTCCGTTCCTAAATATAAGATGTTTAATCCCTTTCCCACATTCACATATAGATATATGTATCTAGAAAACTTTTAGTGTATATGTTCACTCATATTAGTGTGTACCTAGTCAACATGAACACTAGATAGAACATCTTATATTTAGGAACGGAGGGAGTATAACACTTAACAGAGCCTAGTTACACTTGTGAGCCACTACAACGCCCCCAAGAGAGTAACAATACCCGTAGGCATCGTCGTCATTGGCGCCGGAGTGTAGAGGTTTCGCTCGGAAAAACCTCCGAACAACGTCCGCACAGTCAGACTGCTCACTACCACCGAGAATGGTCTCCACCTCACGATTTGGGAGTTGCTGCCACCAACGTCAGGAACCCCTACCGTCCGCTTCTCGCCATCTGCACGACAAAGAGCAAGGCCATCACCTACCGCCACAACGCTCGCCATAGAGACGCCTGTGTAGTCCACCTTCCAGGGCCGCCGCCCCAGCATCCGCACCTTCAAACCGTAGGACCCACAAGACGCAAGGGCAACATGGAGGAAGGGTGGGGCCGATGACAGAACTAGACCCCGAGGACGACAACCGCAACCACTGGGAGGAGATCCTGTCCTCCACTGCCCGAGGCGGTCGCAGACCGGATGAAGTAGCAGAGTTAGTCAGGCCCAGATCAGCCCCATTAGCTAGGGCCAGATCAGACACGACCATCCCCGACTCCGTGCTGCAGAGCCATGGTCGCACTTCTCACCTGCAAAAAGATCCCGGATGGGCGCACCAGCCAGGGCCCATACGTAGAACCCAGATCGGGCCCAAATGGGCCCAGATCTGGGCCGAGCAGAGCTAGCCATGGCGACCACACGGGTTCCATCCACCACCGCTGCCGTGTTGTCCCCACCCGCCGCCGCTATGGCCGTCTCCGTTGAGATCCCGCCCAAGACGCCTGTTAAACCGCCGTGGGAGGAAGCCGTTGCCCCGCCCCGAGTTCACGTCGCCGCCATGGATACGCCGGTAGAAACCGGGCGCGCAGGGACGCTACAAGGCACCCACGCCGCCGGGGGGCCGCACCGACAAGCCCCTTGCTTAGTTCGGTGCCACGGCCTGTGCCGTTGCAGCCACGAGGGGAGATGAGAGGCCCCGCTACCGCCAGAGTGCGGGCTTAGCCCGACGACGCCGTCCGGTGGCGGCGAGGAGGAGAAGGAGGTCCGGAGACGGGGCCTGGGGATTCCCTCCCGCGCCGCCCACGGGAGCGACGAGGAGGGAGGAAGATGAGCTTCTCCCCACCGCAACTCCTCCCTACTAAAATTCATAAAATTTGCTTCTGCATAAGCAGCATAATTCCAACTGAAGAAGGCCATGGGATTTTACCACCGCCTCCGCCATGGCCAGCCGCCTCGTCAGCAGTTTTGGCTCTCTCTATCCCTCGTCGTCGCCAACGAAGAGCTCTGACTATTGGAGACATTATCGTGTTCGGTAATCGGTATTCACTTGGTTACATGTATCGTGATGGCGATTCCTAATTTCCTACCAGAATTCAGTTGTGATTGCTAGCGTTTGGCTGACCTTAGAGCATCTCCACCGGCACCCATAAAATTTGTGTCCGGCACCCCCCAATTGGCCCCCCTTTGGGGGGCGCCGGACCAGTGTCCGTGATTTAGCATATTGTCCCCTGTTATTACCTACTCATGGTGTAGGTTTTCCTCGTGGAGCTCGTGTTGAGATTGCACCGGCCGCTGCTTCTTGTCCCTCGTCAATTGGGAACGACATGCATGTGCGCCATACAGCAAACCCCAGCCTCACTAGTGGAAACAAGGCCAAAGTATTTGACCTTTAGTACATGTTTAGTTAAAAACCGGTACTAATGGGGGTCTAGTACCGGTTCGAACATGGAAGGCGCCGGGCACAGCTAATACCGGTTTGAACCTTACCTTTGGTACCGGTTAGTGGCTAGAACCGGTACCAAAGGGGTGTGGCAACTGTTCGCCTGGTGCGGACATCTTTGGTAGAGTTTGGTGGCAAAAACCGGTACCAAAGGGGTGTGGCAGGGGTACTGTCGCCTGGCGATGGGCATCTTTGGTACCGGTTGGTGGCTAAAACCGGTACCAAAGGGTCGAAAGGTTTTCCTCCCGCACGCGTGAAGTCGCGAACTGCGCACAGTGCACACGCCATTTCTCTGTTTTTTCTGTTTTGGTACGGTTTGCCTATCCTCCTTTCTTCTCCCTCTTTCTTGGCTTCTTCCTCGAATCCACCATGGAACCAATCACTCGCAATGAGGAAGTTCGCGCACATGGCACGAACGTGCTTACTGTCGTCTACACCAACGAGAGAGCCAACATGCTGGGTTATCTTGCCATGTTCAAAGGATTGGTTCAAAGCGCGAAGGAACAAGAGAAGTTCATAGGGCTTGATCTTGACTTCACGCGCGACGCTAAGCAAGTTGCCGTCATCCAACTATGCTTCAAAACGAATGTCTTGGTCTTTCAATGGGCAAGGTACGTTTTAATTGGGGCTCTTGATCTATCCATAGGTTTATGATGAAAATTGCATAGGATAGCAACATGTCCGATCCCCATTTGAATCATGTATGCGCGTGATATATAGTTAATTTAGTAGTGAATTAATTTTCCTTGGCAAAATCCGTGATAGAAGACATAGTTAGTTTAGTACATATTGGCAAATTGCATAGGATAGCAAATTGTTCCCATTTGAATTCTATATGAAAATCAATACTATTTAGTAGTGAATTAATTTCCCTTGTTACAAATTGGCAAATCCATGATAGAACATATATAGGAAAATGCATATTGGCAAGTTGCATAGGATAGAAAAATGACATATAGTTAATTTACAACATGCATATTGGCAAATTGCATAGGATAGAGAATTGTTCCATTTGAATTCTATATGACAGATCAATACTATTTATTAGTGAATTTATTTTCCTATTGGCACATATATTTAATTCGTAGGTTATTGCTATGATTCTTAATTAACAATTTGTTCCATTCTAATTTGTTGTTGCACTAGTGACAAGGAGTGTCCATCTCTCATGAACTTCCTTTGCCGCGCCGGCATTCATTTTGTTAGCGTTGATATCAATAATAACAAGATTAACATGAAGAAAAGCTTCAATATTGAGATACCGGCTGCCTGCCACATTGATCTCTAGGACATATTCAGGCCTCGGCATGATAGGACTTCAATGGCTCATATGGCAATCAATTTGATCGACGACTACTACACTGATATGAAGACCAAGATCGAGAACCAAGATGAGTGGGAGACGACCCTACTTCACCGCAAGAACATTGAGTATGTCACCATAGATGCTTACGTTGCATACGAGTTGTACCGCATTATTCGAGTGGTTAACCATGGGCAGCGTCACCTCGTACCGCAAGCACCAGCACTTGATGATGATGATGATGATTCAGACGACTACTACTAGTGTGTAGTGCTTGGGGGTCGATCTTGTGATCTCTATATATAGTAATTTTATCAAGAGTTAGGTTTCATCAGAGATTTATGTTCATGATTAAGTTTAAGTATGATATGAGTACTTGGGATTTATGTTCTTGTGCTTGGGATTTATGTTCATGTTTAAGTTTAAGTATGATGTGAGTACTTGGGATTTATGTTCTTGTGTTTAGGATTTATGTTCATGTTTAATTTTAAGTATGATGTGAGAAGATTTCATTGTGATCTATGTAATCTCTCTATGATGTGAGTACTTTGGATAGGGGGTGCCATAACATGTGTGTACAAGTGTGCTATGGGTTTTGGATGACAGACAATGCACTTCGGGGTGTGACCTACTTCACCGGTATCAACTTCTCTCTAGGGAGTTTCATGACTTAGAGTTTGAAAGTACTAGATCAGACAAACATTAGAAAAATTTATCAACAGTTGTGTCATACCTTTGTCTTCTGATTTCTAGGACCTAGTCTAACACAACCAAGCAACTAGTTAGACACTTTTCAACCCCATTTTGACGCTGGTACCGGCTTTATTCGTATAAGCCTGGTTTTTCTACAACAGGGCTAGGGTTTTATCGGAGAGGGACTCCGGCGTTGGGATCCCACCACAAGATAGGGGGTGCCATAACATGTATGTACAAGTGTGCTATGGGTTTTGGATGACAGACACTGCACTTTGGGGTGTGACCTACTTCACTAGTATCAACTTCTCTCTAGGGAGTTTCATGACTTAGAGCTTAAAAGTACTAGATCAGACAAACATGAGATAAATTTATCGAGAGTTAGGTTATGGATGTCTCATATTTGGATTTCTCTCATTTTCCTAATCGATTTAGACATATTATTTGTCAAATTTAAATTTACGGATTTGCATATATGAATTATTCAATATTAAATGGAAAACGACAAACAATCTAATTATTATTTAATTCAAAATATTATTGATGATTCATTTCTTTTTATTTAAATAATTATTTTGATTCATAAAATAAATGTGTGTGACATCATAGTCTATGGGTTAATAGGATTGATAGGATACTATTGTCAGATAAGGATGTGTTTGGTTTAGGGGATATGATTCAGGGGATGGGGGTATCCCCAACCACCTGGTTAGGGATAGCCATTTTTTGTGTTTGGTTAAGGGGATGAGAAGAGGTTGGGGATAACCAATTTTTTGTTTGGTTTGGAGGGATGCGAGTGGCTAGATAGTTGTGATAACTCTTTTTGGTTGAGGTGGTGAGATTACCCTCTATACATTGCAAGTATATTTTACAGAATATTTACAAGTATATATACTTGTATCTATATAAGAACCAACTTCAGCTAGCCATATATCGCACGCGTACTAGTGGCTAGCTAGTCTCGATCGATCCCTTGAAAGAAAAAAATAGTCTCGATCGATCGGCCGCGTACTAGTACTACATAAACTTCAGGTAGCATCGATTGATCGATCGATTTGCAGCAATGTACTAAGGCACCCATCGCCCATCTAAAGCAAGATCGAGCGAGTTCAACGATGTTTTCCTGATCTGCTCGTTGCCTGGTACTCCTATACAAATAGACACCATCCAAATCAGTGTGAGGGAAAAGAGGGCACACAGGACGGAGCACACCAGAGAAAAAGGGCGAGCAGAGCCGCTGCGTCTTGGGCTCTCCCAGCCCACGGAGCAGCTGACGCCGTCAAACTAGAGAAGCGGGCTGGTAATAGGCCCGATGTCGACCAAAACGAAGAGGGGAGAGGAGTGGGATACCTGCAGCCGTCATCCGGTGTAGTCCCGCTGACGCCTTTGGTCTCCCAGTGCAGATTACTTGCAGTCGCCGCCGCCACTGTTAACGAGAGGGAGAGTGAGGAGCTAGGAGAGAGCAGCCCATTGCTGACCAGGGAATGGAGGGGAGAAGAAGAGAGGTACCCGCTGCCGCCGGCCTGAGCAAATCCGCCGTGGTCTCCCGCCGCCCTTCCCTTTGATTCCATGGTCGACGCCGCCTCTGGTCGGAAGAGAAAAGGCGAGGAGAAAAGGATAATATGGGGTCGTTGCGGTGAAGAAGCGAAACAGACGCGAGAAAAAATTTCGGGGGTGAGGCGAGCGCGGCAGCCAGAACTGGTTAGCTCCATCCGCCACATTTCGTGGGAGGAGCGGAGCCGCCGTTTTGTCCGAATATTCCAGGAATCTGGATACCCCTGCCTCTCTCGCCCTCTAAACCAAACACACGGTAGCCACTAGAAAAGTGGCTATCCCTAGCCACTTGGGGGATATTCCCTAAACCAAACACACCCTAAGTATCTCTTGTTCGTAGGTAGCTCATAGGGAAGGAACTAAGAAGTTAAGCATGCTAGTGCTGGAGTAGTGTGAGAATGGGTGACCTATGTAGGAAGTGTTAGTAGAATGGAGTAATTTAGATTGAAATTAAGAATGCTTAGTGATAAATGTTAGTTTAAGTGGTTGAACAATAGAAATAATAAAAAATGATTTTTTTTCGGAAAAAACCGAAAAGGAGAAAAAAAAGACAACCCAACCTGGACCCGTGAGCTCCTCCTGAGCCACGTGAAGGCCCTTTTAATACCGGTCCGTAAGGGACCGGTACTAAAATCTGGTGGGCCTTTAGTACCGATTAATTAGTACCGGTTGTCCAACCGGTACTAAAAGCCCATTTTCTACTAGTGCATGGACTTGGTCCATGCACTAGATTGCATGGTAACAGCAACACCTGATTTTTCTAATGGGTCTATGCCACCACTTCCCTTGCATGAGTAGGTCTCTCCATTGCGCGGCAACGCTGGTTTCTCTACACCCGCGTCTTAAGCACCAAACACTGTCAGCCCATGTGGGTTGGATTCATCACCCAAGGACGAGACAATTCTCGTTTCTCCATCGCGTTCGCCAGCGACGTCGCCTGCCTCTGCAACGCCCTCGTCGGAATCTCGTGCACCGACGCCACCTCCGCCTCTGGCGCCCCCGCGTCGTGCGGTTACACGCTCGCAGACTGGAAAGAGCATGCCATTAATTCGCAAAGACGACACTGTTGAAAGTAGAAGGATTTCCCCTAGAGGGGGGTGAATAGGCGCTTTAAAATAATTACGGTTTAGCCTTGAGTAAATGCGGAATAAAACTAGCGTTTAATTTATCAAGCACAAAACCTATGCAATCTAGGTTTACCTATGTGCACCAACAACTTATGCTAGGCATGATATACAACTATGAGATAGCAAGATAGATGGCTTCAAGCACGATGGCTATCACAAAGGTAAATGCATAAGTAACGATCTAGAGTATAGAAGTAACCGAAGCACAAGGAGACACCGGTGTGATTACCGAAGTTCCTTCCCAAGGGAAGTACGTCTTCGTTGGAGAGGTGGGGAGCCACCTAGGCGCTCCTCAATAGCACAGATGTGCACACCTTATTCTCCTTGAGCTTCTCCGGTGAGGGAGATGCTCATTTCCACTATGAGGTCGACTTGAAGGCGTTGACCAAACCTTACACGGGGTTGAGGCTATGTCCACAACTCAATTGGAGGCTCTCAACGAAGCTTCTTGCAACAAGGTGGAAGTCCCAAGCACTAACCGTCTAGGGTGCTCAATACACCCAAGAGGAACAATCTCTCCGGTGTCCAAGCACCCAAGAGTAACAAGCTCACGAACTTCTCTTTCAGGCATCTCGTGGGGAACTCAAACCGATGCACCTAATGCAATGGCAAGAACACACAAAGTGGCCAAGAACTTCTCTCACAAATCCCACCAAAGCAACTAATGCTATGGAGGGAGGAAGGAGGAAGAACAAGGAAAACAACAAATAAATCCCTAGATCTAGATCCAATAGGTTCCCCTCACAAGCTTTTGGTTAATGGCAATTCTTCACGAGGCCACAAACTCCAAAAGGGTGGCAAGCATCAAACATAGGATTTCTTCTAGATGTTTCACTTGAGCTTCCACGTCAAAGCTAGGTGACGAACACCGCTTGACGATGACATAGACCATGGGCAATATGAAATCTTGCTTTTTGTTCATGCCCATGGAAAGATACCTAACCACACATAGAGATGACACACACACACACACACACACACACATATATATGGGTTAGATCACAAAGCTATATTGACAATTTCTTACCATACCATGAGATAGACAATCCCACTTGGTACATCTTGTAGCTTTGTGTGTTGATCATTAGCTTGATCAACCTTGTATCTTTTCTTCTCACTTCAAATGATGATGTCTTGAAGATAACCATGAAGGATAACCTAATACTTTTCTTCAAGAAACACTAGCAATAAGCTCAACTCAAACCATGACCATTCTTCATATAAATCCTTGAATATAACAATGGCCATAAAGGAAGCTAATAGAGTTCAACAAATGAACTCCATTATTTCCTATGGACAAGATCTACAAGGATAACTCAATGCAAACATTAGTCCATAAGGATTGTCATTAATTAACAAAACCACATATGGGGGCACCATGCACTTTCAATCTCCCCCATTTTGGTAATCGATGACAATCCCTTTTTACGAGGGTTTATATGATGAATTAAGCAACCATGCAAAACAAAGTGCAAGGATGCAATAGCATTGGAAGGCAAATTCTTAAGAACGAAACTAAAGCATAGAACCAAATTCCCTTAAACCCTCTAAACTTCTCCCCCATTGGCATCCATTGCCGAAATGGGAAAATAGATTAGAAGACCAATATAATAAGAGCTCCCCCATAGTGTATGCATTCCTCATGATATGAGTGAAATAAAGAGCATATATCCAACTAGGAATATATGGAGGGAGATCAAACTATATTGAGGATCCAAAGATTTACAAGCAAAGTAAAATTCAAGGATACTTTCATAAAGAAGCAACCAACCAAAGGATCCGAAGAACCGATTGACCAAAATCAATATTATGATAAGATCAACCAAGTGTTCTAGAAAATAAAGAGGGAACTCCCCAATGTACATGCATAATGTTAGATTTGAATTACTATATAATGTGCACAACATGGAATCATCACTCCCTTCTAGATAATTTTGAACACAAACAAGAGCAAGAGAATAGATTGGAAATGAAGCAAAGCAACTTGCATACAAACAAGAGTTGAGCAATTAAGATCAAGAAGCGACAAGTAAAGATTTACTCAACCGAAAGAGATGAGTGTGACAAGGAAAGACATTTTTAAGAGACTAATAGGATGAGCAAAGCTTCGTCATAGTCTTTAAATATATGGGGAACATAGTGCATATCATGTCTTTCCCACACACACAAACCAACAAATGATAAAACACATAGGTCCACAAGCTTTATAAGATGCAAAAGGAATACCAAAAGAAAAGCAAAGCTTGTGCCTTTTAGGAACCACCAAGGAATATAAAGCAATAAAACATGGTCACTAAAGAAATAGAATATAAATTAAAGATGTAACTATTCTCGTGTGTATAAGTTTCTAAGTGGACACCAATCACAAAGATATATATCCACAAAGAAATATGCACAAACAAAAATAGGTACATAGGTGAAGAACATGATATCCAAGATAGGTTCATAAATATACCGATAAGATTTTTGCTTGAAAGCAAAGCACTATGCTTAGTTTAATCTTAATGTGATATAGATGGACAAACAATAAACCCATTAAAGCATCACAAGTATCACGAGGGAAAAGTGATAGTTGGAATGCTTCGAGAAAGGTAACACATATCACAAAAGATTCAAATGGTTTTTGAGAATTCATCAATATTTCATATGAGAAACTTCAAGTAGAAGTTACTAGATTAATATACTTGGGATTGGTGAATCATGAAAATGATTATAAATATCCCCTTAGTATGTAATCATCCCGGCTTACTCATAGTTGCAATAAAGATGTTTTTGATAAGACATTTGCAAGAGCCAAATGAAATGCAACAAATGGAATTCATGCCAAGATGCAACCTACACAAGGTTGAAAGCTAGAAATGTATGCATGGAATAAATACTTGTTACCGAGACGGCATAGGTGATGAAGAGGATGCGAGTTTCATAATCATCGTAGCTTGACTCCTATAATACCATGGTGAGAACACCTTCCTTATGAATGGAGCAAGCAACCAATGTATCTCCATTGTACCTAAAAACAAAAATCAAGTACAAAATGGTTCCCAAACTTATTGGGTCCAAAGTAGTTAGAACAACTACAATACATAGGACAAACTCCACACAAATATATGCATATTAATATGAATTTGAATTTCATGCACATCTTAGCCATTTAAGATTTGATGGAGTTTATCCTATATATTGGATCAACGAAAGTAAGCATGTCAAAGGATATACATAGTAAATATACATGCACAAAACTTTCAAGAACCAAACAAGATACAAATTTGACAAAATACCAATTAAAACAAAGAAGGCACTCACAAGAGATAAAATCAAACGAAGTGTCAAAATTATATCAAAACCCCAAATCAACACATGATTTAGGAAACCAAATAAAGAAGATAAGAAAGAAAAATCAAAGAATAAACAAACCCTCTACACTTTTCATGATGGCACACAAAGTACCAAGACGATAAATGTTCGTCTTTCCAAAGAGACAAGTCATTGGGATAAAATACCAATTTCAAGACAACAAGTGTTCAAACACATATAGGATAGTCCTTCCAATAATAGTGAATTAATTATGATATTGCATTTGAATACAAGATGCACAAAATGGAATCATTACTCTCCATATATATTATTCAAACACTAGTCAAGCTCAAGAAAAGCAATAAGATGCAATACCAATTAAAGAATTGTGTTCTACTCAATGTAGGATAGCTTCCCAAAGAAATGCAACACAAAGAAGTATGACTTTGAATTAAAGTGCACACGAATGGGATCATTGCTTTTCCTAACTCAAGAAAGCATTTTTTTTTTAGTAGAGCAAGGAATACACAAAGGAGTTTGAACCAAACAAATCCTTGGCAAGAAACAAGGCAATTTTAGAGCAATGTCCAAAGTAAATATGGTCAATAAACTTACCACAAATTATTATAACTTGTCAAAGACAAGAGATGTATGGATATATTTCTCGGTGGTATATTTGTTCACAATCATATTCACAAAACATAAACACGTGGTAAAAGATAAGAATCAAAACACCATACTTAAATAGAGATTATTGGTGGCTTCAAAAGTTGAATGATCATGCAAAGAAATTATTAATATATCAAGAAGCAACCGGTTCCCGAGAAGGTAAATTCTAGTGCTAATTTGTGGAAAACCGCACCAAGAAACTCTCTCGCAAATAAGATACCAAAAGATGAGCAAATAAAATCATTCAAGCAAATTGAAACTTGTTTGAGCACACATGCCACATAGGAACAAGATAATTAACAATATCAATTCTATGTGGCAAAACCTTAAATGTTCACATTCTTTAGGCTTGTACTATGCACAAACATATTACTCCCCCATAATGTGATAATCCGTATTTTCTTAGCAAGAGGCAAACAAAGACCAACTTGAGATAATTAATAGACACTAGAATTTGAATTTCTCATGAGTATGAGATACCACATAGAGACTAGATAATATTGAAATATCAACACTATGTGGTATTCCTCATGTACACACATTTTAGGATTGTGAAGTGCCAAAGGCATATTACTCTCCCAAAATGGGATAGTCCATTAATCACTCAAAAGAGCCAAATAAGATACACACAAGATGCAATTAGGCTCAAAGCAAACTCATACATACATTTTGTGCGAACCGACAAACACATACTAGATTAATCAAGGATAAGTAAGTAGTAAGCACAAAATATACACAATACAAGCAAGGTACAAAACCAATACATGCAAAGGGGCAAGCAACTTTCAATGTATATATATAATGTAATAAATACAAGTTACCGCAAGAAGCAGCATGGAATATGAGATAGAGACGTGATAATCCAAATGACTTGGCTTAAGGAAAATATACGTGATGAAGATCCCTTAATTCTTCATGATATAGCCAAGTCTCCAATGACCTCCGATAACACCTATTGATCAAGTTTGAGCTTATTGGTCCCCAACCAAGTTGGGTCCTAAGAGGTTAGTCACAATAGGCTTGGCAACCCAAATGGTTCTTTTCTTGACACCACTTTGAGTACCAACATATTTGGCAAACACATTGCCCACATTATCCTTCCAAATGGAATACACATCATCAATTATGATAGGGTTGGATAATGTACCATTAGTGCATGAAGAAGCAAGATGGCCCTGTTCACGACATAAGTAGCAGCAACGACTCCTTACATTCTTCTTAGTTGATTTCTCAACTTGAGAAGCATTAGCTTGAGTCTTCATGGGAAGAGGCCTTTCTTCAACTTGAAGTTGGGATTGAGGTTGAACTTGTGTACACTTACCTTGTTGCTTCTCGCTAAGTTTCTTCTTCTTCAAAGGGAATGATCTAACATGATGCCCTTCAACCTTGCACTTGAAGCAAACAATATTGGCCAAATTCTTGTCTTGTTCATGGCCCTTCATATTGTCGACCTTGGACTTGTTCTTGTGATTGGAAATGAATCTAAGTCCTCTCTTGTCATTGGGGGATTTTTGGACACTCAACATATTGTCAAGTGTGGACTTCCCTTTATAACACTTCTCCAAGTCTTTCTCCAAATAAGTGACTTGGGCCTTGAGCTCTTTGATTCCCTCTACATGGTTAGTATAAACACAAGAGCTAGAGGAAGTAGATGTATCATTATTAGAGCAACAAGATAAGGAAAGCAATTCATCATATGATGTGGGAACATTATGAGAGGATGAATTACTAGGACTAGCACAAGGCAATATACCATTTAGAGTAGATATTGTGCCTTTGTCCACATGAGGCTCACAAGATGTTACCTTAGTTAAAATAGCCTTATGAGCTAATTTTAGCCTATCATGGGAGACTAGAAGATCCGTATGAGAGATTGAGAGCTTTTCATGAGTTTTTTTTTCCAATTTCCCATAATTACTAGTTAGAAACTCAAGTTGAGCCCGTAGCTCAACATTCTCCTTTAATGTGGATGCTTCACAAGAAATAGAGTTAGTAGCACAAGCATCAACATTTTTAGCTTTGAGTTCATTAGCAAGAGCAATAGATAATTCATTGTCCCTTCTAAGCTTAGAAACGCTAATAGCATATGTTTCTTCTAGACTATATAGTTTCTCTTCAATAGAAGATCTAAGGGACCGCTCTTTCTCAAAAGCCTTTTCAAGCACTTTGTCCTTGATAGAATGACTACCACTATTACTTTACAAAGTCACGATGATATCCTGCTTTTCATCTATAAGCGAGTTAGCCTTATCAAGTTCTTCTAGGAGAGCATTCACATTTTCTTTGGTATCATCAACAAGGCTTGATAACCATAAGCCTAATTTCTTAGACTCGTCATCAACCTCCTTACCAACATCATCATCACTACTATCATCATAAGATATATTGGGGTTCAAAGTGGAAGATACATTTGAATCCTTGGCCATGAGGCAAAAGGTGGTAGATGATGATAGATCATTAATTGAGGCACCACTCAAGTCCACATCTTGTTCCATAGAGAGTTGGGTTTCCTTTACATTGTTAGCCATACAAATACTAGAGGAAACACAATCATTTTTATGATGGGAACAAGATAAAGCAAGCATATCATCATGAGATTTAGTCAAACAATGTCGACATGATATGCAAAGACTATCAACACAAGCATGTAATTTGTTTTTGGTTCTAGTTGTGTTTAAGTCCAAAGATGAGGCATGGCAATAAGATAGAGATGAAGGATCATCAATAATAAGCTCACTGTCATTATTGCAAAGCCTATCACTACTCACCATCTCATTAGTTTGTGGCTTACCACATGTTGGTGAAGTAGAAGAAGTTGAGAACACATCACGACCGGAAGTGGAGGGATAACAATCATCTTCTCCAACATTGGACACACCATATTTATTTTGAAGCTTTGTCCATAACTCATGAGCATTCCCGATAGGAAAGAGTGGTTTAATAACTACGAGGCTCACAATAAGGAAAAACGCATTAATAGCAAGAGCATCGAGAGATAAGTTTTTCTCTTCCTCTAAAGTTGGATTTTGAGGATCCTTTGGAGGAGAAAAACCCATCTCTACAATTTTCTCCATATGTGGGTCCATGACCCAAAAATAAATAAGCATGCGAAATTTCCAAACATCATAGTTTGTGCCATCGAAATGAAATGTGGGATCGTGCACTAATTCACTAAACGACATCATTAATCCGAAGGCGGTGAAGCCTAATAATGAGAGCCCTGGCTCTGATACCAATTGAAATTAGAAGGGTGCCGCCTAGAGGGGGGTGAATAGGCGCTTTAAAATAATTACGGTTTAGGCTTGAGTAAATGCGGAATAAAACTAGTGTTTAATTTATCAAGCACAAAACCTATGCAATCTAGGTTTACCTACGTGCACCAACAACTTATGCTAGGCATGATATACAACTATGATATAGCAAGATAGATGACTTCAAGCACAATGGCTATCACAAAGGTAAATGCATAAGTAACGAGCTAGAGTATAGAAGTAACCGAAGCACAAGGAGACACCGGTGTGATTACCGAAGTTCCTTCCCAAGGGAAGTACGTCTTCGTTGGAGAGGTGGGGAGCCACCTAGGCGCTCCTCAATAGCACGGATGTGCACATCTTATTCTCCTTGAGCTTCTCCGGTGAGGGAGATGCTCGTTTCCACTATGAGGTCGACTTGAAGGCGTTGACCAAACCTTACACGGGGTTTAGGCTATCTCCACAACTCAATTGGAGGCTCTCAACGAAGCTTCTTGCAACAAGGTGGAAGCTCCAAGCACTAACCGTATAGGGTGCTCAATACACCCAAGAGGAACAATCTCTCCGGTGTCCAAGCACCCAAGAGTAACAAGCTCACGAACTTCTCTTTCACAAATCTCGTGGGGAACTCAAACCGATGCACCTAATGCAATGGCAAGAACACACAAAGTGTTCAAGAACTTCTCTCCCAAATCCCACCAAAGAAACTAATGCTATAGAGGGAGGAAGGAGGAAGAACAAGGAAAACAACAAATGAATCCCTAGATCTAGATCCAATAGGTTCCCCTCACAAAGATGAGGGATTGATTGGTGAAGTGGTAGATCTAGATCTCCTCTCTCTTTTCCCTTAATTGGAAGCAAGAATCGTTGGAGGGATTGAGAGATAGCAAGATTTTGGAGGTCAACAATGGAGGTCAAACTTGCCAAAAACGTTAGGGAACCATTGGGGAAGAAGTCCCCTTAAATAGGTCACCCAAATATCCAACCGTTGGAGGCAAAATCACGCAGGGGCGGAACCTCCGGTGAAACCACCAGAACCTCCGACCCCCGGATGAGTTAGAACACTAAAAGGGCTGGAAAACTGCCCCAACCACCAGCCACCGGAGGTTCGCCAACATCATCCCGAAAGGGTTTCCGGCGGAGCCACCACCGGAACCTCCGGTGGTGAAAAAAACTGCAGAACACCCTATATGAAAAAGGTCGTAACTTTTGCATCCGGACTCCATTTTCGATGTTCTTGGGCTCGTTGAAATCGCAACAACGAGAAATACAAGAATATGCAGAGAAAAATCATATTAAAAAATGGGAATATAAAACCAAATGATGAAAGGTTTGGCCTATCAATAAAGGACAACCGGTAGAAACCTCCAACAACAAAAATGCGATAAGTTTTTCATACGAAATCCATTTTGGATGAGATTGAGCTTTAAATGAAGAACATGAGAATCTCTAAAACCTTAGATGGAGAAAACCCAAATAAGAACCAAGAAGGATGATGCCAAGTATGCAAAGGTTTGATCTCTCTACGATAGATATGATCAAGATATGCATTCAAGAGCCCCTCTTGATAGTACAATTATCTATCCTATAATCCGGTCTCCTAACTAGCATAATGAGAACGGTAAAATATAAATCCTATCTAAGTCATACATTTTCCTTGCGCAATCCAATTGAGCTAGATGATGACGATCTTGACTCTCTCAAGTTGGATCTTCTTTCTTGATCGTGCTTGCTAGCACATGCTCCGCTTGATGAAGACTTGCAAGTTGCTCCCCCATACACCACTATGGGAGAGGATGCTCCCCCATACACCATTATGGGAGAGACCCTTAATGGCAAATATTCACGAGGCCACAAACTCCAAAAGGGTGGGAAGCATCAAACATAGGATTTCTTCTAGATGCATCACTTGAGCTTCCACGTCAAGCTAGGTGACGAACACCGCTTGACGATGACATAGACCATGAGCAATATGAAATCTTCCTTTTTGTTCATGCCCATGGAAAGATACCTAACCACACATAGAGATGACACACACACATATATGGGTTAGATCACAAAGCTATATTGACAATTGCTTACCATACCATGAGATACACAATCCCACTTGGTACATCTTGTAGCTTTGTGTGTTAATCACTAGCTTGATCAACCTTTGTGTCTTTTCTTCTCACTTCAAATGATGATGTCTTGAAGATAACCATGAAGGATAACCTAATACTTTTCTTCAAGACACACTAGCAATAAGCTCAACTCAAACCATGACCATTCTTCATATAATTCCTTGAATATAATAATGGCCATCAAGGAAGCTAATAGAGTTCAACACATGAACTCCATTATTTCCTATGGACAAGATCTACAAGGATAACTCAATGCAAACATTAGTCCATAAGGATTGTCATTAATTACCAAAATCACATATGGGGGCATCATGCACTTTCAACCGTCACATATATGGCACATGTTCCTCGTACCATGCCTCCTCCGTTACTCGAGCCGTGCTCGCATCATGACGCCTTGCTTGTGCCGCATTGGAAGGAAGCCATGGAGGCTGAGTATGCCGCACTGCTTCGTAACCAGACTTGGCATCTGGTTGAACCACGTCCGGGTATTAATCTCATTGATTCTAAGTGGGTATTTAAAGTGAAGCGTAATTCTGATGGATCCTTTGAGCGTTACAAGGATCACCTCGTTGCTAGAGGATTCAAGCAACGTTTTGGCCAGGACTACGAGGACACTTTCAGTCCATTTATCAAGCCGACGATGATTCGTTTGCTTTTGTCGATGGCTGTTGATGCATGTAAAATGCATACATGAACTTTGCATGTTATTACTTGTTTTTCCTACATATTAGAAACTTATATTCATGTTTTATAATGATTTGGGGGATTTTCTAAACAATCCCCCTTCTTTTGGTTCTAACCCTATTTTTCCAGAAAACGTAGTTTTTAGTGTTTCAGACTTTCCGGGAGCTTCGGGAGTCCAAAAAGGGCAAGGCCAAAGAGCACGGTTCAGAATTTTCGAGACGAAGACCATGGGCCAAAGTAGAGGGCCAAAAGGCCAACCAGGTGGCAAAGAGGACCCTCCACGCGGCCAGATTCCTTGGCCGCGTGAGAGGCCCCCTTTTTGCCCCCGTGGCTCCGATGCCGTCGATCTTTCTTCTCCCAAGTGTCTCGTGACCTAAAAACGACTATATAAAGGGTCCCCTGGCCTTTTCGAGGAGGAGGCGGCGCCGAGAGACGAAACCACGAAACAGAGAGACAGAAGGCTGCCGCCAGAGAAGATCAGAAGGGGGAAACGCCGCCGGGATCACCCCCGGAGGGCTCCACCCCCCTCCGGCGTGTTCATCATCAACATCTACAGCAAGATCAGCTCCATCTCTCCACTGTAATCTCTTGGCAAACACGATATATGATGCAATACTATATTCCCTTGATGTATTGTGTCTCCCCGTCTATGTTTGAGTAGTGAATTGTTCTTGGTAATGGTGAAATAGTTCGTTGATTGGTTGCATACAAGTTTGTTATCTTCTATGATTGTCTTTATGTACAATATATGAGTGCACGCATATGTTGGGGAATGCATGTAAGGTGATCACCGGTAGCATAATGGAGTGGTGGTGACTTGGGAGTGACAGTAACCTGAGACCGAGCCACAAAGTTAAGTTATTGGGGGATATATATAGGGGACCTTAGAACGTAAGGCTATGGTGGGACTTTATGTCTTAATCAATCTTGTGCAGTCATTTATTTGGCCACATGATCCATCATAAGGGGTTGTAGATCATTTACTTGACTATACCTATTCATGGCTCCTTCCTAGAAGAAACAACTAAGACTAAAACATGTGCTTCACTAATTGTGACAACCACACGAACGAAGCACCTATTGCTAGAACACTTGCTCCCTTGAGATACTTGAGATATTTGCTGCTTGCTACTTGTGAAACTTGCTTTAGGATTACTTGCATTTTAAACTTGCTTCACTAGTTACAAGACAAATCACACTCCACGTCACTTGCTTTTAATTAGTTAGTTCCTTTTAGTCAAACTTATTGCATTGCATAAACAGCCATATAAGAGGGTTATAGGGCTTTAGAGAATAGATAGCTTACCTTCAGCTCCTCGTGGGTTCGACACTCAAATACTTATCGAAAGGTACTACAATTGATCTCCTGCACTTGGGAGTCATCAAGCACTTTTCTGGCACCGTTGTCGGGGAGCGTTGTGCTAAGCTTTTATTCTTGTTTGTATTGCATACTAACATATAAACCTACAACACACAAAAAAATTATAAAATGGAAAACAACCAAACAATTTTAGAACTGTATAATATATACCTTGAATTAGTACATGAAGTGTTTGAGGAGAAATTGAAAAATTATTTGCACATCAATCATATTTGTGGTAGTACTAATTCTTTGAACACCTTTATTGCTAAGGAAAACCTTGAGCTTGGGGAAGTTTGTCTTGATGAATATGATATTTTTAGTCCCCCTACTATTGAGGATAAAAATGATATACTTGCTGATCCTATGGAAAGTTTTAAGCTTGGGTAAGTTGGTTTTGATGAGCATGATATTTCTAGTTCCCCAAGCTTGGAGGAGAAAATTCACTTTGATGATACTATGCCTCCTATATATGATGATTGCAATGAAAATTATGAATGTTTAACTCCCACTATCACTAATGAGGATTTTACTTATGTGGAGAGTAGTGATTCTTTTATGCATGTGGCTCATGATAAGAATGTTTTATGTGATATTCATATTGTTGAATCTATTCATGATGCTACTGAAAATTATTATGAGAGAGGGAAACATGGTTACACATATTTCAACAATATTAATTTTCCCCTCTTTATGCTGAAAGTATTGAAGTTGCACTTGATCTACCTTTCTATGCTTGCTACTATGTGCTTCTTTTATTTGTTTCATTACAAAATGCCAATGCATAGGAAATGGGTTAGACTTCAAAATAAATTGTTTAATATTTTTTGGTGTGTTCCTTATGCTTTAATTTCCTATTCGGTTTGAGCACACATTTATGTCTTTACAACATGTAAAATGCCTTTACCTACTGTTATGTATCATTTAGTTTAAGATTTTCATTTTATAAAAAATTTGGGAAAGTAAATGAGAAGGATTAGTAATGGAGAAGTTGGGGTCGACCTTGAACATGTGTTGTTCATGCCAATGAAACCATTGCAAAGTCTCTATCATTAAAACTTTTTCCAAAGCTAAAAACAATAAAAATATTAGTTCACTACTGTAACATCACATTTCTGTCTTATTTCTCATCTTAAATGGGAAGAATAATCTTATATGAGAGATAGGATTAAACAATAGTAATTAGCTGTCAAGAAAACAGATTCCTGAACTTCACTGCGAAAAATGTTTAAAATCACAGAAGTGGAATTTTGACCTGATAATTTACGAAAGCAATATTTAGTTATCACTACATATTTCATTAGTTTTAAGTTTTATGATTTGAGCAACTTAAGTGCCTCTAAAAATTCACTCTTTACGGGCTGTTCAGTTTTTGGCAGATTATGTCTTTATTTTGCATTGCTCTCATTACTTGTGTTTTGTGTGGTTCTTTTGATCAAGGAGCAATGCACAACTGTAGTAACAGTATTTAATATTTAGAATCAACTCATGATGTGTCTTTGCTGTACCTATGTGGATTTTATTTATAGAGGCACTAACCCCTCTAATCAAGTTTTATGTTGAGATTTGTGTAAGAAGAATTTTTCAGGAGGAAGAGTTGAGTGAGATGAACAAAGATCAAGAGGGACAACAAATCAATTTTGGGGATGTACCCCTGGGCTCACCCTACATGTATCAAATAAGTACAAGAATCCAAGCTTGGGGATGCCGAGCCACCTCACTCCAACCATCATGATGTTAAGTAAGTAAAGCCTAGCTATATGGCTATAAAGAAAGCGCTTTACGGGAGGCAACCCGGTTGTTTTTGTTTGGATTTTCCTAGTGTCCTATTGATGTATCAAGAGATTAGTTTTTTTTTGTTTTAATTCTGGAGTTTTCAATAAAGAGTCAAGTCAAACCCATTTGGACTTATAAGTTGCTATCCTAGTGCATGAAATTTCTGTTTCAGCACAAGTCTGCTCACCGTATGATTTTACGTTTTTTATTGGTATGTCGGATTGAGATAATATTTTAGTATGTTCTGCAACTTTTTGTCCTCTGTAAGTACAAAAATTGGCTTAATTTGTTGCCAAGTCTAGCTTAGGGAAAAACGTTCGTTTTGCGGCTGCTGCTTTTCTGGACAGATTCTGCCTTCTTTTGTTTTATGCACTCTTTGGGCTTGGGAATCGAATTTCCATGATTCTTTCAAGCAAGAGAGTGAACATAAAAAATAATTAACCTTATTGTCTATCTACTGGAGCATTTGATTTGGAATTTTGCACAGCAAGCATGTAATTTGTTTGTCCTTGCTAATCTCACCCCACAGAAAAAATGGGAGAAACATGTTTTGTGAAGTTTTTTCACAGGGAATAGAGGAGCTGCGCCTCAATACATCCAAGAATGGTGAAATCCATAAGCTTGTGGATGTGATGAACACCCCACTGGAGCTACACTCTTTTGGTTAGCACACGTCTACTTTCTGTTTTTCTAAGCAAAGCATTTATCGTAGAGACTTGAAGCGTCTTGTTTTTGTTTTTATTTTTGTTTTGATAAGACCACACCCATCATTTTATATGAGATTGAGCGACTGGAGTTTGGGGTTGGAATGTATTGGATGCTAGTATTATGACTTGGAATAGGGATGCCATGGTTGATTTGAAGAGCTACATATGTTTGCATGATTTGTAGGCTTTTTATGTGTAGAAATTTGCAATAATGTTGTCTTGAGCTATCTCTTATTCACGTCCTTGATGTTAATTGCTGGTTTATTTAGTTTGTCATGAAATGAGTAGTTCTATGGACATATGCATACATAGTATCTGGTCAACTATCTCCCTCTTGCTAGCCAAAAATTTAAAAATTCCAACAAGTAAAAACTTGTTTCCAACACTCCTTAGCCAAGTATTTCCAGTGAGTCCACCATATCTTCCCATTAGCTTCATTTCTATTTCGAGTATGTTCACCATGTTATTGTGTTATTTATGTTCTAAATTAATATATTCACTTTATTAATTGTCATGGGTTGAACTTGGGATAGGACTCTCACGAACTTTTGAAGGCACACTTTACTTTTTATGCATCTAATAAACATGACCCAATAATGGGAGCCACAAGTTTTGCGTTTGACAAGTGTGTGGTTGGGAGCTAGCTATAAACGTGTATCACCGGAAAGCTTTCAACATTGCACAAAAATTTACATTTGGTTGATATCATGTACTTTTGTTTTTGGACTTCTGCCATGCCGAAATGAAATAGAGGAATAGTAAGTTTTGATGAGTAAGTATCTATATGACTAGAGAAACGCATTGGGCCGCTAACCCAAGCCATGCTTTATCATGGTGGAAATTTACTTACAGCTTGAGTGACTCTACAACACATCCTACAATAAAATAAGAAGCTATGCATAATAGTGAATGAAAATAAAAAGGATGATGAGTCTACTCCGTTTGTTTGTCTTGTCATTGTGACATGGGCTTGTTTCCATGTCATGGGGCAAGAGGTACCTATTTGCGGTTCTCTATGATGTCATTAATACTTATTATGATTGTACAAAGCTTATTAGAAATCTTAAGTTGAGTAATCATGGAGTAGGTTTTCACACTCACGGGGCATGAAGCTTTCAACCACCTTGTCATTCACATTACTTCAACATTCACCATTTAAGATGCTAGTGATAAAGGGGCAATGAGAGTCCTAGATCAATGGATACCACATTTCAATTAGTAATTTTAGTTGAATAATTTAGAGGCTAAATAAGACTTGATCATGTTTTACCTCTACTCAATTTTCTCCAAAGTGTCCACCATATTTTCTATTTTCCATTATGCTATTCTTTGACCAATATAGGATTTTATTTTTCATTTTGTGTATGCATTTGGTCCATAGTGCTTTTATTTCATTATACACTTTGTGAACTTTCATGAAGCATCTTTGCTTGCATATTTGATATTTCTTGCAACATGAATTGTATATTGCTACTCATTTATAGTATTAATCATTTGATTATATGTAGCATGAATAATCCTCCTTGATATCCCATGATTGTTTCAATATGCAAAGTCCATGTTAGTTTTATCACCTTCATACTCGAGGACGAGCATGGGTTAAGCTTGGGGATGTTGATGCATGTAAAATGCATACATGAACTTTGCATGGTATTACTTGTTTTTCCTACATATTAGCAACTTATATTCATGTTTTATAATGATTTGGGGGATTTTCTAAACAATCCCCCTTCTTTTGGTTCTAACCCTGTTTTTCCAGAAAACGTACTTTTTAGTGTTTCAGACTTTCCGGGAGCTTCGGGACTCCAAAAAGGGCAAGGCCAAAGAGCACGGTTCAGAATTTTCGAGACGAAGACCATGGGCCAAAGTAGAGGGCCAAAAGGCCAACCAGGTGGCAAAGAGGACCCTCCACGCGGCCAGATTCCTTGGCCGCGTGAGAGGCCCCCTTTTTGCCCCCGTGGCTCCGATGCCGGCGATCTTTCTTCTCCCAAGTGTCTCGTGACCTAAAAACGACTATATAAAGGGTCCCCTGGCCTTTTCGAGGAGGAGGCGGCGCCGAGAGACGAAACCACGAAACAGAGAGACAGAAGGCTGCCGCCGGAGAAGATCGGAGGGGGGAAACACCGCCGGGATCACCCCCGGAGGGCTCCACCCCCTCCGACGTGTTCATCATCAACATCTACAGCAAGATTAGCTCCATCTCTCCACTGTAATCTCTTGGCAAACACGATGTATGATGCAATACTATATTCCCTTGATGTATTGTGTCTCCCCGTCTATGTTTGAGTAGTGAATTGTTCTTGGCAATGGTGAAATAGTTCGTTGATTGGTTGCATACAAGTTTGTTATCTTCTATGATTGTCTTTATGTACAATATATGAGTGCACGCATATGTTGGGGAATGCATGTAAGGTGATCACCGGTAGCATAATGGAGTGGTGGTGACTTGGGAGTGACAGTAACCTGAGACTGAGCCACAAAGTTAAGTTATTGGGGGATATATATAGGGGACCTTAGAACGTAAGGCTATGGTGGGACTTTATGTCTTAATCAATCTTGTGCAGTCATTTAATTGGCCACATGATCCATCATAAGGGATTGTAGATCATTTACTTGACTATACCTATTCATGGCTCCTTCCTAGAAGAAACAACTAAGACTAAAACATGTGCTTCACTAATTGTGACAACCACACGAACGAAACACCTATTGCTAGAACACTTGCTCCCTTGAGATACTTGAGATATTTGCTGCTTGCTACTTGTGAAACTTGCTTTAGAAACTTGCTCTAGGATTACTTGCATTTTAAACTTGCTTCACTAGTTACAAGACAAACCACACTCCACGTCACTTGCTTTTAATTAGTTAGTTCCTTTTAGTCAAACTTATTGCTTTGCATAAACAGCCATATAAGAGGGTTATAGGGCTTCAGAGAATAGATAGCTTACCTTCAGCTCCTCGTGGGTTCGACACTCAAATACTTATCGAAAGGTACTACAATTGATCTCCTGCACTTGGGAGTCATCAGCTGTTTCTGCGGGATGGTATCTGATGGCGCAAGTCTTGCACTCGTTGGGAGACCCCAAGAGGAAGGTATGATGAGCACAACAACAGTTTTCCCTCAGTAAGAAACCAAGGTTTAATCGACCAGTAGGAGGAAGGAGTAACTTCAGAAGGTTGAAGCATCTGAGATGGTAGGGCGCACTACCGGTTCAGAAGCAACGTGGAACCTACACAACACAATCAAATCACTTTGCCCCAACGAAGCAGTGAGGTTGTCAATCTCACTGGTTTTGCTGAACACAAAGAGGTTAAACGTATAGTGTGGAAAACAGTATAAAAGCAGTAGAAGTAGTATGAAAACAATATGAAAGCAGTAGGTGTTTTATCAGTATGAGGAAAATGGACTGGGGTCCACAGTTCACTAGTGGTGTCTCTCCGTGAAAGATAAATAACAAGTGTGGTGAACAAATTACAGCTGGGCAATTGACAGAAATGAAGGCTGCACCGTAGTGCGTATGCAAGACAAACATTACTATGTAATTCATGCGGGCATTACAACAAAATACATAGACCGTCATCCAACTGCATCTATGTCCAATAATCCAGCCTCCGAATATCATCCGAACAAACGTTGGGTATTAAGTTGCTAGCAACAGATTATCGCCAGAAGCAAAGTGTGTAATGTAAACAATGTAAACTAGGCAAACACCATTGTTTTCTCCCTAATGGCAACAACACATCCTCCATCCGTCACGTTTCTGTCACTCGAGCATAGATGCAAAGGAGGCATGAATGCACTATCAAGCATAAATACTCCCTCTTGGAGTTACTAGCATCTACTTGGCCACAGCATCTACTAATAACGGAGAGCATGCAAGATCATAAATAACATATGCATGAAGATAACATGATAGATTGATAATCAGAAGACATAGCATTCTACATTCACCAGATCCCAGCAAACACAACATGTAGCATTACATAAAGATGATCTTGATCATGTTAGGCATCTCACAAGATCTAAACATGAGGTACAAAGTGGAGAGAACAACCATCTAGCTACTGCTATGGACCCGTAGTCCAGGGATGAACTACTCACGCATCAGTTCGGAGGAGGGCATGGTGGTGTAGACCCCTCCGGTGATGAATTCCCCTCCCGGCAGGGTGCCGGGAGAGCTCCAGAACCCTCCCGATCTCGGGATGACGATGACGGCGGCCTCGGGTGTTTCTCAGGAAAAAGTGGGATATATTTAGGTTTTACGTCTCGGGAGGTATAAATAGGCGAAAGGGCAAAGGCGATGGAGGTCGGGGGGCCCCATACCACCCCATGGCGCGCCCCCCCTGAGGCCCCTCTGCGGGTCTCTTCGGGACTCTATGGAACCTTCGGGAATTCTAAGACTTCTGGGATTCGAATTTTCCAATTCTGAGAATACTTCGAGAACAAGTTTTCTGAAACTAAAACCAGCAGAAAACAGGGAACTTGCTCTGTGGCATCTTGTCAATAGGTTAGTCCGGAAAATGATAAAAATGACAGAAAGTGTATATAAAACTTGTGGGAAACTATAAGAAAACAACATGGAGCATCAGAAATTAAGGATAAGTTTATGACGTAACAACATCCCCAAGCTTAGTTCCTACTCGTTCTCGAGTAGGTAAACGATAAAAACACATAATTTCTGAGGTGACATTCTACCAACATAAACTTGATCATCAATAATGTAAAAGTATAAGTAAGCGGAGATCATAGAACTTTAACACAAGCATGATAAATAGAACTTTAATAATAAAGCATAACAATCACCTTGCATCATAAGAAGTAACTCAAATAAAAGATCATGAATAACAATGCAAAGAAAGATATACGTTTGTTTAAAGTATAGAGAAAACATGTAAAAGTGATATTTTGCTAGTCCTTAAGAATGGGGCAAAACATAAATGCAAGGACACCTTCAAAGTTCATGAGGAAGACTAGAACAAATAATGAGAGAAAAGGCAATAACACATTATGAATCAATTAATAATGTTTCTGGGACAAATGCACATAAAACTCAGAATGACAACTATGCTCTCTCAATCGTGCATAAAGTTAGAAGATGGAGACTCAACATAAAAGTAAAATAAAGACCCTTCGTAGAGGGAAGCATGGATCACTCATGTGCTAGAGCTTTTATTTTATTAAACATAGGTATACAAATCTTGACACTCCTCCCAACCATCTTTCACAAACCATGGCTAACCGAATCCTCGGGTGCCTGCCAACAATCACATACCGTGGAGGAGTGTCTATATTTTAAGAGAGGCGTATGCTTATGTCAACGAATGGTAAACAGAAAATACAGTACGTCACAAGCCAACTAGACTTCACAAGAGCGGATCCCATAGAAGGACACATCTGGGTAGAAGGTCATCCCTCTTTCTATTTTGTTTACACAATTATGCTTTGACTGATAAATCAGGGGCAAAATTAGTGAAGAGAATTTGTGTTATTAATTTGGGGTTGGGCACCCCACTGCCAGCTCTTCTATCATTGGATAAGCGGATGAAGCCACTAGTCCAGGGTGTGAAAGTCCAATCAACAAGTGAGATAAAGATTCTCTATTTACGTCCTCATGAGCTAAAACAGGAGCATAAAACATGAGTAATTTTGAAAGTTTTAAAGGTAACACATGAGCAATTTAGTTTGGAGTGGAGGTTAATTACCACATGTAGGTAGGTATGGTGGACAAAATGGGGAAAATTTGGTTTTTTGGGAGTTGGATGCACGAGTAGAGCTCATACTCAGTATAGGTGGAGGCTAGCAAAAGACTGGGAGCGACAAATCAAGAGAGCATAAGATCCATAATCATGCCTTGCGACATAAACATCATTAATTAAACCATAAGTGGTACCACAAGTTAAAAAACTAAATGATCATGGAGGCTATTCGTGACTGGTTCATAGTCATAAACATGGTGTGGGCATGCGCCAAGTCAACCAAATAAAACATTCAAAGGAGAACACCATAAATTTATGCTTCAATATGACAAGAACAACTCATGATTCTTTAGATGGCACATTAAACACTCTCAGCTATTTGAGGCTAATCATGCTACTAAATAAACACAAGGATGTACAACTTAAATAACATCTAGCATGATATGAAAAAGTCTAGCCACAGTCTATACAAGTTTCTACTTGCACCGTTAAAAATTCTACCTCAAGCAGCAGTTTCTTTTCCCAGCAAGCACCATACAAAACATGCTTTAACAAAAACTCTCTAAATGCTACAACAATAAAACATGAGAGGACTCACAAAACACTACTAAAACTAACAACTCTGAATAAGAGATGCAATGAAAACGAGAGCTAAACAGGATTTTTTGTAGCAACTAGAAGAAAAACTAAAAATACTAGCATAGCAAGTATTCAAACGAAAAAGCGGAGCGTGTCTCTCTACCAAACAAAGAATTCTAGGATCCAACTATATTATTGCAGCAAGGAAAACAAAAGAAAACAAAGCAAAACAAAAGATACGGTTGTAGTTAACGCCAATTAATTATGTGAGCGGATTGTTCTCCTACTCGGTTGTGCCTATATATTGGAGGCTCAGGCGGACACAAATACACACCTCATACACTCTGCCTCTTTGCGCCCACTGTCGTTCCACTTCCTGTTGCTGCCGCCGGTGACCCTATCCCGTCTACCGCGTACACGGCAGACGGGAGAGCAGGCCTTCGAAACCCCGCCTCTCCAGATCATGTACGGGAAGAGTGGCGATAAGGTTTTTGGATTGTTAAGAATTTAGACAATTTACAAATTAAATTAATCCAAGTACAAATCACGAGCATGACGTACATACACTAATAATTAACCATATTCCTGCATACTAGATTGATAATAGACACATCTACGCAAACTACTAGTATTGCACACATGGAAATAATAAGGGCAGGGATAAACATGTTATACCCTGCGATCGGCCAGTTGGCAGTAGCCGTAGCAGTGGCGGCGTGTAGGCAATTTTCGATTCATGGTTTTGCTATTGCACTGAAACCGGACCCGTTTACGGGGACGTACTTTAAGCGTTGGCAGACCAAAACAATATTATGGCTCACAGCTATGAACGTGTTCTGGGTGGGTCGCTGGTGTCACTCCCACGGGAACGATTACTCCTGAACAGGAGAAGGCGTTTAGGGATGCCACCGTCGTCTTTGTTGGATGCGTTCTAAGCGTGATCGTAGATAAGTTTGTTGACGCATATTTACATATGCGGGTTGCCAAGGATTTGTGGAAGGCGCTCGAATCCAAATTCGGCGCAACCGATGCTGGCAGCAAGATGTACAATATAGAGCAGTTCCATGACTACAGAATGGTCGAAAACCGTTCTGTCTTGGAGCAGGCTCATGAGATACAGTGCATCGCTAAGGAGCTTGAAATTCTCAAGTGCGTGCTACCGGTGCATAATCGCCAAGCTGCCTAATTCCTGGAGAAACTTTGCCACTACTCTGAAACATCAAAGGCGTGAATTCTCAGTAGAGGATGTCATCGGCCATCTGAGTGTTGAGCAGAATTCGAGGGCAATGGACTCGCATGGAAAAGGGAACGAAGGGAATTCTGCGGCCAATATGGTACAGAAGAACTACAACTCTCATAAGAACAAGGCGAGGACTGGTGTCCAGCAGAATACCGATTTCAAGAAGGAGGTTAAGAAGACCTTCAAGAAGGATAAGAAGAAAGACGGTTTCTTCACTTGTGGTTCACTGGAACACTGGGCTGTGAAGTTCCCAAACAAGTACAAGAAGTCAGGACAAGATTCCAAGGCTGTCAACATGATTCTGAGAAACAATGAGAATGGGGCATCTGGATATGGTAATTTGTTTACTGTATTTTCAGTTTGTCAGTCTACTGATTGGTGGATTGACACAGGTGCAAATATTCATGTGTGTGCTGACATCTCATTGTTTTCTTCTTATCAGGTCATAAGGAACGAGTCCGTATTGATGGGGAACGGCGCAAGTGCTTCTGTACTTGGTGTTGGCACGGTCGATCTGAAGTTTACTTCAGGAAGGATCGTGCAGCTCAAGAACGTGCAACATGTCCCCGCCATCAAGAAGAATCTCGTTAGTGGCTCCGTTCTATGTATAGAAGGGTTTAAGTTGGTTTTTGAGTCCAATAAAGTAGTTGTAACGAAATATAGACTGTTTGTTGGATATGAGTGCGGAGGTCTCTTCCGCTTTTCTCTCGCTGATTTCTGTAATAAAGTCGTGAACAATATTCATTCAAGTGTTGATGAAACAGAAGTTTGACATTCACGTCTTTGTCACGTTGGTTTCAATCGCATGATACGGTCAGCAAAATTTAATTTAATTCCAAGTTTCAATTTAGCCAAAGGTTCTAAGTGCCATTCGTGTGTGCAAGCAAAGCAACCTCGTAAGCCCCATAAGGCTGTGGAGGAGAGACACTTGGCGCCATTAAAACTCATACATTCTGATCTCTGTGAGATGAATGATGTGTTGACTAAAGGTGGAAAGAGATACTTTATGACATTAATAGACGATTCCACTAGGTTTTGCTTTGTATATTTATTAAACACTAAAGATGAGGCTCTCACTACTTTAAAATCTATAAGGCAGAAGTCGAGAATCAACTTGAAAAGAAAATTAAACGAATCCGGTCAGATCATGGTGGAGAGTATTTCTCTAATGAGTTTGACTCTTTCTGTGCGGAACATGGTATTATTCAGGAGAGGACGCCTCCCTATTCACCTCAGTCAAATGGGGTTGCCGAACGGAAAAAACATACTCTAACATATTTGGTTAACGCCATGTTAGATACATCGGGTTTATCCAAGGCATGGTGGGGGGAGGCTATATTGACATCATGTCATGTCTTGAATAAAGTTCCGACGAAAGATAATGAGGTCACTCCCTATGTGCAATGGGAGAAGAGAAAAACAACACTCTCGTACTTACGTACTTGGGGCTGTTTGGCGAAAGTCAATGTGCCAATCACCAAAAAGCGTAAACTTGGACCAAAGACCGTGGATTGCGTTAATTTGGGATAAGCTAAGAATATCGTTGGCTATAGATTTCAAGTAGTAAAATCTGAGGCACCTGACGTGAAGGTCGGTATGATTATGGAGTCTAAAGATGCTACATTCTTTGAGGATATTTTTCCTATGAGAGATATGAAAATCACTTCTAGACAAGAATCAGGGGAGACTCTTGAGCTGCCATTCCTATGGAATATTATAAACAAACACATGATGAGAATTCTGAGAAGGATGACGAGGAAACCCCTGGTAGGGGCAAGAGACAGAGAACTGCAAAGTCCTTTGGCGATGACTTCCTTGTGTACCTTGTGGATGATACTCCCACTTCTATTTCAGAAGCTTATGCATCTCCAGATGCTGACTACTGGAGAGAAGCGGTCCGTAGCGAGATGGATTCCATCATGGCTAATGGAACGTGAGAGATCACTGAACGTCCTTATGGCTGTAAACCATTAGGATGTAAGTGGGTGTTCAAAAAGAAGCTTAGGCCCGATGGTACGATTGAAAAGTACAAGGCTATTGTGGCCAAGGGTTACTCCCAGAAAGAAGATGAAGATTTCTTTGATACTTATTCACCTGTGGACAGACTGACCACCATTCGAGTATTACTCTCGTTGGTGGCCTCGCATGGTCTTCTCGTCCATCAGATGGATGTTAAGACGATTTTCCTAAATGGAGAGTTAGACGAGGAAATCTATATGCAACAGCCAAATGGCTTTGTTTTAGATGGTCAAGAAGGAAAGGTGTGTAAGTTACTGATATCTTTATATGGGCTGAAACAAGCACCTAAGCAATGGCATGAGAAGTTCAATACAACTTTAACATCTGTTGGCTTTGTTGTTAATGAAGCTGACAAATGTGTATACTATCGCCATGGTGGGGCGAAGGAGTTATACTGTGTCTGTATGTTGATGACATACTGATATTTGGGACCAACCTCAAAGTAATCAATGAGGTTAAGTCGTTTCTATCCGAGAACTTTGAGAAGAAAGATCTTGGTGTGGCTGATGTTATTTTGAACATCAAGCTATTGAGAGACAATGAAGGTGGGATTACACTTCTGCAATCCCATTATGTTGAGAAGGTTTTGAGACGTTTTGGATATTCCGACTACAAAATTTCTCCAATGCCATATGATCCTAGTGTGCGGATTCGAAAGTTCGAAGGCACATCTAAGGATCAGCTGAGGTACTCTCAAGTAATTGGTTCACTCATGTACCTAGCGAGCGCTACGAGGCCTGACACCATGATTGTTGTGTGCAAACTAAGCCGGTTTGTTTCTAATCTGGGTGATGTGCATTGGCGTGCTGTAGAAAGAATTATGCGCTATCTGAAAGGTAACGTGAACCATGGACTTCACTACAGTGGATATCCTTCGGTACTTGAAGGGTATTGTGATGCGAATTGGATATCTGATGCTGATGAGATGAAAACCACAACGGGTATGTGTTTACCCTTGGAGGTGGTGCTGTTTCCTGGAAGTCTTGCAAGCAAACGATCTTAACGAGATCAACAATGGAAGCATAATTAACAGCATTAGACACGTCTAGTGTCGAAGCAGGATGGCTTCGAGATCTTTTAATGGATTTTTCTGTGGTTGAAAAGCCAGTACCGGCTATCCTTACGAACTATGACAACCAAACAGTAATTGTCAAGGTGAATAGTTCAAAGGACAATGCACAGTCCACAAAGCACATAAAAATCTAAGACAAGTAAGTCCGACCCCCCTGCCGCACTTCTGCGCGTGTCCACGCGTACGTTCCGTCCGCTCCGTTCGTTTCCAGCTTTTCGTTTTTTCTTGTCCGCGCTCGTCGCGTTTCGAGCGCTAGTAGAGAAGAGCAGAAAAGATACGTTCTGTCCGCTCCGTTCGTTTCCAGCTTTTCGTTTTGTCTTGTCCGTGCTCACCGCGTTTCCAGCGCGAGCATACAAGAGCAGAGAAGAATATCCCGCGTTCTCGTTTTGTCTCTACCGTTTGTTCTTTTGGTTTGTTTCTAGCGTTTGTTCTATTCGTTTGTCTCGTCCAGCACGGTTCCAGCGGCCGAGGCGGACGGTGCTTGCTCGTGGGCCTACGTCTGGGTGGGAAGCACACGTCTGGATGGAGTTCCGGCGGCCGAGACGGACGGTGCTTCCTCGTGGGCCTACGTCTGGGTGGGAAGCACACATCTGGATGGAGATTTTTGGTTCGTGTGTGCCTGCTGGTAGGACTCGTTGCCTGTGGGTCCCTTTTGTCACAGAGCGCTGGCTCTTCCTCTGCGTGTGCTTGTTTCGGGTGCGTCGATGCGCGGTGCACGTGCGTGGTCCTGACACTGACAGCGCTCTACCGCGCCGTCTCGCGTACGCACGTACGAGGCTCCCGGTTTAGCCTGTGCGGCTGTTTTGCGGCCCCGGGTTGCTACCGGTCCTACATGTCATCGGTGGGCATGGTTTGGTCGGTGTGCTGTCTGTTTGCCTCGCCGTGACGATGCGGCAGGTCCACGGCAAGATAAGGACGGTTTCTTCTCCTCCGGTCCTCCTCGGTCGCTTTCTTCCCTGAAAGTACTCTATTTTTTCTTCGTCGTCTCCTCCTTGCGCTCCGCTGGTCGCTGCTGCCTGCCTACGTGCCATGGAGGGTCCTGGTTAAGGTGTGCGGTTGCCGGTGTTCTGCTTCCGTGCTCTGCCTCGCCTCCTCTGACCTTTCTTGTTGATTCTGCAGTTGCGTCTTCGTCGACATTGATCCGACCACCGCCTGCTCGTCCTGCCGGTTCGTGCCTCCTCTGAGCCGAGCTCGCCCCGGTAAAGGTGTGTGCGTGTTATTTCTGCGTGCTCCACCTCGCGGCTTCTCAGCTTTGTTGTTGCTTCTGCAGTGACCGCTGATCCGACCGTCGGCTGCCTGTCCTGCCGCTTCGTGCCGAGCGAAGCTCTCTCTGCTTCTTCCGTGAAGGTATGGCACCCGTGCGCTCCTGCTCTTGTAACTCCATACCCGAGCTTGTGTTAATGTGTTCTTTCTGTCTCTGCTGTATAGCTGGCCAAACGGGCGGCCCGGCACGGCACGCGTGGGCCGGGGAAAAGCACGGCCCGTTAGGGCACGGCGCCAATCGTGTCGTGCCGTGCCAGCCCGCGGGCTCCCATCTCAAATCGGGCACGACACGTTGGCACGAATAGGGCCCATCGGGCCAGTTTCAGGCACGGTAGCCCGCCAGGGCACGGCCCGTTAGGCACGCGGGGGGAGGCGGGAATTCGAAATTTTGAGGCCCGGGAGGAGCGGGAGGGCTGTTTTTTCACCGTTAGGGAGTAATTAGGAGGCAATTAGCCCATTTAAAGTGTGATTTGTGTCAGTTTTGATCTGTTTAGCCATATTTAGTCATTAGAAGGCTAATTTAGTCTAAAAATTGCATTTTTTCTTATAAAAAGTGATGTACACCCCTCTAATTTAATTGTGCCATGTCGTGCCCGTGCCGGGCCACGTGCCGTCCCGTTTAAGCCGGGCTGTGCCGGGCCAGCCCACGTGCCCCGAACTGAAGTTCGGCACGGGCACTAGCGAGCCCGTGCCGTGCCGCAGCCGCCTCTTCTTTTCTTCTCGCACTCCCCCGGCGCGGCCGCTGCCGCCGCCCTCACGCCTCATCAGTTGCAGCAGCCCACCAGAGCTTCTACTCCTCCTGTCTACCAGCCTCACCCTTGCTGCCGGTCCCCGCTCCGGCTACTTCTTAACGACCCCGGACGTTGCTCGTCGCTCACAGCCAGCGCATGCCCTCGCTTCTCCTTCTCGAGGGGGAGACCAATGTTCAGATGCAATTGGCGGCTCACAGGGGAAAAGGAGTAGGCGGCAGTACACGATGGGCACACCCACCTCTACTAGCGTCATGCGGTCATGCCCATGGACCGGCCGTTGACGCGCATTCCTCTCTGCTCTGGCCCTGCCACGGTGAGCTCCCTGCCTTGGCTTTTGCTCATGACCGATGCACGCAAGGTGCTCGACGGAAAGTCTGTGTGCGGGGCCTGATTACCTAACGTGATGCTTGACAGTAATTCACATGCCCTTGGTTTTGTTCTTTGCGGAGTAGATTTAGAGAATTGTGTTGATTATTTTTAGCCTTCCTCTTTGTTCCCTTAAAAATATTGTGCTTTTTGTAGGTGGTGAATCCTCGGGCCTCTCCACCAGCGGCATCGTGGGCGGCATCTGACCTACAACGAACATGTTGCACTTGGACAGAGAGTTGATCGCCTCCGGCACCTCCTCTTTGTCGGACGCCTCCACATCGTCGAACCTCACCAACCCTGCCGACCTGTCGCTTACGCCGCCGACCTTGGCCTTGAACTCCTCCACCGCTGTCTCGTCGGACTCTTTGTCATGGAGCGGGCGACTGGCCCGTCAGCGTGACGGTGATGTCGGGGTGCTCTTCCATACGGGTGGCGTAAGCCAGTGCCTCGCGATCGTTAGGCCCTCTAAATAAGAGCATGAACGTTCTTGGCGGCAACATGGGAGTGGCCACCGAGGCCATGGTCGACGAGGATGGTGTCGGAGCACGGCGCGCCCCCGGACGATGCGCTTGTTCATGGCGTGGTCCTGGCAGGTGCCATCGAGCTAGGGAGTCTTATGGTAGGGCATGATGATGATGGAAGCGCGACATCCCGGTGGATGGTCTCGAGGTCGGAGATGGCCGTCATGGGCTTGACCCTGATGGCGCTCAGCTGCCAAACGTCTCGAAGGTGACGGCCATCGTCCTATCCTTGTACTTGCGGTTGAAGAAGGGCATGGCTTTGCGGCGCATTTGGTGCACCATGGAGATCATGGAAGATCGCTCCGAGAGCTCCATGAGGTGTGGCGAGGCGGCGGCGCCCAGCGCCTCGCGACGACTAGACCAGGCTGAGCAGCATAGGGACGTTGCAGTTTTTGTTGAAGCAGGCAAGTACGCGCAGCTCGGTATCGGCATCGGACGGCAAGCACTCCACGGTGCGGCGCTTGTAGGTCACCGACGGCCGCGCGGATTTGTAGATTCTGCATGACTGAACCCCCTGCCATTTTGGAATATGGAGCACTGAAACTTTCCCATTACATTTTCAACAGGTCTATATTTAAATTCCTATATAAGTAATGCGTTCAGGAAGTTTATGCTTATTCCGTGCATTGCTAGATATCTGTTGGTCGCTTTGTCAGAGCTAGGTATTTCAGTTTGGTGTCTTGTTTACAGTTTTGTATCCACTTATGCATGTGATGATTTCTCACGGGTTTTCTTGCTTTTGTATCTAGGGAAAATCATTTTAAGTGTACTTAGGTGCTAAAACTCTCAGGCCTCAGGCTATTGATCTTTCTATTAGTTGGTCGAGAAGTTATACATTGTCGAATACATTTTTGCTAACGAATGCTACGCTACTCATATCAGCTTAGTGATAACTTCTGTAGTTGTGCTCTTTTATTTTTCAAAATGTTGAAAGTACTTGCCAGCAATATCGACCACTTGTATCTTTACCTGCAAAGTTTATTTCTACTAGCTTCCATCCAAATTTCTGATTTGTAGGTAAAGCTCTTATTGTATTTCCGTTCTTTTATTGCTGCTAGCTTTCATCCAAATTTCTGATTTGTAGATAAAGCTCTTATTGTATTTCCGTGCTGGGTTGATCAAACTGTACAACATGCTCTTTGTTGCGGAGCTGAGAAGATACTTTGCATGGTATGTTTCAGCTTCCTCTAGTACAAGTACTACAAGGTACATTTTGGAAGATACTGACATGATATGGTTCAGCTATCGCGCAACCGTGCTTTGATCAATGATATTGTGCCATCATTAACATGAAGTTTCTGTGCTCTACAACTTAAATGGGACAACGCCTGAATGGAGAGCAACTTCAACTCATGTTCACACTCTCAGGTTATTAAGTGATAACTTGATCGATTGTTAATATCACCTTTAAGATTTTACCTTCAAACATATGGTAATCCTGGTATAACTAAATAATAATTATGGATTTCTATATGTAGCTAGCTAATAGGAAAAATCTGGAGGTTCTGTTATACTTTTGAGTTTTGACATCCTTTGCAAGAAATAAAATGAACAAGATGATAAGGATAATTTTGCTTGTTTGTGATGCCTGTTACAAGGTGGATAAAAATGTAACAAATTATACTTGTTGGGATTACAGTATGAGTTGTATTTCACGTCTCCGAAGTTTGCCGGTTAGAAGAACGGTGATGTTTTTAGACCTTTTGTGATGCTTCCTTCGGAAGTTTTACCACATTTTCTATTCAATATTCATCATTTTGGTGAATGTGATGTTCTTTCTTGTGTGATGCTTAAATATATTTAGTTTTCGGCATTTCCATGGCTTGTAAATTTGGTTTGTTGAATACTGAAATCTAGGGATTTCAAGAATTACAAGAGTAAACATTTTGGGGGTAACTTTGTCCAGATTGAGTAGGAGAATATTAAGACACAGAAATCCTTTTGAAAGAAAAACATTTTTTTTCTATTTCTATTTGGCTTAGGTTCTGTTCAGTGTGACGCAATCTGTTGATCGGCAAGTAGCATTAAATGTATCAGTGCTACATATAGTAGTGCTTATGTAGCAACTAGCAAGCCCTCTAGGAAAGTTCTTGAAGTTTTATTTTCCTTAGAAATAAACCTTTGAGTTTTATGTACTATATACTTTTACAAGCCGTTGTTGTCACCATATTTCTCCAGGATTAATTCATGCTCTTGTATTTCTAAACGTGAGTTAGCAACTATTGCAATGTGCATTGAGATTTAGTATCTTTTGTTACATTGGATAAATCTTCTCGAAACGAGTACAGTTGAGTCTCTGTATATGTAATATCTTGCTGTTGTGAGCTCATTTGGTTCCCGATAGTGTCTTTATCCAAGCTCCTAAAGTATAAATATTGCAAGCTCTGCTATACATACCATACTTTGCAAGCAGACAGTAAAACTACATATAGCGCTATCCATCATATAGTGTTGATTGTCAATACACAATAAGCTTGCAAATATATATATATTTAAGAATTATTAACAATTCCTTTTATTCAGATACAACCTTTATTCAGGTACAACCTTTGATCCCCGCAAAAAAAAAGTACAACCTTTGACACAATTTGTTCTACTCATTTTCTGCTGCAGATTCATGACTCATGAGTACCATACGAACAAAGTTATGAGCACCGACTGCAACACATGTTGTGTAATATCAGATCCTTTGGTCATCTTTGTTCTTCACACATATATGCGCAACCAGAGCAAATCAACATTCCACACGGAGACTACAAATACAACTAGATGAAAATTGCGGTACTCCGATAAACAAACATGAACACAAGGAGAACCTCCAGATTAGAGTAGGATATTGCATTAGAATGCTTCAGGCCTTCAATTTGTTTTTCTTTTTTACATCTTCTTCATTTCTTTCTGCTAGGCACTAGATCATGTAGCCAGATTTCTGAAGTGTTGTTTTACCCATCATCTTTTGATAAACAATTGTTCATTGAATTCTTTATTGTAGTCCAGTGTCTGATGCCCTGTGGTTAATTCGATTATTGTCTTGTGTTCTTTAAGAGATGCTTGGAAAAGTCATGTCTTGAGATAGAATTATTTTTAATTTACTGACTTCTATATAAAGATGTTGGCTGCGATTGGGCCACCAACGACCGGCAAGGAGGCGCCCCAGCCTCTAGTGGGATTAAAAGCTGTCAGACATTTAAGAAACTCTGGAGTGATAGCGGTGGATTATATCCAGTTGGCTAAGAATCTGGCAGATCCTCTTACTAAAGGGCTATCACGTGTTGTGGTAGAAAGTGCATCGAGAGAGATGGGTATGAGACCCACATGAGTTGTCATGGCAGTAACCCAACCTATGTGATCGGAGATCCCGTGAAGTGGGACTTGGGAAAACAAGCTAGTGGTTAACCGAGGAGAGTAATTTTTACTAACCCACTCCACGTGAGATGCAGTACTCTCAAAAACTGTATGGCAGGTTGACTTTTGTCTTAATGTGTTCCGAGGCTAAGCAAGATGCTATCCTACATATCGATTTTTGGAGGAACACACCTATATGAGCCTGACTGCTGGTCACAGTCTATGAGATTGGGTGATCTCTAATAATTTCATAAATAGGCCAGGAGTGTGACTAATATGCTCCACCCGAGGGGTCAGCCTTCGGTAGCCTAGTACTGTCAAGACATTTAGTGAAACTATTTTACGCCAAACTGACAATTCAAGGCATAGTCCATTGTTCAGTTGTGATGTAGTGTACCTATTTATTCTAGGTGGATATTCAACGGGTCTCCACTGAAAATGCCGGTATATAAAAACAGTGATTGGAATAGAGGACAACACCATGTGTCTTCGGGATCTGGTGGGGGTTGCTGAAATTTGGGATGGGCTTTTAGCCCATTAGGAAATTTCTATTTAATCCCTAAGGCCCATACTGCCATAGCAAGTGGTGGGAGTTTAGTCCCATATTGCTAGTTGGGAGAGTTTTGTACCAGTTTATAAGGTGAGCTCTCTCTCCACTAGTGTGAGTTGGTATGAAGAGAGAGGAGTTGTGGAGGTGTTCCACACGCTCGCTCCTCCTCCGCCGTCCGCCTCGCCACGCCTCGTCACGACACGTCGCGCCGCGCTGCGGGTTGCGAGAATGAGCCGAGCCGATGCCTTTATTTTGGCAGTCGGAAACGGAGAGTCAACAGACACGCAATAATATGAAATGCCGCACTGATGACGTGGTCACCTTGCGCAGTAAATCGCCGCATTGATCACGTGGTAACGGCTGTAGTTAACGCCAACTAATTATGTGAGCGAATTGTTCTCCTACTCGGCTGTGCCTATATATTGGAGGCTCAGGCGGGCACGGATACACACTTCATACACTCTGCCTCTTTGCGCCCACTGTCGTTACACTTAATGTTGCTGCCGCCGGTGAACCCATCCCGTCTACCGCGTACACGGCCGTCGGGAGAGTAGGCCTCTGAAACCCCGCCTCTCTAGATCCTGCACGGGAAGAGGGGCGATTAGGTTTTTGGGGGAGCGTCTTCTACGCGATTGCTCGCTGCTGTTCATCTACTTCGACTACTACCGTGTCGCCCTCTTCGTCAACATGTCCACCGAAGCCGAACGCGCTGTTGCTGCCGCCGAGGCCGCTACTGCTGCCACCGAGGCCGCCGCTGCTGCTGCAGCTGCCACCGCAGCTGCCTCCACTGCTACGGCTACTGCCAACTGGCCGATCGAAGGGTATTACATGTTTATCCCTGCCCTTATTATTTTCATGTGTGCAATACTAGTAGTTTGCGTAGATGTGTCTACTATCAATCTAGTATGCTAAAATATGGTTAATTATCACTGTGTGTACGCCATGCTCGTGATTTATACTTGGATTAATTTAATCTGTAAATTGTCTAAATTCTTAACACTTGGTACCACTAAAACATGAAAAGAAAGATACAAAGAAGTTGATACAGGAGTATACACCCCCTTGACTCAAAGAAAACAGAGAAAAATAAAGCAAAAATAAAACCATGAGTTATCTCCAAGGAAGTGCTTTTCTTTAATGCCTTTTAGCTAGGCCCAGAAAAGTGGAATCAAGTATTTTCAATTGAAGAAGCATCCAAATTGTAACTTGTTTGAATAACGGAATCAAAAGGCAACTTCATTATCTTTCTAGGAAAGTGTTCCATACCTTTCTTGAGTGGGAACTTAAATTTAATATTCCCTTCTTTCATATCAATAACAGAACCAACAGTTCTAAGAAAAGGTCTCTTCAAAACAATTCGACAAGAATCATAGCATTAAATATTCAAGACAACAAAATCAATGGGGACAAGAGTATTATTAACCATGATAAGAACATCATCAACTCTCCCCAAAGGTTTCTTTCTAACATTACCAATAAGACGAATATCAAAATAACAAAGTTCCAATGGTGGTAAATCAAGAATATCATAGTTTCTTGGGCATAACAGAGATACTAGCACAAAGATCACATAGAGAATTGCAATCAAAATTATTCACTTTCATTTTAATAATAGGCTCCCAACCATCATCTAGCTTCCTAGGGATAGAGGCTTCACATCTTAATTCATCCTCTCTAATTTGCATGAGAGCAAGCTAACATCCTAACATCCTAACATTATCATGAATTCGAATTTGGATAGCATTCAAAGTTTTATTTTCTTTAACATCATGAGGCATAACCTTTAGTTTCAGAAAATCAACATCAAGAGCAAGCTATCAACATTAGAAGCAAGAACATCAATTTTGCCAAAATTTTCCTCAACAATTTATTAAAAGAAGTTTGTGTACTAATAAAATTCTTAAGCATGTTCTCAAGATTCGAGGGTACACTTTTATTGTTGTTATAGGAATTACCATAAGAATTACTATTATTTGGAGGATATGGCCTATAATTGTTGCTACCAAAATTATTCCTATAAGCATTGGTGTTAAAATTATTATTTTTAATGAAGTTCACATCAACATGCTCTTCTTGAGAAACCATAGAGGCTAAAGGAACATTATTTTGATCAATAGGAGCATGACCATTCACAAGCATAGACATAATAGCATCAAGTCTTTCATTCAAAGAAGAGGTTTCTTCAACAGAATTTACCTTCTTACCAGTTGTAGCTCTCTCAGTGTGCCACTGAGAATTATTTAGCATCATATCATCAAGAAGCTTTGTTGCTGACCCCAAGGTAATGGACATAAAGGTTCCTCCAGCAGCTGAATCCAGAAGGTTTCTTGAGGAAAAATTCAGACCTGCATAAAAAAGGTTTGGATGATCATCCAAGTAGTCAGTCCATGAGTGGGACAATTCTTTACCAAAGATTTCATTCTTTCCCAAGCTTTAGCAACATGCTCATTATCAAGTTGATTAAAATTCATAATGTTACTTATTAAAGATATAATCTTAGCAGGAGGATAATATTCTCCAATGAAAGCATCTTTACACTTAGTCCAAGAATCAATACTATTTCTAGAAAAAGACAACAACCATTCTTTAGCTCTTCCTCTCAAAGAGATAGGAAACAATTTAAATTTAATAATATCTTCATCTACATATTTATATTTTTTCATCTCACATAGTTCAACAAAATTATTAAGATGGGAAGCAACATCATTAGTACTAACACCAGAAAATTGCTCTCTCATAACAAGGTTTAACAGGGAAGGCTTTATCTCACAAAAATCAGCAGTAGGAGCAGGTGTAGCAATAGGTGTGCTAATGAAATCATTGTTGTTGGTGATAGTGAAGTCACACAACTTAGTCTTCTCAGGAGTAGTCATTTTAATAAGACTAAAAACAGGAATAAAACTACAGCTATAATAAGAACTATTTTTTTGTGTTTTTGATAAAGAGAAGCAAACAAGACAAAATAAAATAAATTAAGCAAAACAAAAACAAAGAAAAGAGATTGGAAGTGAGAGACTCCCCTTGCAGAAATTCTCTTTCTCTCCGGCAACAGCGCCAGAAAAATAGCTTGATGGTGCAGGTGTTGCACTCGTTGGGAGACCCCAAGAGGAAGGTATGAGGAGCACAACAACAGTTTTCCCTTGGTAAGAAACCAAGGTTTAATCGACCAGTAGGAGAAAGGAGTAACTTCAGAAGGTTGAAGCAGCTAAGATGGCATGACGCACTACCGGTTCAGAAGCAAGTGGAACCTACACAACACAATCAAATCACTTTGCCCCGACGAAGCAGCGAGGTTGTCAATCTCACCGGTTTTGCTGAACACAAAGAGATTACACGTATGGTGTGGAAAACAGTATGAAAGCAGTAGAAACAGTATGAAAACAGTAGGTGTTTTATCAGTATGAGGAAAATGGACCGGGGTCCACAGTTCACTAGAGGTGTAACTCTGTGAAAGATAAATAACAAGTGTGGTGAACAAATTACAGCTGGGCAATTGACAGAAATGAAGGCCGCACCGTAGTGCATATGCAAGACATAAAGATTACTATGTGATTCATGCGGGCATTACAACAAAATACATAGACCGTCATACAACTGCAACCATGTCTAATAATCCACCCTCCGAACAAACGTTGGATATTAAGTTGCTAGCAACAGATTATCGCTGTAAGCAAAGTGTGTAATGTAAACAATGTAAACTAGGTAAACACCGTTGTTTTCTCCCTAATGGCAACATCACATTCTCCATCCGTCACGTTTCTGTCACTCGAGCACAGATGCAAAGGAGGCATGAACCCACTATCGAGCATAAATACTCCCTTTTGGAGCTACTAGCATCTACTTGACCAGGGCATCTACTAATAACGGAGAGCATGCAAGATCATAAATAACATATGCATGAAGATAACAATGATATATTGATAATCAAAAGACATAGCATTCAACATTCATCAGATCCCAGCAAACACAACATGTAGCATTACATAAAGATGATCTTGATCATGTTAGGCAGCTCACAAGATCTAAACATGAGGTACAAAGTGGAGAGAACAACCATCTAGCTACTGCTATGGACCCGTAGTCCAGGGATGAACTACTCACGCATCAGTTCGGAGGAGGGAATGGTGGTGTAGACCCCTCCGGTGATGAATTCCCCTCCTGACAGGGTGCCGGGGAGAGCTCCAGAACCCTCCCGATCTCGGGATGACGATGACGGCGGCCTCGGATGTTTCTCGGAAAAGGTGGGATATATTTAGGTTTTACGTCTCGGGGGGTATAATTAGGCGAAAGGGCAAAGACGGTGGAGGCAGGGGGGCCCCACACCACCCTATGGCTCGTCCAGGGGACGCCGCCCTACGGTGTGGGCCCCCTGAGGCCCCCCCTCCGGGTCTCTTCGGGACTCCGTGGAACCTTCGTGAATTCTAAGACTTCCGGGTTTCGAATTTTCCAATTCCGAGAATATTTCCAAAACAACTTTTCTGAAACTGGCTCTGTGGCATCTTGTCAATAGGTTAGTCCGAAAAATCGATAAAAATGACATAAAGTGTATAGGAAACATGTGGGAAACAATAAGAAAACAACATGGAACATCAGGAATTAAGGATACGTTTATGACGTATCAGTATCTTCGACAACCGGATATTCAGAATGCATTCTTATATGGTCATTTTGATGAGGATGTGTTCATGCGCCAACCTCCAGGTTTTGTTGATCCTCAACATCCGTCTCACATATGTCATATTGATAAAGCTATTTATGGCCTGAAGCAGGCTCCTCGGGCTTGGCATTCTCATTTGAGCAGCACTCTCTCCCAGCTTGGTTATGTTCCTTCGAAGACTGATACATCTCTATTCATTGGTCGACATGGTGCTCTCACTATTTTTCTTTTAGTCTACGTCGATGATATTATTGTTGCAAGTTCTTCTAGTCAGGGTGCTGATGATCTCATTACCGCTTTGCGCTCAGATTTTGCTATTAAGGATCTTGGTGCCCTCCACTTTTTCCTTGGTATTGAGGTTCGTCGTCAGTCAGGCTCTCTTACGCTTACTCAACAGATGTATATTTTTGAATTATTATCTCGTGCTGGGATGACCGCGTGTAAGCCTGCTTCCACGCCTATGGCAGTGACCGACAAGCTGTCCTCCCTTGATGGTGATCTTCTTCCTCCCGAGGATGCTTCTCAGTATCGGAGTCTTGTTGGTGCTTTACAGTACCTCACTATTGCTCGGCCGGATATTTCCTTCTCGGTCAATCGAGTTTGCTAGTTTCTCCATGCTCCGACTACTTCTCATTGGGCAGCAGTCAAACGGATCCTTTGGTACATCAGCTCTACTTCTACTTTTGGTCTTCAGCTTCAAGCCTCTTCCTCTTCGAGAATTTCAGCATTTTCTGATACGGATTGGCCTGGGAATATTGATGACCGTTGATCCACGGGGGGCTATGCCATCTTTCATGGTGGCAACTTGATCGCTTGGTCATCTAGGAAGCAGTCCACAGTTTCAGTTTCATGGTGGCAACTTGATCGCTTGATCGCTAAGTCTGAATACAAGTCTGTTGCAAATGCTACTGCTGAGTTAATCTGGATTTAGTCACTCCTCCGTGAGCTTGGTGCCTCATCTGATGATCCACCTATACTTTGGTGCGACAACTTGGGTTCCACATATTTGTCAGCTAATCCGGTCTTTCACGCTCGCACGAAGCACATTGAAGTGGATTTTCATTTTGTTCGTGAGCGTGTAGCACAATTTTTTTTGCAAATTAAGTTCATCTCTACGAAGGATCAGATCGTTGACATATTTACTAAGCCTCTCGCAGTCCAATTCTTTGATTCTTTCAGGAGCAATCTCAACATTGTTCCAACTGTTCAGACGAGAGAGGCTGTTAAATGAAACATAGTTGTGTTTTCTTGGTCATGTACGTTATGTATAAGTACATGTACCATATAGAGTTTAGTTAGGCAGTTTAGATTGACAACTAACGCTAGCTCTAGGTAGATTCGATCTAATCTTTCTGTTGTAATCAGCTAACTCTCTATATAATGGAAACGTGAGACGCCGGCCAGTTTTGAGCTGTGCGCTACCAAAAACCAATCTACAAGTAATTTTACAAGATGGAGGGAGTACCAGAAAATGGAGCAGTTTTACCGGAAGGCAAAAAGGCTGGTCCTCTACGCTGGGAAAATTGGATGCAGACTGGTCTTTTATTTTTTGTGAGATGACATATTTCATGAGGTGGATGATTTGCTTATGTGGCCGCCTAGGATTGACAAGAGATGCATAATGAGGTGGATACCTTGCATGTTGAGAGAAATAGAGTCAGTGGGTTGCTCCTACTTAGATATTGTAGATTCTCGAACAATATTACATATTTATACAATAACACGCAACGGTACATGATTAAGCTCTCTTTCAGCAAAGGCAGTAGTACATAGCTTGGCCCGCACATAGCCCGTACCAATACTCATTTTGTCGACAATTACAAACATAATGTGAAACAGAAGCAGAACACTGAATCACACGTTGGTAATCCCTCGTGTGCTAGAAGTTCTTCGTCAAAGCATAATTCCCCAGAATAACACCTCCTGCAAATGAACCCTTGTAGTAGGTCGTCCTACTGTGTGCAAATAATGGGACGGAAACAGACCTGTAGCTTGTCTTGGACGATGCTTTGCCGCGTCCAATTGTCAGCGATGTACTAGTCAGCACAGTTTTGAATGGCCGAGCAGGCAGACTGAGCGCCCAGTATGTTCTTGTCTTACCCTGAACCTCCATCGACGGCAACACCGGAGGCGGGAGGACACTCGTCGTCGGCGGCGACGGGTAAGCCGCGCTCTGATTTACGAATTGCGCTATGCTCTGCATGAGCTTCTTACTGGTGGCACGGTGAGGGCTGTACAGGTGGAACACATGGTCCTCGCCTTCCGTCTCCACCAGCGTCACCTCGCGGTTGTCGCCGGCGGTCCATGCGCAGTCGCGCATGCAGGCTGCTAACCGGCGAGCGCGGTCCCGCACAATGTCCTTCTCAGCCACTGCCACGAGCACACGCCGGCACTTAAGCGAGGCGATCTCCTCCTCCGGCGGGTTGATCCGGGGGTCATCGTTGCCTGCCTGCCCCGCAGTCAAGAACGGCCAGACCGTGTCCACTAGCTCGGGCGTGTACATGCCGACACCGTCCCAGGCTGCCTCGGAAGGCAGCCTCTCAGCTCCCCAGAAGAAGGGATGCACCATGACCAGTCCATGGATGTCCATGGCGTCGCGGCCGGCGCGTACGGCCATATGGTAAGCTATGTTTCCACCGGCGCTATCGCCAGCGACAAACATGCGCCTTGGGTCGGCGTGCTCAGCGAGCCAGGGATCTGAAAGCGAAGCCACCCAGCGGAGCGCGGCGCAAGAGTCGTCGTAGGCCGCAGGCACGGGATACTCCGGCGCCAGACGGTATTCCACAGAGACTATTAGCGCCCCGGCGCTCGCCGCGAGGGACGCGGCGTAACGGTGATACATCCGGCAGAATGCGCTCCCCGTGCAGAAAGAGCCGCCGTGGGCGTACACGACGATGGGAAGCCTCCGGCCTGCTGCGGCAGCAGCCGACGGGAGGAAGAGGCGTGCGGACACGCCAGTGCGTCGGTCAATGACCACGTCCCTAGTTGCCACCCCGCGACTGGCGGCCGGATCCTCCGACGCCGGTACGAAGGAGCTGCGCCACAAACGCTCGATATGGCCGCTCTTGTACTTGCGTATGAATGGGAGGTCGACAACGATGTCGCCGACGGCATTGTCGTTTGCATGCATGTCGTTTGTTGGAACTGTTGGACTAGATTAGTTGGCGACTTGGCGTATGCCGAGTGCAGCTCACTTTTGTCTTTGGGCTGCTATCTGTTTCTTCCGTTTTTATAGCTGATGGAATATCTAGTATTCCACACTCGAGTCCATTACTATTAGGGAAAGTTGTGACTGCTAACTATTACTTACTTCTTGTTATTAACTTTATTTTCAAAAGGAGAACATCCTACCGTGCGGCACACGGCAAAGACGGCGCCGTGTGCAAAGTTGCCTTAGCCGTGTGCAATGGGCACACGGCAAAGGAGCGATCTCCCGTAGTGACGGTTGGACTTTCATACGTAGTACTCCATCCGTTCCTAAATATAAGATGTTTTAGCCTTTTTTCACATTCAAGTATATCTACATGTATCTAGATACCTTTTAATGTATATGTTCATTCATATTAGTGTGTATCTAGTCAATATGAGCAAATAGCTAGAACATCTTATATTTAGAAACGGAGGGAGTAGTATATATGTGTATTACAGCAATTAGGCTGCTTTGGTTCCACGACCTAAAGTGAACGTGAATTTGAGTCCTCAACTCGAAAGTTCATAACAAATAACACGTCTTGAAATTGGTTTAAGGGGTGATATGACATTTCTTAACATTTCAATAGTAAAAAGTGTGCCTTATAAACGTGGACGGAGGGTATCAAATGAATTACTACTAATTACCGAGGTGTGGGCCCGTATTAGAGCTTTATACTACTAGTTACCGAAGTGGCATTTATATGCCTAACTTTATTATATCAGCAATGTACATGTTCATTGATATAACGATTTTCCGAAGATGGTCCCAAATCATAATAGATTATCCATTCTTGCTCATCCAAGGGCATGCTAATATCTTACCTCCTAGTAGACGAGATTTGTTATAAGGCATTATTCCCCTTTGTGTAAAAAAATATCTAGTAGAACATAGCTTATTCCATATGTGTTGTCAAGGACTTGCAGTAAGTCCTAAACATGGATATTTCATATGATTCGAAGAAATGATAGTACATTGATCGATTCTTCTTTGTTAATTGTATTTGTTAGTTCGACTAGAATAATATAGTTGACTTGCTCTTTAACAAGGTACATGCATCTGTGCACTATGATTGAGTTAACTTGCAATAAGTTCACAACTAGTAATTGAGTTGTTAATAAAGATGAGATTGCATTCTGTGCGTAATTACGCATACTACAGGCAACTGAAGAATATACTGTGCGATCGATATTTAGATCCGCCATTCTCCATTAATCAAATGTTACCACTTGCATAGACCAGCAAAAAATATGTGATTATATGATAGATAAAAAGAAATACATCATACATGAAGATATGGTCCAGTGCATATGTCCACCTACACTATCCATTTTTTTTATAAAATGGGCTCCCCCATCGATTTCATAAAAAGTAACCGCCACAACGTTATAAAGTTTTCCAAAAAGCAAAACAAAACTAAAAACAAGAGAAACAAAACTAGAGCCACAACCAATAGTTCCAATCCAGCTACAGTCTATAATAACAACTCAACTAGCAGGACTACTGCAACACTTAGAGCATCATCACAACTCAACAAACCGAGTGACTTCCGCACTCGCAACCACTAGGAAACTCAAAGAGCCCAAAAGAGCTCTAATTAAGCACTAGAAAACACCCAGAAATTACACAGATTTTTTTTTACATAGTTATCATTGCTAACATACACGTCAAACCATGCGATCTTGAAAGAGGTTCTCAAATCCCCATCTTCAGCAGGTCCGCATCATCTTCAAAGATTCTTTGGTCTTGGTTTTCTGCAACATAGCCCACATATTCAGAATATTAGACAACCTAAATACTATAGTTGTTGGTTCAGAAGGGAATTTGCTCCTAAAACATGCATCATTTCTAGTTTTCCATATGGTCTACCACATTGCAGCTCCCCCACATAGAGCTAACTTCCTCTGTGCTTTTGGGAACAAATTTAGCAATTCTCCTGCCATGTCCTCAGCATGGCCTCAACAGACCAAAGGCACATATCACCGCTTGCCACGTCATTTTTGCTAGACTTCAATGGAACAGAAGGTGATCTACTGTCTCTTTGTGATAACATAAATGACATTGTTCATTTCTAGTCCAGCCTCTTCTCAGCAAGTTGTATTTAGTAAGGATTCTATTTTTCATCACCAACCAGAGAATTTTTTCCATTTTTAGTGATATCTTGATCTTCCAAAGGAATCTCTTGGGAAAGGTTCCTGCAGCCATTAAGCTCAGATAAAGTCCCTTGACCTGAAACTTTCTAGAGGCTCCAATTTTCCATTCCACTCTCTCTGGTTCATCATTTAGCGGAACTTGATCCACCAACCTTTGCATATCAGCAAATTGCACTGCAGTTTCTCCAAAGAAAGTCCTTCTAAATCTCAAACTCCCCCAACCATCATTCTTAACTCTATCCACTGTGACATTCTTGGAGAAAGTAATGGTATATACCTTGGGGAATTGGGAGTGTAAAGGGGCTCCATTTAACCAGCTATCTTCCTAGAAAAGAGCCTTTTCTCCATTATACAAAATCCTAATGGCAAACCTTTGGAAAGTGTGATTGAATCCCATTAAATCTTGCTAGAAATGTGACATTCTAGGCCCATCGTCAAGCTGCGGCGCGGTTGCAATCCGGTGGTGGCGGCACGCGCCCATGGCGGTGGTGCTGCTCCTCATGGTGATGCGGTTTCGAGTCCGATCTGTTCGTTCCTTCCGCCGGGAGCCACCGGTGGTGTGGGGACTGCTGGTTCGGCATGAATAAAAGGTGGAGGTCCTAGGGTTCCTCCTACACAAGGATGAAGAGCTGCTTGCTGCCATCCCTTGGTGATCAGGTTTGGTGAGACATGTTCGAAAAGGCACCGCTGGCAAACTCCATTGGGCGGCTCATGCCTGGAGATTCCTACACCAGATGGAATTCGGTCGGCTGAATCCCTATTAGGACCGTTTGGTTTCAGATGGATCGTAGTGAAATTCAGCTATCGGTTACCATCATTGGACGTGTCTTTCATTGTCTTTGGTGAAGTCGGAAGAGAAGAAGGTCTTGATAGCCGAGATATGAGGACTAGCATTGGTGGATCGAGTATGTGTGGCGGCGACGAACTGGTTTGGTGGTTGGTGACTTATAGAAGTGAGTTTGAAAGTGGGAGCGACAACACATGAAGTTCACACTCCTACCTTGCAGGGTTAAAAAACCAAAGTCTGACCTTAATTGGTTGTGCCTGACAATAACCTTGTTGAAGGCATTATTTTGTGAGTGAGGACTCTCTCTAGGTTGAAAACCTATAATCTATGATCAGGCGACGACGACGCTTGTTCCATGTTTCTTCTTGGAGGCGTCGATTTTGTAAAAGAGGGATTTCAGGTACTGTCCTGATGGTGTTAGGTATGTGGCTACAAGGAGTAGATCGATACTACAAGACTTCTCTTCTTCTTTTTTCAGCTGTGTGCATCTATAAAGCCGTTAGGGCAATGCGTTGTTGTAGAGGCTGGGTATAATTGTTATCTGCTTGATATTAATATATGCTCCTTATAAAAGACGGTGAAGTACACAGATGCCCGTGATCCATCTAGAATCGGTACCTCGGGGTGACACCATTCAGACAGGAGGAGGACCAAAAGGAAGCTCTAAGGACCATTCTGTCTAGGTATGATAACTTACTATGCCCTATATGAGAGCAAGAACCACATAATGCAGGGGCGCCCGAAGCTCGTGTCGGGCGCCCAGTACGACCAGTATTGTCTTGATCAAGGGAGGGACACAACCATAGATCCTCTCATGGATCCTATAAGGAAAAGCTTCTGCAAGTTCATGCTCGTTTTATCACCAGATGCTCAGCTAACACAACAGCACCAGCGAGACTCTTTTTTACCATACTCAAGTTCTAAGACTACAAGATCTAGGACGTTCCTACGCTACTACTTACTTTTTTTTTATAAAGGGAGTTTTTATTACTTAAAGTAAGTATTACACCTAGCCTCTGCATTTCAAAAATGCACACAGCTGACAGAAAAACGAACCAAAGTAAGGCGCATTACAAAGAAAGTAAGAAAACGCCTAATGGGGTGGAGGGCCGGTCCGCAAATTATGCTTCCATCCATGCTGGGATAAAAAGTCCTTCGTTGTAACCTCCAGTCTGGTACACATCTCCATAAAAAGGTTCTGGTGCTCCACACGCTGCAGCGGTACCCAAGTACGGAGTATAGCTGTAGTCCTGAAGATAATCTGCATAAGAGAACAATTTTTATCATCAAAAACCTTGTCATTTCTACATAGCCACATCGACCAAATAAAGGCAAGCGCTGCCACCCTAATAATCCTTTTGAACCTTTTATCCACACCATTAAGCCAATTCCCGAAAAGATTGGCAATTCTTGTTGGTGGATATAAGGTAGAACATATCTGAATGATTGACCATATAGAACTAGCAATATTACAGTCGAAGAACAAGTGTTTTATAGTCTCGTCATGATGACAGAAGACACACGTTCTACTACCATGCCAATTGCGCTTTGCAAGGTTATCTTTAGTTAGAATAACACCTCGACAAAGATACCACGCAAAAATATTGTTTTTAAGTGGAATTTTCATATTCCAAATTTTCTTATTATTATCCATTGGCATATCTTGTTGAATTAATGCTTCATACATTGAGCTCACTGAAAATTTACCATTCAAATGTAAATTCCACCGGAACTCATCCGTACCCTCTGTCAGATTCACTACCATCAAACGATGAAGTAGTTCATTCCAAGCTAACAGACGGGGACCAACCATGTCTCTCCTAAACGTCACATTTGGCGGAAAATTTTCCAACACCGTAGTGTGTTATTACCTAACCACCTATCCTCCCAAAACCTTATCTCTAAACCATCTTTAATGGAAAAAGAACCAAATGGAAAAAGGAATTTCTTTGTCGCCATCAGTCCGGCCCAAAAGTGTGAGTCCCCTGATTTCCATGAAACCTGGGATACCGTTCTCGAGCCTATGTACTTTCTCCTAATAATCGTTTGCCAAATCCCATCTTCGGTAAGAAGCTTAAACAACCATTTACCAAGAAGGGCTCTATTCTTGACCTGAAGGTCATGAATCCCCAGACCACCATGATCTTTAGGGAAGCATACCACATTCCATTTTGCCAATCGCTATTTCTTTTTCTCACCATCCCCTTGCCAAAAAAATCTTGACCGAAAATAATCTAATCGATGCAAGACACCTTTTGGTAATTGAAAGAAGGAAATCATGTACAACACCATATTAGATAGGACTGAATTTATGAGAACCAACCGTCCACCCAAGGATAGTAATTTTCCTTTCCAGCTGCTCAACCTGGCCTGAAGCCTTTCCTCAACATGTTTCCATTGAGCAATCGTAAGCCTCCTGAAATGAATCGGAATGCCTAGATAACTAATTGGAAACTGACCCTGACCGCAGCCATAAAGCTCAGCATATTGACCAGCATCATCATGAGCGTCACCAAAACAAAACAATTCACTTTTATGATATTTGTTCTTAAGACCAGAAAGCTGTTCGAACGCTGAAAGGATCAGTTTTAGGTTCCTAGCTTTTTCCATGTCGTGATCCATAAAAAGAATTGTATCGTCCGCATATTGAAGGATAGATAACCCCCCATCCACAAGATGAGGTATTACCCCTTCAATCTGACCCTCAATTTTTGCCCGCTCAATGATTATTGCTAACATATCCGCCACTATATTAAATAATATAGGAGATAATGGATCGCCTTGCCGTAAACCTTTCTTCGTTTGGAAGTATGAACCAATGTCATCATTGACTTTGACAGCCGCACTTTCTCCCGAAACAAAGTTATGTATCAGAGCGCGCCATTCCTCAGAAAAGCCTTTCATCCCGAGGGTTTGCTGAAGAAAAGACCACTTGACTTTATCATAAGCCTTCTCGAAGTCAATCTTTAGGATCCCTCCACTCATTTTTTCTGATGTAACTCATGAACTGCTTCATGTAAGACCACATCCCCATCCAGGATGTTTCGTCCTTGCATAAAAGCCGTCTGAGTCGGTCGGACCACATGATCCGCAACCGTATTTAGCCTCAAAGTTGCCGTTTTAGTGAATATTTTGAAACTGACGTTAAGAAGACATATAGGTCTATACTGTTGAATCCTAACTGCTTCATTAACCTTTGGTAACAAAATAATCTCCCCGAAATTTAGGCGAAATAACTCGAGTTGTCCATCATGCAAAACTTGGAATAACTCAAGGAAATCCGTTTTGATGAAATCCCAAAAATGCTGATAGAACTCAGCTGGAAATCCATCTGGACCCGGTTCTTTATTATGCTCCATCAAGAAGACCGCCATTTTCACCTCCTCCTCAGAATAAGAGGCAGTGAGATATGCGTTTTCCTCATCAGAAACTTGAGGGATGTCATCTATTCGTGTTTCATCCAGTGAGAAATTAGTCTCATCAGGTTCTCCGAATAACTTTTTATAATATCCCGTAATATATGTTTTAAGCTGTGCATGGCCTACAATCGTATCTTCATCATGGTCGAGAGAATGATTAAGTTTCTTTCTATGTCTGCTATTAGCCAAATTGTGAAAGTATCTCGTATTCGAATCTCCCTCCAGAATGAATTGTGCTTTTGATCGTTGGTACCACTTAAGCTCCTCTTCACGGAGTAGAGCCACCATCTCCGCATTGGATCTCTTTTTTAAATCAATCTCTTGCGTCGATAGTGGTCTCCATTCCGCAAAAGCCTCCAACTCATCAATAACCGATGATAAACAAAGCTTCTCCTTTTTTAGCAATCCGATCATATGTTGCGCCCATCCCCTTAGGTGTTTACGCAAAGCGCGTATTTTGTTATTCCACCTATCTAAGGGAGTGTCTCCATTGACCGGTCGTGCCCATACCATTTTAACCATATCATCAAAGCCATCCCGGTTAAACCATCCAAGTTCAAACTTGAACTGATGTTTCCCATGGATGTTGTATGACCCAGTTGAAAGTAATATGGGAGCATGATCTGACAGTGCTTCAATACGTTCAAGAACCATTGCTGAGGACATTGGATATTTAGATTCCCAATCTGAATCCATTAGTACTCGGTCCAACTTCTCGTATGTCGGCTCTGGGAGATTATTAGCCCAAGTGAACTGTCTCCGAGGCATTGAACTACTACTTACTATACTCAATTTTATCAAATAAAACATGAACTCATATATGTTGTCCCATGTCTCACCATAAATTTGTCAGCTAGATTACCGTACAATCCTCTATTTTGAAATATGGATATATTTACGCAATATAACTGCATTGGTGTTTGGCAAGAGATATGCAAATGTTGTTGCCTATGGTGCCTAGGAATTGACCTTACGATGCAGCAAGGCAAGGATCCTGGTTTTTCATTTTCATCCCTACATGACATTTTTTCCATCTAGGTAATTTGCTCAGACCTGTTAGGCTTTGGAAATGAGCATATTTCATAGCTTAGTACAAAATCAGGGTAATCTTTTACGACGGAATAAACCTGTCCAAAGCATAATGCAAAAGCATGTTCAAATAATATTTCCTGTGACTTTTTAAACCTCACGATGATTCTACTTGAGAAGTATGATAAGTTTCTGGGTCAGGAAATTTCATCACACTTCGTGAGGCACTAGATGATGTCAAGGTGGAGTCTCTTGTGCTTGGTCAATTAGTTGTGCAGCCCCTTATAGCCAAGGGCAATTGCGCGAGAGAGATTTAGTAAGTATGTTTCCATGGTCATTCTAAATTTTATTCAATATTAAGTAGGTATGGAAGGTGACGTTATCTTATGGATTTATGTATCAATATACACCACATTATTTTTTAATACATGAGCAGATATAACTTATTTTTTCTGGTCCACTAATTGTGTGCGTTTGGGGATGGTGTTTAAAAATTATAAGAAACATATGTAATTCTTTAACTAGGGGAGAGCTTCTCAAAGCTGAGTTAGCATTAATATATCTATGATGACGCAATCCAACTAACAAAGACACACATAGAAAGCAAGCCATGGTCAATGAGAAATGATATTGACTTTCTACATCCTTCAAGAAAACTATGCAGTTGTTTGTCTCTTATTGGTATGAATGAGGTTAACACGTTATTTTTACAAACAATCCTTTCTGCCATACATATTTTTAAGTATTTATATCAATGTTGATTAGATTAACAATTCCTTGACTGCATTTGCCTCCATATCTATAGATGCAAATGTTGTTGAATTTTAAGAACACAAGCTTATATGTCATTGTTTTTTTTTCTATATTTGGTGGAAGGAACAACAACTCGAGATCATTATTTGTACATCTTCTATAACGTCGATTTTGGCTTATTTGTTGATTATACTATAGGAATGTTGAGAACATATGCTAATGCGATAACTGATGCCTCTTTTTGCAAAAAAAAAAAAATGATAAAAAATTCGATACGGTACAAAATAGCACTACTTTCTAATGCATTCATCAAGTTCTCCGTATATCTATTAATAATCTTATCATTATATCTTAAAAATGGATGAGCGCGGCAACGCGCGCTATCATGTGCTAGTAAGGCTATGTCTTATTGTGTAGTTATAAGAGAACACACACAAAAAAATGCAAAGAAGAGAATTCAATTAAAAATGGCAACAATGCAGTTACTTGATGGTAGTAACTTATTTGTTACACGCAATAGCAAATCAACGATGAAATTAAGTAGGATCAAACCAACGGGGATACGAGATTTTAACGTGGAAAACCCTTCCAGCAAGGAAGAGAAAAAACCACGGTCGCCAGCCAGCAATACTTCACTATTTCGGGGTGAGGTTACAATCGCGCCGGGATTTACAATATGTGGCTTATCCCGTGCGACGGCTTACAAGAGATATATAAATGCGGTCCTGACCTAACTAGGTCAGTAACTGTGAATCCAACTCGAACTCGGTAACAACTCGTACCGTACCGCGGGGGCTGCCGCCCCTCGCACCCCCCGCCGTGCACTTCACGCGACAGGTGGGAACCAGGATGGGAAAGTTCGGCCCTAAGCCTCCGGCGACGGGCCTCCGCGTAGTGGAGGCCGAACTTTCCTTTATCTTCATATGAATTTGGATCACCACAAAAAAACACTCCACCTTGAGACAAATTCCCTCCTGTAGCATGAATGAGAACCTTCACCTGAAACACACAAAGAAAACATCTTCGGCGCCAAATAGCCTCTTGGTCTAAGCAGTGATACCAACTAAGCTTGAGCAAAGCTCAAACTTAGAAATAGGAACTGACTTTGTCGTCATATCAGCAGGATTATCATGAGTACTAATCTCTTGCATACCTTCAGCTTACCTTGTGCAACAACATCACGCACATAATGGTACTGGACATCAATGTGCTTTGTTCTCTCATGGAACATCTGATCCTTAGTAAGGTAAATTGCACTCTTACCGTCACAAAATAGGTTAATGCAAATATCATCGGCCCTAAGCCTCCAGCGACGGGCCTCCGCGTAGCGGAGGCCGAACTTTCGTTTATCTTCATATGAATTTGGATCACCACAAAATAACATTATTGGCACAGGTGCGTGATCTCGCGTGCGTGCTTGTGGTGATTGGCTTCTGAGTAGGAGTACATGGGCCCCAAGGAATGGGAATGCTAATTTTTGTTTGGGTCCCTAGCAGCGTGAAGAACCATAGTCTCGATGGTGAACCCCGGCCCAAACCCCATCATTACACCCCACCCAGCAGCGTCCCCCTCATGGATCCGTCGCCGCACCTCATTGAGCACGAAGATCACCGTGGCTCCAAGCATGTTCCCGTACTGCCTCAGGACGCTCCGGCTGGCCGAGAGCTTCGAGGGCTCCAACTGCAGAGCAGTCTCGACGTGCGCCAAGATTTCACGCATCCCCGGATGCACCGCCCAGAAGAGGTCGTTCCATTCCACGGCGATTCCAAGCTGCCCAAATGCATCCTCAAGACACTGCACGATGTTTTGTCCCGCAATAGGAACCAACTCTTTGGTAGAAATGTTCCCGTCGAGGCCACCTTCCGTGAGCTGCATGGTGAGAACATGATCGGTTCCCGGCACCACGGTCTGTGACGCGGAAACCATCACAAAGAGAGGATGCTCGACGGGGCACACGGCGTCGGCGCCCACGATGACGGCAGCAGCACCGTCGCCAAATATTGCCTGGCTTGTGAGCCTGTGGGGGTTGGCCTCTTCGGGGCCGCGGAAGGCGATGAGAGTGAGCTCGACGCAGGCCACCAAGACGCGCGCGCCACAGTTATTCTCGGCTAGGTCCTTGGCAAGGCGCAGTGCTCCGGAGCCACCATTGCAGCCACTGAGATGGATCATTGTGCGCCGGGTGGAGGACCGCAGCCCGAGGAGAGAAGCCAGGCGGAGGTTTCTTTCTAACATTATCAATAAGACGAATATCCAAATAACAAAGTTCCAATGGTGGTAAATCAAGAATATCATAGAGTTTCTTGGGCATAATAGAGATACTAGCACAAAGATCACATAGAGAATTGTAATCAAAATTATTCACTTTCATTTTAATAATAGGCTCCCAACCATCATCTAGCTTCCTAGGGATAGAGGCTTCACATCTTAATTCATCCTCTCTAATTTGCATGAGAGCATTTGTAATATGTTTTGTGAAAGCCATATTCATAGCACTAGCATTAGGACAACTAGCAAGCTTTTGTAAGAACTTAATCACTTCAGTTATGTTGCAATCATCAAAGTCAAGATCATTTTTATCAAAGATAATATGACCATTATCTCCCAAATTTCTAAAAATTTCAGCACTTTTATTAGGAAGATTTTCAGCAGTTTTGTATTTTTAATAGAAGAAGTGGGAATGTTTCCAACACCAATTACTTTATAATTGATAGTAGAAGGTTTTCTAGCATGAGAAGCTCCAGTTTTACTAGTGGTGGTAATGGTGCAAACATTAGCTATATTATTCTTTCTAGCTATTTCATCTTCTGTTTCCCATCTAACATGCAATTCAGCTAACATCCTAACATTATCATCAATTCGAATTTGGATAGCATTAAAAGTTTTATTTTCTTTAACATCATGAGGCATAACCTTTAGTTTCAGAAAATCAACATCAAGAGTAAGGCTATCAACATTAGAAGAAAGAACATCAATTTTGCCAAAATTTTCCTCAACAATTTATTAAAACAAGTTTGTGTACTAATAAAATTCTTAAGCATGTTCTCAAGATCCGATGGTACACTTTTATTGTTGTTATAGGAATTACCATAAGAATTATCATAAGCATTACTATTATTTGGAGGATATGGCCTATAATTGTTGCTACCAAAATTATTCCTATAAGCATTGGTGTTAAAATTATTATTTTTAATGAAGTTCACATCAACATGCTCTTCTTGAGCAACCATAGAGGCTAAAGGAACATTATTTGGATCAATAGGAGCATGGCCATTCACAAGCGTAGACATAATAGCATCAAGTCTTTCATTCAAAGAGGAGATTTCTTCAACAGAATTTACCTTCTTACCAGTTGTAGCTCTCTCAGTGTGCCACTGAGAATAATTTAGCATCATATCATCAAGAAGCTTTGTTGCTGACCCCAAGGTAATGGACATAAAGGTTCCTCCAGTAGCTGAATCCAGAAGGTTTCTTGAGGAAAAATTTAGACCTGCATAAAAGGTTTGGATGATCATCCAAGTAGTCAGTCCATGAGTGGGACAATTCTTTACCAAAGATTTCATTCTTTCCCAAGCTTTAGCAACATGCTCATTATCAAGATGATTAAAATTCATAATGTTACTTCTTAAAGATATAATCTTAGCAGAAGGATAATATTCTCCAATGAAAGCATCTTTACACTTAGTCCAAGAATCAATACTATTTCTAGAAAAAGACAGCAACCATTCTTTAGCTCTTCCTCTCAAAGAGAAAGGAAACAATTTAAGTTTAATAATATATTCATCTACATCTTTATATTTTTGCATCTCACATAGTTCAACAAAATTATTAAGATGGGCCGCGACATCATCAGTTTAACACCAGAAAATTGCTGTCTCATAACAAGGTTTAACATGGCAGGCTTTATCTCATAAAAATCAGCAGTAGGAGCAGGTGGAGCGATATGTGTGCTAATGAAATCATTGTTGTTGGTGCTAGTGAAGTCACACAACTTAGTCTTCTCAGGAGTAGTCATTTTAATAAGACTAAAAACAGGAATAAAACTATAGCTAGAATAAGAACTATTTTTTTTTTGTGTTTTTGATAAAGAGAAGCAAACAAGACAAAATAAAATAAATTAACCAAAACAAAAACAAAGAAAAGAGATTGGAAGTGAGAGACTCCCCTTGCAGAAATTCTCTTTCTCCCCGGCAACGGCGCCAGAAAAATAGCTTGATGGTGTAGGTCTTGCACTCGTTGGGAGACGCCAAGAGGAAGGTATGATGAGCACAACAACAGTTTTCCCTTGGTAAGAAACCAAGGTTTAATTGACCAGTAGGAGAAAGGAGTAATTTCAGAAGGTTGAAGCAGCTGAGATGGCAGGACGCACTACCGGTTCAGAAGCAACTTGGAACCTACACAACACAATCAAATCACTTTGCCCCGACGAAGCAATGAGGTTGTCAATCTCACCGGTTTTGCTGAACACAAAGAGATTAAACGTATGGTGTGGAAAACAATATGAAAGCAGTAGAAACAGTATGAAAACAGTAGGTGTTTTATCAGTATGAGGAAAATGGACCGGGGTCCACAGTTCACTAGAGGTGTAACTCTGTGAAAGATAAATAACAAGTGTGGTGAACAAATTACAGCTGGGCAATTGACAGAAATGAAGGCCGCACCGTAGTGCATATGCAAGACATAAAGATTACTATGTGATTCATGCGGGCATTACAACAAAATACATAGACCGTCATACAACTGCAACCATGTCTAATAATCCACCCTCCGAACAAACGTTGGATATTAAGTTGCTAGCAACAGATTATCGCTGTAAGCAAAGTGTGTAATGTAAACAATGTAAACTAGGTAAACACCGTTGTTTTCTCCCTAATGGCAACATCACATTCTCCATCCGTCACGTTTCTGTCACTCGAGCACAGATGCAAAGGAGGCATGAACCCACTATCGAGCATAAATACTCCCTCTTGGAGCTACTAGCATCTACTTGACCAGGGCATCTACTAATAACGGAGAGCATGCAAGATCATAAATAACATATGCATGAAGATAACAATGATATATTGATAATCAAAAGACATAGCATTCAACATTCATCAGATCCCAGCAAACACAACATGTAGCATTACATAAAGATGATCTTGATCATGTTAGGCAGCTCACAAGATCTAAACATGAGGTACAAAGTGGAGAGAACAACCATCTAGCTACTGCTATGGACCCGTAGTCCAGGGATGAACTACTCACGCATCAGTTCGGAGGAGGGAATGGTGGTGTAGACCCCTCCGGTGATGAATTCCCCTCCTGACAGGGTGCCGGGGAGAGCTCCAGAACCCTCCCGATCTCGGGATGACGATGACGGCGGCCTCGGATGTTTCTCGGAAAAGGTGGGATATATTTAGGTTTTACGTCTCGGGGGGTATAATTAGGCGAAAGGGCAAAGACGGTGGAGGCAGGGGGGCCCCACACCACCCTATGGCTCGTCCAGGGGACGCCGCCCTACGGTGTGGGCCCCCTGAGGCCCCCCCTCCGGGTCTCTTCGGGACTCCGTGGAACCTTCGTGAATTCTAAGACTTCCGGGTTTCGAATTTTCCAATTCCGAGAATATTTCCAAAACAACTTTTCTGAAACTGGCTCTGTGGCATCTTGTCAATAGGTTAGTCCGAAAAATCGATAAAAATGACATAAAGTGTATAGGAAACATGTGGGAAACAATAAGAAAACAACATGGAACATCAGGAATTAAGGATACGTTTATGACGTATCAGTATCTTCGACAACCGGATATTCAGAATGCATTCTTATATGGTCATTTTGATGAGGATGTGTTCATGCGCCAACCTCCAGGTTTTGTTGATCCTCAACATCCGTCTCACATATGTCATATTGATAAAGCTATTTATGGCCTGAAGCAGGCTCCTCGGGCTTGGCATTCTCATTTGAGCAGCACTCTCTCCCAGCTTGGTTATGTTCCTTCGAAGACTGATACATCTCTATTCATTGGTCGACATGGTGCTCTCACTATTTTTCTTTTAGTCTACGTCGATGATATTATTGTTGCAAGTTCTTCTAGTCAGGGTGCTGATGATCTCATTACCGCTTTGCGCTCAGATTTTGCTATTAAGGATCTTGGTGCCCTCCACTTTTTCCTTGGTATTGAGGTTCGTCGTCAGTCAGGCTCTCTTACGCTTACTCAACAGATGTATATTTTTGAATTATTATCTCGTGCTGGGATGACCGCGTGTAAGCCTGCTTCCACGCCTATGGCAGTGACCGACAAGCTGTCCTCCCTTGATGGTGATCTTCTTCCTCCCGAGGATGCTTCTCAGTATCGGAGTCTTGTTGGTGCTTTACAGTACCTCACTATTGCTCGGCCGGATATTTCCTTCTCGGTCAATCGAGTTTGCTAGTTTCTCCATGCTCCGACTACTTCTCATTGGGCAGCAGTCAAACGGATCCTTTGGTACATCAGCTCTACTTCTACTTTTGGTCTTCAGCTTCAAGCCTCTTCCTCTTCGAGAATTTCAGCATTTTCTGATACGGATTGGCCTGGGAATATTGATGACCGTTGATCCACGGGGGGCTATGCCATCTTTCATGGTGGCAACTTGATCGCTTGGTCATCTAGGAAGCAGTCCACAGTTTCAGTTTCATGGTGGCAACTTGATCGCTTGATCGCTAAGTCTGAATACAAGTCTGTTGCAAATGCTACTGCTGAGTTAATCTGGATTTAGTCACTCCTCCGTGAGCTTGGTGCCTCATCTGATGATCCACCTATACTTTGGTGCGACAACTTGGGTTCCACATATTTGTCAGCTAATCCGGTCTTTCACGCTCGCACGAAGCACATTGAAGTGGATTTTCATTTTGTTCGTGAGCGTGTAGCACAATTTTTTTTGCAAATTAAGTTCATCTCTACGAAGGATCAGATCGTTGACATATTTACTAAGCCTCTCGCAGTCCAATTCTTTGATTCTTTCAGGAGCAATCTCAACATTGTTCCAACTGTTCAGACGAGAGAGGCTGTTAAATGAAACATAGTTGTGTTTTCTTGGTCATGTACGTTATGTATAAGTACATGTACCATATAGAGTTTAGTTAGGCAGTTTAGATTGACAACTAACGCTAGCTCTAGGTAGATTCGATCTAATCTTTCTGTTGTAATCAGCTAACTCTCTATATAATGGAAACGTGAGACGCCGGCCAGTTTTGAGCTGTGCGCTACCAAAAACCAATCTACAAGTAATTTTACAAGATGGAGGGAGTACCAGAAAATGGAGCAGTTTTACCGGAAGGCAAAAAGGCTGGTCCTCTACGCTGGGAAAATTGGATGCAGACTGGTCTTTTATTTTTTGTGAGATGACATATTTCATGAGGTGGATGATTTGCTTATGTGGCCGCCTAGGATTGACAAGAGATGCATAATGAGGTGGATACCTTGCATGTTGAGAGAAATAGAGTCAGTGGGTTGCTCCTACTTAGATATTGTAGATTCTCGAACAATATTACATATTTATACAATAACACGCAACGGTACATGATTAAGCTCTCTTTCAGCAAAGGCAGTAGTACATAGCTTGGCCCGCACATAGCCCGTACCAATACTCATTTTGTCGACAATTACAAACATAATGTGAAACAGAAGCAGAACACTGAATCACACGTTGGTAATCCCTCGTGTGCTAGAAGTTCTTCGTCAAAGCATAATTCCCCAGAATAACACCTCCTGCAAATGAACCCTTGTAGTAGGTCGTCCTACTGTGTGCAAATAATGGGACGGAAACAGACCTGTAGCTTGTCTTGGACGATGCTTTGCCGCGTCCAATTGTCAGCGATGTACTAGTCAGCACAGTTTTGAATGGCCGAGCAGGCAGACTGAGCGCCCAGTATGTTCTTGTCTTACCCTGAACCTCCATCGACGGCAACACCGGAGGCGGGAGGACACTCGTCGTCGGCGGCGACGGGTAAGCCGCGCTCTGATTTACGAATTGCGCTATGCTCTGCATGAGCTTCTTACTGGTGGCACGGTGAGGGCTGTACAGGTGGAACACATGGTCCTCGCCTTCCGTTTCCACCAGCGTCACCTCGCGGTTGTCGCCGGCGGTCCATGCGCAGTCGCGCATGCAGGCTGCTAACCGGCGAGCGCGGTCCCGCACAATGTCCTTCTCAGCCACTGCCACGAGCACACGCCGGCACTTGAGCGAGGCGATCTCCTCCTCCGGCGGGTTGATCCGGGGGTCATCGTTGCCTGCCTGCCCCGCAGTCAAGAACGGCCAGACCGTGTCCACTAACTCGGGCGTGTACATGCCGACACCGTCCCAGGCTGCCTCGGAAGGCAGCCTCTCAGCTCCCCAGAAGAAGGGATGCACCATGACCAGTCCATGGATGTCCATGGCGTCGCGGCCGGCGCGTACGGCCATATGGTAAGCTATGTTTCCACCGGCGCTATCGCCAGCGACAAACATGCGCCTTGGGTCGGCGTGCTCAGCGAGCCAGGGATCTGAAAGCGAAGCCACCCAGCGGAGCGCGGCGCAAGAGTCGTTGTAGGCCGCAGGCACGGGATACTCCGGCGCCAGACGGTACTCCACAGAGACTATTAGCGCCCCGGCGCTCGCCGCGAGGGACGCCGCGTAACGGTGATACATCCGGCAGAATGCGCTCCCCGTGCAGAAAGAGCCGCCGTGGGCGTACACGACGATGGGAAGCCTCCGGCCTGCTGCGGCAGCAGCCGACGGGAGGAAGAGGCGTGCGGACACGCCAGTGCGTCGGTCAATGACCACGTCCCTAGTTGCCACCCCGCGACTGGCGGCCGGATCCTCCGACGCCGGTACGAAGGAGCTGCGCCACAAACGCTCGATATGGCCGCTCTTGTACTTGCGTATGAATGGGAGGTCGACAACGATGTCGCCGACGGCATTGTGGTTTGCATGCATGTCGTTTGTTGGAACTGTTGGACTAGATTAGTTGGCGACTTGGCGTATGCCGAGTGCAGCTCACTTTTGTCTTTGGGCTGCTATCTGTTTCTTCCGTTTTTATAGCTGATGGAATATCTAGTATTCCACACTCGAGTCCATTACTATTAGGGAAAGTTGTTACTGCTAGCTATTACTTACTTCTTTTTATTAACTTTATTTTCAAAAGGAGAACATCTTACCGTGCGGCACACGGCAAAGACGGCGCCGTGTGCAAAGTTGCCTTAGCCGGGTGCAATGGGCACACGGCAAAGGGCGATCTCCCGTAGTGACGGTTGGACTTTCATACGTAGTAGTACTCCCTCCGTTCCTAAATATAAGATGTTTTAGCCTTTTTCCACATTCAGGTATATCTACATGTATCTAGATAACTTTTTGTGTATATGTTCATTCATATTAGTGTGTATCTAGTCAATATGAGCAAATAGCTATAACATCTTATATTTAGAAACGGAGAGAGTAGTATATATGTGTATTACAGCCAATTAGGCTGCTTTGGTTCCACGACCTAAAGTGAACGTGAATTTGAGTCCTCAACTCGAAAGTTCATAACAAATAACACCTCTTGAAATTGGTTTAAGGCGTGATATGACAATTGACATACTCCCTCCGTCCACTTTTATAAGTCACATTTCTTAACATTTCAATAGTAAGAAGTGTGCCTTATAAAAGTGGACGGAGGGTATCAAATGAATTACTACTAATTACCGAGGTGTGGGCCCGTATTAGAGCTTTATACTACTAGTTATCGAATTGGCATTTATATGCCTAACTTTATTATATCAGCAATGTACATGTTCATTGATATAACGATTTTCCGAAGATGGTCCCAAATCATAATAGATTATCCATTCTTGCTCATCCAAGGGCATGCTAATATTTTACCTCCTAGTAGACGAGATTTGTTATAAGGCATTATTCCCCTTTGTGTAAAAAAATATCTAGTAGAACATAGCTTATTCCATATGTGTTGTCAAGGACTTGCAATAAGTCCTAAACATGGATATTTCATATGATTCGAAGAAATGATAGTACATTGATCGATTCTTCTTTGTTAATTGTATTTGTTAGTTCGACTAGAATAATATAGTTGACTTGCTCTTTAATAAGGTACATGCATCTGTGCACTATGATTGAGTTAACTTGCAATAAGTTCACAACTAGTAATTTGAGTTGTTAATAAAGATGAGATTGCAATAACTTGCACTATGATTGAGTTAACTTTGCTTCGTGAGTAGTTAGCTAGGTTGAGGGCGGAGTGTGTTCGACATCCACGTTGTCTGTAATGTGGGATGTCGGCTTTCTTTGTATTTTTCTCCTTCTATAAAAATCAGGTATGCAATTGCATACCCTCCAAAAAAAAAAAAAAAAAAAAAAAAAAGATTGCATTCTGTGCGAAATTACGCATACTACAGGCAACTGAAGAATATACTGTGCTATCGATATTTAGATCCGCCATTCTCCATTAATCAAATGTTACCACTTGCATAGACCAGCAAACAATATGTGATTATATGATAGATAAAAAGAAATACATCATACATGAAGATATGGTGCAGTGCATATGTCCACCTACACTATCCATTTTTTTTTATATAAAATGGGCTCCCCCATCGATTTCATATAAAGAAACCGCCACAACGTTATAAAGTTTTCCAAAAAGCAAAACAAAACTAAAAACAAGAGAAACAAAACTAGAGCCACAACCAATAGTTCCAATCCAGCTACAGTCTATAATAACAACTCAACTAGCAGGACTACTGCAACACTTAGAGCATCATCAGAACTCAACAAACCGAGTGACTGCCGCACTCGCAACCACTAGGAAACTCAAAGAGCCCAAAAGAGCTCTAATTAAGCACTAGAAAACACCCAGAAATTACACAGATTTTTTTTACATAGTTATCATTGCTAACATACACGTCAAACCATGCGATCTTGAAAGAGGTTTGCAAATCCCCATCTTCAGCAGGTCCGCATCATCTTCAAAGATTCTTTGGTCTTGGTTTTCTGCAACATAGCCCACATATTCAGAATATTAGACAACCTAAATACTATAGTTGTTGGTTCAGAAGGGAATTTGCTCCTAAAACATGCATATTTCTAGTTTTCCATATGGTCTACCACATTGCAGCTCCCCCACATAGAGCTAACTTCCTCTGTGCTTTTGGGAACAAATTTAGCAGTTCTCCTGCCATGTCCTCAGCATGGCCTCAACAGACCAAAGGCACATATCACCGCTTGTCACGTCATTTTTGCTAGACTTCAATGGAACAGAAGGTGATCTACTGTCTCTTTGTGATAACATAAATGACATTGTTCATTTCTAGTCCAGCCTCTTCTTAGCAAGTTGTCTTTAGTAAGGATTCTATTTTTCATCACCAACCAGAGAATTTTTTCCACTTTCAGTGATATCTTGATCTTCCAAAGGAATCTCTTGGGAAAGGTTCCTGCAGCCATTAAGCTCAGATAAAGTCCCTTGACCTGAAACTTTCCAGAGGCTCCAATTTTCCATTCCACTCTCTCTGGTTCATCATTTAGCGGAACTTGATCCACCAACCTTTGCATCTCAGCAAATTGCACTGCAGTTTCTCCAAAGAAAGTCCTTCTAAATCTCAAACTCCCCCAACCATCATTCTTAACTCTAGCCACTGTGACATTCTTGGAGAAAGTAATGGTATATACCTTGGGGAATTGGGAGTGTAAAGGGGCTCCATTTAACCAGCTATCTTCCTAGAAAAGAGCCTTTTCTCCATTATACAAAATCCTGCTGGCAAACCTTTGGAAAGTGTGATTGAATCCCATTAAATCTTGCTAGAAATGTGACATTCTAGGCCCATCGTCAAGCTGCGGCGCGGTTGAAATCCGGTGGTGGCGGCACGCGCCCATGGCGGTGGCGCTGCTCCTCATGGTGATGCTTTTTCGAGTCCGATCTGTTCGTTGCTTCCGCCGGGAGCCACCGGTGGTGTGGGGACTGCCGGTTCGGCATGAATAAAAGGTGGAGGTCCTAGGGTTCCTCCTACACAAGGATGAAGCGCTGCTTGCTGCCATCCCTTGGTGATCAGGTTTGGTGAGACATGTTCGAAAAGGCACCGCTGGCAAACTCCATTGGGCGGCTCATGCCTGGAGATTCCTACATCAGATGGAATTCGGTCGGCTGAATCCCTATTAGGACCGTTTGGTTTCAGATGGATCGTAGTGAAATTCAGCTATCGGTTACCATCATTGGGCGTGTCTTTCACTGTCTTTGGTGAAGTCGGAAGAGAACAAGGTCTTGATAGCCGAGATATGAGGACTAGCATTGGTGGATCGAGTATGTGTGGCAGCGACGAACTGGTTTGGTGGTAGGTGACTTATAGCAGTGAGTTTGAAAGTGGGAGCGACAACACATGAAGTTCACACTCCTACCTTGCAGGGTTAAAAAACCAAAGTCTGACCTTAATTGGTTGTGCCTGACAATAACCTTGTTGAAGGCATTATTTTGTGAGTGAGGACTCTCTCTAGGTTGAAAACCTATAATCTATGATCAGGCGACGACGGACGCTTGTTCCATGTTTCTTCTTGGAGGCGTCGCTTTTGTAAAAGAGGGAATTCAGGTACTGTCCTGATGGTGTTAGGTATGTGGCTACAAGGAGTAGATCGATACTACAGGACTTCTCTTCTTCATTTTTCAGCTGTGTGCATCCATAAAGCCGTTAGGGCAATGCGTTGTTGTAGAGGCTGGGTGTAATTGTTATCTGCTTGATATTAATATATGCTCCTTATAAAAGACGGTGAAGTACACAGATGCCCGTGATCCATCTAGAATCGGTACCTCGGGGTGACACCATTCAGACAGGAGGAGGACCAAAAGGAAGCTCTAAGGACCATTTTGTCTAGGTATGATAACTTACTATGCCCTTATGAGAGCAAGAACCACATAATGCAGGGGCGCCCGAAGCTCGTGTCGGGCGCCCAGTACGACCAGTATTGTCTTGATCAAGGGAGGGACACAACCATAGATCCTCTCATGGATCCTGTAAGGAAAAGCTTCTGCAAGTTCATGCTCATTTTATCATCAGATGCTCAGCTAACACAACAGCACCAGCGAGACTCTTTTTTACCATACTCAAGTTCTAAGACTACAAGATCTAGGACGTTCCTACGCTACTACTTACTTTTTTTTATAAAGGGAGCTTTTATTACTTAAAGTAAGTATTACACCCAGCCTCTGCATTTCAAAAATGCACACAGCTGACAGAAAAACGAACCAAAGTAAGGCGCATTACAAAGAAAGTAAGAAAACGCCTAATGGGGTGGAGGGCCGATCCGCAAATTATGCTGCCATCCATGCTAGGATAAAAAGTCCTTCGTTGTAACCTCCAGTCTGGTACACATCTCCATAAAAAGGTTCTGGTGCTCCACACGCTGCAGCGGTACCCAAGTACGGAGTATAGATGTAGTCCTGAAGATAATCTGTATAAGAGAACAATTTTTATCATAAAAAACCTTGTCATTTCTACATAGTCACATCGACCAAATAACGGCAAGCGCTACCACCCTAATAAGCCTTTTGAACCTTTTATCCACACCATTAAGCCAATTCCCGAAAAGATTGGCAATGCCTGTTGGTGGATATAAGGTAGAACCTATCTGAATGATTGACCATATAGAACTAGCAATATTACAGTCGAAGAACAAGTGTTTTATAGTCTCGTCATGATGACAGAAGACACACGTTCTACTACCATGCCAATTGCGCTTTGCAAGGTTATCTTTAGTTAGAATAACACCTCGACGAAGATACCACGCAAAAATATTGTTTTTAAGTGGAATTTTCATATTCCAAATTTACTTATTATTATCCATTGGCATATCTGGTTGAATTAACGCTTCATACATTGAGCTCACTGAAAATTTACCATTAAAATGTAAATTCCACCGGAACTCATCCGTACCCTCTGTCAGATTCACTACCATCAAACGATGAAGTAGTTCATTCCAAGCTAACAGACGGGGACCAACCATGTCTCTCCTAAACGTCACATTTGGCGGAAAATTTTCCAACACCGTAGCGATAGAATCACTCTTGTGACGTCCAAGAACTATGTTGTATAAAGCTGGATATTATTCTCGGACTGTGTTATTACCTAACCACCTATCCTCCCAAAACCTTATCTCTGAACCATCTTTAATGGAAAAAGAACCAAATGGAAAAAGGAATTTCTTTGTCGCCATTAGTCCGGCCCAAAAGTGTGAGTCCCCTGATTTCCAAGAAACCCGGGATATCGCTCTCGAGCCTATGTACTTTCTCCTAAGAATCGTTTGCCAAATCCCATCTTCGGTAAGAAGCTTAAACAACCATTTACCAAGAAGGTCTCTATTCTTGACCTGAACGTCATGAATCCCCAGACCACCATGATCTTTAGGGCAGCATACCACATTCCATTTTGCCAATCGCTATTTCTTTTTCTCACCATCCCATCGCCAAAAAAATCTTGATCGAAAATATTCTAATCGATGCAAGACACCTTTTGGTAATTGGAAGAAGGAAATCATGTACAACACCATATTAGATAGGACTGAATTTATGAGAACCAACCATCCACCCAAGGATAGTAATTTTCCTTTCCAGCTGCTCAACCTGGCCTGAAGCCTTTCCCCAACATGTTTCCATTGAGCAATCGTAAGCCTCCTGAAATGAATCGGAATGCTTAGATAACTAATTGGAAACTGACCCTGACGTAGCCAAAAAGCTCAGCGTATTGATCAGCATCATCATGAGCGTCACCGAAACAAAACAATTCACTTTTATGATATTTGTTCTTAAGACCAGAAAGATGTTCGAACGCTGAAAGGATCAGTTTCAGGTTCCTAGATTTTTCCATGTCGTGATCCATAAAAAGAATTGTATCGTCCGCATATTGAAGGATAGATAACCCCCCATCCACAAGATGAGGTATTACCCCTTCAATCGGACCCTGAACTTTTGCGCGCTCAATGATTATTGCTAACATATCCGCCAATATATTAAATAATATAGGAGATAACGGATCGCCTTGCCGTAAACCTTTCTTCGTTTGGAAGTATGAACCAATGTCATCATTGACTTTGATAGCCACACTTCCTCCCGAAATAAAGTTATGTATCAGAGCGCGCCATTCCTCAAAAAAGCCTTTCATCCCGAGGGTTTGCTGAAGAAAAGACCACTTGACTTTATCATAAGCCTTCTCGAAGTCAATCTTTAGGATCCCTCCACTCATTTTTTTCTGATGTAACTCATGAACTGCTTCATGTAAGACCACAACCCCATCCAGTATGTTTCGTCCTTGCATAAAAGCCGTCTGAGTCGGTCGGATCACATGATCCGCAACCGTATTTAGCCTCAAAGTTGCCGTTTTAGTGAATATTTTGAAACTGACGTTAAGAAGACAAATAGGTCTATACTGGTGAATCCTAACTGCTTCATTAACCTTTGGTAACAAAATAATCTCCCCGAAATTTAGGCGAAATAACTCGAGTTGTTCAGAATGCAAAACTTGGAATAACTCAAGAAAATCCGTTTTGATGAAATCCCAAAAATGCTGATAGAACTCAGCTGGAAATCCATCTGGACCCGGTTCGGTTCTTTAGTATGCTCCATCAAGAAGACCTCCTTTTTCACCTCCTCCTCAGAATAAGAGGCGGTGAGATATGTGTTTTCCTCATTAGAAACTTGAGGGGTATCATCTATTCGTGTTTCATCCAGTGAGAAATTAGTCTCATCAGGTTCTCCGAATAACTTTTTATAATATCCCATAATATATGTTTTAAGCTGTGCATGGCCTACAATCGTATTTCATCATGGTCGAGAGAATGAATAAGTTTCTTTCTATGTCTGCTATTAGCCAAACTGTGAAATTATCTCGTATTCGAATCTCCCTCCAGAATGACTTGTGCTTTTGATCGTTGGTACCACTTAATCTCCTCTTCACGGAGTAGAGCCACCATCTCCGCATTGGATATCTTTTTTAAATCAATCTCTTGCGTCGATAGTGGTCTCCATTCCGCAAAAGCCTCCAACTCATCAATAACCGATGATAAACAAAGCTTCTCCTTTTTTAGCAATACGATCATATGTTGCGCCCATCCCCTTAGATGTTACGCAAAGCGCGTATTTTGTTATTCCACCTATCTAAGGGAGTGTCTCCATTGACCGGTCGCGCCCATACCATCTTAACCATATCATCAAAGCCATCCCGGTTAAACCATCCAAGTTCAAACTTGAACTGATGTTTCCCATGGATGTTGTATGACCCAGTTGAAAGTAATATGTGAGCATGATCTGACAGTGCTTCAATACGTTCAAGAACCATTGCTGAGGACATTGGAAATTTAGATTCCCAATCTGAATCCATTAGTACTCGGTCCAACTTCTCGTATGTCGGCTCTGGGAGATTATTAGCCCAAGTGAACTGTCTCCGAGGCATTGAACTACTACTTACTATACTCAATTTTATCAAATAAAATATGAACTCATATATGTTGTCCCATGTCTCACCATAAATTTGTCAGCTAGATTACCGTACAATCCTCTATTTTGAAATATGGATATATTTACGCAATATAACTGCATTGGTGTTTGGCAAGAGATATGCAAATGTTGTTGCCTATGGTGCCTAGGAATTGACCTTACGATGCAGCCAGGCAAGGATCCTGGTTTTTCATTTTCATCCCAACATGACATTTTTTCCATCTAGGTAATTTGCTCAGACCTGTTAGGCTTTGGAAATGAGCATATTTTATAGCTTAGTACAAAATCAGGGTAATCTTTTACGACGGAATAAACCTGTCCAAAGCATAATGCAAAAGCATGTTCAAATAATATTTCCTGTGACTTTTTAAACCTCACGATGATTCTACTTGAGAAGTATGATAAGTTTCCGGGCCAGGAAATTTCATCACACTTCGTGAGGCACTAGATGATGTCAAGGTGGAGTCTCTTGTGCTTGGTCAATTAGTTGTGCAGCCCCTTATAGCCGAGGGCAACTGCGCGAGAGAGATTTAGTAAGTATGTTTCCATGGTCATTCTAAATTTTATTCAATATTAAGTAGGTATGGAAGGTGACGTTATCTTATGGATTTATGTATCAATATACACCACATTATTTTTTAATACATGAGCAGATATAACTTATTTTTTCTGGGCCACTAATTGTGTGCGTTTGGGGATGGTGTTTAAAATTTATAAGAAACATATGTAATTCTTTAAGTAGGGGAGAGCTTCTCAAAGCTGAGTTAGCATTAATATATCTGTGATGACGCAATCCAACTAAAGACACACATAGAAAGCAAGCCATGGTCAATGAGAAATGATATTGACTTTCTACATCCTTGAAGAAAACTATGCAGTTGTTTGTCTCTTATTGGTATGAATGAGGTTAACACGTTATTTTTACAAACAATCCTTTCTGCCATACATATTTTTAAGTATTTATATCAATGTTGATTAGATTAACAATTCCTTGACTGCATTTGCCTCCATATCTATAGATGCAAATGTTGTTGAATTTTAAGAACACAAGCTTATATGTCATTGTTTTTTTTTCTATATTTGGTGGAAGGAACAACAACTCGAGATCATTATGTGTACATCTTCTATAACGTCGATTTTGGCTTATTTTTTGATTATACTATAGGAATGTTGAGAACATATGCTAATGCGATAACTGATGCCTCTTTTTGCAAAAAAAAATGATAAAAAGTTCGATACGGTACAAAATAGCACTACTTTCTAATGCATTCATCAAGTTCTCCGTATATCTATTAATAATCTTATCATTATATCTTAAAAATGGATGAGCGCGGCAACGCGCGCTATCATGTGCTAGTAAGGCTATGTCTTATTGTGTAGTTATAAGAGAACACACAAAAAAAAAATGCAAAGAAGAGAATACAATTAAAAATGGCAACAATGCAGTTACTTGATGGTAGTAACTTATTGACACAGGTGCGTGATCTCGCGTGCGTGCTTGTGGTGATGAGTAGGAGTACATGGGCCCCAAGGAATGGGAATGCTAATTTTTGTTTGGGTCCCTAGCAGCGTGAAGAACCATAGTCTCGATGGTGAACCCCGGCCCAAACCCCATCATTACACCCCACCCAGCCGCGTCCCCCTCATGGATCCGTCGCCGCACCTCATTGAGCACGAAGATCACCGTGGCTCCAAGCATGTTCCCGTACTGCCTCAGGACGCTCCGGCTGGCCGAGAGCTTCGAGGGCTCCAACTGCAGAGCAGTCTCGACGTGCGCCAAGATTTCACGCATCCCCGGATGCACCGCCCAGAAGAGGTCGTTCCATTCCACGGCGATTCCAAGCTGCCCAAATGCATCCTCAAGACACTGCACGATGTTTTCTCCCGCAATAGGAACCAACTCTTTGGTAGAAATGTTCCCGTCGAGGCCACCTTCCGTGAGCTGCATGGTGAGAACATGATCGGTTCCCGGCACCACGGTCTGTGACGCGGAAACCATCACAAAGAGAGGATGCTCGACGGGGCACACGGCGTCGGCGCCCACGATGACGGCAGCAGCACCGTCGCCAAATATTGCCTGGCTTGTGAGCCTGTGGGGGTTGGCCTCTTCGGGGCCGCGGAAGGCGATGAGAGTGAGCTCGACGCAGGCCACCAAGACGCGCGCGCCACAGTTATTCTCGGCTAGGTCCTTGGCAAGGCGCAGTGCTCCGGAGCCACCATTGCAGCCACTGAGATGGATCATTGTGCGCCGGGTGGAGGACCGCAGCCCGAGGAGAGAAGCCAGGCGGAGGTCGATCCCCGGGGCGTGGGCGCCGGAGTTAGTGGTGACAATGAGGTGGGTGATGTCGGCAGCTGGACGGCCCCATTCAGAAATGGCCTTCGCTGCGGCTGAGGCAGCTAGCTCTGGAGCAGCAACATCGGCGATGCCAAGGCGTGCGTCGAGTGACGGTTGTCCGCAGTCGAGGAATTCTGGGTGGGCGTTCAGTAGTTCCTCCGTATGGTAAAAGTAACGCTTTTCGGTGGTCGTCCTATCACCTGATGATGAGATAAACTAGCAGCTGGTTAGTACTTATTACATCCGATGATAAATAATCTGTTATGCCTTTTCACGCATACTTACACATTGTCCTGAGTTTTTGTTTGAGGTCGGTGAGATTTTCGCTCTTGGTAACGCGGAAGTAGTAGTCGGGGAAATCATCTTGGGACACGCAGTTCGCTGGATTAGCCGTGCCGATGGCGAGCACAACAGCTGGCCCGTCAGCCCGCTGGGAACGCCGGATCTCGCGGATGGTACTTGTCATCGTACCTGCCAGCATACAAAGTATTAAAGAAAAGAACGGCCGGTTATGGATCAGAGATCTATGCGTCTTTCCATGCACCGTCAGACAACAAGCATATCATCCACTAACTAAGCAGTGACTACCTCGAGTTAGTGATAAAAGTCGAGTATTATACCTTCTAGGAACGAGTTGACTAAAGCAGAAACAAACTAGCCAAGTACGTACTTACAAAGTATGCTATAGATTACCTTGTGTTTTCTTGACGAGGAGAAGAACTATTTGTGATAACCTGTCTACTTCTGGTTCGGTCACACGAGTTTGGGAGAAAAACTGATCCGTGAGAGTTTTGCGGTGCTAGATGGAATGGATCCAAGGAAGAGGGGGTGACACCTATTTATTGTCTCCAGCAGAAGCTAGATATATCTATACTCCTTCCGTCCCAGAATAGTTGACTTCCATTAGTCCAAATATAGATGTATGTATACACTAAAACATGGCTAAAAAGATCTATATTTAGAGAAATAGAAGTCAAGTATTTTAACACGGAGAGAATATATAACAGCCCCATATTATAATTCATTTTCAACTACCTTATCATATTTTTTTCCCGAAGATGGGAGCGAAACATGGCCCATGCAAGGAACGATATACATAACTCTTTTATTGCAAAGTTCGGAAAGATACAAAACAAACAAAACCGAGGCCACATGCCCGCGTAATCACTGATTCATTTGAGATATAGACAAACCATTTTTAATAACTATTTTTTCCTACATATCTAAATTCCTCTAAGTTTAAACACTCTTAGATACATGCACCCTACAATAGACAAAGGAAAATAAAAAATTCATCATAAAGAAACTAACTGGCCTAAATGTTATCGAATATTTTATCATTTACATTAACTTTTCCTCAACATGTATATAAGTTTTATAATGTCCTTCTCAACTTTTTTTCCATTGTCCTATTGTATTATTATTCTTTTTATGCCTAGATCTAGTTAAGCAGTTAAATATGAGATTCCTATTTTTGTAGTAATCATACATCCGTTTCGTATTTAAGTATATTATTAATAGGGTCTCATTAGTCATATTTGTTAGTTTCCTCACATTTAACGTATTCATTAATTCATTTGAGATCTAGGCCTACCATTATTCGTAAATAATTTGTTTCCTACATTTCTAAATTTCTCTTACATAATAGAGTTGTTGACTCTGTCAGATACATACACCCTACTATTGATAAACGCAAAAAAGAATTATTCATCAAAGATGAACTGATTGACCTAAATGTCATCGGATATTTTTAGTTTACACTAACTTGTTCTAAGCATGTACAGAACTTTCACAAAGTCCTTCTCAACTTCTTGTTCCCATTATTCTATTGTATTATTATCTGCTTGATGCCTAGATCCAGTAAGAGAAGTTAAATATAAATTTCCTATGTTTGTAGTAATAAGAGATCCATTTTTTACATTTAATCATATTATTTATATAAAATCATTAGTCAGTTATGTTATCTTAATGATAATGTACCTCACGTGTAACATAACTATCGATTCATTTGAGATACATGCAAACCATTATTATGAAATAATTTTCCCCTATATTTCTAAATCCCTCTTACATTATAAAGTAGTTTACTCTGTTAGATACATTTATGCACCCTAATGTGGATAAGGAAAAAATATTATTCATCATAAAAGAACTAATTGGCATAAATGTTATTGAATATTTTGTCATTTACACTAATTTGTCCTCAGCATGTATAGAAGTTTTAGAAAGTCCTTCGCAACTTTCTTTTCCCATTGTTATATTGTATCACTGTTCTTTTTTATGCCTAGATCTAATTAGATATGTTAAATATGGGTTTCACATGTTTGTAGTAATCATAGATCTGGTTCATCGTTTAACAATATTATTAACAAGGTCTCATTTGTCAACTTTGTTAGCTTTCTGATAATGTACCTCATAGATAACATAATATTGATTTATTTGAGATCAAGGCATACCATTATTAGGAACTAATTGGTTTTCTATATTTCTTTATTGCTCTTACGTAATAGACTTTTATTCATTAAATAGAAATAAATTAGTCTAAATGGTATCGAATATTTGATCGTTTACACAAACTTGTGCTCAGAATGCATAGAAGTCCCACAAAATGCTTCTGAACTTCTTGTTCCCATGGTCCTATTATATTATTATTCTGTTTGACGTCTAATCCAGTTAGAGATGTGGAATATGGGCTTCCATGTTTGTAGTAATAATAGATCTATTTTTACATTTAGTCATATTATTTATAGGAACGCATTAGTCAATTATGTGAGCTTAATGACAATGTACCTCACATGCACTATAATCATTGATTCATCTGAGATCTAGGCAAACCATTATTAGGAAATAATGTTGTCCTACATTTATAAATTTGTCTTACATCATAGAGTAGATGAGTCTTTCAGATACATCCACCCTACTCTGAACAAGGGAATTTTTTTTACTCATTATAAAGGAACTAATTGACATAAATGTCATATAATATTTTGCGTTTACACTAACTTGTCTGCAACATGTATAAAAGTTATACAAATTCCTTCTCAACTTCTTATTCCATGGTCCTGCTCTATTATTATTCCATTTTATGTCTAGATCCAGTTAGACATGTTAAATATGAGTTCCCATGTTTGTAGTAATAAGACATTTGTTTTTGCATTTAATCATATTCTTATAGGACCTCGTTAGTCAATTATGTTAGATTACTGACAACCTACCTCACATGTAACATAATCATTGATCATTTAAGATATAGACAAACAATTATAAGGAACTAATGTTTTTCCTACATTTATAAATTCCTCTTATGTCATAGAGTAGTTGACTCTGTTGGATACATTCATGCACCCTACTATGGACAAGGGAACAAAAATCGTCATACAGGACCAAATTGGCCTAAATATCATCAAATATTTTATCGTTTACACTAACTCACCCTTAATATGTATAGAAGTTTCACAAACTCGTTCCCAATTTCTTTTCCTATTCTGCTATTGTATTATTGTTCTCTTTTATGCCTAGATCCACCTAGAGATGTTAAATATGGGTTTCCCATGTTTGTAGTAATCATAAATCTATTTTCATATTTAACAATATTATTAATAGAGTCTCATTAGTAAACTTTGTTAGATTATTGATAATGTACCACACATTTAAAGTAATAATTGGTTCATTGAGATCTAGGCAAACAATGATTGGGAACTAATTTTTTCCTACATTTCGAAATTCCTCTCACAACATATAATAGTCGGATCTATTAGATACATGCATCCTACTACGGCCAAGGGAAAAAAACTTATTCATCATAGATGAACTAACTGGCTTAAATTTGATAAAACATTTTGTCGTTTACACTAACTTGTATTAGCATGTATAGAACATGAACAAATTTCTTCTCAACCTGCTTTCCCATTGTCCTAGTGTATTATTGTTTTTTTATGTCTAGGTCTGGTTAAAGATGTTAAGGATGTCTTTCCCATATTTGTAGTAATCATAGATCTGTTCTGGCATTTAACTATATTATTAATATTATCTCATTAGCTAACTTTGTTTTGGTCCTCACATCTAACGTAATCATTGTTTCATTTGAGATCTAGGCAAAAGATTATCATGAACTGATATTTCTAAATTTCTCTTACGTAATAGAGTACTTGACTCTGTCATATACATCCACCCTACTATTGACAATGTCAAAAGAAAAGTATTCGTCAAGGAATAATTATTTGGCCCAAATGTCATCAAATATTTTGTCGTTTACACTGACTTGTCCTCAACTTGTATAGAAGTTTCACAAAGTCTTTCCTAAATACCTTTTTCCCATAGTCCTATTGTATTATTATTCTGTTTGATACATTGAACCACTTAGAGATGTTAAATTTGGATTTACCGTGTTTGTAGTAATAATAGATCTGTTTTTTTTTTGTATTTAGTCATTTTATTTATAGAAATTCATTAGCTCATTATGTTAGGCCACTCATAATGTATCTCACATTTATCATAATCATTTATTTATTTGAGATATAGAAAATCATAATTAGAAAATATATTTTCTCCTACATTTGTAAATTCCTCTTACGTTATAGAGTATTTGACTCTGTTAGATACATGCACTGTAGTATGGACAATGGAAAAAAGAATTCATCATAGAGGAACTAATGTGCGTAAATGTCATCAAATATATTGTCGTTTACACTGATTTGTCCTCAGCTTGTACAGAAGTTTCACGAAGTACTTATCAAATTCTTTTTCTTATTGTCCTATTATATTGTTGTTATTTTGTATGCCTAGATCTAGTTATAGATGTTAAATATGGTTTTCCGTACTTGTATTAATCATATATCTGTTTTTGGCATTTAACCATCAACTTTGTTAACTTACTAATAATGTACCTCATATTTAACATAATCACCGATTCATTTGAGATGTAGGCATACTATTATTAGGAACTAATTTGTTCCCCACATTTATAAATTCCTTTTACGTAATTCATTAATTGACTTTGTCAGGTACATGCACCCTACTATTGATAACGGAAAATAATATATTTATCAAAGATAATCTAATTGGCCTAAACGTCATCGAATATTTTTTCGTTTACACTAACCTGTCATCAACATTTATAGAAGTTTCAAACAAACTCCTTCTCAACTTCTTATTCCATGGTCCACTTGAAATATAGTTCCATTTTATGTCTAGATCCAGTTAGACATGTTAAATTTGGATTTCCCATGTGTGTAGTAATAAAAGAATTTTTTTTGCATTTAATCATATTATTTATAGGATCTCGTTAGTCAATTATGTTAGCTTACTAGTAATGTACCTCACAAGTAACGTAATCATTGATCCTTTGAGATCTAGGCAAACCATTGTAAGGTACTCATGTTCTCCTACATTAGTAAATTCCTCGTATGTCATAGAGTAGTTGACTCTGTTAGATACATGCATGCACCCTATGGTGAACAAGGGAAAAAATCTTCATAGAGGACCTAATTGGCCTAAATGTTAACAAATATTTTGTCGTTTACACTAACTTAACCTCAGTATTATAGAAGTTTCACAAAGTCATTCACAACTTCCATTTCCCATTTTCCTATTGTATTATTGTTCCTTTTTATGCTTAAATCCACTTGGAGATGTTAAATATGGGTTTCCCATGTTTGTAGTAATCATAGATCTGTTCTGACATTTAACCATATTATTAATAGAGTCTCATTAGTCAACTTTGTTAGCTTATTTATAATATACCGTATATTTAACGTAATAATTGATTCATTTCAGATCTAGGTAAACAATTATTAGGAACTATTTTTTCTACATTTCTAAATTCCTCTCACGTCATATAGTAGTCGGCTCTGTCATATACATGTATCCTACAATGGACAAAGTCAAAAAAAAAACTTATTCATCATAGAGTAACTAACTGCCCTAAATTTGATTGAACATTTTGTCGTTTACACTAACATGTCTTCGTATGTATAGAAATTTCACAAATTCCTTCTCAACTTCCTTTTCCCATTGTCCTAGTGTATTATTGTTCCGTTTTATGTGTAGATCTGATTAGAAATGTTAAATATGGCTTTTCCATGTTTGTAGTAATCATAGAACTGTTCTAGCATTTAACCCTATTATTAATAGTGTTTCATTAGCGAACTTTGTTCGCTTCCTCACATTTAACCTAATCTTTGTTTCATTTGTGATCTAGGCAAACAATTATCAGGACCTAATTTGTTTTCAACAATTCTAAAATTCTCTTACGTAATAGAGTACTTGACTCTGTTAGATACATGCACCCTACTATTGAAAACTTCAAAAGAAAAACATTATTCATCAAAGAATAATTAGTTGGCCTAAATGTAATCAAATATTTTGTCATTAAAACTAACTTGTCCTCAACTTGTATAGAAGTTTCACAAAGTCCTACTTAAATTATTTTTTCCCATGGTCCAATTGTATCATTATTCTGTTTAAGGCCTTGATAGACTTAAATATATTAAATTTGGATTTACCATGTTTATTGTAAAAATATATCTGTTTTTTTTGCGTTTAGTCATTTTATTTATAGAAATTCATTAGGCAATTATGTTACCTTACTGATAATGTATCTCACATTTAACGTAATCATTGATTTATTTGAGCTCGAGGAAACCCATTATTAGAAACTATTTTTTCTCCTACATTTATAAAGTCCTCTTACGTCATAGAGTATTTGACTCTCTTAGATACATTCACCCTAGTATGGACAAGGGAAAAAAGGTATTCATCATAGAGGAACTAATATGCCTAAATGTCATTAAATATATTGTCGTTTACACTAACTTGTCCTCAATATTTATAGAAGTTTCACAAAGTCCTTATCATATTATTTTTCCTATTGCCCTATTATATAATTTTTCTTTTCTACGCCTAGATCCAATTAGATATGTTAAATATGGTTTTCCGTATTTGTAATAATCATAGATCTATTTTTGGTATTTAACATCAACTTTGTTAACTTACAGATAATGTACCTCACATTTAATATAATCACCAATTCATTTGAGATCCAGGCATATTATTACTAGGAATTAATTTGTTCCCCATATTTATAAATTCCTTTTACGTAATTCGTTCATTAACTTTGTCAGCTAAATGCACCCTACTATTGAGAAAGGAAAATAATTAACTTATCAAAGGTGAACTAATTGGCCTAAACGTCATCTAATATTTTGTCGTTTACACTAACCCGTCCTCAGCGCCTATGGAAGTTTCAAACAAAGTCCTTCTCAACTTGTTATTCCATGGTCCTTTTGACCTATAATTCCACTTTATGTCTAGATCCCGTTAGACATGTTAAATATGGATTTCACATGTTTCGAGTAATAAGAGATTTGTTTTTAGCATTTAATCATATTATTTATAGAATTTTGTTATTCAATTATGTTAGCTTATTAATAATGTACCTCACATGTAACGTAATCATTGATCATTTGAAATCTAGGCAAACCATTATAAGGTACTAATGGTCTCCTACATTTGTAAATTCCTCTTACGTCATAGAGTAATTGACTGTGTTAGATACATGCATACACCCTACTGTGGCAAGGGCAAAACCAATCTTCATAGAGGACCTAATTGGCCTAAATATTATCAAATATTTTGTCGTTTACACTAACTTAACCTAAGTATGTATAGAAGTTTCACAAAGTCATTCTCAACCTCTATTTACCATTGTCCTATTGTATTATTGTTTATTTTTATGGTTAGATCCACTTGGAGATGTTAAATATGGGTTATCCATGTTTGTAGTAATCATAGATCTGTTTTGACATTTAACCATATTATTAATAGAGTCACATTAGTCAACTTTGTTAGCTTATTGATAATGTACCGCATATTTAACGTAATAATTGGTTCATTTCAGATCTAGTCTAACAATTATTAGGAACTATTTTTTTCAACAATTTTAAATTCCTCTCACGTCATATAGTAGTCGGCTCTGTTAGACACATTCATCCTACTACACACACGGGCAAAAAAAATTATTCATCATAGAGGAACTATTTGGCCTAAATTTGATTGAAAATTTTGTCATTTACGCTAACATGTCTTCGCATGTATAGAAATTTCACAAATTCTTTCTCAACTTTTTTCCCATTGTCCTAGTGTATTATTGTTCCTTTTTATGTGTAGATCTGGTTAGAGATGTTAAATATGGTTTTTTCATGTTTGTAGTAATCATAGATCTGTTCTGGTATTTAACCCTCTTATTAATAGTATTTCATTAGCCAACTTTGTTAGCTTTCTCACATTTAACGTAACCATTGTTTCATTTGAGACCTAGGCAAACAATTATCAGGACCTAATTTGTTTCCGACATTTCTACATTTCTCTAACGTAATAGAGTACTTGACTCTGTGAGATACATACACCCTACTGTTGACAACGACAAAAGAAAATTATTCATCAAAGAAATTAATGCCTTGATACACTTAGATAGATTAAATTTCGATTTACCATGTTTCTAGTAATAATAGATCTGTTTTTGTTGCGTTTAGCCATTTTATTTATAGAAATTCATTAGCCAATTATATTACCTTACTGATAATGTATCTCACATTTAACGTAATCATTGATTTATTTGAGATCGACGAAACCCATTATTAGAAACTATTTTTTTCTCCTACATTTCTAAATTCCTCTTACGTCATATAGTATTTGACTCTCTTAGATACATTCCTTATCAAATATGCCTAAATGTCATTGAATATATTATTGTTTACACTAACTTGCCCTCGATATTTATAGAAGTTTCACAAAGTCCTTATCAAATTCTTTTTCCTATTATGTTAGCTTACTGATAATGTACCTCACATGTAACGTAATCATTGATCATTTGAGATCTAGGAAAACCATTATAAGGTACTAATGGTCTCCTACATTTGTAAATTCCTCTTACGTCATAGAGTAGTTGACTGTGTTAGATACATACATGCACCCTACAGTTGACAAGGGCAAAAAATCTTCATAGATGACCTAATTGGCCTAAATATTATCAAATATTATATCGTTTACACTAACTTAACCTCAGTATGTATAGAAGTTTCACAAAGTCATTCTCAACTTCTATTTCCCATTGTCCTATTGTATTATTGTTCCTTTTTATGCTTAGATCCACTTGGAGATGTTAAATATGGGTTTCCCATGTTTGTAGTAATCATAGATCTGTTTTGACATTTAACCATATTATTAATAGAGTCACATTAGTCAACTTTGTTAGCTTATTGAAAATGTACCGCATATTTAACGTAATAATTGATTCATTTCAGATCTAAGCAAACAATTATTAGGAACAATTTTTTCTCTACATTTCTAAATTCCTCTCACGTCATATAGTAGTCGGCTCTGTTAGATACATGCATCCTACTATGAACACGGGCAAAAAAAATTATTCATCATAGAGGAACTATCTGGCCTAAATTAGATTGAAATTTTTGTCATTTACACTAACCTGTCTTCGCATGTATAGAAATTTCACAAATTCCTTCTCAACTTTTTTCCCGTTGTCCTAGTGTATTATTGTTCCTTTTTATTTGTAGATATGGTTAGAGATGTTAAATATGATTTTTCCATGTTTGTAGTAATCATAGATCTGTTCTGGTATTTAACCCTATTATTAATAGTGTTTCATTAGCCAACTTTGTTAGCTTTCTCACATTTAACGTAACCATTATTTCATTTGAGACCTAGGCAAACAATTACCATGACCAAATTTGTTTCCGACATTTCTAAATTTCTCTAACGTAATAGAGTACTTGACTCAGTGAGATACATGCACCCTACTATTGACACCGACAAAAGAAAATTGTTCACCAAAGAATAATTCTTTGGCCTAACTGTCATCAAATATTTTGTCGTTTACACTGACTTTTCATAAAATTGTATAGAAGTTTCACAAAGTCCTTCTTAAATTCTTTTTCCCATGGTCCTGTTGTATCATTATTCTGTTTAATGCCTTGATAGACTTAGATATATTAAATTTGGATTTACCATGTTTATAGTAATAATAGATCTGTTTTTTTTGCGTTTAGTCATTTTATTTATAGAAATTAATTAGCCAATTATGTTACCTTACCGATAGTGTATCTCACATTTAACGTAATCATTGATTTATTTGAGATCGACGAAACCCATTATTAAAAACTATTTTTTCTCCTATAGTAATAAATTCCTCTTACGTCATAGAGTATTTAAGTCTCTTAGATACATTCACCCTAGTATGGACAAGGGAAGAAAGTATTCATCATAGGGGAACTAATATGCCTAAATGTCATTGAATATATTGTTGTTTACACTAACTTGCACTCAATATTTATAGAAGTTTAACAAAGTCCTTATCAAATTCTTTTTCCTATTGTCCTATTATATAATTGTTCTTTTCTATGCCTAGATCCAGTTAGATATGTTAAATATGGTTTTCCGTATTTTTAGTAATCATAGATCTGTTTTTGGCATTTAACCATCAACTTTGTTAACTTACTGATAATGTACCTCACATTTAACATAATCACCGATTCATTTGAGATGTAGGCATACTATTATTAGGAACTAGTTTTCCCCCCATATTTATAAAGGCCTTTTACGTAATTCATTAATTGGCTTTGTCACGTACATGCACCCTACTATTGACAAAGGAAAATAATTTATTTATCAAAGATGAACTAATTGGCCTAAACGTTATCTAATATTTTGTCGTTTACACTAACCTGTCCTCAGCGCCTATGGAAGTTTCAAACAAAGTCCTTCTCAACTTCTTATTCCATGGTCCTCTTGAACTATAATTCCATTTTATGTCTAGATCTCGTTAGACATGTTAAATATGGATTTCCCATGTTTCTAGTAATAAGATATTGGTTTTTAGCATTTAATCATATTATTTATAGGATTTTGTCAGTCAATTATGTTAGCTTACTGATAATGTACCTCACATGTAATGTAATCATTGATCATTTGAGATCTAGGAAAACCATTATAAGGTACTAATGGTCTCCTACATTTGTAAATTCCTCTTACATCATAGAGTAGTTGACTGTGTTAGATACATGCATGCACCCTACAGTTGACAAGGGCAAACAAATCTTCATAGATGACCTAATTGGCCTAAATATTATCAAATATTTTGTCGTTTACACTAACTTAACCTCAGTATGTATAGAAGTTTCACAAAGTCATTCTCAACTTCTATTTCACATTGTCCTATTGTATTATTGTTCCTTTTTATGCTTAGATCCACTTGGAGATGTTAAATATGGGTTTTCCCATGTTTGTAGTAATCATAGATCTGTTTTGATATTTAACCATATTATTAATAGAGTCACATTAGTCAACTTTGTTAGCTTATTGAAAATGTACCGCATATTTAACGTAATAATTGATTCATTTCAGATCTAAGCAAACAATTATTAGGAACTATTTTTTTTCTACATTTCTAAATTCCTCTCACGTCATATAGTAGTCGGCTCTGTTAGATACATGCATCCAACTATGGACACGGGCAAAAAAATTATTTATCATAGAGGAACTATCTGGCCTAAATTTGATTGAAAATTTTGTCATTTACACTAACATGTTTTCGCATGTATAGAAATTTCACAAATTCCTTCTCAACTTTTTACCCATTGTCCTAGTGTATTATTGTTCCTTTTTATGTATAGATCTGGTTAGAGATGTTAAATATGATTTTTCCATGTTTGTAGTAATCATAGATCTGTTCTGGTATTTAACCCTATTATTAATAGTGTTTCATTAGCCAACTTTGTTAGCTTTCTCACATTTAACATAACCATTATTTCATTTGAGACCTAGGCAAACAATTACCACGACCAAATTTGTTTCCGACATTTCTAAATTTCTCTAACGTAATAGAGTACTTGACTCTGTGAGATACATGCACCCTACTATTGAAAACGACAAAAGAAAATTGTTCACCAAAGAATAATTCGTTGTCCTAAATGTCATCAAATATTTTGTCCTTTACACTGACTATTCCTAAACTTGTATAGAAGTTTCACAAAGTCCTTCTTAAATTATTTTTTCCATGGTCCTGTTGTATCATTATTCTGTTTAATGCGTTGATAGACTTAGATATATTAAATTTGGATTTACCATGTTTATAGTAATAATAGATCTGTTTTTTTTGCGTTTAGCCATTTTATTTATAGAAATTAATTAGCCAATTATGTTTGCTTACTGATAGTGTATCTCACATTTAACGTAATCTTTGATTTATTTGAGATCGACGAAACCCATTATTAGAAACTATTTTTTCTCCTATAGTAATAAATTCCTCTTACGTCATAGAGTATTTAAGTCTCTTAGATACATTCACCCTAGTATGGACAAGGGAAGAAAGTATTCATCATAGGTGAACTAATATGACTAAATGTCATTGAATATATTGTCGTTTACACTAACTTGCCCTCAATATTTGTAGAAGTTTCACAAAGTCCTTATCAAATTCTTTTTCCTATTGTCCTATTATATAATTGTTCTTTTCTATGCCTAGATCCAGTTAGATATGTTAAATATGGTTTTCCGTATTTTTAGTAATCATAGATCTGTTTTTGGCATTTAACCATCAACTTTGTTAACTTACTGATAATGTACCTCACATTTAACATAATCACTGATTCATTTGAGATGTAGGCATACTATTATTAGGAACTAATTTTTTCCCCAGATATATAAATTCCTTTTACGTAATTAATTACTTGACTTTGTCACGTACATGCACCCTACTATTGACAAAGGAAAATAATTTTATTTATTAAAGATGAACTAATTGGCCTAAACGTTATCTAATATTTTGTCGTTTACACTAACCTGTCCTCAGCGCCTATGGAAGTTTCAAACAAAGTCCTTCTCAACTTCTTATTCCATGGTCCTCTTGAACTACAATTCCATTTTATGTCTAGATCCCGTTAGACATGTTAAATATGGATTTCCCATGCTTCTAGTAATAAGATATTTGTTTTTATTATTTAATCACATTATTTATAGGATTTTGTTAGTCAATTATTTAGCTTACTGATAATGTACCTCACATGTAATGTAATCATTGATCATTTGAGATCTAGGAAAACCATTATAAGCTACTAATGGTCTCCTACATTTGTAAATTCCTCTTACGTCATAGAGTAGTTGATTGTGTTAGATACATGCATACACCCTACTGTGGACAAGGGCAAAACCAATCTTCATAGAGGACCTAATTGGCCTAAATATTATCAAATATTTTGTCGTTTACACTAACTTAACCTAAGTATGTATAGAAGTTTCACAAAGTCATTCTCAACCTCTATTTACCATTGTCCTATTGTATTATTGTTTCTTTTTATGGTTAGATCCACTTGGAGATGTTAAATATGGGTTATCCATGTTTGTAGTAATCATAGATCTGTTTTGACATTTAACCATATTATTAATAGAGTCACATTAGTCAAGTTTGTTAGCTTATTGATAATGTACCGCATATTTAACGTAATAATTGGTTCATTTCAGATCTAATCTAACAATTATTAGGAACTATTTTTTTCAAGAATTTTAAATTCCTCTCACGTCATATAGTAGTCGGCTCTGTTAGACACATTCATCCTACTACGCACACGGGCAAAAAAAATTATTCATCATAGAGGAACTATTTGGCCTAAATTTGATTGAAAATTTTGTCATTTACGCTAACATGTCTTCGCATGTATAGAAATTTCACAAATTCCTTCTCAACTTTTTTTCCCATTGTCCTAGTGTATTATTGTTCCTTTTTATGTGTAGATCTGGTTAGAGATGTTAAATATGATTTTTTCATGTTTGTAGTAATCATAGATCTGTTCTGGTATTTAACCCTCTTATTAATAGTGTTTCATTAGCCAACTTTGTTAGCTTTCTCACATTTAACGTAACCATTGTTTCATTTGACACCTAGGCAAACAATTATCAGGACATAATTTGTTTCCGACATTTCTAAATTTCTCTAACGTAATAGAGTACTTGACTCTGTGAGATACATGCACCCTACTGTTGACAACGACAAAAGAAAATTATTCATCAAAGAATAATTCTTTGGCCTAAATGTCATCAAATATTTTGTCGTTTACACTGACTTTTCGTAAACTTGTATAGAAGTTTCACAAAGTCCTTCGTAAATTCTTTTTCCCATGGTCCTATTGTATCATTATTCTGTTTAATGCCTTGATACACTTAGATATATTAAATTTCGATTTACCATGTTTCTAGTAATAATAGATCTGTTTTTTGTTGCGTTTAGCCATTTTATTTATAGAAATTTATTAGCCAATTATATTACCTTACTGATAATGTATCTCACATTTAACGTAATCATTGATTTATTTGAGATCGACGAAACCCATTATTAGAAACTATTTTTTTCTCCTACATTTCTAAATTCCTCTTACGTCATATAGTATTTGACTCTCTTAGATACATTCACCCTAGTATGGACAAGGGAAAAAAGTATTCATTATAGAGGAACTAATATGCCTAAATGTCATTGAATATATTATTGTTTACACTAACTTGCCCTCGATATTTATAGAAGTTTCACAAAGTCCTTATCAAATTCTTTTTCCTATTGTCCTATTATATAATTGTTCTTTTCTATGCCTAGATCCAGTTAGATATGTTAAATATGGTTTTCCGTATTTTTAGTAATCATAGATCTGTTTTTGGCATTTAACCATCAACTTTGTTAACTTACTGATAATGTACCTCACATTTAACATAATCACCGATTCATTTGAGATGTAGGCATACTATTATTAGGAACTAATTTTCCCCCCAGATATATAAATTCCTTTTACGTAATTAATTACTTGACTTTGTCACGTACATGCACCCTACTATTGACAAAGGAAAATAATTTATTTATCAAAGATGAACTAATTGGCCTAAACGTTATCTAATATTTTGTCGTTTACACTAACCTGTCCTCAGCGCCTATGGAAGTTTCAAACAAAGTCCTTCTCAACTTCTTATTCCATGGTCCTCTTGAACTACAATTCCATTTTATGTCTAGATCCCGTTAGACATGTTAAATATGGATTTCCCATGTTTCTAGTAATAAGATATTTGTTTTTATTATTTAATCATATTATTTATAGGATTTTGTTAGTCAATTATGTTAGCTTACTGATAATGTACCTCACATGTAACGTAATCATTGATCATTTGAGATCTAGGAAAACCATTATAAGGTACTAATGGTCTCCTACATTTGTAAATTCCACTTACGTCATAGAGTAGTTGACTGTGTTAGATACATGCATGCACCCTACAGTTGACAAGAGCAAAAAAATCTTCATAGATGACCTAATTGGCCTAAATATTATCAAATATTTTGTCGCTTACACTAACTTAACCTCAGTATGTATAGAAGTTTCACAAAGTCATTCTCAACTTCTATTTCCCATTGTCCTATTGTATTATTGTTCCTTTTTATGCTTAGATCCACTTGGAGATGTTAAATATGGGTTTCCCATGTTTGTAGTAATCATAGATCTGTTTTGACATTTAACCATATTATTAATAGAGTCACATTTGTCAACTTTGTTAGCTTATTGAAAATGTACTGCATATTTAACGTAATAATTGATTCATTTCAGATCTAAGCAAACAATTATTAGGAACAATTTTTTTTCTACATTTCTAAATTCCTCTCACGTCATATAGTAGTCGGCTCTGTTAGATACATGCATCCTACTATGGACACGGGCAAAAAAAATTATTCATCATAGAGGAACTATCTGGCCTAAATTTGATTGAAAATTTTGTCATTTACACTAACATGTCTTCGCATGTATAGAAATTCCACAAATTCCTTCTCAACTTTTTTCCCGTTGTCCTAGTGTATTATTGTTCCTTTTTATGTGTAGATATGGTTAGAGATGTTAAATATGATTTTTCCATGTTTGTAGTAATCATAGATCTGTTCTGGTATTTAACCCTATTATTAATAGTGTTTCATTAGCCAACTTTGTTAGCTTTCTCACATTTAACGTAACCATTATTTCATTTGAGACCTAGGAAAACAATTACCATGACCAAATTTGTTTCCGACATTTCTAAATTTCTCCAACGTAATAGAGTACTTGACTCTGTGAGATACATGCACCCTACTATTGACAGCGACAAAAGAAAATTGTTCACCAAAGAATAATTCTTTGGCCTAACTGTCATCAAATATTTTGTCATTTACACTGACTTTTCATAAAATTGTATAGAAGTTTCACAAATTCCTTCTTAAATTCTTTTTCCCATGGTCCTGTTGTATCATTATTCTGTTTAATGCCTTGATAGACTTAGATATATTAAATTTGGATTTACCATGTTTATAGTAATAGTAGATCTGTTTTTTTGCGTTTAGTCATTTTATTTATAAAAATTAATTAGCCAATTATGTTACCTTACTGATAGTGTATCTCACATTTAACGTAATCTTTGATTTATTTGAGATCGACGAAACCCATTATTAGAAACTATTTTTTCTCCTATAGTAATAAATTCCTCTAACGTCATAGAGTATTTAAGTCTCTTAGATACATTCACCCTAGTATGGACAAGGGAAGAAAGTATTCATCATAGGTGAACTAATATGCCTAAATGTCATTGAATATATTTTCGTTTACACTAACTTGCCCTCAATATTTATAGAAGTTTCACAAAGTCTTATCAAATTCTTTTTCCTATTGTCCTATTATATAATTGTTCTTTTCTATGCCTAGATCCAGTTAGATATGTTAAATATGGTTTTCCGTATTTTTAGTAATCATAGATCTGTTTTTGGCATTTAACCATCGACTTTGTTAACTTACTGATAATGTAACTCACATTTAACATAATCACCGATTCATTTTAGATGTAGGCATACTATTATTAGGAACTAATTTTCCCCCATATTTATAAAGGCCTTTTACGTAATTCATTAATTGACTTTGTCACGTACATGCACCCTACTATTGACAAAGGAAAATAATTTATTTATCAAAGATGAACTAATTGGCCTAAACGTTATCTAATATTTTGTCGTTTACACTAACCTGTCCTCAGCGCCTATGGAAGTTTCAAACAAAGTCCTTCTCAACTTCTTATTCCATTGTCCTCTTGAACTATAATTCCATTTTATGTCTAGATCTCGTTAGACATGTTAAATATGGATTCCCATGTTTCTAGTAATAAGATATTTGTTTTTAGCATTTAATCATATTATTTATAGGATTTTGTCAGTCAATTATGTTAGCTTACTGATAATGTACCTCACATGTAACGTAATCATTGATCATTTGAGATCTAGGAAAACCATTATAAGGTACTAATGGTCTCCTACATATGTAAATTCCTCTTACATCATAGAGTAGTTGACTGTGTTAGATACATGCATGCACCCTACAGTTGACAAGGGCAAAAAAATCTTCATAGATGACCTAATTGGCCTAAATATTATCAAATATTTTGTCGTTTACACTAACTTAACCTCAGTATGTATAGAAGTTTCACAAATTCCTTCTCAACTTTTTCCCCATTGTCCTAGTGTATTATTGTTCCTTTTTATGTATAGATCTGGTTAGAGATGTTAAATATGATTTTTTTCATGTTTGTAGTAATCATAGATCTGTTCTGGTATTTAACCCTATTATTAATAGTGTTTCATTACCAACTTTGTTAGCTTTCTCACATTTAACATAACCATTATTTCATTTGAGACCTAGGCAAACAATTACCACGACCAAATTTGTTTCCGACATTTCTAAATTTCTCTAACGTAATAGAGTACTCGACTCTGTGAGATACATGCACCCTACTATTGACAACGACAAAATAAAATTGTTCACCAAAGAATAATTCGTTGTCCTAAATGTCATCAAATATTTTGTCCTTTACACTGACTTTTCCTAAACTTGTATAGAAGTTTCACAAAGTCCTTCTTATTTTATTTTTTCCATGGTCCTGTTGTATCATTATTCTGTTTAATGCCTTGATAGACTTAGATATATTAAATTTGGATTTACCATGTTTATAGTAATAGTAGATCTGTTTTTTTGCATTTAGTCATTTTATTTATAGAAATTAATTAGCCAATTATGTTTGCTTACTGATAGTGTATCTCACATTTAACGTAATCTTTGATTTATTTGAGATCGACGAAACCCATTATTAGAAACTATTTTTTCTCCTATAGTAATAAATTCCTCTTACGTCATAGAGTATTTAAGTCTATTAGATACATTCACCCTAGTATGGACAAGGGAAGAAAGTATTCATCATAGGTGAACTAATATGACTAAATGTCATTGAATATACTGTCGTTTACACTAACTTGCCCTCAATATTTATAGAAGTTTCACAAAGTCCTTATCAAATCCTTTTTCCTATTGTCCTATTATATAATTGTTCTTTTCTATGCCTAGATCCAGTTAGATATGTTAAATATGGTTTTCCTTATTTTTAGTAATCATAGATCTTTTTTTGGCATTTAACCATCAACTTTGTTAACTTACTGATAATGTACCTCACATTTAACATAATCACCGATTCATTTGAGATGTAGGCATACTATTATTAGGAACTAATTTTTTCCCCAGATATATAAATTCCTTTTACGCAATTAATTACTTGACTTTGTCACATACATGCACCCTACTATTGACAAAGGAAAATAATTTATTTATTAAAGATGAACTAATTGACCTAAACGTTATCTAATATTTTGTCGTTTACACTGACCTGTCCTCAGCGCCTATGGAAGTTTCAAACAAAGTCCTTCTCAACTTCTTATTCCATGGTCCTCTTGAACTACAATTCCATTTTATGTCTAGATCCCGTTAGACATGTTAAATATGGATTTTCCATGTTTCTAGTAATAAGATATTTGTTTTTAGTATTTAATCATATTATTTATAGGATTTTGTTAGTCAATTATGTTAGCTTACTGATAATGTACCTCACATGTAACGTAATCATTGATCATTTGAGATCTAGGAAAACCATTATAAGGTACTAATGGTCTCCTACATTTGTAAATTCCTCTTACGTCATAGAGTAGTTGACTGTGTTAGATACATGCATGCACCCTACAGTTGACAAGGGCAAAAAAATCTTCATAGATGACCTAATTGGCCTAAATATTATCAAATATTTTGTCGTTTACACTAACTTAACCTCAGTATGTATAGAAGTTTCACAAAGTCATTCTCAACTTCTATTTCCCATTGTCCTATTGTATTATTGTTCCTTTTTATGCTTAGATCCACTTGGAGATGTTAAATATGGGTTTCCCATGTTTGTAGTAATCATAGATCTGTTTTGACATTTAACCATATTATTAATAGAGTCACATTAGTCAACTTTGTTAGCTTATTGAAAATGTACCGCATATTTAACGTAATAATTGATTCATTTCAGATCTAAGCAAACAATTATTAGGAACTAATTTTTTTCTACATTTCTAAATTCCTCTCACGTCATATAGTAGTCGGCTCTGTTAGATACATGCATCCTACTATGGACACGGGTAAAAAAAATTATTCATCATAGAGGAACTATCTGGCCTAAATTTGATTGAAAATTTTGTCATTTACACTAACATGTCTTCGCATGTATAGAAATTTCACAAATTCCTTCTCAACTTTTTTCCCATTGTCCTAGTGTATTATTGTTCCTTTTTATGTGTAGATCTGGTTAGAGATGTTAAATATGATTTTTCCATGTTTGTAGTAATCATAGATCTGTTCTTGTATTTAACCCTATTATTAATAGTGTTTCATTAGCCAACTTTGTTAGCTTTCTCACATTTAACGTAACCATTATTTCATTTGAGACCTAGGCAAACAATTACCACGACCAAATTTGTTTCCGACATTTCTAAATTTCTCCAACGTAATAGAGTACTTGACTCTGTGAGATACATGCACACCTACTATTGACAACGACAAAAGAAAATTGTTCACCAAAGAATAATTCTTTGGCCTAAATGTCATCAAATATTTTGTCGTTTACACTGACTTTTCCTAAACTTGTATAGAAGTTTCACAAAGTCCTTCTTAAATTCTTTTTCCCATGGTCCTGTTGTATCATTATTCTGTTTAATGCCTTGATAGACTTAGATATATTAAATTTGGATTTACCATGTTTATAGTAATAATAGATCTGTTTTTTTTTTCGTTTAGTCATTTTATTTACAGAAATTAATTAGCCAATTATGTTACCTTACCGATAGTGTATCTCACATTTAACGTAATCATTGATTTATTTGAGATCGACGAAACCCATTATTAGAAACTATTTTTTCTCCTATAGTAATAAATTCCTCTTACGTCATAGAGTATTTAAGTCTCTTAGATACAATCACCCTAGTATGGACAAGGAAATAAAGTATTCATCATAGGGGAACTAATATGCCTAAATGTCATTGAATATATTGTCGTTTACACTAACTTGCCCTCAATATTTATAGAAGTTTCACAAAGTCCTTATCAAATTCTTTTTCCTATTGTCCTATTATATAATTGTTCTTTTCTATGCCTAGATCCAGTTAGATATGTTAAATATGGTTTTCCGTATTTTTAGTAATCATAGATATGTTTTTGGCATTTAACCATCAACTTTGTTAACTTACTGATAATGTACCTCACATTTAACATAATCACCGATTCATTTGAGATGTAGGCATACTATTATTAGGAAATAATTTTCCCCCCATATTTATAAAGTCCTTTTACGTAATTCATTAATTGACTTGGTCACGTACATGCACCCTACTATTGACAAAGGAAAATAATTTATTTAACAAAGATGAACTAATTGGCCTAAACGTTATCTAATATTTTGTCGTTTACACTAACCTGTCCTCAGCGCCTATGGAAGTTTCAAACAACTTCCTTCTCAACTTCGTATTTCATGGTCCTCTTGAACTATAATTCCATTTTATGTCTAGATCCGTTAGACATGTTAAATATGGATTTCCCATGTTTCTAGTAATAAGAGATTTTTTTTTGCATTTAACCATATTATTTATAGGATCTCGTTAGTCAATTATGTTAGCTTACTAGTAATGTACCTCACAAGTCACCCAATCAGTGATCATTTGAGATCTAGGAAAACCATTGTAAGGTACTAATGTTCTACTATATTAGTAAATTCCTCTTATGTCATAGAGTAGTTGACTCTGTTAGATACATGCATGCACCCTATGGTGGACAAGGGATTTTTTTTTCATAGAGGACCTAAATGGCCTAAATGTATCAAATATTTTGTCGTTTACACTAACTTAACCTCAATATTATAGAAGTTTCACAAAGTCATTCTCAACTTCCATTTCCCATTTTCCTATTGTATTATTGTTCCTTTTTATGCTTAAATCCACTTGGAGATGTTAAATGTGGGTTTCCCATGTTTGTAGTAATCATAGATCTGTTTTGACATTTAACCATATTATTAATAGAGTCTCATTAGTCAACTTTGTTAGCTTATTGATAATATACCGCATATTTAACGTAATAATTGATTCATTTCAGATGTAGGTAAACAATTATTAGAAACTAATTTTTCTACATTTCTAAATTCCTCTCACGTCATATAGTAGTCGGCTCTGTCAGATACATGTATCCTACAATGAACAAAGTAAAAAAAAACTTATTCATCATAGAGTAACTAACTGCCCTAAATTTGATTGAACATTTTGTCGTTTAAACCAATATGTCTTCGCATGTATAGAAATTTCACAAATTCCTTCTCAACTTCCTTTTCCCATTGTCCTAGTGTATTATTGTTCCGTTTTATGTGTAGATCTGATTAGAGATGTTAAATATGGCTTTTCCATGTCTGTCGTAATCATAGAACTGTTCTAGCATTTAACACTTGTAACGGCCGGGGATTTTCCCCTCTTAGCCTTGTTTGTTTTTTTTTCTTTTTGTTTGTGCATCGTCATGCATCATGCACCATCATCTATTTAAAACTTGCAAACATTTTTAAATTTATCAAATCAAGTTTTCTAAAATTTATTAAAATTTATTCAATGTTTAAATCTATTTTTTTCTTATGGCCTAAACACTTCTGGAAAAAAAAACAAAAAACAAATTGTTTGAGGGCCGGCCAGCCCACAGGCCAACCGGCCTGTCAACTCACCCAAACCCTAACTCACGCACGCACACAACACCACACCGACACACAACGCACGCACGCACGTCCACGCGAGGAGAGCCAACCCGTGGCTTCTCCTCTGTCCGCATCGAGGCGCCGCCAGGAGGGGTATCGAGCGCTGCCTCCCTTCGTCATCGAGCCCCTCGATCCCCTCCTCCCATCGCTACCCCCTGCTCCTCCCGAGCCCGTCGCCCTCTCCCCTCGTCCTCCTCCTTCCCTCCCCTCGTCCTCCTGCCACCTCCCGCCGGCGAGCCCTCCTCCCGTCGCCCCTCTCCTACTGCTCGATCCCCTTCCTTTCTCTTGTACGCATGGTCGCCGCCGCCACCTCCTCTGCTCCGGTGGTTGCCGGCCGTCCCCAGCGCTGCCGTGCCATGGAGCTGCTCCGCCCTACTCTCCTCTACCGATTCCCCACAACCGTGGCTCTCCAACCTCTCCAATCGAGTTAGCCAGGGAACCCTAGCCCTAGCCATGGCTAGCTTGGTCGCCGGCCCTGTTGATCCCCACCGCCGTGCCGCCCTCCACGGTGACAACTGCCGCCACCCAGCCTGACGCTCCCCTGCGTCGCGGTTTCATCCCGAGCCCCTGCTCGAATAGCTCGCCTTGGTACCATTCTCTCTTGCTCACTCGCGGTGGTACGGTGGTGGTTTGTATTTGCACGACAAGGGTGTGTTGGTGCGGTGGCAAGGTGCTGCTCGTGCGGTTCGGCGGAGGTGATGTGCCTCTGCTGGGATGCTCCTTATGTCGCCGTCGCTGCGGGTATGCCGCTGCTGCAACTCTGTCGACGTGGGTGGAACGGCAGTGCACGACTGCAACCCCGGCGTCGACACTCTCATCTCCACTGCCTCGACTACAACTGCGCAAGGTACTATATCGCCAACGCGCGAACGACCACCGACAAGATCTCCGTTCCGTGGAAAATACGACGACTGTGCAAAGGTCGACCCCGAACCGTACCTCGACGACAAGGCCTTCATCGAAAAGTTCCACAACGACTGGGTGGACATCTTCCATTGCCGTGTCCGTTTCGTCGTTGCTTGTTTGTGTTGGCCGCCGTCGTGTGTGCCATGAAGACCGGAACCGCCAAGATCTCCTACCTGGATATGACGAGTACCTCGACCACGACTACGTCTACTTCCTCTACGGACGTCTACTTCCTCCATGTTCCGAAGTTTCCGGCGTTGACCCCGGCGATCATCTTTCCAACGTGCGAACACAAACCCCAACTCGCGCAGAGGCAGTACATGTCTATTCTTGCCCGTGGTGCATCACCGATCGGGTAGTATCCTAGTGGTGTAAGTACGGTGCTCCATCCAGCAGAACCAAAGATCGAATTCTGCCCAGGATACAACCCACATCTTTTATTCAATCGTGTACCTGCAAGTCTGAAAGTCGTTCGTCTATTTTTTTTGTTTAGTTAACGTGACCTGTCTGGCTCATATTCTTTCAGGTTCGTAATCAGTCACAAACTCCAGCGTATCCCAATGGCTCTTGTTCTGATCAGCCCCTGTGAGACCTGAGATCAAATCCCCTTCGAGGCAGTTAGCCTCCTTCTTTTTTTGTTTTGCTTCTGAAGCTGCGGTCTTGAGTGTTCTGAATCTTGTTTCAGTTATCCCCGCCGGCTCCTTTTATCTACTTCCAGACCTGTAACCTTGCACCAACCAGCGCACAAGCCCAGTGGCTTGACATCCGGACTGCACCAGGGGAGACCCAGGTTCGATTTCCGTTGGAGGCAATGCCTCCCCTTTTTTCCGATTATTTTCCATCGTGTGCAAGCCACCTTTGCCTCGTCAGCGTAGTGCTGCCTTAGGCCCCACTTGTCATTCTCTCCGGCTAGCTAGCCCGACGGTGAAACCCTCACAGATCCAGATCCGGTTCTGCTTCTTTGCACCCAGGCCCTCATCTATTTTAAAATAATCACAGTTTGGCCCCTTTTTCCCTTTTGCCCCTAGAAATTGCAAACAAACTCCAAATTTAAAATATAAAATATGCTTTTCAGTCAAAATTCAATGTACTTTCTGTTTATCAACTTTGTTTTGCAATTTGGACAATTAAAATTAAGGTTATTTAATAATCCTTAAATTGGTTAACTAAATGGCATAATTAATAACTTTCAAAGGGTTGCTCCAAATTAAATACTCAAAACATGAATTTCATCCAAAATTAAATGCCACACTTGAATATCAACTTTGTTTTCTGGTTTGCAACATTTAAATTGAATATTTGTTTCACCTCTTGTTAATGCATTTAAAATTGGTAACATGCTTAACTAAATCATTTAAAATTGTTTTCCAACTAATAAAATATGTTTTCCATGCCAAGTTGAACCACCTTTTCAAATACAAAACTTTATTTCCTGTTTTGACTAATTAAAATTGGTTAAATAATTTAAACCTTGTTTAAATCATTTAAAATTGCTAAATTAATAACTTGGTCAAATTAAATTCTTTTTGGACATATAAAATATGTTTTCAAACCAGAAAAGCCTAACCTTTCCAAATATGAATTTCATTTAATGTTTTGAACAAATAAAATTCAAATAATATTCATACTTGAATTAAATTCAATTAAATCTTGTGTAAACTTGTTTAAATCATAAGTAATTCATCTTAATTCCTTTTTCAACAAATGAAATATGTTTTCCATCTAAAATTTTGTGTTCTTTCCAAATATAAATTTTGTTATCTGTTTTGAACAATTAAAATGGGTGAAAACAACAAATGCTTGTGTAACACCTTTAAGAAACCAAAATTCCAACACTTAATAAATAAAATTCCAAACTTGGTAAACCTTATTTCAAATTGCACCTAAGGTTGTTTTCTTTCTGTTTTCCTCATCCATGCATCATGCTAATTCACTTACACATGTTGGTTAATTATAGATCAATTAATTCAACCTTAATTCATGGGTTTCCATATGCAATCCAAATTGCATATGGGTCCATTTAAACATGTTATCTTGTCAGCTAGTTTATCTTGATGCATCCTTAAACTTGTCATGCATCCATATCTTGATCATGCTGGATCTTTTGCCGTAGTAGTAATTGTTGCATCCGGTGTTTGTTCGAGATTCGTTGCTTCTTCCCAGATAGACGTTTGAGATGATGTGAGCAACGACAAGTTCTGCGGATGTACCTCTACTTGCTGGTATCCAGGAGAGATACTCACTTGCTGCCAAATGGCTGCCTTTCATCACTTGTTACCGATTCTTTCCGTTGTTCTTATTCTAGCCTGTTGATTCGATGCTTGTGTCTCGATCCTATCATATTGTTACCTTGCAGCCAAGATATAGCCTTCCTTCCACTTCCTATTAACTGTTGCTTGGTTACCCTGTTGGCCCTCGTGTCGTAGTTGCATGCTTAGTGTTGTTTGCGCTCAAGTCTTGTTGTCCGTCTTATCACCGGTTTAGTTTGATAGTTGGGTTTCAATTCAATCAACAACATGTTAATGTTTTGGGTAATAATAATTTGCTGACAAGGCACCGGCAGGAGGCCCGGCGTGGTTTTGAAGCCTGCTAGTGTCGACCCTAATTAGGAAAAGGGTCTTGTCTACTGATCCATGATGAGCGCACTAACCGCATGTGGGAAGCGAGTATGGGCGCCCCCCTCAATTTGATTCGATTCGCATCTCGTCCAAATCGCCTCATTTAGTTCGGGTTTTCCATTTGCCGCATGCATGATCTTGCGAACCCAGGCCAGGGTGGAACTTTTGTAGTCGGCATTTAGGGAGACACGTTCTTAGAGTGCTATGAGGGTCCCCTTTTCTTCGTGGGGCTTGATTAGCTGTGCGCTCAATTGCACGGGGTTCTTTGGGCTTGATGCGAAGAAGAGTTGTGTTGAGTACCTCGCTTGGTGGGTTGATCTCCCGTCTGGCGGGTTATTCTTACGTGTACGGCCAAATTGGTGCATCCCTGCAGGGTTAAATCTTCTCGAGAAGCCGTGTTTTCCGCGGTTATGGTTGACTTGGTGAAAGTACTGGCTAACAAGTACTCAGAATAACTTACACCTAACTAATAATAATTTGACTAGTAATAGTCTTATTGACACAATAAGTTGAACATCATTAATCCAACAGTGTGAGTTATCCTTGGGTTGCTTCCTTAGTAGGGGGTAACATTGGATGGGTATTGTTTGATGAGTAGTTGTAGTTGGTTCTGATACGCTATCTTATCCCCCTCTTTTAGCCGGATGTTGTAGTGAGTCCCTGTAGTTGGTTAGTGCAGCCCGCTGCCGCTTATTTACAATAGTCCCTTCCTTTCCGTTGAACCCAAAGTATTTGTATCCTGTGATGACTGGCTACGCCGGTATCTTGTGAGTATGGTTTATCCACTTGCCAGTACTTAACCTTACTGACCCACGAATCTTTTTCGTGGCTGCATATTCAACATTGCAGTCAACAGGTTTGAAGTCTGACGACGTTAGCTTGGGAACCCCTCCGACTTGGCCTGGGCAGGGATTGGACGCTCTCGGTTATCTTCAGGACTCTTAGTCCAATTTGTATCTTGTCCGTAGCCGGACGCTATGTTGTTTCTTTCGCTGTTATTTGGATCTTTGTATTGTATCAGTTGTATCCTTGGCTCGTTTGAGTCATCTTGTATATATCTTTTCTGTTGTTGTTGTGGATTATTCGTGAACTGTTGTAATGTTATCACAAGTGGCAACCTGGAATCGGTTATTATGTGGATTTTGGCGGGAATGCTGAAATCTGCATAGTGCCCGATCTCGGGGCGTCACAAATGGTACCAGAGCCTTGGTTCCGATTCCCGAGATTGTTTTGATACGAATGGTTATCGAAGCAACGGGTCCGCAAAGCCTGTAGGATAACCTCGCTAACGGTCGTGTTTCTAGAGTGTCAAAAACTATTTCTGCTAAACTATTTTGGAAACATCTCAATAGGATTCTTGTTTTCTCCTTATCTCTATTCTATTTCCCCTCCCCTCTTATTTGTTTTGGAGTCTCTCTTCCTCCCTATCTTTCAAAGTGTTAGGATCCTATGTGGGTTGGACGTTTTCTGAGCCTTTAACCTAATAGTTTCGATCATCGGAAGATTCCTGGTGGAAGAACATCGTCGTCACTCCGAGCAAGAATCTCTTGTTAGTGGTGTCGAGAAGCCCTTGTTAGTGGTGTCGAGGAGATCAACTGAAAGCATGAAGAATCGATAGTCGAACTTCCCCCTCCCTCGTGTTCGTGGGCGGATTGCTAGGGCGCAATCCCTTGTTAGTGGTGTCGTCTGTAACGGCCGGGGATTTTCCCCTCTTAGCCTTGTTTGTTTTTTTTCTTTTTGTTTGTGCATCGTCATGCATCATGCACCATCATCTATTTAAAACTTGCAAACATATTTAAATTTATCAAATCAAGTTTTCTAAAATTTACTAAAATTTATTCGATGTTTAAATCTATTTTTTTCTTATGGCCTAAACACTTCTGGAAAACAAAAAAAAATGTTTGAGGGCTGGCCAGCCCACAGGCCAACCGGCCTGTCAACTCACCCAAACCCTAACTCACGCACGCACACAACACCACACCGACACACAACGCACGCACGCACGCACGTCCACGCGAGGAGAGCCAACCCGTGGCTTCTCCTCTTTCCGCATCGAGGCGCCGCCAGGAGGGGTATCGAGCGCTGCCTCCCTTCGTCATCGAGCCCCTCGATCCCCTCCTCCCATCGCTACCCCCTGCTCCTCCCGAGCCCGTCGCCCTCTCCCCTCGTCCTCCTCCTTCCCTCCCCTCGTCCTCCTGCCACCTCCCGCCGGCGAGCCCTCCTCCCGTCGCCCCTCTCCCACTGCTCGATCCCCTTCCTTTCTCTTGTACGCATGGTCGCCGCCGCCACCTCCTCTGCTCCGGTGGTTGCCGGCCGTCCCCAGCGCTGCCGTGCCATGGAGCTGCTCCGCCCTACTCTCCTCTACCGATTCCCCACAACCGTGGCTCTCCAACCTATCCAATCGAGTTAGCCAGGGAACCCTAGCCCTAGCCATGGCTAGCTTGGTCGCCGGCCCTGTTGATCCCCACCGCCGTGCCGCCCTCCACGGTGACAACTGCCGCCACCCAGCCTGACGCTCCCCTGCGTCGCGGTTTCATCCCGAGCCCCTGCTCGAATAGCTCGCCTTGGTACCATTTTCTCTTGCTCACTCGCGGTGGTACGGTGGTGGTTTGTATTTGCACGACAAGGGTGTGTTGGTGCGGTGGCAAGGTGCTGCTCGTGCGGTTCGGCGGAGGTGATGTGCCTCTGCTGGGATGCTCCTTATGTCGCCGTCGCTGCGGGTATGCCGCTGCTGCAACTCTGTCGACGTGGGTGGAACGGCAGTGCACGACTGCAACCCCGGCGTCGACACTCTCATCTCCACTGCCTCGACTACAACTGCGCAAGGTACTATATCGCCAACGCGCGAACGACCACCGACAAGATCTCCGTTCCGTGGAAAATACGACGACTGTGCAAAGGTCGACCCCGAACCGTACCTCGATGACAAGGCCTTCATCGAAAAGTTCCACAACGACTGGGTGGACATCTTCCATTGCCGTGTCCGTTTCGTCGTTGCTTGTTTGTGTTGGCCGCCGTCGTGTGTGCCATGAAGACCGGAACCGCCAAGATCTCCTACCTGGATATGACGAGTACCTCGACCACGACTACGTCTACTTCCTCTACGGACGTCTACTTCCTCCATGTTCCGAAGTTTCCGGCGTTGACCCCGGCGATCCTCTTTCCAACGTGCGAACCCAAACCCCAACTCGCGCAGAGGCAGTACATGTCTATTCTTGCCCGTGGTGCATCACCGATCGGGTAGTATCCTAGTGGTGTAAGTACGGTGCTCCATCCAGCAGAACCAAAGATCGAATTCTGCCCAGGATACAACCCACATCTTTTTATTCAATCGTGTACCTGCAAGTCTGAAAGTCGTTCGTCTATTTTTTTTGTTTAGTTAACGTGACCTGTCTGGCTCATATTCTTTCAGGTTCGTAATCAGTCACAAACTCCAGCGTATCCCAATGGCTCTTGTTCTGATCAGCCCCTGTGAGACCTGAGATCAAATCCCCTTCGAGGCAGTTAGCCTCCTTCTTTTTTTGTTTTGCTTCTGAAGCCGCGGTCTTGAGTGTTCTGAATCTTGTTTCAGTTATCGCCGCCGGCTCCTTTTATCTACTTCTAGACCTGTAACCTTGCACCAACCAGCGCACAAGCCCAGTGGCTTGACATCCGGACTGCACCAGGGGAGACCCAGGTTCGATTTCCGTTGGAGGCAATGCCTCCCCTTTTTTCCGATTATTTTCCATCGTGTGCAAGCCACCTTTGCCTCGTCAGCGCAGTGCTGCCTTAGGCCCCACTTGTCATTCTCTCCGGCTAGCTAGCCCGACGGTGAAACCCTCACAGATCCAGATCCGGTTCTGCTTCTTTGCACCCAGGCCCTCATCTATTTTAAAATAATCACAGTTTGGCCCCTTTTTCCCTTTTGCCCCTAGAAATTGCAAACAAACTCCAAATTTAAAATATAAAATATGCTTTTCAGTCAAAATTCAATGTACTTTCTGTTTATCAACTTTGTTTTGCAATTTGGACAATTAAAATTAAGGTTATTTAATAATCCTTAAATTGGTTAACTAAATGGCATAATTAATAACTTTCAAAGGGTTGCTCCAAATTAAATACTCAAAACATGAATTTCATCCAAAATTAAATGCCACACTTGAATATCAACTTTGTTTTCTGGTTTGCAACATTTAAATTGAATATTTGTTTCACCTCTTGTTAATGCATTTAAAATTGGTAACATGCTTAACTAAATCATTTAAAATTGTTTTCCAACTAATAAAATATGTTTTCCATGCCAAGTTGAACCACCTTTTCAAATACAAAACTTTATTTCCTGTTTTGACTAATTAAAATTGGTTAAATAATTTAAACCTTGTTTAAATCATTTAAAATTGCTAAATTAATAACTTGGTCAAATTAAATTCTTTTTGGACATATAAAATATGTTTTCAAACCAGAAAAGCCTAACCTTTCCAAATATGAATTTCATTTAATGTTTTGAACAAATAAATTCAAATAATATTCATACTTGAATTAAATTCAATTAAATCTTGTGTAAACTTGTTTAAATCATAAGTAATTCATCCTAATTCCTTTTTCAACAAATGAAATATGTTTTCCATCTAAAATTTTGTGTTCTTTCCAAATATAAATTTTGTTATCTGTTTTGAACAATTAAAATGGGTGAAAACAACAAATGCTTGTGTAACACCTTTAAGAAACCAAAATTCCAACACTTAATAAATAAAATTCCAAACTTGGTAAACCTTATTTCAAATTGCACCTAAGGTTGTTTTGTTTCTGTTTTCCTCATCCATGCATCATGCTAATTCACTTACACATGTTGGTTAATTATAGATCAATTAATTCAACCTTAATTCATGGGTTTCCATATGCAATCCAAATTGCATATGGGTCCATTTAAACATGTTATCTTGTCAGCTAGTTTATCTTGATGCATCCTTAAACTTGTCATGCATCCATATCTTGATCATGCTGGATCTTTTGCCATAGTAGTAATTGTTGCATCCGGTGTTTGTTCGAGGTTCGTTGCTTCTTCCCGGATAGGACGTTGAGATGATGTGAGCAACGACAAGTTCTGCGGATGTACCTCTACTTGCTGGATTCTAGGCAAGTATGCTCACTTGCTGCCAAATGGCTGCCTTTCATCACTTGTTACCGATTCTTTCCGTTGTTCTTATTCTAGCCTGTTGATTCGATGCTTGTGTCTCGATCCTATCATATTGTTACCTTGCAGCCATGATATAGCCTTCCTTCCACTTCCTATTAACTGTTGCTTGGTGACCCTGTTGGCCCTTGTCTCGTAGTTGCATGCTTAGTGTTGTTTGCGCTCAAGTCTTGTTGTCCGTCTTATCACCGGTTTAGTTTGATAGTTGGGTTTCAATTCAATCAACAACATGTTAATGTTTTGGGTAATAATAATTTGCTGATAAGGCACCGGCAGGAGGCCCGGCGTGGTTTTGAAGCCTGCTAGTGTCGACCCTAATTAGGAAAAGGGTCTTGTCTACTGATCCATGATGAGCGCACTAACCGCATGTGGGAAGCGAGTATGGGCTCCCCCCTCAATTTGATTCGATTCGCATCTCGTCCAAATCGCCTCATTTAGTTCGGGTTTTCCATTTGCCGCATGCATGATCTTGCAAACCCAGGCCAGGGTGGAACTTTTGTAGTCGGCATTTAGGGAGACACGTTCTGAGAGTGCTATGAGGGTCCCCTTTTCTTCGTGGGGCTTGATTAGCCGTGCGCTCAATTGCACGGGATTCTTTGGGCTTGATGCGAAGAAGAGTTGGGTTGTGTTGAGTACCTCGCTTGGTGGGTTGATCCCCCGTCTGGCGGGTTATTCTTATGTGTACGGCCAAATTGGTGCATCCCTGCAGGGTTAAATCTTCTCGAGAAGCCGTGTTTTCCGCGGTTATGGTTGACTTGGTGAAAGTACTGGCTAACAAGTACTCAGAATAACTTACACCTAACTAATGATAATTTGACTAGTAATAGTCTTATTGACACAATAAGTTGAACATCATTAATCCAACAGTGTGAGTTATCCTTGGGTTGCTTCCTTAGTAGGGGGTAACATTGGATGGGTATTGTTTGGTGAGTAGTTGTAGTTGGTTCTGATATGCTATCTTATCCCCCTCTTTTAGCCGGATGTTGTAGTGAGTCCCTGTAGTTGGTTAGTGCAGCCCGCTGCCGCTTATTTACAATAATCCCTTCCTTTCCGTTGAACCCAAAGTATTTGTATCCTGTGATGACTGGCTACGCCGGTATCTTGTGAGTATGGTTTATCCACTTGCCAGTACTTAACCGTACTGACCCACGAATCTTTTTCGTGGCTGCATATTCAACATTGCAGTCAACAGGTTTGAAGTCTGACGAAGTTAGCTTGGGAATCCCTCCGGCTTGGCCTGGGCAGGGATTGGACGCTCTCGGTTATCTTCAGGACTCTTAGTCCAATTTGTATCTTGTCCGTAGCCGGACGCTATGTTGTTTCTTCCGCTGTTATTTGGATCTTTGTATTGTATCAGTTGTATCCTTGGCTCGTTTGAGTCATCTTGTATATATCTTTTCTGTTGTTGTTGTGGATTATTCGTGAACTGTTGTAATGTTATCACAAGTGGCAACCTGGAATCGGTTATTATGTGGATTTTGGCGGGAATGCTGAAATCTGCATAGTGCCTGATCTCGCTGCTGCTCGTAGACCTGGTACTTTGGTGCCCAACGGAACCCCAGATAAGTGACCATGTCTCTCAGCATCCCCGGATAACCGGCAGTGCTCTCACAACGAGTCATCCGAACCACCTGCGGGAAGAACCTGAGATCCATCTGCAGATGATCGGGGAAGTTTTGATTAGGCGCCGGTAGAGAACTGAAGTGGAAAGCAACAACAAGGTTTCAACGGACGAAAAGGATGTTGAGGAGAACAGGATATCGAAGCAACAACGGGAAAACACAAGACCAAAACTCCTGAGGTACTACGGAAAACCCCATCCGGGCTTCTAAAGGATCAATATCTACTGCTTAAGGGATAGAGGATTTGCTTCCGAGGCTTACACGCCTCCGTTCCCAATCATGAGTAGGCAACATGATAAATCAATGTCACAACCACCTACATTCCTATGGACTAGTAGATATAACTATCCCAGAGAAACCAGGATTCGTGAAATCCTAACTTGAAAGTTTAGGTGAGAACAGAAAACAACGTTGCACTTCCTTACCAGAAAAGGGTGGGTGGGTGGGGAAAGAAGAAAAATGGCAGAATTCCTACTCTCACGTTTCATTTTCCCTATATAGCTACAAAATAGTTTCTAGACTCAACTGCGACCAGTAAAAGGGATCCTACAGGCAGACAGGCTCTGATACCATTTGTCGCACCCGGACTTCTAGAGGATACTCACCGTACGAACTGAACAGTATTTTGATTGGATTACGGGGCTTACCGGCACCCGCATCTCTTACGAGTAGGCCAACACTTATGTGTGACAACCAATCTTTACTATTCACCGTCGATGTAAACTATCCCGTAGAAATCAGGACACTACCATTGACGTACTTCATACCATACACACATGGTACGTCAACGGCTTTGAACAAGATGATAACATAACATATCTCTAAGACACAAAAGATTGAAATAAGTTGCAACTGGCCCTCACTAGGGCAGAGAATAGCAAATACAATCATCCAGAGGACACATGTTCCAACATAACATCATTACAACTCAGCGGAAGCATTCAAAGGGTCTGAGTACAGACAAATCCAAATAGGCTTAAGAAGCCGGGAATGAAAAGAAAACGGAGCCCATCCACGATGCCTCGGATCCTGCCCGGGTCCGCTACCTACTCGTCAGCAGCCTCGTCAAACTCCACGTAGTAGCCGTCGCGGGGATCCTCGTAAGCGTAGTCTGCGGAAACCACAGCCCCAAAGGGGTCAGTACATAAACGTACTGGCAAGCAAGACTCACAGTTCACCAAAGTGTAGCCCGTCAACACCAAGCACAGATGCCTTGGGTTCAACGGAAGAAAGGGGTATAAAAGATGCTGCAACTGGCTGCACTAACCAACTACAGAATATACTACAACTTCCGGTCTAACAGAAAGAGATAAGATAGCGTATCGTAACCAACTACAGCTAACCACCAAACAAACCCATCCTGGATCTCGCCCCTTATCCAAAGAAGCAATCCGAGGATAACCCACACAGTTGGATTAATGATGGATCAAATTGTTGTGTCAATAAGCCTATTACTAGTCAAGTTATCATTAGTTAGGTGTAAGTTGTTTTGAGTACTTGTTAGCCAGTACCTTCACCAAGTCAACCATAACCGCGGAAAACACGGCTTCTCGAGAAGATTTATCCCTGCAGGGGTGCACCAATTTGGCCGTACACGTAAGAATATCCCGCCAGGATGGAAATGCACTTCCACCAAGCGAGGCACTCTACACAACTCAACCCTTCTTCGCATCAAGCCCAAAGCACCATGTGCTGTGCGTGCGCGGCTAATCGAGCCCCACGAAGAAAAGGGGACCCTCATAGCACTGGAAGACCACGCCGCCCTAAATGCCGACTACAAAAGTTCCACCCTGGCCTCGGGTTCGTACCTGCATATGCGTGCATCAAATGGAAAGCCCGAACTAAGTGTGGTGATTTGGACGAGATGCGAATCGAATCAAATTGAGGGGGGCGCCCATACACGCTTCCCACATGCGGATAGTGCGCTCATCATGGATCAGTAGACAAGACCCTTTTCCTATTAGGGTCGACACTAGCAGGCCTCAGAACCACGCCGGGCCTCCTGCCGGTGCCTTATCAGCAAATTATTAATACCTCAAATTAACAGGTTGTTGTTTAACATCGAGCCCCAGAATATAAACAGATATGATAACAAAAAGTAACTGATAACAGACTCGAGCAAAACAACCCTAAGAATGCTAGTAAGACACAGGCTCAACCAAGGGGTGATGGGAGTGGAGGTGAAGCAATATCAGGGTTCAGGGTATCATGTGATAGGTTCGTAACAGAAGCAACGATACATAGGGCTAGCAGAAATAGACAACGGAAAGTATCGGTAACCAATGTTGAAAGGAACACAATGGTTCATGTGAGGGATAACTTGCCTGCAAACTCAGTAGCCGGGTACTGGGCTAGATCCTCAGAAGGGGTGTCGTAAAGATCGTCGGTCTCAACGTCGTCGTCTATCCGAGAAGAAGCAAACAAACAATACAGGAAAATAAACAATCAATATCATGGCATAGTGCACAATCATGGGATGATGCATGTTAAGTTAATAGATGCATCAAAATAAACTAATTGACATGGTAACACAATTTAAATGGACACATATGCAATTTTGAGTTGCATATGAAAAGCCCATGGATTTTGGTTTAAACAGTTGTTTTATAGTTAACCAACAGGTGAAAGTGGATTAGTATGATGCATGCAAGAGGAAAACAACAAAATAACAACAATAGAACCAAATGGAAATGAGGTTTAGCAATTTAGAATTTTATTTATTAAGTTAAGGAATTTTTTGGTTCCTTAAAGGTGACACACAAGTATTTGTTGTTTTCACCAATTTAACTTGTGCAAAATAAATAACAAAATTCATATTTGAAAAGATCATGAAATTTTGGGTGGATTACATGTTTCAAATATTGAAAAAGGACTTTGGATGAATTTATTATGACTTAAACAAACTTAAACAAGTTTTAAATGAGTTTAAAACAAGTTGCATTTTATTTGAATTTTATTTGTTCAAAACATAAATTTAAACTCATATTTGAAAAGTTTATACTTTGGTGGTTTGAAAACATATTTTGCATGTTCAAAAATAATTTAAATTGAGCAAGTTATGACTTTAGCAATTTTAAATGATTTAAATAAGGTTTAAATTATTTAAGCAATTTAAATTATTCAAACCATGAAACAAAATTTATATTTGAATAGGTTATTTGAAATAGAATTGATAACATATTTTATTTGCATGATTTGGATTTATTATGATTTAGTTATGGAATTTAGAAAATTGCATTTGAATTCAAATTTGAATTCAAATTTGAATTGCATTTTGAAAATTCAAAACAGGAAACAAATGATACCAATAGATAGGGAATTAAATTTAGACCAGTGCACAAATTTTATTTTCATCATTTGGAGTTATAAAACTAAAGTTATTATCAAATTACTTACAGGTACCAATCTGCAATTTTATTGGACCTGGATTTGAAAACTGAAACTGTTAAAAACGTTTTATACGCACAGAACCCTACCCCAGTCGCTGCCAGGGGGGCCCTTGGTCACTGTGCGCTTACGTGGCAAGTGTGTGGCTGACAGGGGGCCCTCCCTGTCAGCGCTACGGTGCAAAAAGTGGGAAATTTCCCGTGCGAGGCCAGGGGCTCGAACCCTGGACCTCTCGCTCGCGTGCACTGCCTGCAACCAGTGCGCTGCGCTGCGTTTGTTATCAGTATACGCTGCTCAGGGAGGATAACGTTCAGATCCAACGCTAACTGACGAAACTGAAACAAGTTTCAGTATTGCGACAGCGACTGACCGCGGCGGAGGGGATCGACGGGCTACCGGCGACGAGGCCACGATCTGGCGGCGTTAAGCAGGTGGATGTGCGCGCAACAGTTAGGGGATCATGTTCGTGTCCGTGGATTTCGCGTGACCGTACCGTAGCGAGCTCAAGGGTGACCATGGCGGCACGGTGGTGGACGCCGCCAGCGATTCAGAAAAGGAACCGCGCAACCAGGAAGCGAACAACACGTACAGGGGGCGGGATCGCTTCGGGAGCTCACCGGGAGTCTGTCGGAGGCGAGAGGAGGCCGGGAAGTAGACGGTGGCGATGGCGCGGTGAGGAGGTTCAGAAAACCCGCGGCGGCGTCGATCTCGTCGTCGTCGATCCAGAGGGACACCGTGGCCAAGCAGCTGTCGTGGAGGGAGAGGAGGAAGCGGCGATCTGGTTTTGGTGGTTAGGTGGGGTGGTGGTGCACGGCAGTGGCGAGGTTCATCGGAAATTCAGACGATCGTCTCCGGCGAGGTGGTGGCAGAGATGACGGAAAACGACGAGGGAGATGGATTTCAGCGGCGGGGCGAGGGGAACAGGAACCTAGGGTTGCGGCGCGGCCTAGGGCTTGTTTTATAGGGCCAGGGGGGCACGGATCACCGTCTGCTCGCGGAGGTGCTGCCGTGGCGCGGCCGGATGGGCGCCGTACCAAAGGAAGACGACGGAATAGAACAGAGAGAAAAAAACGAATCGTTTTTCTGCGTGGCTAGCGGGCTGGGCTGCGCAGCGGAAAGAAAACGAGGTGGGCTGGGCGCAGCCCACTCCCTGTTGGCGCCAAAACTTTGTTTTTAAATTTGTTCTCCTGTTTTTTTTTTTGCTGAAAAAGAAATTGGAATGAAAAGATGGTTTTTAGGTTAGTAAAAAATTTGGAAAAATTAGGGGAAGTTCCTTAGGTCAAAAGCAAACAGATGCTAAGTTTTATTTTTCAAAAAGTTTGAAGCTTGCTTGCTGTTTGAATTTAAACCAAATTTGGGTGAATTTTAATATTACATGATCATTAATAAAAACCAACTTTTAAATAGGGTAACCCCTATGTTAATTATAAACAAAATGAGTTAATTTGTGTTGAAAACATTCATAATTTCAAAGTGGTTCTGTTTGATGCATTTGGTTTGAATTTTAAATGTGATTTGGAATTTAATTGTTTGATTAAAACCATCATTTAAATAAGTGATCATTATGGAATAATATGAAACAAATTGGTTGTTTTTATTTGTGATTTTTATTTCAAATGTTGTAACAGAGCAAGTATGAAACAAAGTTGAATATTGTTTGGAAATTAAGTTGAATTCCAAATGTGAAAACAAATAAGAACAGATGCAAAACAAATAGTAAACAATGCAAACAAATAATTAAACATGATGACATGATGCAATACTTTAATTAAACAAGAAACAAAACATTCTAAGGGGAGTTTTCATACTTGGGAAGTTACAAAACGCCCCCCTTGAAGGAATCGCGCCCCGAGATTCCTACCGAGAAAGGAAAAGGTCCGGATACTTCTTGCGAAGATCCTCTTCGGTCTCCCACGTTTCCTCTTTATCGGAATGATGCGACCACTGCACTTTCAAGAACTTGGTGCTCTTGTTGCGAGTCTTACGCTCGGTCTCATCGAGAATACGAACAGGGTGCTCCTCATAAGATAGATCATCTTGCAGTTCAATGGAATCATGATCAACTGCACGATCTGGATCTTTGAAACACCTCTTGAGCTGTGACACGTGGAACACATCGTGCACCTTGGATAGTTTTTCTGGAAGTTCAAGACGATAAGCATTTTCTGCCCGCCTTGAGAGAATGTTGAAAGGACCAATGTATCTTGGTGCAAGCTTTCCTTTCACACCGAAACGATGAGTGCCTCTGAGGGGAGTTACACGGAGATATGCCTTGTCACCAGGTGCATAGATCATATCCCTGTGCTTGCTTGCATAGTAGCTTTTCTGACGAGACTGAGCAATCTTGAGATTGTCACGAATGATACGAACTTTCTCCTCGGCTTCCTTAACAATGTCAGGGCCTAAGAGTGAACGTTCACCAGCTCCAGACCAATTGATTGGACTCCTGCATCTGTGGCCATAGAGTGCTTCGAATGGTGCCATGCCTAGGCTTGCCTGGTAGCTGTTGTTGTAGGAGAATTCAGCATATGGAAGGCAATCCTCCCATTTCATGCCAAAGGAGATACCACATGCTCTGAGCATATCCTCGAGAATCTGATTGACTCTTTCGACTTACCCCTGAGACTGAGGGTGATAAGCTGTGCTGAACAGAAGTTTGGTGCCCAATGCTTCTTGAAAGCTTTTCCAGAAATGAGAAGTGAATATGCTTCCACGGTCTGAGCTTATTTCCAATGGAACACCATGTAGAGGAACGATCTTTGCTGTGTAGAGTTCTGCTAACTGGCTAGCTGAGATCGTTTCTTTGACAGCAAAGAAGTGAGCTACTTTAGTGAGACGATCAATAACAACGAAGATTGCATCGTTGCCCTTCTTGGACTTTAGAAACCCAGTAACGAAGTCCATTTCAATCATGTCCCACTTCTACTCAGGAATTTTCAGAGGTTGGAGTAGACCGGCTGTTTTCTGATGGACTGCCTTAACACGTTGACAAACGTCGCATTCAGAAACGTATTGAGCAATTTCACGTTTCATGCCAGGCCACCAATACAGTGTCTTAAGATCCCGGTACATCTTTGTACTTCCAGGGTGGATGGAAAGAGGAGTTTCATGAGCCTCCTTGAGAATGACATCCTTGAGACTTTGAACTTGAGGAACTGCAATGCGTCCTTCAAAGAACACAGTTCCTTTGTCATCAACTGAGAAGGACTTGAATTTCTCCTTGCCTTCTTTGATGTGTTCAACCATCTTCTTGATTTCAGCGTCACGAAGTTGTTTAGAACGAATCTTGTCCTCGAGAGTTGGACTGGCTGTCAAGCTAGCAAGGTAGCCTTGAGGAACAAGACCAAGGTTCAGCTTCTGGAATTCTTCATGAAGTGGAGGTTGGCATTCCATGATCATGAGATTATTGCAATATAACTTGCGACTGAGAGCATCGGCCATAACATTAGCCTTTCCTGGAGTGTAAGAAATGGTGAGATCAAAGTCTTTAATCTTTTCAATCCATCTCCTTTTCCTGAGGTTTAGATCTGGCTGAGTGAAGATGTATTTCAGACTCTTATGATCGGAAAAGATTTCAGTTTTGTTACCCAACAAGTATTGTCTCCATTTCTTGAGGGCAAACACAACTGCTGCAAGTTCAAGATCATGTGTGGGATAGTTTTGCTCATGTGGATTCAACTGACGTGAAGCATAAGCCACAACTTGACATTCTTGCATAAGAACTGCACCTAGACCTTGGAGAGAAGCATCACAGAATATCTGGAAAGGTTTGGTAGTATCTGGGCCAACCAGAACTGGTGTAGAAGTGAGTTTTGTCTTCAGGAGATTGAAACTCTCATCACACTGTGGAGACCAAACGAACTTCTTGTCCTTCTTTGTGAGATCAGTGAGAGGTTTGGCAATCTTGGAGAAGTTTTGGACGAAACAACGGCAATAGCTAGCCAAGCCAAGAAAACTTCTGACTTGATTCACCGTTCTAGAAAGTTTCCAATCAACAATTGCCTTAACCTTTTCTGGGTCAATGGCTATGCCCTTGGCAGAGATGACATGACCAAGATGAGCAACCTATGGAATCCAGAACTCACATTTGGAGAACTTGGCATACAGACGATGCTCGCGAAGTTTCATGAGAGTGAGACGAAGATGTTCTCCATGCTCTTCCTCGGATTTGGAGTAGACTAGAATGTCATCGAGATATACAACAACGAACTTGTCGAGGTATTCATGGAAGACCGAATTCATGAGTCTTGAGAATGTCGCCGGTGCATTGGTGAGACCAAAGGACATGACGGTGTATTCATATAGACCGTACCGAGTGGTGAAAGCTGTTTTTGGAATATCTTCCTTTCTGATCTTTATTTGATGGTAACCCATCCTCAAGCCCAACTTTGAGAATATTGAGGCTCCAGGAAGTTGATCAAAAAGATCATCGATACGAGGAATTGGATACTTGTTTTTGATGGTTTTCTCGTTGAGAGGACGATAGTCAACCACGAGTCTCTTTGTTTGATCCTTCTTTGCAACGAACAGAGTTGGGCAACCCCAAGCGGAGGAACTAGGCTGAATGTAACCTTTCTACATGTACATATCGATTTGCTCCTTCAACAATTTCAACTCAGGAGGAGCTATCTTGTATGGATGCTTAGAGATTGGAGCAGTACCTGGTTCAAGCTCGATCACGAACTCAACTGCTCTGTCCGGGGGCATCCCTGGCAACTCTTCTGGAAAGACGTCAGGGAATTCACAAACCACCGGAACATTTTCGAGCAGAGGTAGAGGTTTAGCATCGAGGGTGTACAGCTGAACAGAACTTGATTCATTTGGAGAATAGGCTATCTGGCCGGAGGGGTGGAACAGAGTTATCGACTTCTTAGCACAATCAATCGTAGCTTTATTGGCCTTCAACCAATCCATGCCAAGAATGACATCAATGTCAGAATTGCCAAGCAGAATGAGGGAAGCAAGGAATATGTGTCCTCCAATTAGAATCTGATTCTCATGACTGATCTTGGAAGTTTGCATAGTTGCTCCAGGGGAGTTTACTACTAGCGGGGAACCCAAACCAACAAAAGGTAGTTTAACGGATGTCGCAAATATCTTTGACACGAAAGAATGCGATGCTCCGGTATCAAACAACACTTTAGCTGGGTTAGAGTTTACGGGGAATGTACCGAGAACGACGTCAGCAGCTTCCTCAGCTTTGTCGGCCTTGATATGATTCACCCTCGCGGTCCTCCCGACAGGCCTGTTGTTGGAGTTGAAGGCTTTAGCCGGGGGAGCACGAACCATTGCCTGGTTGGTGTTAGGGCGAGGAGGTGGTGGAGGTAGCTGCCTCTTAGTGCACTTATCAGCATAGTGTCCTGTCTGCTTGCATTTGTAGCAAGTGACGACACGAGGTGCATCTGGCCTTGGCTGCCCCATTGAGAACCTCTGAGCCTGCATCTGAGCTGGGTTGGGTGGGCGGGAAGCGAAGCCTTGAGAAGCTTGGGCATATGGAGCCCTAGTGACAGCACCATTTGGCACCCAGATGCGGCGCTTCTGCGGAGGGGTGGTCATGTTGGAGGAGGAACCACCCTCACGTGAGTGCTTGCGGGACTCTTCGAACGCCTTGCGCCCATTCTCCTCATTGAGCGTGGTGTTCACGAGCTTCTCGAAGTCCTTGCACTTGATGTTGGTGAGAGCGTACTTCAGTTCCGGGTTAAAACCTCGGCGGAACCTTGCCATCTTTTTGGCCTCAGTGGACACCTCATCACCAGCATAACGAGCGAGGCGATTGAACTCATTCTGGTAGCCAATGACGTCCAGCTTGCCCTGCTTAAGAGAGCAGAACTCTTCACGCATCCTTTCCATGAGACCATCTGGGATGTGGTGCTTCAGGAAGGCATCCTTGAAACAACCCCAGGTGATAGGGTATCCAGCTCTCATGGTCTGGTAGTTCTCCCACCAAGTGGCTGCCTGACCCTTCAGTAGGTAGGTGGCATACTTGACTTTGTCCTCCTCAGCAACGTGAGCAATGTCCAGAGCCCTGGCCATCTCCCGGATCCAGTCATCAGCATCCAGAGGCTCACGTGTTGCCACGAAAGCTCTCGGACCCATACTGAGGAACTCCTTGATGCTGACCCGTGGAGCATTCTGGTTGTTGTGCTGGTTAGCCTGGATCTGGGCCATCTGAGCCACGACCTGAGTCATCTGAGTCAACAGCTCCGTGAGCGGAGGTGGTTCAGGCGGGTTGCTCCTTGTTGGCGGCATCCTGAATAGACATGCATTTTAGCACAACAACAGAAAAGGATAGACTTGGTAACCGAAAGATAGATTACTCCGACGCATGAATAGATAACCAACAGGTACATCATCACATGTTCAAATACATCAGAATATCCAACAGACCAATACATGGTTCGAATGCCAAGGATAACTAAGCATAGCTAGGAACGGATACATCGGTACTCCCATGCTCATCACGCATGACGGCGGTGAGTAGTACGACGAGAGATACGGTGAGGAGGAATCCCACGAAAGTAAGTAGATCGACGGTCCACATACATCGGGACTGCTCTGAGAGCAACTCTCGGTGTGGTGAAGTAGAATGCGTCGTCTCCCTGTGCTCCAAAGCGTGGAATCCCAGTGTAACCAGCTCCGAGGTTGAGGAGTGGACCTCTGATCGGCTCGTAACCTCCAGCATCTGGCAAACTACGTCCAACTGTCTGATGGAAACGTGCAAAGCGCTCATCTCCAACAAAGTTTGTGGTGTACGTAGCCAGACGAGTCAAAGCAAGGTAGAGCTGCTCCCTGACTGAGGCCAACTCCTGAGAAAGTGTGGTGGCAACAGCGTCACTGTGCCTCACAAACTGAGCGGTGGTGTGCAGCCTGGTGTTATCATGCTCGTAGACATCCAGGTTGTCGTAGAGGGTGAAGTGAGCTCCCTCTGAAGTGATGTAACCACGGGGAATGTGGCGATAGATAGAATCGTCAAACCCCCAGTAGTCAGCACGGAGGACGGTGAGACTCACGTAAGCTGCCTGCTGCACGACCATATCCACTGTGGAACCTACTGCCTCGTAGCGGTGGACAACGCTCATGCCATCATCTGACAGAATGTAGACGATAGCCTGGTAGTAGGTCTAGTCAAATCTCGCTGCTGCTCGTAGACCTGGTACTCTGGTGCCCAACGGAACCCCAGATAAGTGACCATGTCTCTCAGCATCCCCGGATAACCGGCGGTGCTCTCACAACGAGTCATCCGAACCACCTGCGGGAAGAACCTGAGATCCATCTGCAGATGATCGGGGAAGTTTTGATTTGGCGCCGGTAGAGAACTGAAGTGGAAAGCAACAACAAGGTTTCAACGGACGAAAAGGATGTTGAGGAGAACAGGATATCGAAGCAACAACGGGAAAACACGAGACCAAAACTCCTGAGGTACTACGGAAAACCCCATCCGGGCTTCTAAAGGATCAATATCTACTGCTTAAGGAATAGAGGATTTGCTTCCGGGGCTTACACGCCTCCGTTCCCAATCATGAGTAGGCAACATGATAAATCAATGTCACAACCACCTCCATTCCTATGGACTAGTAGATATAACTATCCCAGAGAAACCAGGATTCGTGAAATCCTAACTTGAAAGTTTAGGTGAGAACAGAAAACAACGTTGCACTTCCTTACCAAAAAAGGGTGGGTGGGTGGGGAAAGAAGAAAAATGGCAGAATTCCTACTCTCACGTTTCATTTTCCCTATATAGCTACAAAATAGTTTCTAGACTCAACTGCGACCAGTAAAAGGGATCCTACAGGCAGACAGGCTCTGATACCATTTGTCGCACCCGGACTTCTAGAGGATACTCACCGTATGAACTGAACAGTATTTTGATTGGATTACGGGGCTTACCGGCACCCGCATATCTTACGAGTAGGCCAACACTTATGTGTGACAACCAATCTTTACTATTCACCGTCGATGTAAACTATCCCGTAGAAATCAGGACACTACCATTGACGTACTTCATACCATACACACATGGTACGTCAACGGATTTGAACAAGATGATAACATAACATATCTCTAAGACACAAAAGATTGAAATAAGTTGCAACTGGCCCTCACTAGGGCAGAGAATAGCAAATACAATCATCCAGAGGACACATGTCCCAACATAACATCATTACAACTCAGCGGAAGCATTCAAAGGGTATGAGTACAGACAAATCCAAATAGGCTTAAGAAGCCGGGAATGAAAAGAAAACGGAGCCCATCCACGATGCCTCGGATCCTGCCCGGGTCCGCTACCTACTCGTCAGCAGCCTCGTCAAACTCCACGTAGTAGCCGTCGCGGGGATCCTCGTAAGCGTAGTCTGCGGAAACCACAGCCCCAAAGGGGTCAGTACATAAACGTACTGGCAAGCAAGACTCACAGTTCACCAAAGTGTAGCCCGTCAACACCAAGCACAGATGCCTTGGGTTCAACGGAAGAAAGGGGTATAAAAGATGCTGCAACTGGCTGAACTAACCAACTACAGAATATACTACAACTTCCGGTCTAACAGAAAGAGATAAGATAGCGTATCGTAACCAACTACAGCTAACCACCAAACAAACCCATCCTGGATCTCGCCCCTTATCCAAAGAAGCAATCCGAGGATAACCCACACAGTTGGATTAATGATGGATCAAATTGTTGTGTCAATAAGCCTATTACTAGTCAAGTTATCATTAGTTAGGTGTAAGTTGTTCTGAGTACTTGTTAGCCAGTACCTTCACCAAGTCAACCATAACCGCGGAAAACACGGCTTCTCGAGAAGATTTATCCCTGCAGGGGTGCACCAATTTGGCCGTACACGTAAGAATATCCCGCCAGGATGGAAATGCACTTCCACCAAGCGAGGCACTCTACACAACTCAACCCTTCTTCGCATCAAGCCCAAAGCACCACGTGCTGTGCGTGCGCGGCTAATCGAGCCCCACGAAGAAAAGGGGACCCTCATAGCACTGGAAGACCACGCCTCCCTAAATGCCGACTACAAAAGTTCCACCCTGGCCTCGGGTTCGTACCTGCATATGCGTGCATCAAATGGAAAGCCCGAACTAAGTGTGGTGATTTGGACGAGATGCGAATCGAATCAAATTGAGGGGGGCGCCCATACACGCTTCCCACATGCGGATAGTGCGCTCATCATGGATCAGTAGACAAGACCCTTTTCCTATTAGGGTCGACACTAGCAGGCCTCAGAACCACGCCGGGCCTCCTGCCGGTGCCTTATCAGCAAATTATTAATACCTCAAATTAACAGGTTGTTGTTTAACATCGAGCCCCAGAATATAAACAGATATGATAACAGAAAGTAACTGATAACAGACTCAAGCAAAACAACCCTAAGCATGCTAGTAAGACACAGGCTCAACCAAGGGGTGATGGGAGTGGAGGTGAGGCAATATCAGGGTTCAGGGTATCATGTGATAGGTTCGTAACAGAAGCAACGATACATATGGCTAGCAGAAATAGACAACGGAAAGTATCGGTAACCAATGTTGAAAGGAACACAATGGTTCATGTGAGGGATAACTTGCCTGCAAACTCAGTAGCCGGGTACTGGGCTAGATCCTCAGAAGGGGTGTCGTAAAGATCGTCGGTCTCAACGTCGTCGTCTATCCGAGAAGAAGCAAACAAACAATACAGGAAAATAAACAATCAATATCATGGCATAGTGCACAATCATGGGATGATGCATGTCAAGTTAATAGATGCATCAAAATAAACTAATTGACATGGTAACACAATTTAAATGGACACATATGCAATTTTGAGTTGCATATGAAAAGTCCATGGATTTTGGTTTAAACAGTTGTTTTCTAGTTAACCAACAGGTGAAAGTGGATTAGTATGATGCATGCAAGAGGAAAACAACAAAATAACAACAATAGAACCAAATGGAAATGAGGTTTAGCAATTTAGAATTTTATTTATTAAGTTAAGGAATTTTTTGGTTCCTTCAAGGTGACACACAAGTATTTGTTGTTTTCACCAATTTAACTTGTGCAAAATAAATAACAAAATTCATATTTGAAAAGATCATGAAATTTTGGGTGGATTACATGTTTCAAATATTGAAAAAGGACTTTGGATGAATTTATTATGACTTAAACAAACTTAAACAAGTTTTAAATGAGTTTAAAACAAGTTGCATTTTATTTGAATTTTATTTGTTCAAAACATAAATTCAAACTCATATTTGAAAAGTTTATACTTTGGTGGTTTGAAAACATATTTTGCATGTTCAAAAATAATTTAAATTGAGCAAGTTATGACTTTAGCATTGATAACAATTATTTAAGCAATTTAAATAATTCAAACCATGAAACAAAATTTATATTTGAATAGGTTATTTGAAATAGCATTGATAACATATTTTATTTGCATGATTTGGATTTATTATGATTTAGTTATGGAATTTAGAAAATTGCATTTGAATTATTTGAATTCAAATTTGAATTGCATTTTGAAAATTCAAAACAGGAAACAAATGATACCAATAGAGAGGAATTAAATTTAGACCAGCGCACATATTTTATTTTCATCATTTGGAGTTATAAAACTAAAGTTATTATCAAATTACTTACAGGGACCAATCTGCAATTTTATTGGACCTGGATTTGAAAACAGAAACTGTTAAAAATGTTTTATACGCACAGAACCCTACCCCAGTCGCTGCCAGGGGGGGCCTTGGTCACTGCGCGCTTACGTGGCAAGTGTGTGGCTAACAGGGGGCCCTCCCTGTCAGCGCTACGGTGCAAAAAGTGGGAAATTTCCCGTGCGAGGCCAGGGGCTCGAACCCTGGACCTCTCGCTCGCGTGCACTGCCTGCAACCAGTGCGCTGCGCTGCGTTTGTTATCAGTATACGCTGCTCAGGGAGGATAACGTTCAGATCCAACGCTAACTGACGAAACTGAAACAAGTTTCAGTATTGCGACATCGACTGACCGCGGCGGAGGGGATCGACGGGCTACCGGCGACGAGGCCACGATCTGGCGGCGTTAAGCAGGTGGATGTGCGCGCAACAGTTAGGGGATCATGTTCGTGTCCGTGGATTTCGCGTGACCGTACCGTAGCGAGCTCAAGGGTGACCATGGCGGCACGGTGGTGGACGCCGCCGGCGATTCAGAAAAGGAACCGCGCAACCAGGAAGCGAACAACGCGTACAGGGGGCGGGATCGCTTCGGGAGCTCACCGGGAGTCTGTCGGAGGCGAGAGGAGGCCGGGAAGTAGACGGTGGCGATGGCGCGGTGAGGAGGTTCAGAAAACCCGCGGCGGCGTCGAGCTCGTCTTCGTCGATCCAGAGGGACACCGTGGCCAAGCAGCTGTCGTGGAGGGAGAGGAGGAAGCGGCGGTCTGGTTTTGGTGGTTAGGTGGGGTGGTAGTGCACGACAGTGGCGAGGTTCATCGGAAATTCAGACGATCGTCTCCGGCGAGGTGGTGGCAGAGATGAGGGAAAACGACGAGGGAGATGGATTTCGGCGGCGGGGCGAGGGGAACAAGAGCCTAGGGTTGCGGCGCGGCCTAGGGCTTGTTTTATAGGGCCAGGAGGGCACGGATCACCGTCTGCTCGCGGAGGTGCTGCCGTGGCGCGGCCGGATGGGCGCCGTACCGAAGGAAGACGACGGAATAGAACAGAGAGAAAAAAACGAATCGTTTTTCTGCGTGGCTAGCGGGCTGGGCTGCGCAGCGGAAAGAAAACGAGGTGGGCTGGGCGCAGCCCACTCCCTGTTGGCGCCAAAACTTTGTTTTTAAATTTGTTCTCCTGTTTTTTTTTTGCTGAAAAAGAAATTGGAAGGAAAAGATGGTTTTTAGGTTAGTAAAAAATTTGGAAAAATTAGGGGAAGTTCCTTAGGTCAAAAGCAAACAGATGCTAAGTTTTCTTTTTCAAAAAGTTTGAAGCTTGCTTGCTGTTTGAATTTAAACCAAATTTGGGAGAATTTTAATATTACATGATCATTAATAAAAACCAACTTTTAAATAGGGTACCCCTATGTTAATTATAAACAAAATGAGTTAATTTTTGTTGAAAACATTCATAATTTCAAAGTGGTTCTGTTTGATGCATTTGGTTTGAATTTTAAATGTGATTTGGAATTTAATTGTTTGATTAAAACCATCATTTAAATAAGTGATCATTATGGAATAATATGAAACAAATTGGTTGTTTTTATTTGTGATTTTTATTTCAAATGTTGTAACAGAGCAAGTATGAAACTAAGTTGAATATTGTTTGGAAATTAAGTTGAATTCCAAATGTGAAAACAAATAAGAACAGATGCAAAACAAATAGTAAACAATGCAAACAAATAATAAAACATGATGACATGATGCAATACTTTAATTAAACAAGAAACAAAACATTCTAAGGGGAGTTTTCATACTTGGGATGTTACACCTACTTAAATTCTTTTTTCCCATGGTCCTATTGTATCATTATTCTGTTTAATGCCTTGATAGACTTAGATATATTAAATTAGGATTTACCATGTTTAGAGTAATAATATATCTGTCTTTTTGCGTTTAGTCATTTTATTTATAGAAATTCATTAGGCAATTATGTTACCTTACTGATAATGTATCTCACATTTAACGTAATCATTGATTTATTTGAGATCGAGGAAACCCATTATTAGAAACTATGTTTTCTCCTACATTTCTAAATTCCTCTTACGTCATAGAGTATTTGACTCTCTTAGATACATTCACCCTAGTATGGACAAGGGAAAAAAGTATTCATCATATAGGAACTAATATGCCTTAACGTCATTGAATATATTGTCGTTTACACTAAGTTGTCCTAAATATTTATTGAAGTTTCACAAAGTCCTTATCAAATTATTTTTCCTATTGTCCTATTATATAATTGTTCTTTTCTATGCCTGGATCCAGTTAGATATGTTAAATATGGTTTTCCGTATTTGTAATGATCATAGATCTATTTTTGGTATTTAACCATCAACTTTGTTAACTTACAGATAACGTACCTCACATTTAACATAATCACCGATTTATTTGAGATCTAAGCATACTATTATTAGGAATTAATTTGTTCCCCATATTTATAAATTCCTTTTACGTAATTCATTAATTGACTTTTTCAAGTAAATGCACCCTACTATTGAGAAAGGAAAATAATTAATTTATCAAAGGTGAAAATTGGCCTAAATATCATCTAATATTTTGTCGTTTACACTAACCTGTCCTCAACGCCTATGGAAGTTTCAAACAAAGGCCTTCTCAACTACTTATTCCATGGTCCCTTTGAACTATCATTCCACTTTATGTCTAGATCCTGTTAGACATGTTAAATATGGATTTCCCATGTTTCGAGTAATAAGAGATTTGTTTTTAGCATTTAATCATATTATAGGATTTTGTTAGTCAATTATGTTAGCTTACGTATAATGTACCTCACATGTAACGTAATCATTGATCATTTGAGATCTAGGCAAACCATTATAAGGTAGTAATGGTCTCCTACATTTGTAAATTCCTCTTACGTCATAGAGTAGTTGACTGTGTTAGATAAATGCATGCACCCTACAGTTGACAAGGGAAAAAACAATCTTCATAGAGGACCTAATTGACCTAAATATCATCAAATATTTTTTCGTTTACACTAACTTAACCTGAGTATGTACAGAAGTTTCACCAAGTCATTCTCAACCTTTATTTCCCATTGTCCTATTGTATTATTGTTCGTTTTTATGGTTAGATCCACTTGGAGATGTTAAATATGGGTTACCCATGTTTGTAGTAATCATAGATCTGTTTTGACATTTAACCATATTATTAATAGAGTCACATTAGTCAACTTTGTTAGCTTATTGATAATGTACCGCATATTTAACGTAATAATTGTTTCATTTCAGATCTAGTCTAACAATTATTAGGAACTAATTTTTTCTACAATTCTAAATTCCTCTCACGTCATATAGTAGTCGGCTCTGTTAGACATATTCATCGTATTACGGACACGGGCAAAAAAATTATTCATCATAGAGGAACTATTTGGCATAAATTTTAAGAAAATTTTGTCATTTACGCTAACATGTCTTCGCATGTATAGAAATTTCACAAATTCCTTCTCAAGTTTTTTCCCATTGTCCTAGTGTATTATTGTTCCTTTTTATGTGTAGATCCTGTTACAGATGTTAAATATGATTTTTTCATGTTTGTAGTAATCATAGATCTGTTCTGGTATTTAACCCTATTATTAATAGTGTTTCATTAGCCAACTTTGTTAGCTTTCTCACATTTAACGTAACCATTATTTCATTTAAGACCTAGGCAAACAATTACCACGACCAAATTTGTTTCCGACATTTCTAAATTTCTCTAACGTAATAGAGTACTAGACTCTATGAGATACATGCACCTTACTATTGACAGCGACAAAAGAAAAATTATTCATCAAATAATAGATCTTTGGGCTAAATGTAATCAAATATTTTGTCGTTTACACTGACTTTTCCTAAACTTGTATAGAAGTTTCACAAAGTCCTTCGTAAATTCTTTTTCCCATGGTCCTATTGTATCATTATTTTGTTTAATGCCTTGATGGACTTAGATATATTAAATTTCGATTTACCATGTTTCTAGTAATAATAGATCTGATTTTTTTTTGCATTTAGCCATTTTATTTATAGAAATTCATTAGCCAATTATATTACCTTACTGATAATGTATATCACATTTAACGTAATCATTTCTTTATTTGAGATCGACGAAACCCATTATTCGAAACTATTTTTACTCCTACATTTCTAAATTCCTCTTACGTCATATAGTATTTGACTCTCTTAGATACATTCACCCTAGTATGGACAAGGGAAAAATTATTCATTATAGAGGAACTAATATACCTAAATGCCATTGAATATATTATTGTTTACACTAGCTTGCCCTCGATATTTATAGAAGTTTCACAAAGTCCTTATCAAATTCTTTTTCCTATTGTCCTATTATATAATTGTTCTTTTCTATGCCTAGATCCAGTTAGATATGTTAAATATGGTTTTCCGTATTTTTAGTAATCCTAGATCTGTTTTTGGCATTTAACCATCAACTTTGTTAGCTTACTGATAATGTACCTCACATTTAACATAATCACCGATTCATTTGAGATGTAGGCATACTATTATTAGGAACTAATTTTTCCCCATATTTATAAATTCATTTTACATAATTCATTAGTTGACTTTGTCACGTACATGCACCCTACTATTGACAAAGGAAAATAATTTATTTATCAAAGATAAACTAATTGGCCTAAACGTTATTTAATATTTTGTTGTTTACACTAACCCGTCCTCAGCGCATATGGAAGTTTCAAACAAAGTCCTTCTCAACTTCTTATTCCATGGTCCTCTTGAACTATAATTCCATTTTATGTCCAGATCCCGTTAGACATGTTAAATATGGATTTCCCATGTTTCTAGTAATAAGAGATTTGTTTTTAGCATTTAATCATATTATTTATAGGATTTTGTTAGTCAATTATGTTAACTTACTGATAATGTACCTCGCATGTAACGTAATCATTGATGATTTGAGATCTAGGAAAACCATTATAAGGTACTAATGGTCTCCTACATTTGTAAATTCTTCTTACGCCATGGAGTAGTTGAGTGTGTTAGATACATGCATGCACCCTACAGTTGACAAGGGCAAAAAAAATCTTCATAGATGACCTAATTGGCCTAAATATTATCAAATATTTTGTCGTTTACACTAACTTAACCTCAGTATGTATAGAAGTTTCACAAAGTCATTCTCAACTTATATTTCCCATTGTCCTATTGTATTATTGTTCCTTTTTATGCTTAGATCCACTTGGAGATGCTAAATATGGGTTTCCCATGTTTGTAGTAATCATAGATCTGTTTTGACATTTAACCATATTATTAATAGAGTCACATTAGTCAACTTTATTAGCTTATTGAAAATGTACCGCATATTTAACGTAATAATTGATTCATTTCAGATCTAAGCAAACAATTATTAGGAACTAATTTTTTCTATATTTCTAAATTCCTCTCACGCCATATAGTAGTCGGCTCTGTTAGATACATGAATCCTACTATGGACACGGGCAAACAAACTTATTCATGATAGAGGAACTATCTGGCCTAAATTTGATCGAAATTTTTGTCATTTACACTAACATGTCTTCACATGTATAGAAATTTCACAAATTCCTTCTCAATTTCTTTTTCCCATTGTCCTAGTGTATTATTGTTCCTTTTTATGTGTATATCTGGTTAGACATGTATATTGTTCCTCTTACGTCATAGAGTATTTAAGTCTCTTAGATACATTCACAACACTATGGACAAGGGAAAACATTATTCATTATAGGGGAACAAATATTCCTAAATGTCATTGAATATATTGTCGTTTACACAACCTTGCCCTCAATATTTGTAGAAGTTTCACAAAGTCCTTATCAAATTATTTTTCCTATTGTCCTATTATATAATTGTTCTTTTCTATGCCTAGATGCAGTTAGATATGTTAAATATGGTTTTCCGTATTTCTAGTAATCATAGATCTTTTTTTGGCATTTAACCATGAACTTTGTTAACTTACTGATAATGTACCTCACATTTAACATAATCACCGATTCATTTGAGATGTAGGCATACTATTATTAGGAACTAATTTTCCCCCATATTAATAAAGTCCTTTTACGTAATTCATTAATTGACTTTGTCACGTACATGCACCCTACTATTGACAAAGGAAAATAATTTATTTATCAAAGATGAACTAATTGGCCTAAACGTTATCTAATATTTTGTCGTTTACACTAACCTGTCCTTAGCGCCTATGGAAGTTTCAAACAAAGTGTTTCTCAACTTCTTATTCCATGGTCCTCTTGAACTATAATTCCATTTTATGTCTAGATCCCGTTACACATGTTAAATATGGATTTCCCATGTTTCTAGTAATAAGAGATTTGTTTTTTGCATTTAACCATATTATTTATAGGATCTCGTTAGTCAATTATGTTAGCTTACTAGTAATGTACCTCACAAGTAACGTAATAAGTGATCATTTGAGATCTAGGCAAACCATTGTAAGGTACTAATGTTCTACTACATTAGTAAAATCCTCTTATGTCATAGAGTAGTTGACTCTGTTAGATACATGCATGCACCCTATGGTGGACAAGGGAAAAAAATCTGCATAGAGGACCTAAATGGCCTAAATGTAATCAAATATTTTGTCGTTTATACTAACTTAACCTCAATATTATAGAAGTTTCACAAAGTCATTCTCAACTTCCATTTCCCATTTTCCTATTGTATTATTGTTCCTTTTTATGGTTAAATCCACTTGGAGATGTTAAATATGGGTTTCCCATGTTTGTAGTAATCATAGATCTGTTTTGATATTTAACCATATTATTAATAGAGTCTCATTAGTCAACTTTGTTAGCTTATTGATAATATACTGCATATTTAACATAATAATTGATTCATTTCAGATCTAGGTAAACAATTATTAGGAACTAATTTTTATACATTTCTAAATTCCTCTCACGTCATATAGTAGTCGGCTCTGTCAGATACATGTATCCTACAATGGACAAAGTAAAAAAAAAACTTATTCATCATAGAGTAACTAACTGCCCTAAATTTGATTGAACATTTTGTCATTTAAACCAATATGTCTTCGCATGTATAGAAATTTCACAAATTCCTTCTCAACTTCATTTTCCCATTGTCCTAGTGTATTATTGTTCGGTTTTATGTGTAGATCTGATTAGAGATGTTAAATATGACTTTTCCATGTCTGTAGTAATCATAGAACTGTTCTAGCATTTAACCCTATTATTAACAGTGTTTTATTAGCCAACTTTGTTAGCTTCCTCACATTTAGCGTAATCTTCGTTTCATTTGAGATCTAGGCAAACAATTATCAGGACCTAATTTGTTTCCGACAATTGTAAATTTTTCCCACGTAATAGAGTACTTGACTCTGTTAGATTCATGCACCCTAGTGCTGACAACTTTAAAAGAAAACATTATTCATCAAAGAATAATTAGTTGGCCTAAATGTAATCAAATATTTTGTCATTTACACTAACTTGTCCTCAACTTGTATAGAAGTTTCACAAAATCCTACTTAAATTCTTTTTTCCCATGGTCCTATTGTATCATTATTCTGTTTAATGCCTTGATAGACTTAGATATATTAAATTAGGATTTACCATGTTTAGAGTAATAATATATCTGTTTTTTTTTCGTTTAGTCATTTTATTTATAGAAACTCATTAAGCAATTATGTTACCTTACTGATAATGTATATCACATTTAACGTAATTATTGATTTAGTTGAGATCGAGGAAACCCATTATTAGAAACTATTTTTTCTCCTACATTTCTAAATTCCTCTTGCGTCATAGAGTATTTGAATCTCTTAGATACATTCACCCTAGTATGGACAAGGGAAAAAAGTATTCATCATACAGGAACTAATATGCCTAAATATCATTGAATATATTGTCGTTTACACTAACTTGTCCTCAATATTTATTGAAGTTCCACTAAGTCTTTATCAAATTATTTTTCCTATTGTCCTATTATATAATTGTTTTTTCTATGCCTAGATCCAATTAGATATGTTAAATATGGTTTTCCGTATTTGTAATAATCATAGATCTATTTTTGGTATTTAACCATTAACTTTGTTAACTTAGAGATAATGTACCTCATATTTAACATAAGCACCGATTTATTTGAGATCTAGGCATCTCTATACTATATAATACGGCCTGACGTGCCCGTCGTACGTCATGGCGTGTTTGCACTTTAGTCCATAAAAATTCTGGAGATCAACCCGAGCTCCTTCTCTATCCCCAACCGCCGCATCCTATCCCTTTCTCCCTGCACCCATGGCTGCCCTCCAGGGCTCCGCCGTGTGCTGCCCCTGCCTTCACCTGCGCGTCCCTCCCGCGAGATCTTACCGCGCAGCCCGCAGGTAACCACCACGCCCTCCAATCCTCCTACTTTTCCGGCGAGGGGCCATGTACAGTGGAGTCAGAACTCGCCTGGGAGAAGGCCGTGGAGATGCAACCGGCGTGCACAGGCAAGGTACAATAGGAGACTCGGATGCGGCGCAGAGGCCTCTCCTACGCCAGCGTCTCTGCATGCCAGTGGATTTGCTTGGAGGCGCTGCTCCATCACCAGCTGCTCTGACATGTGCTGCGCCCATGCAGGTCTGGATCCAACCTGAGAAAGGCGATAGCTTGTCTTGGGATGAGGCCTTGACAAGGCCGAGCCTGCGCAGAAATCATGGTTCCGAGGATCCAAAGCTAAAGCAGACGACATGTTTCAGGGCAGCATTCCCCGCTGCTGCCGGCAGCCAGTGCCTCCACGGACTCGCGCAGATAGTGCTGCCGACGGCTTCCGTGGTAGAGTCCATGTCCACTAGCTGAGTTGCCCGTGGCCAGCCGTAGAGGATGGAGAAGTAGACCACTGGAACTAGAAAAGGCTTTTCTGATCATTTGCTAATGGAAAAGGCTTTTCTGATCATTTGCTACAGGACACGAGCAACAATGGTTAACAGGTATGGTGGCAGGGGTCGTACTCCTCAAGAAATATTGGTTTTTCTCTCTCGAGCTAAACCATTAATCAGAAGCTATATCGTAGAAGTAGACAGTAGTATCTATAATCCATGGGTCAGGGAATCCCTGCATAGCTATTCATAATAGTATTACAACTACATTGATTTTAGTAAAGGGAGCTTTAGATGCACGGGGTCCCAAATTAATCCCCGCATAGCTACTCATAATAGTATTGTTACTTTTGGGTATAATTTTCCTTGTGTATGGAGTTTCCTATTGAACAGTGCCAAACGCTTTCTGAAAATCCAGTTTTAGCACAATGCATGGAAGGTTTGTTCAGTTTACGTGCACACTGCATCATCTCTCTGCCCTGGTCGCAAAGTTTTCGACAGTTCACCTTCTCTTTATAAAGTCGGATTGCATCTGATCGACTAGGTGCTTGATTTCTGGTCAATGTTTGGCGTTCAAGATCGTTTGATTAGCAAAGAATTTTTTTTCTGTAGAACCTCATTGGGTTTTCGGAATCCTGGATGGAGCTCTTCGTCCTGGTGACCGAAGAATTTCAATTTTTTTTCCTTTTCTAAGCAAGGTATGTGGACATGGTGTGGGAAAATCTGGTTCTCTCATCACCACTTTATAATTTATATTTTCGGCCTTCGTCGTTTTCGGTGTTGGAAGTGCCTTTAAGTTTTTACTGGCAGAGAGCTGAACTCAAGATTCGCCCGTCGGTTTCCTCCATTCCTCGATATGTTCCATATAATCGCTGCATAACGTGAGAGTTGTTTGACGATAGAGTATCATCGAACTGTTATGAACCTAAGTAACCAATCTCTTGTCGCAGCCCTAACCGACCGCAGCCTTGTGGTGATTTTTCCTTGTGACATTCATCCCAAGCCAGTTTAAGTGTACACGAACTTGGGTGAGTCACGATCATAGAAATGCTAGATCTTTATTTTTTTTACCTCTCTTTCTTTTCAGGTGGCTGTTCGCCAATTGTACCCCGTCGTCAACTATTTTATACTACGTACCGTAATGGAACACCATGTCAAGTTCATAGAAAAGATGCAGAAGGACGATTTCAAACTTCAAAGGCGAATGAGTACAACTTGTATTGCTAGGGGTAGGCATCATGATTGATTCGTCAAAACTTTTCACTCCCCCAATTCTTTGTGCATGCAGAGAGACGGTGGGAAGCCCTTTGTAGCTTCAACTTCCAACACAACCAGGAATGCGCCAGAGCACATGCTGCAGTGGTTTCAACATCATAGATGTTTCCACACCCCCCGGCTAGATGAGAAGCATAACTTTGCTTGGGCAGGAGTACAACTGTATTTTCCTCGTCGCTGGCTCAAGGTCGTGCGTCAGATAGAATCTTTATGTTCTGCGAGGAGAGAAGCTAATAAGTGTTCACACTTATGTGCAAAACAAGTTGCTCTGCGTTGATCAGAACCTGAGTTTCGAACCAATCTCTGAATTATTTTAATTGAGTCTGTTAAATCAGAAATGTTGATGTCTTTGGAATAAAATAATGAGGGTGTCGACAAAATAAGGGAGGAACCCCGTCCAAGATATATGTTCCATTCCAATGTATCTCTTGATTATTTAAGTTCACATAGAGCCCAGTTGTTATTTATGTAAATCCTCTATCAGTTTGCTCTTCTCAAATTTCACTTTGATAAATTATATTGAGATTTGCCCTTTTTTATCTATGAAAGATGGAAAGACCAGGATGTACCTGCAAATTTAGTTTTTTAAATCTTCTAATCGGGATAGTTCATGCTTACTTTTATCGCAAACAAATTGTTTAGTTTGATCGCCCGTAGCAACGCACGGGCCTTTTACTAGTACTATTATTAGGAATTAATTTGTTCCCCATATTTATAAATTCCTTTTACGTAATTCATTAATTGACTTTGTCAAGTAAATGCACCCTACTATTGAGAAAGGAAAATAATTAATTTATCAAAGGTGAACTAATTGGCCTAAACGTCATCTAATATTTTGTCGTTTACACTAACCTGTCCTCAGCGCCTATGGAAGTTTCAAACAAAGTCCTTCGCAACTACTTATTCCATGGTCCTTTTGAACTATAATTCCACTTTATGTCTAGATCCCGTTAGACATGTTAAATATGGATTTCCCATGTTTCGAGTAATAAGAGATTTGTTTTTAGCATTTAATCATATTATAGGATTTTGTTAGTCAATTATGTTAGCTTACTTATAATGTACCTCACATGTAACATAATCATTGATCATTTGAGATCTAGGCAAACCATTATAAGGTAGTAATGGTCTCCTACATTTGTAAATTCCTCTTACGTCATAGAGTAGTTGACTGTGTTAGATACATGCATGCACCCTACCGTGGACAAGGGCAAAAACAATCTTCACAGATGACCTAATTGGCCTAAATATCATCAAATATTTTGTCGTTTACACTAATTTAACATGAGTATGTATAGAAGTTTCACAAAGTCATTCTCAACCTCTATTTCCCATTGTGCTATTGTATTATTGTTCCTTTTTATGGTTAGATCCACTTGGAGATGTTAAATATGGGTTACCCATGTTTGTAATAATCATAGATCTGTTTTGACATTTAACCATATTATTAATAGAGTCACATTAGTCAACTTTGTTAGCTTATTGATAATGTACCGCATATTTAACATAATAATTTATTTATTTCAGATCTAGTCTAACAATTATTAGGAACTAATTTTTTCTACAATTCTAAATTCCTCTCACGTCATATAGTAGTCGGCTCTGTTAGACACATTCATCCTACTACGGACACGGGCAAAAAAAATTATTCATCATAGAGGAACTATTTGGCCTAAATTTGATGAAAATTTTGTCATTTACGCTAACATGTCTTCGCATGTATAGAACTTTCATAAATTCCTTCCCAACTTGTTTTCCCATTGTCCTAGTGTATTATTGTTCTTTTTAATGTCTATATCTGGTTAGAGATGTTAAATATGTCTTTTCCATATTTGTAGTAATCATAGATCTGTTATAGCATTTAACCCTATTATTAATAATGTTTCATATTAGCCAAATTTGTTAACTTCCTCACAATTAACATAATCATTGTTTAATTTGACATCTAGGCAAACAATTATCCGGAACCAAATTGTTTACTACATTTTTAGATTTCTCTTACGTAATAGAGTAGTTGACTCTCTCAGATACATGCACCCTACTATTCACAACATCAAAAGAAAATTATTTATCAAAGAATACTTATTTGGACGAAATGTCAGCAAATATTTTATCGTTTACACCGACTTGTCCTCAACTTCTATAGAACTTTCACAAAGTCCTTCTTAAATTGTTTTTCCCATGGTGCTATTGTATTATTACTCTGTTTGATGCTTTGATCCACTTAGAGATGTTAAATTTGGATTTACCATGTATGTCGTAATCATATATCTATTTTTTGTATTTAGTCATTTTATTTATAAAAACTCATTAGCCAATTATGTTACCTTACTAATAATGTATCTCATATTTAACATAATCATTGATTTATTTGAGATCTAGGAAAACCATTATTAGAAACTATTTTTTCTCCTACATTTCTAAATTACTATTACGCCATAGAGTATTTGACATGTTTGATACATGCACCCTAGTATGGACAATGGAAAAAAGTATTCATCATAAAGGAACTAATATCCCTAAATGCCATCGAACATACTGTTGTTTACACTAACTTGTCATTAATATTTATAGAAGTTTCAAAAAGTCCTTATTAAATCCTTTTTCCTATTGTCCTATTGTATTATTGTTCTTTTCTATACGTATATCCAGTTTGAAATGTTAAATATGGTTTTTCCGTAATTGTAGTAATCATAGATCTATTTTTGGCATTTAACCATAAACTTTGTTAGCTTACTGATAAAGTACCTCGCATTTAACATAATCACTGATTCATTTGAGATGTAGGCATATTATTATTAGAAACTAATTTGTTCCCCACATTTAATAATTTCTCTTACGTAATTCAATAGTTGACTTTGTTAGGTACATGCGCCCTACTATTAACAATGGAAAATAATTTATTTATGAAAGATAAATTCATTGGCCTAAACGTCATCTAATACTTTGTCGTCTACACTAACATGTCCTCAGATCGTATAGAAGTTTCAAACTAAGTCCTTCTCAACTTCTTATTCCATGGTCCTCTTGAACTATAATTCCATTTTATGTATAGATCCAGTTAGACATGTTAAATATGGATTTCTCATGTTTGTAGTAATAAGAGATTTGTTTTTTTTTTTTGCATTTAATCATATTATTTATAGGACCTTGTTAGTCAATTATGTTAGCTTACTGATATTGGACCTCACATGCAACTTAATCACTCATCATTTGATATCTAGGAAAACCATTATAAGGTACTAATAGTCTCCTACATTTATTAATTCCTATTACGTCATAGAGAAGTTGACTCTGTTAGTTACATGCATGCACCCTACTGTGGACAAGGGCAAAAAAGTATTCATAGAGGGCCTAATAGGCCTAAATGTCCTCAAATATTTTGTTGTTTATGCTAACTTAACCTTAGTATGTATAGAAGTTTCACAAAGTCATTCTCAATTTATATTTCCCATTGTCTTATTGTATTATTGTTCCAGTTTATGCTTAGATCCATCTGGAGATGCTAAATATGGGTTTCCCATGTTTGTATTAATCATAGATCTATTTTAAAGTTTAACCATATTATTAATATAGTCCCATTTGTCAACTTTGTCAGCTTATTCATAATGTACCACGTATTTAACGTCATAATTGATTCATTTAAGATCTAGGCAAACTATTATTAAGAACTAATCTTTTCCTACATTTCTAAATTCCTCTTATGTCATATACAAATCGACTCTGTTAGACACATGCATCCTACTATGGATAAGTTAAAAAAAATTACTCTTCATAGAGGAATTAACTGGCGTAAATTTGATTGAACATTTTTTCGTTTACATTAATTTGTCTTCGCATGTATAGAACTTTCAAAAATTCGTTCTCAACTTATTTTCCCATTGTTCTAGTGTATTATTGTTCTTTTTGATGTGTAGATCTGGTTAAATATCTTAAATGAGTTTTTTTTTATCTTTATTGTAATCATATATCTGTTTTGGCATTTAACCCTATTATTAATAGTGTTTCATTAGCCAACTTTGTTTGCTTCCTCACATTTAATGTAATCATTGTTTCATTTGAAAACTAGGCAAACAATTAGCAGGAAATAATTTGCTTCCGACATTTCTAAATTTCTCTTATGTAATACAGTAGTTGACTCTGTCAGATACATGCACCCTACTATTGACAACGTCAAAAGAAAATTATTCATCAAAGGATAGTTATTTGGCCTAAATTTCATCAAATATTTTGTCATTTATACTGACTTGTCCTCAACTTGTGTAGAAGTTTCACAGAGTCCTTAAATTCTTTTTCCCATAGTCCTATTGTATTATTATTCCGTTTGATGCCTTGATCCACTTAGAGATGGTAAATTTGGATTTACCAAGTTTATTGTAATAATAGATCTGTTTTATTTTGCGTTTAGTCAATTTATTTATAGAAACTCATTAGCCAATTATGTTACCTTACTGATAATGTATGTCACATTTAACATAATCATTGATTAACTTGAGATCGAGGAAACCCATTATTAGAAACTATTTTTTCTCCTACATTTCTAAATTCTTCTTATGTCATAGAGTATTTGACTCTGTTAGATACATTCACCATAGTATGGACAATGGAAAAAAGTATTCATCCTATAGTAACTAATATGCCTAAATGTCATTGGATATATTGTTGTTTACACTAACTTGTCCTTAATATTTATAGAAGTTTCACAAAGTCCTTATCAAATTCTTTTTCCTATTGTCCTATTATATTATTGTTATTTTCTATGCCTAGATTCAGTTAGAGATGTTAAATATGGTTTTCCTTATTTTTAGTAATCATAGATCTGGTTTTGGCATTTAACCATAAACTTTGTTAGCTTACTGATAATGTACCTCACATTTAACATAACCACAAATTTATTTGAGATGTAGGCATACTATTATTAGGAACTAATTTGTTCTCCACGTTTATAAATTCCTCTTACATAATTCATTAGTTAAATTTGTCAGGTACATGCACCCTACTATTAACAATAAGCAATAATTTATTTGTCTATGATGAACTAATTGGCCTAAATGTCATCTAATATTTTATCGTTTACACTACCTGTCCTCAACACGTATAGATGTTTCAAACAAAGTCCTTCTAACCTTCTTATTCCATGGTCCTCCTGCACTACCATTCCATTTTATGTCTAGATCCAGTTAGACATGTTAAATATGGATTTTCCATGTTTGTGGTAATAACATTTTTTTTATTTAATCATATTCTTTTTAGGACCTTGTCTGTCAACTATGTTAGTTTACTGATATTATTTTCGACCACCATAGCCAAAGCTTGAGATCTATCTATCATCTTTCGCATCCACCTTTGTAATCGATCTTCCCATAATGTAGATCAGAACAGCAGGAGTAATGGTTTTACCTCTACGAGGGCCTCGAACCTGGGTAAATCTTGCCCCCTGTTAGCCGACGAAGTTACGAGCGCCTATTTCGTTCTCTTACTCGAAACCCTGCCAGATCATACGAGGGAATTGCCGATATGACTAATTGACAATTGGCGTCGTCTGTGGGAACGGCAAGCGCTGGATCCACGTCTTCTTCGGCCTCATCCTCACCGAGCTTCAGCTAGAGCCCGGGATCATCGACTCCAACAGAGCCGATCTGCTTCGGGTCGTTTATCTACACGCCCCACTCACCAGAATCACGTCCGGCGTTCAGCGGAATTCAGGAGGGCATTAGCCTGACATTCGGCGACCTCCGCTTCCGCGCCAGCAAGACGGGAATTCTACCCTTTCCCGACCAGATCGAACTCGACGGATCTGACTCTGAGTCCGTCTCGAGCCCGGCGACCCTCGAATCGCCACCTGGCGATGTAAGTCGCGACTTAGCGCCCAGCGACGGATCCATCCGCCGCTGCACGCGCAACTTCCATATCATTGCAACTGAAGAACCCTCCAAATTCGGCGAACACCACCACCCTACGCCTAGGACTCACGAGCCATATCTGGCCCAGGTCTGCATGGCAGGTTCAGTCAAACAACCCGAGGAAACGAAGGAAAGTCGAATAGCGCGAGAACGCATCAAGGTCTCGCGAGCCTCTTGGCTCAAAGCGAAGGCAACGGTACACTCTGGCTAGCCGATAGAACTTGGATCCTCCCAGGAAGACCTGACGGCGTACCACTACCACCTGTTGCTAAAAGGCCGACAGTCGGTAGAAGCCCGCAAGGAACTAGAAGCATGGAAGGAAGCGGCGGAAGCCTCGAGCGCGCGCCACGTGGCACTTTCCAGGACTCACTCAACGGGGAACCAGCCTCCAAAGAAGGGAAAGTACGTCTCAAAGACTGCTCGCATGGACCAAGAGTCCCTCAGCGAGGTCAGCAAGACCCTCGAGACTTCCCTCATGCATGTTGATGATGAGGGTAACATGCACCCGACAACTCCCGCCACCGTAGTCCTAGCCGCAGCTACGTACTTGCAGGCGAACCAAAACGATCCCCGCACAGAGCAACACCGACAGGTCCATAGGGGACTAGGCATGGCCGGAGCGGCGATCGCCGCCCAGAACCGCAAAAACACAACACCCCCTGAAGCTGATAAAACACCTCGGGTAGACAAAGTGCCTCGCAGACGCGAGAGTACGTCACCAAAAAGAGGAGACTAGGTACCCCCTCGTCTCCCTAGGGGCAAAGAGGCCAGGCGCCGCGGAGACAGTCCGTGCAGCGATGACGATAGCCTGTGAAACCGTGACAGCAGCCCGCGGCACCATGGAAGCCGCTCGCGACAGGAGGATAATCGCGATCGGACTCAGTACAACGCGCGTGGAGACATCGTGCAGAGTAGGGTCGACAAAGCTCGGGCGCGAAGGAACCGTGCCCGATCGCTATCCACCTCCTCTGACGAGGAAGCCTGTGGCGCAATGTGCTTCAGCAGCAGCATCTGCGAGGCACCGATGCCCAAGAGATTCAAGCTCACAACGGAGGTCCCAAAATACGATGGCTCGCAGGAGCCCAAGTCATGGCTTTCAAACTACCTGACCGCGGTAAAATGCGAGCGTGGGAACAAGACAACAGTCATGCAGTACTTAAACCTTTACATCGTAGGCGCTGCCCGAAGCTGGCTCGAAGGAAGACCGCGTATGTGTTACAGATACTGGGACGATCTCACCTGCGACTTCGAGAAGAACTTCCAGGCGACATACAAGCCGCCAGCATCTATCGAGGAACTACGAGCCTGTAGGCAAAAAAGCGGCGAGTCCACCCGCGAGTACAACCAGAGATCGACCACACTCAGGAACACGGCGGGGAACATATCAGAAGAAATCACGGTCGAAGCTTTCACCAAGGGTGCCCGGCGCGCCGCCTTCCGAGAAGAACTGGGGCGATCCGCACCCAAATCAACCGGAGAATTAATGATGATAGCGGACATATGGGCGATTGGCGAAGAATCACTACACAACAAGAAAGCTTCTTCACCCGCGCACGACGAGGACCGCAACGGCAATCGCCGGAGGAGAAAAAGAAAACATTACAACCATGATGATCAATCGGATCTGGTAGCGGCCGAGTTCACAAGAAACTGCGACAACGGATCTCGCGGAAATCACGAGTGGAAGCCAAAACCAGACGATAAAACTCCCGAGGAAGACCTTGATGGTACTGCTCTCTGCATCTATTTACAGATAAGCGCACGGGAAAAACCAAGGTCACTCACCTCCTCAAGGACTGTCGAAAGTTCAAAGACATCCACGAAGCGTACATGAAGAAGCACAGAGCAGCCGTCAGCCAGGGATACCCGAAACTGCTAGGAGCATACCAACCACCACCCCGCCTCCGCCTGCAGGTCACCACAACATGGCTCTAGCCGCCCTTCCCGCACCAGCTAACCCAGCCGCAGCAAATCAAGGAGGAAACGGCTACCCAAACTCCCACGGGCTCCTAGGCATGATACAGAAGGTCTGCCTGTCCCGACAAGTTCTGAAGACCAACACTCGCCAAGTTAACATGGCAGTGCAAGCACCACTGTCCAAGCCCGAATACCTGAAGATGTTCGAGCACCCAATAACCTTCTCACGAAAGGACCACCCGCCACGGGTGCATCGACCGGGGCACGCGGCGCTCGTCATCCAGGCACAAATAGGCAACTACGACCTAGCCTGGGTGTTCATGGACGGCGGCAGCGGAATCAACATCATGTACGCGGAGACACTCCGCAAAATGAACAAGAATTTGGAGGGGCTCGCAGCATCAGAAACATCCTTCCACATAAATTTGGGACTTGGTTCCCATCTAACCAATGGTTAGGTTAACCTAACCTAAAATAGGACCCAATGGGCCAAATGGAAAACCCAAAGACCCAATAGGTTTTTTAGGTTCGATCCAATAGAACCATTGGTTAACCTGTACGTCTCCCCGAGCTGCCTTCCCGAACGCCTAACTGTCCTCACCGAGCCGCCTCCGGCCGTCCCCCCTCGCCCGTCGCCCCCCCCCCCCACCTTGACCGCCCCCCCGGCCGCCCAGCCTCGCCTGCCCGCTGCCCCGCCCGCTATCCCTCTTCTCCATCGACCGCCTCATCCTCTATGTCTACAGCATGAACGGCGACCGGTCCTTCCTCTCCACGCGGCCATCGGCGGCGGCAGAGGACTCTGATTCCTCCATTGTCATCAGGAGGTTCATGACCGCACACCACTTCCAGGCCCCCATCTCTCTGCTTTTTCTGGATTTCTTCTAATTCTAGCTTCGGTCTGTAGGTATGGTCGACACTAACTCATGAGTAGTCACTCTGTCCAACGTGAGATGCCACAACTAGCCAGTGAAATCCAGTGTTTAATAGACCAAGTATTTAAACACTGGTTCATCGATCAGTGTTTGTGATGTTTTTCTTGGATTGTATATTTTTGGTCATGATAAAGTTTGTTGATTTATCATGTATAAACTTGCTGAGATGACAATTGTTGAGTTCCATATTATATTTACCTAAATAACCAATGGTTAACCTTTCTAACCTAATTAATCTAATGGTTAACCTATTTTATCCCTTTATACTAAGTGGTTATTTAGGTTCGAATCCGAAAGATAAATGGTTAACCAAATCCCACCAAGACTTCCACAAGATAGTATCGGGTAAACCGGTCCGACCACTCGGAACAATCAACTTGGAAGTGATCCTCGAAGACCCGTGCAATTATAGGAGATAATTCCTTGACTTCGAGGTGGTCGATTGGCCATCCCAGTACCACGCCATTCTCGGCCGGACAACGTTCACAAGATTCATGGCAGCACCTCATTACGCCTATCTCAGGTTGAAACTCCAAGGAGAATACGGTACAATCACCGCAAACGGCGACTTCTAGAAATCAGACAAGTGCGACAACAAATTCCACAGAATCGCGAAATCTTTTGGGATGCAAGAGGAGCTAGAGGAATTGGCAAAAACCACGGATAACTCCATGATGCCACTAACCAAAAAGAATGCCCTAGACCTCGAGTTCACCCCGAGTAGCGAAACTTGACAGCATCAGGTGCACCCGAAATAATCCGCGAAGACGGGGATCGTGCCCACCACCCTATCACCCACATAGGAAAGAGCGCTCGTCGAACTCCTTCATGAGTACTGGGAGATTTTCGCCTGGCAGGCTTCAGATATGCCAGGAATACCCAGGGAGTTCGCCGAGCACTCATTGGAAGTGCACAAAGATGCAAAGCCGGTCAAACAGACCACTTGACGCTTCTCTGAGCCAAAACAGAGAGCACTCGGAGAAGAGGTGAACATGCTCCTAGCCGCCAAGTTCATCAGGGAGATCAAGATTTCCACCTGGTTAGCAAACCCGGTGCTGGTCCCGAAGAAAAATACAGACATCCTTCGCGTGTGCAACTACACGTCGCTGAACAAACACTGCCCCAAGGATAATTTCCCGGTCCCGCGGATCGACCAGATTATCGAATCCACGGCAGACTGTCAGCGCCTCTCTTTCTTGGACGCCTACTCGGGATACAATCAGATCAGGATGAAGCATGAGGACAAGGAAAATACAGCATTCATCACACCACACGGTGTATACTTCTACACGACAATGCCTTTCGGGCTTATAAACGCAGGCGCAACATATCAGCGCTGCATGCAAAAATGCCTCGCCAAGCTCATTGGCAAGAACGTACAGGTGTACGTTGACGATATTGTCATCAAGAATCGAGTGGAGGACACGCTCCTCGAGGACATAAGGTAGACATTCGACGCCCTCAACGCATATTGAATCAAGCTCAACCCAACAAAATGTGTCTTCGAGGTTCCCGCCGGCCAACTCGTCGGCTATCTGGTCTCCGCCCAAGGAATTGAGGCCAACCAGGAGAAAATTCAAGCAATATTGACGATGAAAGAACCGACAAATCTCCGTGGAGTCCAACAACTGGCAGGGCGACTGGCGGCCCTCAGCAGGTTCATCGCACGATTGGGCGAGCAGGCGTTCCCTTTCTACAATCTGCTGAAGAAAACGGATAAGTTCGAGTGGACGCTAGAAGCGAAAAACGCGTTCAGTGATTTGAAAAGAGTGCTCCAGAGCAGGCGCATACTGGCAACACCATAGGAAAGGGAACCTCTCTACCTTTACCTAGCCGCGACAAATCAAGTGGTCAGCACGGTAATTGTCGTCGAGCGGGCAGAGGACGGAAAGACGTACGGCGCTCAGAGACCAGTGTACTACATCAGCGAGGTACTTTCGCCGTGCAAACAGCGATACCCCCACTACCTGAAACTCGCGTATGGAGTGGTCCTTACAGCCCGCAAGCTCAAACACTTTCCAGGAACATAACGTCACGGTGCTAAACGACACATCACTCGGTACTATCATGAACAATCCCATGGCATTTGGAAGAATCGCAAAGTGGAGCATCAAGCTAGGCGCGTGGGATATAATATACACAGGATGTAACGCCCTCAAATCCTAGGTGGTCGTAGAGTTCCTGAGCAAGTGGACGGAGCTGCAAACTCCAGGATCCCCAGAATACACGAGTAAATCGATCATGTACTTCGACGGGTCGAAAAGAAACGAAGGGGTAGGAACCGGCGTAATCCTCATATCGCCGCGAGGCGACAAACTGCAGTACGTTCTACGCCTCGACTTCCCCCTGGACGGTCCAGCCTCCAACAACGACGCCGAATATGAAGCACTCTTGCACGGCATGAAGATGGTGATCGCCAGCGGCGCCACTCGACTGATGATATACGGAGACTCCAACCTTATCGTACAGCAAACGATGAAGGAATGCGACACCGTCACAGACAACATGATCGCTTATCTCGACATGTACAACCTACTCGAATGAAGCTTTAAGGGGTGCAAACTGAAGCACATTGCTCGGTCAAGCAACGAAGAAGCCGACATATTGGCAAACTTCGGGTCAACAAACGCCCAAGTCCCACCAGGAATTTACTTCGAGCGGCTCATCAAAAGGCCGATCAAACTGAAGAAGCACACGGAGGTGCCAGCAGCAACTGAAACAGAAGCTAGTCGACAATGCGCCATCATCGAACTCGCTCACAACATCTCGAGGCAAATCTTTCTAGTCGATCCAGTCTGGACGACCAAGTACCTCGACTACTTGATCCGAAAGAAGCTCCTGGAAGATATCCCTGAGGCAAGGCAGATCATTCGGTGCAGCAAATCTTTCCGGGTGGTAAACGATGAACTTTACAAACAAAGCATATCAGGAGTCCTCCAACGGTGCATCACACCCGAGGATGGAAAGTAACTATTGCGAGATATACACCAAGGCGACTGCGGACACCACGCAAGTTGGAGAGCCATACTGGGCAAGGCTTTTCGAGCAGGATTTTACTGGCTAACAGCAGCCGTAGACGCCAAGGAACTGGTCGACAGGTGCGATGCGTGTTAACGCTTCTCGCCCAAGCCACACACACCAGCCATAGAGCTCCACATGATCCGCTTGTCCTGGCCATTCGCTCAGTGGGGGCTCGACATGGTAGGACCATTGAGGAAGGCCACACTCGGAGGATACACTCATCTGCTGATCGCATTCGACAAATTCACCAAGTGGATAGAGGCGGTCCCAGTAACGTCATAGCACGCGAAGTGCGCGGTCCAATTCCTCGAAACAATCGTGTACCAATTTGGCGTCCCTCACAATATCATCACGGATAATGGGACCAACTTCACAGCAAAAGAGACGAAGGCTTTCTGTGAGGAGAAGGGGATAACTCTCAGATTTGCCTCGGTCGCACACCCTCAAACAAACGGGCAAGTAGAAAGATCCAACAGATTAGTTTCGGCTGGCCTCAAGAAATGACTTCTCGACAGACTGCATCCTGCAGTAGGACGTTGGACCAAAGAGCTACCGTCTGTCTTATGGAGCCTCAGAACAACTCCAAACAGATCAACAAACTAGATGCCATTCTTCATGGTTTACGGTGCCGGAGCAGTCCTACTAGAGGATGTTCGATTCAGCGCTCCACGAGTCGTTGCATACAGCGAGGAAGCCTCCAATAAAGCACTCGCACAAGACATGGACGTGCTGGACAAACACTGGGACGTCGCACTCGCAAGATCCGATGTCTACCAGCAAGCACTACGCAACCACCATAGTCGCCGCAGATCCTTCTTAGTAGGCGACCTGATGCTAAGACTCAAGCAAGAAAGCGGACACAAGCTCGAGTCACCATGGGAAGGACCCTTCATCATACACGAGGTCATCCCCGGAGGAGCATATCGCATGCAAAACCAAAAAACAGGCGGCTTCTACTCCAACCCATAGAACGTGGCACACCTTAGGAAATTCTATCCCTAGGAGAGTACATCACTCGCGAAATAAGGCTATTGCAGCCACATTGTAGCCCGAGCAAATACATGGCTTCTCTGCCATCGCAATAAAAACATGGTTTCTCAACCATAGCTACAAAGACTATCCAGTCGCAATCTTTATTTTTTCTTTTTTCCTTTCTTCTCTCACATGCTAAACAAACGGTCACACCCCAACACATGGGGGCTACGTCAAACTAGCATCAGCAAATCTTCGAGTGCCTACGCACGACAGATATCTTACAAGGTCACAATGTACACACCTTATAAACACCTTAACTGATTAAATTAACATACAAGGTTACAAGGTACACACTTTAACATGCCTTAAATTGACTCGCATAAACATACAAGGTATGTACACCTTATCAATTACAGCTTTTGCCGAGGAGCAGCCTCTCAAAGCAGTCGCTCAGTCTCCACAGCGGTCAGCCGAATGACCGCTTTGCCGCAGGTCGCACAACCTCATAACGAGGGACAAAATCTATAGGTGCTCCTTGGGTATGAGGGAGTCGCGCCACAAAGTTGATGTTGACTTCAGGGTGCTATAAACGCACAAAGGCAAGCGCCACCTAAGCGCCACAAATGAGATGCTGACGCACGCACTCTCGAACATCCCCCACCCGACGAAATAACCTTAGCAAGCCACTCAAGCTATCGGGAACAACGCCGAAGGGGTAAAATGCCCGATGGACCAAAGAATGGGCCTCCCGACAAGATTCAACAAAAAGCTGCGCCTGACTCACCCGGTACTGCAGGGTAGCCAAGACGAAACCTCTACTGTGGTCAGACCAGAAGTTGCTCGCGTGAGGTTTGGAGCTGTTTGACTCACAAACAATGTGATTGTCTACCCAGTGACCCTCACATGCTCCATCGGGATCAACAACTGCATGAACAGAAAACGTGTCAAATCACAAGGAGAAAAAACACCACACGTACTCGGGGGCTCGCGGAACTTACAAAGCATACTCTTCGTGATGCTCGCCAACTCCTCCATCACAAACTATTCGCGATACGCAGTAAGTTTCTGCTTGGACTTGGCAACATCCGCCACACCTTGCAAAGCTTTGAGCTTACGTTCACCATCCACCACACTACCACGGAGCGTGGCAAGCATACTCTCATCAGTGATCAGTGGCTCAGTCGAAGGAACTGCTCCACTCGATGAGCCACCGCCAGCATCTGCAACCTGGAAACAAAAGAAAAACAACAGTTTCAGTCTTCAAGCTACACCCCACTCGACGAATTACAAGCAGATATATCCTCGAGTGCTCGGGGGCTACTCCCATCGGGAGAATACAAAGTAAGGCACAATTAATGCTGACAATTTTAAGCACTTCGATTGAAAAGAAAAGTATGGGATGCTTCCAGAAGTTCATTACACAGATTGGCATACAAAAGATAAAACGGCGCACGTCCTAATAAGCTATCGACTTCCCAGAGGTAGCTCCACTCGCAGCAGGCTTTGCACCACGGCCGCGAGAAACTACCTCGGAGAGCATCTTCGCTAGCTTCCCCGCACGATCGCCAAAGGGTCGAAGCACTACCTTTTTTCCCAGCGCGTCTCGAGGAAGCTCCGAATACACCTTCTCCAGGTCACCCGAGACGTTGTGCGCCAAGGAAAACAGGATCGCCGTCTTGGCTCCGCACTCGGTCTGCACGAGGGAGTACTCCTGAAGAGTAACAACTTCGCCAAGAAAGACTTGCAGGAGACCACCGAGAGTGGCAGGAACCGGCACATCCACGAGAAATTGATGGTGTAGCTGCCACAACACTCGAGCGGCATCACGCAGGGAGAAGCAAGCCTTGTTCCCATGCTCTTGCAGCTAGGTGCACGTGTCCGTCAGAGCATCGGCTCGAACCCCGCCGGGTAGCACCAACTCAGCTCCGGGCGCGTCTAAAAAAGGAAAAAGAAGGAATCAATACAAGCAAAAGAAAAAAAGGCAAGTCACGAACAAGGAAAAATTGCGGCTAACTTACCAGCCAGAGATTGGCCTACGGGGCGAAGAACGCCAACCAAGTCCTTGTCATGCGTCACGCCCGCGTCCTGCAGTTGCTTCAAGGACTTCTGCGATTTAGCGAGACACGCGGCTACGCTCTTGCGAGTGTCCTTCAACTCCTTTTGGATGGTCTCCAGCTCCTTTTCAAGGTCTTTCACCCGAGAGGTAGCCTCGGCCTTCTCGGACTTTAGGCGGTTAACCTCGTCTGCGACACGGAAACACGCAATTCAAACAACAATTGTGACCAGGAAGGAACAGAACCACAGTAAGAGGCGTATGGCTACTCACCTTGTAAGGAGCGGCCATCTTGGACAAGCTGGTCATTCTCTCCTCGAAGAGAAGTACATTCCGCCTCAGCTGTAAGAAGGCTGCGCCCAGAAGCCGCCAGAGAGTCAATAACAACTTGTAGAAATTACTTGCGGGTTAGAAATAAATCACTTGAGACTATACGCGATTGTACACATTCAAGTATAGCCTCGGGGGCTACTCCCATCGGGAGCACTGCCGTGCACCCGATAAAAACTAGAAGCAAGAAATAGACAAGAAAGCAAAAGCCTCGACTTGAGTCTATAGCCAACTGCAAGCAATCGACCATAGACTCGGGGGCTACTCCCATCGGTAGCACTGCCGTGCACCCGATACAAAAACAAGAAGACCTCACCTTGCCCTGCGCGGTTGACAAAGGTTCAGCCGAACTGGCTGAAATCTCCTTGCTCGCTGATGCCCCGGCATCTCCAGGCCGCCCGCCCGCCAAACTAGGAATCGCGTACTCCGGAACGTCGACTGCCCTTGCTGGGCTTGGAGGCCGTCGAGTGGGATTTGCAGCTGGCGCAGGATTCATAGTAGCCTCCTTCTTTTTCACGGACGGAGTCAAAGACGCAAACTGATCCATGCTGATGGTGAAAAGGCTAAAAACAGGTGTTATAATCAGAAGAGAAAAAAGTAACTTTGCGACAAATAGAAAAATACACGGGACTCACTCGTCCTCATCATCATCGTCGAGGTTGTCCAGGTCTCAGGCTGTGGAGATCTTCGACTGATGGATGGTGGGAGGAAGCACGTTGAATGGAGTTGCTCGGATGGGCTCGACCTCCTCGACGTGATCGTTGCTCAGGGAGTTGTCCTTGGAGGTCACCTCAGCCTCCTCCGCCTTGCGGCGCTTGCGATGAAGAAGTGGCTCGTCATCCTCCTCTTCCTCCTCGTCCACCTCCTCTCGTTCAGAACTTGACTCTGCGTCTGCGTCGCTGGCTTCGGGAAGAGCCTCGAGGTTGCTCATCAGAAGATCCGAGACACCGTCATCCGCGAAAAGTGGCGGGTAGCACGTCACCACGTCCTGGTTCTGCAAAGGAAAAAGAAGAAAAAAGATGAGAGATTTACCTCAGTCGAAGGGTGCTCGGCATCGAAAGGGGTGAGAGGGCACGTCGAGTAGCTCTCTCCCTTCTTCAAATTGGTGATAGCCACGATCTTATTTTTGAATTCAGCATTCGAAAGAACATCATCGCACGTTCGGCTCCGGTCGTTGACGCCCGTGTACTCCCACAAGGTAGTCGGCCTCTCTTGAAGAGGCTGGACCCTCCAGCGTAGAAATACACCCGCAAAAATGTATCCCGTTCAGTGGATTTCCCTACTCCTTATTGCGCAAGTGCCCCACTTTCGCGAGTAGAGGGGGTGACAACCTTGGATTCTTCGGCTAAGATCGAGTGCGTCCAGGACTTCCTCCGCTTCAAAACTGCGAATGGGTGGAATTCTGGAACGCCACTCCCGCTGTTATATTCAACGTAAAACCACTTCCGACGCCAGCCTTGAGCTGAGTCGACGAAACTCATCTCTAGGTAGGGGAAGTCCTTATTCGCCAGGATCCTGAAGCCTCCAGTCCTCAGCGGCTCTCTACTCCTTTCGCCTGGAAGCGGCTTCTCCCGAAAAATCCGCACCTAGAAGATGGTCTTGCAGAGCCCCCAGTGCGGGCGAATGTCGAGGAAGCACTCGCAGAGCATGATAAAACACGAAATGTGTTGTATCGCGTTAGGAGAAAGGTCGTGCAGCTGTATGCCATAGACATACAGCAGCCCGACGAGGAAGGGATGGAGAGGGAAGGACAAACCTCAGGCAACGTGCTCCGAAAATGCGACGCGCTCGGTGGCGAGGGGATTGGGCATCTCCTCCTTCTTCGTTGACATCCAGACGCGCTTGGAGTCCTCGGGAGGGAGCAGTCCCTCCCTCCGCATCTCGACAATGCTTTTCTTCGTGGTGTTAGACGGGCGCCAATCGCCCGTCCTCTTCATAGGGTCCGCCATGGAGGCGCTCGCCACCTCCTTGCCGGATGCCGCAGCTGCACTGTATTTCTTGCCTCCCGCCATTGGGACTTGGTTCGTGCTCGCAGAAGGAAAGGTGTGCGCAGAGGAGGAAGAAGATGAATTGATGGCCGGGAAAGTTACCTTTTCCCTAAGGCTCGTTATTTATACCAAGGCTAGGCTACTACGAGTCGCTGATTTATTGACGTGGCATGCATCCCTGCCGCCACGTGCGAAGCGGAAACGAGAAGACGAGGAGCAGTTACCCTCGCACGATCTTTTACGAAAGATCGTGCATAATTACTGCACGACCAGCGGATAAACTGGCACGCGACCGCCTGTTTCTGGTCAAAAAGCTGGCAAGGTGGGCCCTGCGTGCTCTTCCCCACTTCGGCACGTCCCGTCGGGGGCAGGCGAGTACGCGGTAACGTCACTGCACACATCACGACACGTAATCTCTTTCGTATGAGCATCACGACGCGCAACTTCTTTCGCATGGGCACTCTGATACGAAATCTCTTTCGAATGAATACTTTGACACAAAATCTCTTTCGTATAAACTTCATAACACAAAATCTCTTTCGTATAAGATCAAGAACAAGAAGACTATCTCGCTCGAGAGTTACAAAAGACAACACTTACGGTGCATCCAAGATAAAACCACGAGTATGTGGCTCCCGCAACTCTACCTCATGATGTGCTCACACACCATCTTAATCCCAGATCGCTCGGCCGACTAGGAACATCTAGATGCCATATTCTTTCTAGTACGAAGGTAAGAACTAAGGATCTCTCATGTGGGCCTAGAATCGCACTCGAGCTGCGTCCTCCATTAAACTTTCTGTGTCAACAAAACAAAGAAAAATCTTAGCGGACGCGCCGGGTACCCCTTCTAAAGGTTAAGTTCGACTCGATAAGACATTAACGGCCCAGTCGCAACGATCACCTCGCCGAGTTCGAGACGAAGGTCTCGAATTCATGTAGGCCAGAACTGTTTTTCCCCGAGATGCAATTAATTGGCCCTGATCTTTCGGGAGAGCCAAGCGACTGAGCCGTACCCTTCTGTGAAAAAAGCCAAACACAAGGCGCATTTATCAGTCGATACTCGAGTACGCCCCAGACAGGGTACACACCCTTGAAGACAGGAATTTAATTACTCAGTCGCAAGATCCAGAAATGAACTTTGAGTGCTTACTCGACTAAAATCAGTCGAACAAACACTCGGGGGCAACTAACGTGGGGATGACTCCAGGACCTATCGATTGGGCCTACCTGGTCCAAGGCCCAAGACTAAGGACCAACGCGAGGCGCCACCCCGCCGTTCTAGAAGGCCCAGTGGAAGCCCACCCGCAAAACTTGCGGGTCAAGATGGAAAGTTTCCATCACCTTAGAGCTAGGGTTTGTAACCGCCTCGGGTACGGTTTGAGACCCGACTACCTATAAAAAGGCTAGGAGAACCACCGAGGGGGATCCAATCTATTTTCCACCACCATAGCCATAGCTCGAGATCTATCTCTCAGCTTGCACATCCACCTTTGTAATCGATCTTCCTATAATACAGATCAGAAGAGCAGGAGTAAGGATTTTACCTCTACGAGGGCCCCGAACCTGGGTAAATCTTGCCCCCAGTTAGCCGACAAAGTTACCAGTGCCTATTTCGTTCTCTTAATCGAAACCCTACCGGATCATCCGAGGGAATTGCCGATATGTCTAGTCGACAGTAATACTTTTAGTGTCGGTGTGCAGGCCCACTACGCCGGGGGTAAGATTAGCGCTGGCGCTTCTATCCTCTGCGTCGGGGGTAAGTGTAGGTTGTCCCCGGCGCAGCCCACACGCCGTTGGTAAGTCCAATCAATGCGCCGGTGGTATACTTTGATGTTTAAAAAAAGTGTGATGTATATACGTTGTTTATACTGTTACAAAAAATAGCAGTAAAACAGTGAAACAGAGAGTTGCAGACATGAAGGCATACACAAAACGAGTAGCTAATACTCATATATATCACACACGAGTATAGAAAGTCTCAAACACGAATACAAAGTATCGAACTGGAGGCATACACAAAACAAGTATCTAAGACATCGATCACCCGCGAATACGCAGTGATGGATACAAAGTGTCAGAAGGTATCTAGAAAAGAAGACATCGATCTACACTAGAAGATATAATAGAAACACGGAAACGATGAGCATCATCGGGACTAAGATGGTCTTCATCCGCTTCCTTCTCCTCTCCCCCTCTAGATACGTCTCTCCCGCTAGATAGCTTGAGTATCGAGCTTGTGCCTCCGCCATAGTGGTGTACCCCTTTTAGTTGTTGCCGCTGAACCGATGCACTTGTCTCTGGCATGACTCCAAGTCATCGTAGACTCCGGGAACATGTCCCCGATACACGACATACCACGTCATCTATTTCGACAAGACAAAATTTACAATAGTAGCAATTTCATATATGCAACAACGTAGCAAATTCAAATATGCAACAAGTTGTCACGACCCCGGACCCAGAGGTATACATAATGTTATGCGCTCCTAGTCATGAACCCACAAGGGCTTCGGGGTTACCGGCCCCGGCCGCAATAAACAACAGCAGGTTGACTGGATTCATCGGCACGTAGGCCAGATAACATCAGTACTACTACTCCTTGTGTCCATGCTAGTCATAACCAACTATGCATATCAAAGCGTCCACGAATCGTATGAAACTGAAGGAACGGGACCAAAGCTATACAGAGATGCTATGTGTCCAGGAAGTGCAACAACAGTCGAGGGTTACTGGGGTTACCAAACCCCAGGCCGAATCACATCGGCAAGCGTGCTCGGAAATGGATCATTGGCTCCACAACCCCTCGACTGCGACAACTACGCAAGCATAGCCAAAACTGTATAACAATGAGCTGGAAACCAACAACCGATCAAAGCAGAACTCTAGATGAAGTTGTATCAAACAGGTATTACTAGAGTAGCTTAACAAGGAGAGGTCACACGATCCAACATTTCATCTAGACAACGGAAGGCAAGTTATGTTGCTATTCAATAAGAACCAAAAAGGCCTAAGAGGCCGCAACATAAGGCGACGTCCAGCCCATAGATTCTAGGCTGCTACCTGGGAACCCCAAACTACTCGTCAATGTCCACGTCGGAAACACCACCACTGGAGTGGAAACTTCACCTGAACCAAAATTAAGCAAACCTGAGCGGGAGGTACTCAACAAGAATTAGTTAACCTATTATATATCTTCTATCTTCAGAAAGGGTTTTATGAAGGCTATTTTGCGTAAAGCAAGATTTATTTCTCCAAATCGAGGAAGAATAGCACGTCTCAAGGAGTGTTTTAAAAACAGAGAAGAAAGCTACTCAACTACTGTAATCAATATCTTTTCATTCCACCAATATCATTTCCCAGCATCTCTCATGCTACAAGGATCACCCCTCTCGGCATCTCCGAGGAGGCACCCTTCATTCATTGTTAACAAGTTTTAGTCATTCCGTTCAAGTTATCTATGATCACATAATCCGTTGCCAAGTCGTCCGTAACTGTGGACACAGCTTCTCGAGGAGATTTATCCCTACAGGGGGTACACTTTACCCACACGTACCATCCGACTCTTAACGCCACATGTACGCTCGTCCATGGAGCGCGGTAGAGGGTGGCTGACCACGACCTTTACCTTGCTCGACCCTATCCATGAATCAACCCAAACAGGGCCACCCATCAACAGGGAGTTGGCCACCTCCTGACGGCACCTGTTCTGTGAGTCGGGATCAAGATCCGAGTGCGTCCATCACTTGTCCCGGTCACACCCTAAGTTTTCCCCAAATCGTTTTCTGACTCACACGCAGATGGAAAGCTCAAACTACGTGACTCATGGACGTGGCCAAATAAGTTAGTTGGTCGAGCACGGTCTGTTAGGCCCCTCGTGTGGTTGCACGCTCAGTCTTGGCTTCGAAGGCGAGAACTCGCTACTAGGGGCATGAACAGGACAAAACGCCACAACCCATTGTGGCCTCACATCCATGCCGTTGTTAGTCAAGTTATCAAAGGTAACTCAAATCACAACAACCTGACATAGTAGATTCACGCATTGACCAGATTCATCAACCGGGTGGATCAGATCAAAACTAGGCATGGCTAAGCAAGACTCACAGGCTTTAACGAGGCGCGCACAAGCAAACCTATAGCTGCTAGGAGCAGTGGATCAGGATATTTAGGCGATGCAACAAGTATAGGAGAACTCTATCTAAGACCATAAATACTTTGAACCGCATGCAATATACGAGATTCAAAACACTTCGAAAACCATATATGAGCAGATAAGAGGTTATGCTTGCCTTCGTGTCGGATATATACCGATAGGGGTATATCCGGCATTGTCCTAAAGAGCCGGATTACCAGGGTGGCATGAATGGTAATGGATCATGGTCCATTAGGCGGCCCAGTAAGCTGACGCGCAGAAGCCGGATTCTAGAAGAACCCGGACCACGTCCCATGTGGTGCGGCTTGGAGTAGAAGACGGATTCTTGCTTTCCAAGTTAGATACTTTATGTAGTCTTCTAGGTTTCCTTTATGTAAGCCCTAACCCGGATATTTATCTAAAGCTGGACGGGAGAGAAGAAGATATAGACAATTAGCTAGAAGTCAACTCGCCGAGAAGTTGATCCTCGCCGAGTTAGCGAAACCCTACTCACATTGTACTTTGTATACTTCAGGCTTTAGCCCTGATTTAGTGAGATTGCAGGAGTAGGAACGCCGCCTAGTTGCAACGTACCGAACCTGGGTAAAATTGGTGTTCCTGGTTGTTGTGCTACCACGTCCCCCCACGTCTCTACCCGTAGGCTCATGGCACCCCCGTCTATGAACTATACTATGATGCCTCGACGGTTGGCGCCCACCGTGGGGCCAGCGACTTCAGGCGTTAAGTTTCAATCGGGTATACTCGGCGGAATCGGCAGTACCATAACTGTCGGAATCTTGGAATTCGACAATGATGTTGGGCGCTTCCTCGACAACGGATCGTTCATGCCAGCACGGAATCATCTGGTAAGTGCCTGCGTTTTACCGATTGGATCTACAAATATCTTTATCGGATTAACTACAGAAGCAATGGGATTCTGTGGTGGAAGTAAATTTATCCCACACGCCCTATACACAGTTGAAGAAAACTATGACACTGGATTTTTCTTAGATCGCAAAAACCCTGAATTCGCTGCCTCTTCGGAGATGCCTGCAATCAGATCTCACTTTATTGGCCTGGTGCAATCCAAGGTCACTGAAAACACGGAAGTAAGTAATCCTGTGGAAGAAGCAGAAAACTACAATCCCACAGAGCCAGTGGAAGATCCGACACCCGCCAATGAAACGGTGAATTCAGAAGCCGACTCCGTACTAGCTGCCATAGAGGCAAGATTAGAGTCGGAACCTGGATCTGAAGACATAGATTCAGAAGACGAAGATGAAGACGCTTTCTAAAGAAAGGTTAAATCTATGACCGGGGGCTTCCATGAAGTACTGATGGCAAAACCGACTGATAACTCGGACACCGAAGACGAGGAAGACCCCAAAACACCTCCACCAGATTTGGAAAGAGAGGTTGGTAAAACCAGCCCTATTTACCCCGATATCAAGGAATTGACCGAGGAAGAACCTGGTAAAAAACATCCCTCTTCCAAGAAGAAAAAGAAGACTGCCAAGAAACTCCAGTACAAACTCCAGAAGAAAAAGTTGGCAGATAATGCTAGCCAAAACCTGGAAGCAGGAGGAGCAAGCTGGGTCACACCTGTGAAAAAGAAGACAGTGAATCGGACAGTGACAAAAAAATCCAAGAACATCAGCGAAAAGGTGAACCAAAATTCCCGAGAGTTGATGGAGAATGCAATTTAACTTTCCTGGCAACTCCCTCTGCAAAGGTGGCAAAGAGGACACTTCGAGAAATAAACGCGGTTGTTCAACCAACCCCAAATTCTTGAAGTACTCAAACACACCAATTACCTGGGATCAGTCGGATCATCCCGGAAATATCCCAGAACCCGGTAGACAAGCTCTAATTGTAAGCCCTATTGTTCAAAACACTAGGCTAAAAAGAGTGCTGATGGATGGAGGATCCAACATCAATATAATGTACCTAGATACACTGAAGCATCTGCGAATCTACGAGACCCAGCTCAGTCATAGGAACATATGTTTCCACGATATCGTTCCTGGCAGACAAGCACAATCCCTAGGATAAATTTCCCTAGATGTAACCTTTGGAGAGAAAGAGCATTTCCGACAGGAAAAAAACTCTTTCGAGGTGGTGTCGTTCAAAAGTGTATACCATGCAATACTCGGTCGTACAGCTTTCGCCAAATTCATGGCAAGATCATGTTATATTTATAACAAGCTGAAGATGCCAGGGCCAAAAGGAGGAGTAATCACCATTTCAGGAGACTTCAAATTGGCGAACGAGCTGGAAAAAGGAAACGCCCTTTGCACCGAAAAAGTAATAGCAAAGGAAGAATTGAAAGAGTTGGCAAAGGAAGTATCGCCGATGGAAATTTCGGCAGGAAAAGAAAGCTGGAAGCCGGCAGATAGCTTCAAATCTTCCGAGAATACAAGACAGGTTATCCTAGACTCCAAAGAGCCGACAAAGTTTGTCGTAGTGGGGACAGGGATGACCGACAAATAGGAAAGCGCGCTCATCAAGTTCCTCCGTGAGAACTGGGATATTTTTGCCTGGTGTCCTGCGGACATGCCAGGTGTACCCAGGGAGCTTGCTGAGCATCAAGTCAAAGTGATTCCAGGATCTAAACCCATCAAACAAGGTCTCCGTCGATTTGACGGAAGAAGGCGGAAGGCTATTGGCAAGGAAATTATCTGGATTTTGGCAGCAGATTTTATCAGGGAAGTCATACATACTGATTGGTCTGCGAACCCAGTATTAGTCCCAATAGTACTATTCTTAGGATGTGTATAGATTACACCGGCCTGAACAAACTGTGTCCAAAAGATAGGTTCGCATTACCGCGAATCGATCAAATAATAGATGCCACTGCTGGCTCTGAGCTTTTATGTTTTTTGGATGCTTATTCCGGGTACCATCAAATACGTATGAGGGAAGAGGATCAAATCAAAACTTCCTTCATAACCCCGTATGGAACATACTATTACATAACCATGCGCTTTGGCCTGAAAAACGCAAGTGCTACATACCAGCGTTGCATGCAACGTTGCTTGCATAGTCAGATCAGCAAAAATGTTCACGTTTACGTGGACGATATTGCCGTGGTTTCCAAGGAAAATGACACACTCCTTGAAGATCTACGAGAAACCTTCAAAAATTTGCGCACTTACAAAATGAAGTTGAATCCATTAAAGTCGTATTCGGGGTTCCTTCTGGAAAGCTTCTGGGTTTTATCGTTTCTCACAGAGGAATAGAAGTAAACCCGGAAAAGATCAAGGCAATCTTGAACATCACAAAGCCTACGCGTTTGAAGGATGTACAAAGATTGACGGGTTCTACAGCCGCAGTCAGTAGGTTTATAAGCCGGATAGGAGATAAATCTCTTACATTGTACAAATTGTTGAAGAAATCCGACAAATTTGAATGGACAGAAGAGGCAGACCAAGCATTAACCCAGCAGAAAGAAACCTTGATGAAAACACGGATTTTGGCATCGCCAAAAGACGAAGAACCTATGTTGTTGTATCTAACAGCAACAAACAGGGTTATTAGCGCTGTGATAATTGTGGAAAGGTGGAAAGAAGAACAAAGTATACCGGATCAGCATCCAGTATGCTATGTTAGCGAAGTTTTCTCCGAGTCGAAGCAAAGGTACCCACATTATCAAAAGCTGGCATATGGCATGTTTTTCGCATCTAGAAAACTTTGCCATTATTTCCAAGGACATTCCATAACAGTGGTAAGCAAAGCACCACTAGGGGATATCATTAACAATGCGGATGCCACATGCCGAGTAGCCAAATGGGGCATTGAGCTAGCCGCATTCAACATTAAGTACCAACCTCGGACGACAATTAAATCCCAGGTGTTGGCAGATTTTGTCGCTGATTGAACATAAGCATTGGAGAACACACCAATCCCGGAGTCGGAATACTGGACCATGCACTTTGATGGATCCAAGATGAAAGAAGGTGCTGGAGCTGGTGTTGTGATGAAATCCCCAAAAGGTGACATTATGGAGTATGTATTGCAGATACACTTCAACGCCAGTAATAACGTGGCAGAATACGAAGCATTGCTTCATGGCTTGCATATTGCAAAAGAAATAGGCGTCAAGCGCATACTATGCTATGGTGACTCAGATTTGGTATAGCATCAGCTAAACCAAACCTGGGACGCCAAAAGCCCCATCATGGCCCAATATCGGAGAACGGTGGACGAGTTTGCCATTTGCTTCCTTGGATTTGAAGTACTTCACATCAAAAGGGAAGAAAATTGGAACGCGGATGCATTAGCCCGCATGGGGTCGGAGAGAGTGAGAACCCTACCACCTGGTGTGTTTGTCCAACACTTGCATGAATCATCGATCAAAGGTGGAGATATTGATTATCCTCTTGTTTTCGAGTCAATTGAAGTTCTGCTCGTTAACCCGGATTGGACAATTCCATATTTAAACTTCTTAGTTGATCAGAAGTTCCCGGATGGAGCAGACGAGGTCTTGCAAAGGCAGATACATCGCCGATACAAAGGATACACGGTCATTAATGGTTGCCTGTATAAGCGCAGCACTATCGGAAATTTTCACCAATGTATTTCGCCAGAGGAAGGATGAGAAATTTTGCGAGAAATCCATGCAGGAGATTGCGGACATCATGCTCAATCAAAAAGCATAGTCAAAAAAGCATTCCGTGCAGGGATTTTCTGGCTCACAACCAAGACAGATGCCGAACACATAGTAAACACATGTGCTGGATGCTAGTATTACGCCAAGCAGACAAATATGCCAGCTCAAGCACTCAAAACTATCCCTATAACATGGCCGTTCGCGGTCTGGGGGCTAGATATGATGGGACCATTCAAAACTGCAAGAGGCGGACTTACACATCTACTCGTTGCAGTGGATAAGTATACCAAGTGGGTGGAGGCGAAACCCATCAAGAAAATTGACGGTGTGACTGCCAGAAACTTCATCATTGATGTAGTCATGAGATACGGCGTTCCACACAGTATAATCAATGACAACGGGACAAATTTCTCTATTGGAGAGTTGGCAAAATATTGCCGACAAACGGGAATACACCTAGATCTTGCATCTGTGGCTCACCCACAATCCAATGGGCAGGTTGAAAGAATGAATAGCTCAATCCTGCAAGGAATACGCCCAACACTCTAACCTCCTCTTCGTAGAGCAGCTGGAGCATGGGTAGAAGAACTACCTTCTGTGCTTTGGAGTATTCGAACGACGCCAAATAGATCATCAGGGCAAACCCCGTTCTTCTTGGTCTATGGCGCAGAAGCAATGCTTCCAACGGACATGCTCCATGATAGCCCAAGAGTGCAGGCTTACGATGACTCGGATGCCGAATGCGCACGACAGGATGCCGTCGATCTTTTAGAAGAAGAACAAGACCCTGTGCTTCAAAGATCTGCCATTTATCAGCAAGGATTAAGACGCTACCATAGTCGGAAAATCAGGCATCGATCTTTCAAAGAAGGTGACCTAGTGCTAAGATTGGTGCAAGAAAGGAAGCACAAGTTAGCCCCAATCTGGGAGGGACCATTTGTCATTAGCAAGGCTATGAAAAATGGATCGTATTATCTTGTAGATATTCGAGACACGGAAGATGATCCCAAGCGTCCGAATCGCAAAAGAAAGAGGAATATAGATGTTGAACTAGGAGAGACAAAAAGTCCTTGGAGCATCCAGCAATTACGTCCCTTCTACACTTAGTTCAATTTCTATGTAAACATCTTTCAGACCATGAAATAAAGTTGTCGGAATTCATGGATTACTGCATTATCTGTTTTCATACAAAGCATAAGTCCGCCTTATCTATTTCCCAATGATCTTTCAAAATACTCAATGTTAACCCGAATTGTGCCTGCATGCTCGGAGTTATAAAACTGAATTCTACTCAGCATAAGGAGGCTTAAGGAAACCTAGATTGTGCCTGCGTGCCTAAGTTTCATCCTTTTTTGAAAATTCCTTACTTTCTCTAAGTATTATCTGATTGTTTATGTGTTGGGTCACTGAAATTAGTAAGTAAAAATGCCTTTAGTACGATCCATGTTTCCGAGTTCTGACTGATCGGTTATACCCAGTCACTTGGCATGAAGATTATGTACTATCGAGCCATTTCAAACACTAAGGATAGTTAAGACATACAATCCAGATAACTTAGAAGATAAAGGAATTAAAACCCAGAAAACTTGCAAAGACTTAATAATTTAACTGCAAAGGGGGAGTACTTGTTTATACAAAAGAATAGATAGGATTACAATAAGTGTTACATTGTAGGAATAGTAATGCTTCTATTTTCCTTTCTTCTACCCAGGAATTCAAGCAGCTTCTTCAGCATCCGAGTCTTCGTCTTTGCTGCTGGATTCCTCTGGAGTTGTCGGAATCTCTTCTTCGGGGTAGAAGGTGGAGATGTTCACCATATTGGCAATCTTGGTGGCGTGACCTTTGATTTCCTCAAAGATGCTGGTCCGCTGAGCATCCGTGTATCCTTGAGGGATGCCGGACGCCACGCGCCATGATTTGGCAGTGGGGTAATGCATATGCATAAGCCCAAGGGCCATGCGTGCACCACCACGAGCCACGGAACGGAACCAGGACTCCTTGCGGTTCGCTACCTCCACGATAGCCTCCGGAAGTTTGCTAACTTCCGAGAACTCCCTGATTTGTCGGGAATGTACTTATTAATAAGTAACATCCCCGCAACTTTGAGCGTAATGAAAACCTTCTCGAAATCCCGGATTCTTTCGATCCGGGTTAGGAGAAGAAGGGGGAAAATCCCTCCTGTTTCAATCAACAAAAGAAAGTTAAGGAAAGCAGAAGAAGGGGAAAAAAATCAAAATCCGGTAAAAGTCAAAATACTTACCGAGGATGCGGTCCATCTCCGTGCCTTCCTCCAGGCGCTGGTTCAGGGCGTTCTCCAGGTCCCTGATGGTGGCTTTGTCCTTCTCGTCCTGGTTGGACGCCTTGGACTCGTCAATGCCGACAACCAGCTGGCTAGCCTCCAAGTCGTTCTGGAGCTTCACAGTGATTTTGTGAAGCTCCATGTTTTCCTTGTGGAGGTTCTCCGTATTGCCGGCATCTTCAACAATTTATTTGGCTTTCGCGAAAGAAGCTGAAAAGCAAGTAAAAGAAAAGTTAGAAACTCGGAAAAATAATTAGAAAAAATTTCCAAGCAAAAGCAATGAAAAAACTTACCTGCTGATTCATCCAACTTTCGCTGAACGGAGGCCGGCTCAGATTCTTTATCTTCAAGAATATTAAGAAGGGTTTTCACCTCCTTATTCTTGATGCTGAGCTTGTTCAAAATATCCATGTTAATGGTTTCAGCAGTTTGCTGAAACATGGAAAAGAAACAAATCGCTTAAGTCAAAAAATCAAGCAAGGTAATGGAAAAAGCATTAAGTCAAAAAAGTATACTTTTGACAAAAAGCTTGGGGGCTAGAGATATTACCTGGCTCATCCGTTGCAAACCTGACAAGTTTTCGTTGAATTCTTTTGCATACTCTGCAAAAGAATCCCAACATGGCAAAGGCCGTCCTAGATGACCTGCCGAGGTAAAAATACGAAGTTGTTCCTTACAATAAGCCCGCCTTGCAGCCAAGGACGGATTAAGGGAGCAGGAGCGAAGTGTTTTGTCGCCCACGGTTTCATAAATCCGTGTTCGTCAAAGGGCTCTTGTTTTATCTTGAATTCCTTGTCGAAAGTCGGAATGGGCTCCTCCTCAGCTGTACGAGAAGGGCCACCCATTTCTGGCACCGGCCTTTTCCCTCGCGTCCATTTCCGGCGCAATGGGCTGGCTGGTCTGCTGGGTTTCGTCCTCCCTGACAACCATGTTTTCCTCTGCAGCTGTGACCGGATTGTCGGGAGCAGCAGCAGCAGAAGAAGGTTGTGTCCCCCTCCGGGCAACAGACTTCTGTTTCTTTCGGCCTTTTGGCTTCAGTGTTGTTGGAGCGAGGCTACAAAGAGAAATTCCGAGAAATTAGAATTCTGAGAAAAGAAAAGAACTCATGCGACAAAAAGCAGAGAAATAGAAAACCCGGATGATTTAAATGGAAGTAGCGACGGGAACTCCGTCAAGATCGATTATTTCTTGAGTAGTGGAAGGCTTCTTGTGTTTTCGTCCGCCTGGAAAGTAGCAAGCATTGCGTCTAACTCGGCATCGTTCGCAAGATCCGCCTCAGGAAGATCGACAATCTGTTAAAAAAGACAAAGTTCAAGATAAAATGAATATCCGACAAAGAAGAAACGTAGAGCCAAAGCCCAAAATGAAAAGACATACCTTTGGAGCCGGGTTTGTCGCCGTGTACATCGGCCGGCTTTCCTCATATTGGTCGCGTGTTGCGACCAACTAGTTAACGCGCTTCCTCAAATCTTTCGCCGTCAAAGATTTGTTCGTTGTCCGCATTGCGTCTTCATGCCCCGAATACTCGCACAAGAGCCGGGGACCGTGGTGGGCCAGAGGCTAAATCCTCCTTTCTAGCCAGCATAGGCCTGTATCCATGCCGGTGAGAGGAGGAGACGCGGAAACGAGCTTGGCGATGCGCCGTTTGATCCTTAGAAGATCTTGCGGCAAGGTTTGAACTGCGTCCACTGCCCAGTTGTCTTGGGGAGTGGCGGCAGAGTTGACAAAAGGTGGAATTCCCGTTTCCTTTCCAGGAAACGGGACATCTTGGTGGTAAAAGAAGGAACCCATCCAAAACTTGACGGATTCCGAGGTTTTTATCTTGGGGAACCAGTCCTCCCTAAATCTACGGAGGGTAAAGGAAATGGTTCCGCAAGTCGGGTGAAGGGTACATTGCATAGAAAACAAAAAATTTCCTACGCGCGATAAACCCGAATGGCCAAGATCTAATCTAGGAGATGAAAGGTAACGGGGAGAAAGAGAGTCTTGAGATAACATACCCTCGAAGACTCAAAGTGGTAAGAGAAAAATTCTCGTTGTTGGCATAGTCGTACTCACGCCGATCCCGAGCGAGAAGAAGTGCACTGCAATCCGGCGGTGCCTCCGTAATCGGTCACACGTTCACCTCGATGAAGACTTCTGTTCCCTCGATCCAGAGGGTAGCGGAAGTAGAGGATCCCCCCGGAACTCCAGCAGCACGACGACGTGGTGGTGGTGAAGAATCCCATGGTCAAGGCTTCGCCAAGCCGGAGACCATGGAATGGAGCAGCGGGTGGAGGGAAAAGAAAGTGGGCAAGTGTGTGAAGAAGAGGGAGCTCTCACTCTCCTTTTATAGGGGAGGGGGCAGCCCAAGGAGGGGTTCCCCCACCTCTTCCTCTCTTCATGTGAGTGGAAGCCCCACTCACACCCACTCATGCTCCCTTAATTTTCCACTTAGAAAATCCAAAGTTTTTTCTTTAATAAATAAAGAAAACATTTTTATTTCTTTATTTATATTTGTTAATTCCATTAACAAACATTTGCATGCAGCACCTCGAATCATTTGTTAATTCTATTAACAACCATTCGACGAAAACCCCTTGAACTATTTCAATTTTCCCCGAAACAATTTTCGGAGCTGCCCAAAATATTCTTCGGTACTCGTATCATCTCTAACGCTTCATCGAACCTTAAGTGTGTCACCCTACGGTTCGTGAATAATGTAGACATGATCGATACTCCTCTCTGATCAATAATCAACAGCGGGATCTAGAGATCCGTGATGAATGCTATATATTCAACGATGACTCTCGTGATCGTGTGAACCTTTCAACGTCGTAACGATTTCCCTTTGTCTCGCGATATTTTACTTGTCTGAGATCCGATCATCGGTATCCACCATACCTTGTTCGATCTCGTTATCCGACAAGTACTCTTTTCTCGTTCCCGTTATATAACATCCTTGTGATCATATCACGTGCTTGCAAGCGGTGTCGATGTGATATCACCGAGAGGGCCCTGAGTATATCTCTCCGTCATATTGGATGGACAAATCCCATTCTTGATCCATGAGCTTCAATTAACACTTTCCAAATACCTAATTCCACCTTTATAGTCACCCTGTTACGGTGTGACGTTTGATGTCATCAAAGTATTCTTTCGGCATTAGTGATTAACATGATCTCATGGTCTAAGGAACAAAGTTACTCCGAATGTAAGACATAACAACAAAACTAAATGACTTGGTCGTATTGTTATACTTAGTTAGAGTCTAAGTTCATCACGTCATTCTCCTAATGACATGACCCCATTATTAACAACATCCAATGTCTATGATTAGGAAACCTTGACCATCTGTTAATCAACGAGCTAGTTAAAAGAGAGGCGTCACTAGGAATGTTGGTTTGTTTATTAATCACACATGTATTAATGTTTTAGGTTAATATAATTCTAGCATGAGAAATAAACATCTATCGTAAACAAGGAATAACATAATAAACACTTTATTATTGCCTCTCGGGCATATTTCCTTCATCGGGAGTGCGCCCTCACAAGGGTTACGCTTAACCCCGAAACAATACTGCCAAAAGTCTAACCTAGGTTCTAATCCTAGATACCCTTCAAAGAGGGCCTGGAACCCGGCTAGATAGAGAATGAAATTAGGTGCAAGATTGTGGGGTTGAATGTTATAGTGGTTGAGGACCTGGAGGAAAAAGGCAGAAGGCGGAAAGCCCATACCTCTGCTAATGTGCGAGGTAAGGAGAACCCTTTCCCCGGCTTTTGGCGTTGGCTCCGAGTCGTCCTCCTCGTGCCGCCACTTCCCCTTCAGAACCAGTCCCTCCTTCTCCATTGTCGGAAGAAGGAAAGGAACTAATTTGCAACATCTCCAATTCCCAGACATTTCGCCTTCGTCTTCCGCTCCGGCGGTGGCTGCGGCTGCGAGTTCCTCACCGACGAGGGTGAGCTTCTCTTCCACCGTTTCGACGGTGAAGGGCGGAGATGGCGCGGAAGAAGATGCCGCCAAGTTTTCGGCCACGAGAGGAGGATCCTCGCGGGCCAGACCACCAGCGCGCTCGCGGCGGCGCGGCCGGGAGAATCCACTTGGGGATCCATGCTGTTGATGATCTCATCGATGTCGACAGAGACGGAGTTTTCCTCTGCGGCGCGCGGTGAGTCACCGGTAGCCATTTTTGGGCGGCGCGGAGAACTTCTGGAACCTACGATAATGAACCTCCAGGGACGGTGCGGAACACACGGGCTCTGCTCGCATTAGCAAGTTCTTGGCTCGGGAGCAATGGCTTTTGAAGGCTGGGAGATGGAGTGAGAGCGGAAGAACGACCGGAGGGCTCAAGGACGGCTATTTATAGCCGGAAAAACTTTGAGATGCGCCACAACGGCTCTTTTGACCGTTAGATCTTCGACGTGTGTCATGCACCGGAAAATCCGGTAAATGGGGGACGAGTGATGATTGCTATCTCCTCGTTTCCCGCGAGAATCTGTCAGAGATACGTTTCGGGGTTTCACATTGAACCCAAACATCCCTGACGTTAGCACGATTTTATCGCTGACGTCAGGAAGTTCCTTCTCCACGAAGGCTCGTGGAAGAAAAGGCCGAATTTTGACAAAATCTGAGTTTCGCGTTAAAGCATGATTTGAGGAAAAGAAGAATCGAGACAAAGTGCCAATATTTCTCGGAAAAGAATGCAGATTGACGAAAGACGGCAGATTGGATTCTCAATCCTTCTTGGGGTCTACTGTCGGATATATACCGATTAGGGGTATATCCGGCATTGTCCTAAAGAGCCGGATTACCAGGGTGGCCTAAATGGTAATGGATCATGGTCCATTAGGCGGCCCAGTAAGCTGACGCGCAGAAGCCGGATTCTAGAAGAACCCGGACCATGACCCATGTGGTGCGGCTTGGAGTAGAAGACAGATTCTTGCTTTCCAAGTTAGATACTTTCCGTAGTCTTCTAGGTTTCCTTCCTGTAAGCCCTAACCCGGCTATTTATATAAAGCCGGACGGGAGAGAAGAAGATATAGACGATTAGCTATAAGCCAACTCGCCGGGAAGTTGATCCTCGCCGAGTTAGCGAAACCCTACTCACATTATACTTTGTATACTTCAGGGTTCAGCCCGTATTTAGTGAGATTGCAGGGGTAGGAACGCCGCCTAGTTGCAACGTACCGAACCTGGGTAAAATTGGTGTTCCTGGTTGTTGTGCTACCACGTCCCCCCACGTCTCTACCCGTAGGCTCATGGCACCCCCGTCTATGAACTCTACTACGATGTCTCGACGGTTGGCGCCCACCGTGGGGCCAGAGACGACAGGCGTTAAGTTTCAATCGGGGATACTCGGCGGAATCGGTAGTACCATAACTGTCGGAAGCTTGGAATTCGACAATGACGTTGGGAGCTTCCTCGACAACGGATCGTACATGCCAGCACGGAATCATCTGGTAAGTGCCTACGTTTTACCAATTGGATCTACAAATATCTTTATCGGATTAACTACAGAAGCAATGGGATTCTGTGGTGGAAGTAAATTTATCCCACACGCCCTATACCCAGTTGAAGAAAACTATGATACTGGATTTTTCTTAGATCGCAAAAACCCTGAATTCGCTGCCTCTTCGGAGATGCCTGCAATCAGATCTCACTTCATTGGCCTTCATGACTCAATGGTACTTGGGAGTCGGCACGTTCTGCTAGGAGCCGCTACCGATTGATCGATTGGGAGTTGGACTCCAATCGTGTCCAAGTCGCCATGAGCCTGCAGGGTCGCACACTTAAGAGCGGGAGCAAGTATTGGTCGGGTTGGACCCGAACCGGAAATGGACTAGTTTTGTGAGTCGGACTCACAGAGGGAATGGGCCACAAGTGTTGTGAAGCCCATTACCATACGCTATATAAAGAGGGGCGCAGGTTGCCCAGTGGGAACGTAAGTCCACTCTCCCATGCGTTGGGAACCCTAGCCCCACTCAGTCCAGCCGCCGCACCGGACCTAGCAGTCCGCCGTCGGAGCTCCTCCTCGTACGTGTGGATACCGGCAGAGGTGCTGTACGTTCAGCACTTCGACGTTCGAGGGATTGGATCGTCCGGACCGGATCGTGGGACTGCACTGCCCCGACGCACTGCATCGATAATCCGCACCTGCGCGTCTAGTGGTAATACTCGTGGCCTTCTACCTCGGCTAGATCTTGGAAGCATCGCGAGGAAAAGTTTTTGTTTATCTCTACACGTTCCAACAGTGGTATCATAGCGGTAGCTTCTTTTATTAGGCCCGAGATCCGTACATATGTGATATGTAGTTAGCGTTAGATGTGATCTAATTGCTGTTTTGGTGGTCGGTCTATGAGATAGATCGGTTTTGTACAAGGTTGATTGGATCAATCGTACTCGGGATTAATGGATGATCAGGTTTCCGTGATCATACTACTAAGGTCGTGGAACAACTTACCCCTACCGGTCGGTTTCCGCCATCGGGGTATACCGTGACACATAAATCCAGTTGCGGTGATCGAAGATCAAAGAGTTTGGTCGAATCGGAATACGGATCAGATTCGGGTAAAATCGTATTATCCGATGAAGAAATCCATGATCGGAATGCAGATGAGATCTGCGTTTTCCGAAATCGTCGGGTGCTGCCGGCTTCGCCCTGTCGTAGCGCCTTAGATGTCGTTGCGAGTTCACAACGCCGGTAGATACCGTATCTATGCATAATTTGTTTTTGCAGGAAGTTGTGAATGGTATGGCTTATGTGCATGTGATGTGTGTAATCCATACATGATCTGCGTATCATGTTTTTGTCAGCCGGCTGGAGCCTAGGTGATGTCATTTTATTGTATACCGGCCTGCGTGTCGGATTCTCTATGTAAATTTTCATTTACTAGCTAGTGTAGCTTATTGGAGAACCCGGAAGGCATGCAAGTCGATGTACAAGTCGGCTACATGGAGTAAGATGGCACGTGACAAGAGTTGGCACGAGTCGACTTACAAGCTTTGTGGAGATGGAGATCACCATGAAGAGAGCCATACCATTTCACATTATAATTGATTTATTTGTGTTATTGTTATGTCTCTATTTACCTCTATTTAGATAGTTGGTAGATTCTTTAATCCCTCAAAGAAGGTCTAGTCGGTCGCCCCGCCAGTGCTGCACCATCACAAGTCGGACATTCTTGGTAGTGGGCTCATAAAATTGAGGTGCTACCAATTCTTTCCGGTTAGGTGGGTTTGAGTCGGACTCTTACAAGCAGAAGCACTTGGTAATCTAGACGAGTCCATCACAACGGTTGTGGGGCTCGGGGCGAGGTAGGTTGGGAGCCGGGGCATGTGATGTCACCCAACTAACAGGAGTCGTATTGGATACGATTGGCAAGGTGTTGCCTACCTAGATCACTTGACGGCTAGCGGTGATGCTAAAGCTCACTAGTCGGCTTGCTTATTTAGGATCTTGAATCACTTAGAAACCATTGGAGGGGTGTTGGTTCTAGTGGGAGCATAAGTATTAAAGCGTTTAATATGCCTGCTCTTTTATGAATACATGTCTTAAGTGTTTTTGCGTATTTTCTGTTGTAGATCAATGGCACCTAGCAACCTTCCTCAGTTGTCCGTGTTTGCGTTGAGGTCAATCCTAGAGAAAGATAAGCTTAATGGAACTAATTTCACCAACTGGTATCGTAATCTGAGGATAGTCCTCAAGCATGACAAGAAAGAACATGTTCTAGAAACTCCACTTCCAGAAGAGCCTGATGATGATGCGACTGTCGCTGTCACAAATGCCTACCGTAAGACTAGAGATGAGTCTACGGAAATTAGCTGTCTTATGCTTGCACACATGGAACCGGACTTGCAGCAGCAGTTCGAGAATGTTGAGGCCTACGATATGATCGAAAGCCTCAAAAGTATGTTCCAGGCTCAAGCAAAGACTGAGAGGTATCAAGTCTCTCAAGCTTTGCTTGGCTGTAAGCTGAAAGACGGCGATCCACTGAGTCCGCATGTAATCAAGATGATTTGTTACATACAGTCTTTGGATCGGCTGGGCTTCCCAATTAACGAAGAGTTCGCTACTGATATAATTCTGAACTCTCTTCCTAGTGCGTATGGTTCGTTCATCTCGAACTACCATATGCATGGTATGGATAAGAGTATCACTGAATTACATGGGATGCTCAAAACGGCAGAGGCTGATATCAAGAAAGGCACCAGTCAAGTGTTGATGGTGCAGAATAAGACTAAGTTCAAGAAGAGTTCTTGGACTAAGAAGAAGAAGGATAAGTCAGGAGGTAGTACCCATGGCCCTGTCCAGAGTGCTCCCTCAAAGACTAAACCTTCTCCTACAGCCGGAGCCAACTGCTTTTATTGCAAGCAAGATGGCCACTGGAAGAGGAACTGCACCAAGTATTTGGCCGACAGAGCCAAGAGTGGAGGTGTGACTTGCAACTCAGGTACGCTTGTGTGCAATGTTATAGACATTTATCTTGATGATGCGCCTAATAGTTCTTGGGTATATGATACCGGATTAGTTATTCACATATGCAACTCGTTGCAGGGACTGGTAAGAACTAGGAGCGTGGCAAGAGGAGAGGTTGACATTCGGGTCGGCAACAAGGCGAGAGTCACTGCGTTCGAAGTCGGCACGATGCAACTTAATTTACCTTCAGGATTTATTTTGGAACTAAATAATTGTTATTATGTTCCAGCGCTTAGTCGAAACATTATTTCCGCCTCATGTTTGATGAGACAAGGTTATGAGTCGAATATTAAGAATAATGGTTGTTCTTTATATTTGAAAGATATGTTTCATGACTTTGCACCCGTTCAGAACGGGTTATTTATTTTAAATCTTGATAGTGAATCGGTCAATCTATACTTCTTATAAAGCAAAACCCCACTAACATGCATTAATGATTTTTCTATCTCACCATGCAAGCTATCCACATCATCCATTCTCCTAACCAATCAATTGTACATGTCATCTCCACTAATAATTATTAATCACCACATGCAATCTACACATCATCCATTTCTTAAATTATCGAACTATTCATATTAATAATTAAAAAAAATATGATAAATTAAATTCTGCATATTCCCTTCAAAAACATAATGTATCACAGCTCTTATAAACTTTTGATTACAATATAGTTTCTAAAGCGATCCCGCAGCAACGCGCGGGGTATTCTTCTTGTAACATAAATGTTAAAAGGTTGAAACCAAATAAACTGAATATGACTTACTTTTGGAACTGTCGGCTTGGTCATATAAGTTGGAAGCGCATGAAGAAGCTCCATGATGATGGACTTCTAACTTCGTTTGACTTAGAGTCATTCGAGACATGCGAATCATGCCTACTAGGCAAGATGACCAAGACACCTTTTGCAAGGAGTTGTGAAAGGGCGTCCGACTTGTTGGAACTAATACATAGTGATGTATGTGGACCAATGAGCACGACAGCTAGAGGTGGTTATGAGTACTTCATTACCTTCACTGATGATTTGAGTAGGTATGGATATATCTATTTAATGAAACACAAGTCGGAAGCCTTTGAAAAGTTCAAGCAATTCCAGAGTGAGGTACAAAATCAGCTCGGCAAGAAAATAAAGTTTCTACGGTCGGACCGTGGAGGCGAGTACATGAGCCATGAGTTTGATGACCATCTAAAGAGTTGTGGAATAGTTCCTCAACTCACTCCGCCGGGTACACCGCAGAGAAACGGTGTATCGGAACGGAGAAATCGGACCTTGTTGGACATGGTACGATCAATGATGAGTCGGACAGATCTACCTTTATCATTTTGGGGTTATTGTCTAGAAACTGCAGCTTTCACACTAAACAGAGTACCATCAAAGTCAGTAGAGAAGACACCACATGATATGTGGACTGGTAAAAAGCCAAGTTTGTCTTTTCTTAAGATTTGGGGTTGTGAGGTATTTGTCAAGCGACTTCAGTCGGACAAGCTCACGCCCAAGTCGGATAAGTGTATTTTCGTGGGGTATCCGAGGGAAACCTTGGGGTACTACTTCTACAACCGGGAAGAGGGCAAAGTGTTTGTCGCTCGGAATGGTGTCTTCCTTGAGAAAGAATTTCTCAGTCGGGAAGTCAGTGGGAGCACGGTGCAACTCGAAGAAATTCGAGAGGAACCAACTAGGGGCGAGTCGGCAATGGCCTTTGAGGCTGAGCCGGTCGTGGTACCTACACCGGTTACAGCACCTGAACCTCGGAGATCTGCCAGATTACAGAGTGCTCGAGATGTTTTACTGTTAGACAGTAATGAGCCGGCAACTTATTCGGAAGCGATGGTGGGATCTGATTCCGAGTCATGGCTTGGAGCCATGAGATCCGAGTTAAAGTCCATGGATGAAAACCAAGTTTGGAATTTGGTTGATCTGCCTGACGGTGCAAGACCCGTCGAGTGCAAATGGGTCTTTAAGAAGAAAATTGATATGGATGGAAATATTTCCGTCTATAAAGCACGACTTGTCGCAAAAGGGTTCCGACAAGTTCAAGGATTTGACTACGATGAGACCTTCTCGCCCGTAGCGATGCTTAAATCAATTCGGATCATGTTAGCCATAGCAGCCTATTTCGACTATGAGATATGGCAGATGGATGTCAAGACGGCTTTCCTTAATGGAAATTTAACTGAGGACGTGTATATGATACAGCCCGAAGGTTTTGTCGATCCGGCTAATGCTGACAAGGTATGCAAACTTCAGAAATCCATTTATGGGTTGAATCAAGCATCTCGGAGTTGGAACATTCGCTTTGATGAGGTAGTCAAATCGTTTGGCTTCATCAAGAGCGATCATGATTCTTGTTTATACAAGAAGTTTAGTGGGAGCAAAGTGAACTTTCTAATCTTATATGTGGATGACATATTACTGATTGGAAATGATGTCATGATGTTGCAAGAAACCAAAGAGTCATTGGAAAGGAGTTTCTCAATGAAGGATTTGGGTGAGGCAACTTACATATTAGGAATCAGGATCTATAGAGATAGATCAAGGCGGCTCATTGGATTGAGTCAGAGTACTTACCTGGACAAGGTTTTGAAGAAATTCAAAATGGAAGGGTCCAAGAAGGGATTCTTACCGATGTCCCATGGCATAAAACTTAGCAAGACTCAGTGTCCTTCGACAACTGATGAGCGAAGTCGGATGAGTGTGATCCCGTATGCTTCGGCAATCGGATCCATCATGTACGCCATGATTTGTACTAGGCCAGATGTTTCCTATGCTCTAAGTGTTACGAGCAGATACCAGGCTGACCCTGGCGAAGCCCACTGGGCAGCGGTTAAAAATATCCTTAAGTATTTGAGAAATACTAAGGAAATGTTCCTAGTTTATGGAGGTGATGACGAATTAAGTGTAAAGGGTTACACGGATGCAAGTTATCTCACCGACTCAGATGATTCTCGTTCGCAATCGGGATACGTGTTCGTAATGAACGGAGGATCTGTGAGCTGGAAGAGTTCCAAGCAAGATACGGTGTCTGCATCTACAACAGAGGCTGAGTATATTGCTGCCTCAGAGGCGGCAAAGGAAGTTGTTTGGATCAGGAACCTCCTGATGGATCTTGGTGTGGTTCAGGGCGCGTCCAATCCTTTGGACGTATATTGTGACAACAATGGTGCTATCGCACAGGCCAAGGAACCTAGACAACACCAGAAGAACAAACATATACTCATACGGTACCACCTCATTCGCCAGTTTGTCGAACAAGGTGATATCAAGTTATGCAAATTACACACGGATGCAAACATTGCAGATCCGTTGACAAAAGCGCTACCACAGCCTAAGCATGAGGCGCACACGAGAGGTATGGGCATTAGATGCCTAGGCATATGATGCCAAGATGATTGACTCTAGTGCAAGTGGGAGACTGTTGGGAATATGCCCTAGAGGCAATCATGTATGATGTAATTTCCACTGTATTCATAAAGTTATTAAGTTGTCCTTGTTTTGAACATCTGATATATGTCATTGAATATGTGATTCGATTGTGGAACTATATATTCATGTTGTTCATACTAGATTGTCCTTGGTCATTTAGGTTGTGCTGGACACACACCCTAGACTAATGTGAGTGTTGGCTGATGACACGGTTCCACTTGTCATGGGCATGGTGATGCCATTCCAACGTTCACGGACTTGGCTAAAGAGTTTAGCAAGTCGGACTGACCCACATTGAGATGCAACGATCAAGTCGTCATTTGCATGTCTCAATCAATGTAATCCTTAGACCTGAGGTTGTCGCACAATCCGAGTTGTGGATCACCGACTTAGGCTCTGTCAAACGTTGTTCTGTGACAAGGCAACTATAAAGGCAGAGTTCGGGTCGAATGAGAAGCAAGCTGCGTGATGTGGATAATCAAGATGGGATTTTGCCCCTCCGAATGGAGAGATATTCTCTGGGCCCTCTCGAGTGACATGATTCAGGAAGCATGGCCATGCGCGACTCAGTTAAGTGTTAATTGTGTCGGTTGACTAAGAGTTAGTCAGATGAATCACATATCACGGATCGAGAAGAGAGTTGAACTATTAAAGGGATGACGATAAATCGCCTATAGTTCGACAAGGTATATCGTGAGGCAAAAAGGAATAAGATGAATATCACATTGAAAGGTATGTCGTCATGACTCAATGGTACTTGGGAGTCGGCACGTTCTGCTAGGAGCCGCTACCGATTGATCGATTGGGAGTTGGACTCCAATCGTGTCCAAGTCGCCATAAGCCTGCAGGGTCGCACACTTAAGAGCGGGAGCAAGTATTGGTCGGGTTGGACCCGAACCGGAAATGGACTAGTTTTATGAGTCGGACTCACAGAGGGAATGGGCCACAAGTCTTGTGAAGTCCATTACCATACGCTATATAAAGAGGGGCGCAGGTTGCCCAGTGGGAACGTAAGTCCACTCTCCCATGCGTTGGGAACCCTAGCCCCACTCAGTCCAGCCGCCGCACCGGACCTAGCAGTCCGCCGTCGGAGCTCCTCCTCGTACGTGTGTATACCGGCAGAGGTGTTGTACGTTCAGCACTTCGACGTTCGAGGGATTGGATCGGCCGGACCGGATCGTGGGACTGCACTGCCCCGACGCACTGCATCGATAATCCGCACCTGCGCGTCTAGTGGTAATACTCGTGGCCTTCTACCTCGGCTAGATCTTAAAAGCATCGCGTAGGAAAAGTTTTTGTTTATCTCTACGCGTTCCAACAGAGGAGACGCGGAAACAAGCTTGGCGATGCGCCGTTTGATCCTTAGAAGATCTTGCGGCAAGGTTTGAACTGCGTCCACTTCCCAGTTGTCTTGGGGAGTGGCGGCAGAGTTGACAAAAGGTGGAATTCCTGTTTCCTTTCCAGGAAACGGGACATCTTGGTGGTAAAACAAGGAACCCGTCCAAAACTTAACGGATTCCGAGGTTTTTATCTTGGGGAACCAGTCCTCCCTAAATCTACGGATGGTAAAGGAAATGGTTCCGCAAGTCGGGTGAAGGGTACGTTGCATAGAAAACAAAAAATTTCCTACGCGCGATAAACCCGAATGGCCAAGATCTAATCTAGGAGATGAAAGGTAACGGGGAGAAAGAGAGTCTTGAGATAACATACCCTCGAAGATTCAAAGTGGTACGAGAAAAATTCTCGGTGTTGGCATAGTCGTACTCACGCCGATCCCGAGCGAGAAGAAGTGCACCGCAATCCGGCGGTGCCTCCGTAATCGGTCACACGTTCAGATCGATGAAGACTTCCGTTCCCTCGATCCAGAGGGTAGCGAAAGTAGAGGATCCCCCCGGAACTCCAGCAGCACGACGACGTGGTGGTGGTGAAGAATCCCACGGTCAAGGCTTCGCCAAGCCGGAGACCATGGAATGGAGCAGCGGGTGGAGGGAAAAGAAAGTGGGAAAGTGTGTGAAGAAGAGGGAGCTCTCAGGCAGCCCAAGGGGGGGGGGGTTCCCCCACCTCTTCCTCTCTTCATGTGAGTGGAATCCCCACTCACACCCACTCATGCTCCCTTAATTTTCCACTTAGAAAATCCAAAGGTTTTTCTTTAATAAATATTCAACGATGACTCTCGTGATCGTGTGAAACTTTCAACGTCGTAACGATTTCCCTTTCTCTCGCGATATTTTACTTGTCCGAGATCCGATCATCGGTATCTACCATACCTTGTTCGATCTCGTTATCTGACAAGTACTCTTTTCTCGTTCCCGTTATATAACATCCTTGTGATCATATCACGTGCTTGCAAGCGGTGTCGATGTGATATCACCGAGAGGGCCCTGAGTATATCTCTCCGTCATATTGGATGGACAAATCCCATTCTTGATCCATGAGCTTCAACTAACACTTTCCAAATACCTAATTCCACCTTTATAGTCACCCTGTTACGGTGTGACGTTTGATGTCCTCCAAGTATTCTTTCGGCATTAGTGATTAACATGAAATCATGGTCTAAGGAACAAAGTTACTCCGAATGTAAGATATAACAACAAAACTAAATGACTTGATCGTATTGTTATACTTAGTTAGGGTCTAAGTTCATCACGTCATTCTCCTAATGACATGACCCCGTTATTAACAACATCCAATGTCTATGATTAGTAAACCTTGATCATCTGTTAATCAACGAGCTAGTTAAAAGAGAGGCTTCGCTAGGAACGTTGGTTTGTTTATTAATCACACATGTATTAATGTTTTCGGTTAATATAATTCTAGCATGAGAAATAAACATCTATCATGAACAAGGAATAACATAATAAACACTTTATTATTGCCTCTCGGGCATATTCCCTTCATCGGGAGTGCGCCCTCAGAAGGGTTACGCTTAACCCCGAAACAATACTGACAAAAGTCTAACCTAGGTTCTAATCCTAGATACCCTTCAAAGAGGGTCTGGAACCCGGCTAGATAGAGAATGGAATTAGGTGGAAGATTGTGGAGTTGAATGTTATAGTGGTTGAGGACCTGGAGGAAAAAGGCAGAAGGCAGAAAGCCCATACCTCTGCTAATGTGCGAGGTAAGGAGAACCATTTCCCCGGCTTTTGGCGTTGGCTTCGAGTCGTCCTCCTCGTGCCGCCAATTCCCCTTCAGAACCAGTCCCTCCTTCTCCATTGTCGGAAGAAGGAAAGGAACTAATTTGCAACAACTCCAATTCCCAAACATTTTGCCTTCGTCTTCCGCTCCGGCGGTGGCTACGGCTGCGAGTTCCTCACCGACGAGGGTGAGCTTCTCTTCCACCGTTTCGACGGTGAAGGGCGGAGATGGCGCGGAAGAAAATTCCGCCAAGTTTTCGGCCGCGAGAGGAGTATCCTCGCGGGCCAGACCACCGGCGCGCTCGCGGCGGCGCGGCCGGGAGAATCCACTTGGGGTTCCATGCTATTGATGATCTCATCGATGTCGACAGAGACAGAGTTTTCCTCTGCGGCGCGCGGTGAGTCACCGGTAGCCATTTTTGGGCGGCGCGGAGAAGATCTGGAACCTCCGATAATGAATCTCCAGGGACGGTGCGGAACACACGGGCTCTGCTCGCATTAGCAAGTTCTTGGCTCGGGAGCAATGGCTTTTGAAGGCTGGGAGATGGAGTGAGAGCGGAAGAACGGCCGGAGGGCTCAAGGACGGCTATTTATAGCCGGAAAAACTTTGAGATGCGCCACAACGGCTATTTTGACCGTTAGATCTTCGACGCGTGTCATGCACCGGAAAATCCGGGAAATGGGGGGACGAGTGATGATTGCTATCTCCTCGTTTCCCGCGAGAATCTGTCAGATATACGTTTCGGGTTTTCACATTGAACCCAAACGTCGCTGACGTTAGCACGATTTTATCGCTGATGTCAGGAAGTGCCTTCTCCACGAAGGCTCGTAGAAGAAAAGGCCGAATTTTGACAAAATCCGAGTTTCGCGTTAAAGCATGATTTGAGGAAAAGAAGAATCGAGACAAAGTGCCAATATTTCTCAGAAAAGAATGCAGATTGACGAAAGACGGCAGATTGGATTCTCAATCCTTCTTGGGGGCTACTGTCGGATATATACCGATTAGGGGTATATCCGGCATTGTCCTAAAGAGCCGGATTACCAGGGTGGCCTGAATGGTAATGGATCATGGTCCATTAGGCGGCCCAGTAAGCTGACGCGCAGAAGCCGGATTCTAGAAGAACCCGGACCATGGCCCGTGTGGTGCGGCTTGGAGTAGAAGACATATTCTTGCTTTCCAAGTTAGATACTTTCTGTAGTCTTCTAGGTTTCCTTTCTATAAGCCCTAACCCGGCTATTTATATAAAGCCGGACGGGAGAGAAGAAGATATAGGCAATTAGCTAGAAGCCAACTCGCCGGGAAGTTGATCCTCGTCGAGTTAGCGAAACCCTACTCACATTATACTTTGTATACTTCAGGGTTCAGCCCGTATTTAGTGAGATTGCAGGAGTAGGAACGCCGCCTAGTTGCGACGTACCGAACCTGGGTAAAATTGGTGTTCCTGGTTGTTGTGCTACCACGTCCCCCCACGTCTCTACCCGTAGGCTCATGGCACCCCCGTCTATGAACTCTACTACGATGTCTCGACACTTGGTTATAAGAAAACCATTAGATGGATCTTCTGGAATAAGTGCTTGACTTGTCGTTTAAGATCAAGTATTCGTCAATTGGCATTGCTGGCCTTCACTTCGGAGTCGCATTCTACCGAGGGGGAACAACACCGAAAAGGAAAACAACAATCAAAACATGGCATCGATGCAATGCACAATATGTATGCATGAGAAAATTAATGCACTGAGATAAAGCCCTAGACATGTTCAATGAGTTGCTAGGGTTCAGATGTTAGTTATGAAGTTTAACAGAAATTAGCCCGAAATAGACCCCGGATGGGCACTTCGGACAATTCTGAAAACGAGTACAATTTTAATTGTTCAAATAGGTTTGAAAACATCATAAATGAGTTGCATTTGTCATTTTGATCATTTTGGTATGTAACTTATAAGTTTCTGAAATTATTGAATAAAAACTTATTTTCTCCATTTTTAAATCAATTAAACAAACTAGTCGACAGCCCGTGTGGATTCTTGTTCGCTTTCGATGTTTAGTTTGATTACATACATGATAATTTCACATCTTTGGACTTGGTTGGAACATCTTAATCAAACAATGTATTAACTTATTTATAAATTAGAATATTGAAACATGCATGTGAAGAAAATAAAAATATGTGCTAAAGTATATACTCCCTCCGTCCTCAAATAAGTGTACGTTTTCCTTTTATGGAAGTCAATTGTTTTAAAGTTTGACCAACTTTATTGGGAAACGTAACAACATTTATGATACTACGTTGGTATCATTAGATCCATTTTCAAATATACTTTAATAATATATTAATTTTATATCATATATATTGATTTTATTTTTTGTAAAGTTGGTCAAAGTTTAAATTTTTTGACTAGGACCAATTCTAGAGGTACACTTATTCGAGAACGGAGGGAGTAAGTGAGACATCACAAATATTCCTAATAAGAATATTAATTCCACGACTTTTCTAGGATAAACCATATTGTTAGCTGAACTTGGTAGAATATTTTGCAGGGCCAATTGAGAATATCCCATCATATTTTAAATCATAAATTAAAGTGGCTTAATTTGTCACATAGCATACTATATACATGTAACGATATTTATATTAAGACATTTTCTGTTTCAAATTAATTTGTCCTATCATGAAAAACTATGTTTCATACACTTTAAAATTAAATCATTGCCATATTTTCATGTTGAATGTGGATGCGTCATAGGTTACTACATTTGTCTATTAATCAGTGAAAATACCTAGTGTCATAAGAAGTAACGAAAACCTGGAATTATTTTTGGTTACCATTCATGCTTCATCCGCTTGGTATTTAAATGATTGTGTATGCATGCAACTGTCTTTAGCACATAATTTGTAAGTCGCGCATATGTACTACCTCTTGTGGCGTCAGTTCAAGAAGTGCTAAGATGTGTGTTTACCTGTATCCATCTCTTCTCCCCACAAGTCTGCCAAGACAAAAATTGACGTTTCAAATTGGCTAGCTTTAATGAACCAGTAATGCCCTGTAGTGATGAAACCATAATGTCCCCCGTCGCGTCGCACCCCCCGGCGGCGCTAGGGGCAAAAATCGCCACCGCACGCCCTCCCCCTCCCCCCCCCCCCCCCGTCTGGCTCGCTCTGCCGCTGCCGTCGCCGGCTTCGCCCGCGGCGGTGGCGGCACCCCTGCTGCCAAAGGTGGTCGGGGGGCGGCTGTTCCTGCGCTAGTTCGGAGAAGGACCGGCCCGTGGGGGGCGGCGGCGGTCTGGGCGAGAGGACGCCGAGCCGGCGGGCTCGGAGGCGACGGACACTCGGGCGTGGCGGGGCTGTGCGGATGGCGAGCGTCGGCGGCGGCGACCGGACGCGGCTTCGACACTGCGGGGCGCGGGCCCCATCTAGACCCGATCTGGGCCGGCGGGCGGCAGCTCGTGCTCGTCGGCTTCACGGCGGCGCGGGCGTTGGTGCTCGGCCGAGCGCGGCATGCGCGGCACGGCCAGGGACTGCGGGGCGCCGGCGTGGCCTGTGTTGGGCCCGTTGGGTCCGCATCTTGGCCGGCCGAGATGGCGCCGGGAGGGGCTGCTGCGGCGCCTACGACGTGGTCTTGGAGGAGCTTGCCGCCCTTGCAGCGGCAGGGTGCGGTGGGGGCTGGAGGAAGCCGGGGCGGCGGCCCCGGAGCTTGTGGCGGCGGGTCGGCCACGGCCGGCGTGTTGCCATGCCGCGGCTTGAGGTGTAGCGGTGGTGGCGGCACACACAGACGGTGGTCTGATCGGCCCCCGATGGGCGGTTGGTGGGGTGCGACACATCGCCGGGCGAAAGCCTAGCCCGGGCTGTCGGCCGGGGCCGACGACGGCGACGCCCCCGGGCGTCGCGTCCTTCTTGAAGGTGTCGTCGTGGTGGTGTTCTTGTTCCTCCACGCCAGGTTCTCCGGGAGAAACCCTTGATCCCACGGATCGGGCGAGGGCGGCGCTCCGGTGTCGTTTTGCCTCTTGGGGCCTCGCATTGGATGTTCCACCGATCAGGGGGGACCTGTGGAGTGATGGTGGCTGGCGGCGGCGAACCTTCGTCTTCGGCATGGGGGTGTGCGGCCCCGGGGCCGGCGTGGATGCCGGAGCGGCGGCTCCAGGTTTTTCCCCTTTGCCTTGCGGCGTTGAGGGAGCGGAGCGTCGACTTGGGTCACTTGGGCGTCTTGGTCGTCGGCTTGTTTGGGGCGCAGCCTTGGGGCTGGCGGGGATGTCGGAGCGGCGGCTCCGGATGCTACGCCGTCGTTGTGGTGGCGTCGAGGCTCTTGGTGTTGGCTTTGGTCGCTTGGGCGTCTTGGTCTTCGACCCGTGTGGGGCGCGGCTTCGGAGCCAGCGTGGATCACGGAGTGGAGGCTCCGGACTCTCACCTCCGTCGTGTTGCGTTGAGGGGGCTTGGTGTCGGCCTTGGTTGCTTGGGCAACGTGGTCGTCGACCCGAGTGTGGGGCGCGGTCTCGGGGCCAATGTGGATCGAGTTGTAATTTTTTTCTTTTTTTAGCCTCGTCCTCCGTGTTTGCTTCTACTATATCAATATACAAAAGGCAAAGCTTTTGCCTCGTTTCAAAAAGAAAAAAAAATGGCTAGCTTTGCTCCCACATATTGTTTAAAACTCAAATTTCTTTCTGCAAAAAAAGATACGTGATGAGGCCCCAAGTCCTTTATGGAAAAAAAATATCCTAGTATTTTGAGCGGTACTTTCTAATTTGTATCAGTTGATAATATAAGTAGATGTATAAAAAATAATCTTAAATTTAAAGTACAAAGGAAACTAAGTACGCACTTTGCATCTATGCATGCATATATAGCTGCTGGATCATAAAAAAAAATATGAAAAGAAAACTCTGGACATGACAAAAATAAAAAATGGATTTCGATTCTCCATGAGGCATTAATTATATATAGATAATATTAACGATTTTTTTTAATTTGACATGCAACCAATTAAACCTGATTCAAACCTTGGGTGCATGCTTAACTGTGTTCCTGCGTGAGAGCTGCTACACATCCGAACTGCTGCAGCGATCACGGGCCAGACGAAGCGTTAGATGGACGGCGGACAAATTTCGTGGTACGCGCAGCAATTTGCGTTCCTACATACATGACCGATTGATGCTTGGAGGGAGCAATCTGATTCTTGAATAACCTAATTAGGCCAGCTAGGAATTTAGATGAGGAGTTATTTCATTAGGTTAGATAGCATTAACTCTGCGGAGCGTGTAGAAAGCAATTGACCACATAGTACCGGCGCCTGCTACAGAAGCACCAAACTTTGACTTCAGCATGGTACGCTCACCATTCCATGCCCATGTCTATGCATGACTACCCGACACATATAGGTAAGATCTGACACATATAGACATCGGGTCGGACAAAATAAAATATGCTGCTGCTAGGATTCGAAGCAGGGTGCACAGATCAAGGCGAATACAACTCGCGACGATTGTATCCAATCTAACGGTATAATTGTCCAATTAATGTGCATTGACGGTCAGCGTAACTCCCTGTCAGGATTAACGTGGTGTCTTGTAGTGAGTATCCAAATAGCAAATTTGCCCGTGCGTTGCAACGGTAGAAACAAATACTATCCCTGGCACTCGTGGAAATTATTATATTTCTGTACTAAAGAGCCACCACTCGTTGATCAATATATTGAGGAATTTTGATTGTCCTACACATCTAAAGTAGTTTTCTAATTAAAAAACACAGACTTGAAGTCTTGAAATTTTTTCGCAAAAAGAATGACTTGAAGCCTGGCTTCGTTCGTGGCGGCCGCGGCGGCGTCCCATCGGGCGTCCTCTCCTTCTCAGGCGTCTCCGGCTGCCGCGGCGGCGCCGCCGTCTTCTTCTGCAGCGCCGGTTGGTTCCGCCACTGGAGGACTGCGTTGAGTTTCCGCCGCTGCCCGGCGCGTTGACGGCGGCTGGCTCGGCGGTGCTGGTGGGCGCGGTGATGGTCCCCCTCGCCTCGCCGTCGAGCCCGGCGGCGGCGCGAGGCGCACCCCTGGAGTTAGGGTTCCGGGTGGTGCCTGCGCAGGGACCCGTGGCCCCGATGTTGGATGTTGGGCCTCTTGTGCCAGGTGGGCCGGAGGGGTGCCGCGCTGTACGTGGGCCCGCTGCGTCAAGGGTTGCCGCTCCTTGCGGCCCAGCTGGGGAGCTGGCCCAAGGCACCCCGGCCCACTGCCTGGGTCCATATAAATGGCGCTGGCTCCCTCGGGGCTCACTCGACCTAGGGTTAGGTTTTCTTGCCCCTCTCCGCGACGTCCGCCGCAACCTCAACCGCGCCAAGCGACTGCTCCTCTCCGGTGGCCCTTCCTTGCTTCCTCTGTTTCCAGCCATGGACCGCGACCGTGGTGTCGACGACCGCCGCGCTAAGCGCCCCCTCGAAAAGTTCAGCGGCGGTGGCGACCGTCGGGAGCTCCGTGCGTGGCTCGACGCCGAATACGCCGAGCATCAACGCCAGTTTGGCGGCCGGCAGGGTCCGCCGCGACCCTCCTCGCCACAAGGACAACGGCCAGCACGGGGGTGCTGGCGCGGTCAACACAGGCCGTGACTTCTCCAGATCTAGGGGTGGACGCCCCAATCCCACCCCCCTCCATCCTGTGGTCGAGATCCAACCGCCGCGGGGGCGGGAGGCTCCTCCTCGGCCATGGACCTTCCCCCTCCGCCCCCGGAAGCCGCCAAGTCAAAAGTGATCTGCTATAACTGCGGGCTCGGCGGCCATGTCCAGGCGGAGTGCACTGGAGCGCCCTTCTGCTTGAAGTGCAAGATCTCGGGCCATCTCACTGCGATGTGCGTGGCGGAGGGCCGCCGCCGCGAACCCTACTGGGCTGGGTTCGGGGTCCCTGGACAGAGCTTTATGTGCCTCGACGTCCCAGAGAGCGAACTTGGGCAAGCCCCTCCCAACACTGCTACGGTCTACATCGAGGAGAAGGTGCTCTCGCCGTCGTAGGTGGAAGCCGAGTTTAAAGAACTCGTTGAGGACCATTGGGACTGGCAGGTCCGGCAAGTTAGCGATTCTGATTTCGTGCTCATCTTCCCTTCCAAAGAAAGCCTCAGAATGGCGATAAGAGGCGGGGGCCTCCGTCTCCCTTTTTGCAAAGCTAGGGCGCTGGTGATGGAAGGTGGCTTGGATGAACAGGCGGTGGAAGCCCTGTCGGAGACTTGGGTTACCCTCCATGGTGTCCCCCCTCCTTACCGTTTCGTGGACTGCATGATGCTGGCGGCCAGACCGGTAGGCCGCCGAATGGAGGTGGATGAAGATACCTTAGCTGACCCCTTGGACCCGATTCGCATGAAGGTGGGCTGCAGGGCCGGGGGGCGCCTGCCGGAGTCCTTTCCGCTGTTTGTTAACGGGCAAGGGTTCAAGATCCGTGTGGAGGAGGAGGTCCCTATCGCTCCGGGCACCGATCAACTACCTCCGCCTCCACCTCGAAAGAACAACAATCCCGAAGATGATGACTTGGCTGATGACAGCTCTGATGGAGACGACGAAGACTGGGACGGCCGCCGGGGTTCCCATGACAAAAACAAGCCCTCCTCCAAACCCGCGTCCCCCAAGGGGGGGGGGCAAGAGCGGTGGAAACAAGGCCGGCAACAAGTCTGTTGGGATGACGCTAGCCTCCCCCTCGCCGTCCACGAAGGCAGGGTCCGCGCCACCAGCCATCTACCAATACGGCTCCTTCCTCGCTGGCAAGCAACAGGTGGGCTCTGTGCCACAGGGACCCATCCCCTGGTCTCGGAGGCGGTCCTGGTCCCCTCTGACGCGCCACCCGCCTCCCCCTCGGCGACGCTGGACTCGGCCCTGGGCCAGGCTGCGATCACCCCGGACGCGGCGCTGATCGCCCGTGAACGCCGCATCAAGGCTAATGCCGACCGACCTGCTAGGACCCTGGCCATCACTCTTGCGCAGCCAGACTTCTCTGGTGACTCCCCCGCTCTGCAGCAAGTTGGCGTGCTCCCCGAGCTCGACGCACCGGTGGTTCGGGCGCCGCGCAGCAAGTCGAAGCCGGCCTCATCTTCCCGCAAGAGCGCCCGTGGGGCTGGTCTCACCGAGGGCCCGGTGCTGGAGCGCGCGAAAAAGCTTGCCGCCGACAAGAATGCTCCAGGTTCGTCCTCTCTCGCCGCCTTTGTTGCTTTCGACGAAGTTTCTGATGCCCATCTGTTACAAGTTGATGCGGATAGCTGCGTTGTTTTTACCTCTGCGAACGGCCCCCCAGCCGAGGCCCTTTCCATTATTCGCGCTGCTGAATGCGCACAGGCAGAGCTTGCCCTTGCACGCGAGAAATGTACAGCCCTTGCCGCGGCTGCTGCCGAGTCCCAGGCTGCTGTGCCACCGGTGTCAACGGTGATACCCACGACTGCCGTGGAGGAAGGGACAGGGGTCCCTCCTCTCCCGCTTGCCATCCACTCTCCTAGGGTTGGGAGGGCTACTGGTCCAACTAGAAGAGCGAAGAGTAGTAAGACCAATACTCCCGCTGCCCGCAAGCCATACACCCGCCAAGCACGGGCCTTAGCACTGGTTTCCCAATGAGGTGCCTCTTCCTCAACTCTAGGGGGTTCGGAGTTAGGGGTCGCCGAACCATGATTAAAGACGCCCTTAGGAAACATAATATCGACGTAGTTTGTCTCCAGGAGACCATGAAGCAAGACTTCACTGACCACGAACTCCGCGGGCTGGAGTCGGGGGATCTCTTCTTCTGGTCTTGGCTCCCTGCTAACGGCCGTTCAGGGGGCTGCTCTTGGGGCTGCGGGACAGCCTCTTTGAGGTCGGATCCATTGACAAGGGCCAATTTTTCCTCCACTTGATAGTGTCCCACCGTCCCTCGCGTAGGATCCTAGGCTTCATTGGCATCTATGGGCCTGCCGATCACTCCCGCTCGGCTGAATTCCTTGATGAAATTTCTTCAAAGATCGCTGCCACAACAGAGCCCATCATTATGGGAGGGGACTTCAACCTCATTAGAAGCAGACACGACAAGAACAACGACCGGGTCAACTGGGCCCGTGTTGAGCTTTTTAACTCACATATTGCGAACTGGAACATGATTGATATTCCGCGATCTGGTGCGCGCTATTCCTGGTCTAATAGACAGCTGAATCCTATCCGTTGTGTCCTCGACCGCGTCTTCATCTCGGCTGCGCTGGAACCTATCTTCCCCTTGTCCTCACTGGTTGCTGAACCTAGTCTCGGTTCAGACCATACACCCCTTATCTTCGACTCCGGGGAGGGCCCCCCAGTCCGCAGCAACAGATTTTTCTTTGAGACGGGCTGGTTTGAGAAAGAGGGTTTTACCGAGATGCTTTCGTCAACCTGGCACAATCTCTCCACACGTGTCCGAGGCCGCGACATCATAGACTGGTGGTCCTTTATGGCAGGAGAACTCCGACAACACTTACGGGGGTGGAGTCGGAATCTGTCTAAGGACTCCCGCATGATGAAGGAGGAATTACTCCGCAACATTAAATAGATTGATGCTAAGGCGGACTCTGTGGGGATCGACGACGAAGAATGGGCTTACCGGTACCATTTAGAGGACCAACTCCTTCAGATTTTTAAAGCTGAGGAGGACTATTGGCATCAAAGAGGGCGCCAACGTTGGGCGCTCCAGGGGGACGCCAAAACGGCGTACTTCCACGCCGTTGCTAACGGGAAACGTAGACGCTGCCTGATCTCCTCCCTTCAGACGGACGACGGCCCGATCTCTGACCCTTGCCTGCTCCGCGAGCATATTTACGCCTTTTACCGCGAGCTTTTGGGCTCATCGGTTCAGCGCAGCTGCGGCCTAGCACCAAACACTTGGGCAGGGGCCCGAGTGTCGGATCTCGACAACAACCATCTCATGGTCACCTTCTCGGAGGAAGATCTCGACCAAGTTCTGAAAGGGATGAAGACTGACACCGCCCCTGGCTCGGACGGTTTCCCCGTGGCCTTTTTAAAGAAATCTTGGCCGCTGGTCAAACACGGCGTCCTTCATATCCTCAACGATTTCGTCCTTAGGAGGATAGATATCTCGCGCCTAAACTTCGGGGTCCTATCCCTTATTCCCAAAGTCCAAGGGGCTGAGCGCATCACTCAGTTCCGGCCGATTGCCCTCATCAACGTCATTTTCAAGATCATCTCCAGAGCCTTTGCTACTCGCCTTGATCCAATAGCCAACAAAGTGATCAGCCCGAACCAAACTGCGTTCATAAAAGGGAGGTTCATTCTTGACGGTGCCCTCGCCCTACATGAAGTGGTTCACGAACTAGTTAGCAAAAAGCTTGGGGGCATACTGCTGAAACTAGATTTCGAGAAGGCATACGATAGAGTAAACTGGGATTTTCTCTCTGAAGTCCTTCAACGCAAAGGTTTCGAATCAGGGTATATTCACAGAATTCACCAATTAGTCGCCGGGGGACAAACTGCTATTGCGATTAACGGAGAAATGGGGCCTTTCTTCCACAACAAGAGAGGGGTGCGCCAAGGAGACCGAATTTCTCCCCTCCTTTTCAACTTTATTGCAAAAGCTCTGTCCGCAATGCTGTCGGCAGCTGCAAGGGCTGGCCACATCAAGGGGGTGGTGCCACACCTTATCCCGGGCGGACTCTTGCATCTCCAATATGCAGATGACACCCTGCTTTTGATCCAACATGAGGACCTTGGAGTTATCAACCTGAAGTTTCTCCTGATGTGTTTCGAGAACATGTCGGGCCTGAAAATTAATTACCACAAAAGCGAAGTGATTGTTCTTAATCAAGACCCTGTAGCTCAGGCTAGGGTGGCCAATAAGCTCAATTGTAAGTTGGGTAGTTTTCCCCTAACATACCTTGGCCTGCCCGTCTCCGATAAGAAGCTCACAATCGATCACTGGTTATTCCTGGTCCAGAAACCGTCGTCTAGAATTGAGCCATGGATAGGGAGATTTCTTTCCTCCGGGGGGAGGCTGATTCTCTCTAACTCCTGCCTGTCTAGCCTACCTTTGTTCGCCATGGGTTTGTTTCTTCTAGGTGAAGGGATTCATGTGAAGATGGACTCGGTACGTGCTAAATTTTTCTGGGAGGGGGCTGGCCCAAACAGAAAGTACCATATGATTAATTGGCCGACCATTTGTAGACCCAAAGAGTGTGGAGGTCTGGGCATCCTCAACTCCAGACATATGAACTCGGCGCTGCTCTTGAAGTGGATTTGGAAACTCTACCAACATGACAACTCGATCTGGGCGCAGCTGATCCGAGCCAAATACACGCCTTCGGGCGATATATTCGCCTCTTCCCCTAGGGGGGGGTCGCAGTTTTGGAAAAATCTGCATAAGATAAAACACCTCTTCAAGATCGGTGCGAAACAACACGTCCGTAGCGGCGCTTCTACTAAATTCTGGCTTGATGTGTGGTGGGGTGACACTCCCCTTAGGGTTCGTTTCCCCTCGCTGTTCGCGATCTGGGTCGACGACGAGATTTCTGTTGCCACGGCGGTCTCCGACGGCTGTAGATTTAGGCGGTCGTTGGATCCGGCTGGGGTCATGGCTTGGACCGAGCTGGTGGCCATTATTGATGCCACATCCCTCTCTGCCGCTCCGGACGCTATCAGCTGGTCGTTGGACCCCTCTTGGACCTTCACGGTCAGCTCGATGTACAAGCAACTAGTCCAAGGCGCCACGGTCACGCATTTCCAGGACCTATGGAAAGCGAAACTGCCCCTTAAGGTCAGAATTTTCACGTGGCAGCTGGTCCTGGATAGACTCCCTTCCGGGCTCCAACTTGCGACGCGTCAGGGTCCCTCTGACGGTGCTTGTGCCTTGTGTGGAGCCCCGGAAGACGCCGCCCACATGTTCTTCACTTGCTCCTTGGCCCTGTTTTCCTGGAGCGTTCTCCGCCAAGTCTTAGGGAAGACCTGGCAACCTGGAAACATTGCCCAGTGGCTCGACATTGTGGCAGGACTCTCAGGTTCTGTCAAAACAATAGCTTGGGTGCTATTTTCTCCTCAGTCCTGGGCGCTCTGGAACTGCCGTAATAAACTCGCCATCGAAAAGATTGTTATTAATCACCCTGCTGTTATTATTTACAAAACCATTATTTTTTTACAGCTGTGGTCTCCGATGTTCAAGCCGGAGGTGCGGGAGGACGCTAGACGTTTGGTGTTGGAGCTCCAGGCGGTTTATGCGAGTTGCCGCCCTTCTCCGTAGCTGTCTCATTGTCGTACTCTTTATTGTTGGCTAAGCTGTATGCCGCAGCAGTTTGTATTTGCTTTGGGAGCGTTCCCACTTTACTTGGCTAAGCTGTATGCCGCAGCATGTAACCATGTGCGCGAACCTTTGGTTTTGTTAACTCAAAATCGGGCAATAAAATCTGCCTTCTATCTAAAATAAATCTGGCGTTAATTGTATATCGGATGCGATTCTCGATTTCCAAGCAACTGTAGTATATTGAATTAGATGCTAGAAGCTCCTACGGGTAAACTATAATAAATGATTAGTCCGAAATCCAGATTCTTTGAAGAAACGAATGAACTGCACATATAGAAGCATGGCAGTACTAACCTGGTCTGAAACGTTGCCGCTCCTTAGTTGGGTTAATGCCAAGCCCACGTCGGGCATCATAAAAAATCTTGGTGACGGGGATTGAGGTAATTATAAATTGCTGGAAAGCGTACCAGATTCTAGACGTAATTGAGTATGCCGAGCGTGTCAATCTTTTTTTCGAGATTCGAGAGTAGGCGCGCCACCCTTCGAACAACACTACTTCCCCCATGTATCCTCTTCACAGCATTCACTGTGAGTTCAGCGGCGAGGCGAAGAATAGAGAGAGAGACGGCATGCTGGGTCCGGCAGGCGGCGACAAACAGATAGATGGTCCAACCTGAGTCAATCTTCTGATCTATCCCATATAAGAAGGAGACCGAGCCATTCTAGGTGCCGCATCGGTGGTTGTTGGGCGAGACGGATGACCTGCGGCGAGCCATCAATCCCACATCCAGGCGGGATACACATATGTACGGACGCAGGTGCGTGAATTGAGGAGTTCAAGGCGTGTCAAAAATATTTCCAACGCCAGCGACGTCGTCACCGCCTTCATGGATTCCGTGCATGTGGTGAAGGGTGGTGCCGAGCATGAACTCGTTGAGATGCATCCGAGCGATAGGGCCGCCAGATCCAGGCCGCTGGCTTCCCGACGCGAGGGGTGGCGCCGTGGCGAGATCCACGTCGGTCAGTTTTCGACCTCGGGCCTGGAGACGGTGGTGCATGGCATCGCCCATGCAGTAGTCCTCTCGAGATAAGAAGAGAAATTACGGTCTCGTCTCCGGCTCTCTCCTCTATGTCGATACAGGAAGCAGAGGAGCGACAACCCTGGGCCCTAGTGTTTAATTTTTTTTTTTTGATAATGGGCTTTATTACTTAACAGGTATTACATCCGGCTTCCGCATAACAAGATGTACACGGCCGAAAAAAGAAAATAAAAGGTAGCAACAAAACGATTACAATCTGAGATGAATCAATAATGTCGACTGGGCAGTGGCCCAGTGGCAAGGGCGGCACGGTTGCCCCCAGCCGACCCAGGTTCGAATCCCGTAATGGGAAGAATTTGGGTGTGCACATGTGGACTTCTGTGGACATCTTCTATAAAAAAACGCCATCAGGTGCTAGTGCCTGGGATGGTCCTATTTTTTATAATGTCGCCTATGGCGCAGCAATCCGTAGATCATGCCGCCACCCATGTGGGATAAAAATATCCCTCGCCACCCTTTCCAGTCGTACACATGCCTCTATAAAAAGGCCTCGAAACTCCGCCCGCTGTAATGTGCACCACGAACGGAGAATACCTGTGCATCGAAATAGAACCTGCAAACGAGAGAAATTTTTATCATCGAAAATCTTATCATTCCTACATAGCCAGAGCGACCATATAACGGCTAGCGCTTCTACCCTGAAAATAGTTTTAAACCTCTTATCTATGCCATTCAACCAATTGCCAAAAATATTTGCAACGGATGTTGGCGGATATAGGTTCGAAGCCATTTGGATAGCTGACCATATAGAACGCGCAAATTCACACTCGAAGAATAAGTGTCTTATAGTCTCATCATTAGAGCACGAAACACACTTTGTACTCCCATGCCAATTGCGCTTGATAAGATTATCTTTAGTTAAAATGACACCCTTACGAAGATACCATGCAAAAAAATTCATTTTCAGTGGTATCTTCATCTGCCATATTTTCTTATTATTATCGACCGGCACATCAGAATGAACCAATGCATTATACATGGAATTGACTGAGAATTTTCCATTCTTAGTCAAACTCCAGCGAAACTCATCAGTGCCTGGTGATAGTTGGATCAAAGCCAACCTATCTACCAAAGCATTCCAAGACAGAAGTCTTGGTCCAATGACATCTCTCCTGAATGTCACGTTTGGAGGAAACGTTTGCATCACCGTGGCTAACATATCTCCTTTATGACGAACAATATTGTATAAAGCTGGATACTGTTCTCGGAGGGTGGCGTTACCTAGCCATTTATCCTCCCAAAACCGTATCTGAGATCCATCTTTAATGCTAAATACACCATAGCGAAAGAAAAGATTCTTAGTCACCATTAGTCCAGCCCAAAAATGAGAATCACCTGGTTTCCAAATAACCTGTGATAACGCTTTTGTGCCGATGTATTTTCTCTTGAGGAGTGTCTGCCAAACACCATTATCCGTAAATAGCTTAAAAAGCCATTTACCTAGGAGGGCTGAGTTTTTAACCTGGAGGTCATGAATCCCCAGCCCTCCCTGATTTTTGGGTCGACACACCACGTCCCATCTTGCCAATCGATATTTTTTCTTTTCACTATCCCCTTGCCAAAAGAATCTCGATCTGAAGTAATCTAACTTCTTCAAGATTCCTTTGGGTAACTGGAAAAAGGATATCATATACAGTACCATATTCGACATCACTGAATTAATGAGAACCAATCTTCCACCTAGGGATAGTAATTTTTCTTTCCAACTTGCTAGTCTCTTCTGCAGACGGTCTTCAATGTGTTTCCATTCAGCATTGGTCAATCTTCTATAATGTATCGGAATTCCCAAATACTGTATAGGAAATTGACCTTGCTCGCATCCAAAAAGTTCGGAGTATTGAGCAACTGCTTCTTGGGCATCGCCAAAACAGAACAACTCACTTTATGGAAATTAATTTTTAATCCAGATAACTGCTCAAATGCTGACAGAATTAACTTCAGATTTGTCGCTTTCTCTAGATCATGTTCCATAAGAAGAATCGTATCGTCTGCATATTGAAGTATCGATAAACCCCCATCGACAAGATGCGGTACCAATCCTTCAATAAGACCATTTTCTTTAGCTCGTTCAATCATGATCACTAACATATCAGCCACTATATTAAATAATATGGGTGATAAAGGATCACCTTGTCTCAATCCCTTTTTAGTCTGAAAGTATTTGCGTATGTCATCATTGACCTTTACAGCAACACTCCCCCCAGACACAAAGTTATGGATCAAGGCGCACCACTCCTCCGAGAAACCTTTCATTCTCAGAGTTTCTTGGAGGAACGACCAATTAACTTTATCATAGGCCTTTTCAAAGTCTATTTTAAAAAGTATCCCATTTAGCTTTTTAGTATGCATCTCATGGACAGTTTCGTGTAAAACGTCAACCCCGTCTAGGATATTCCTACCCTGCATGAAAGCAGTTTGGGTAGGTTTCACCACATGATCTGCTACCGCATTCAGCCTGATGGTAGCCACTTTTGTAAAGATTTTGAAGCTAACATTTAGAAGACAGATAGGTCTGTATTGTTGTATCCTTTCTGCCTCCAAAGTTTTAGGCAACAAAAACGATATCCCCAAAATTAAGGCGAAACAGTTCCAGTTGACCCTCATGCAAGCAACCAAACAATTCTAGTAGGTCATCCTTGATGACATCCAAAAAATGTTGGTAAAACTCTGCAGGGAAGCCATCCGGACCTGGCGCCTTATTATGTTCCATCAAAAAGACTGCCCTCTTAATCTCCTCTTCGCAGAATGGAGCATTAAGGAAGGTATTCTCTTCGGCGGAAACTTGTGGGATGTCCTCTGTTCGCGACTCATCCATTGTCACATCAGTGATAATCGGAGACCCGAACAGATCTTTATAATACTTTGTTATGTAGGCCTTGAGCTGATCCTGCCCTTCGATCACGCCTTCATCCTGCGATAGAGAATGAATCCGCTTCTTATGAAAGTATCGCGTATTCGAATCTCCTTCGAGAATGAATTTAGCTTTTGATCTCTGGTACCATTTGATCTCCTCCTCTCGCAACAGCGAGGCTACTTTCGCATTGGATTGGCTTTTAAGCTCAATTTCTTGCGGACTCAGTAGCCTCGTTTCCGCAATGATGTCGAGTCCATCAATAATGGAACACATGCGCTCTTTTTCTTTTTTTTTAAATGCCAGCAGTGTGTCTAGCCCATCCCCGAAGATGTCTGCGCACATTGTGCAACTTTACAGTCCATCTACCGATAGGGTTATTCGCAGCCACTGGTTTAGCCCATGCATTTTTAACCAGCTCGTCGAAACCATCTCGCAACCACCATCCTAATTCAAACTTGAACTGGGGTTGAGCATTTGGTTTCAACGTGCCGGTAGAAAGTAGAATGGGAGCATGATCCGATAGAGACTCAATACGTTCAAGAGCTCGTACTGTGACCAATGGGAATTTGTTTTCCCAATCGGTGCTCATCAATACTCGATCAATTTTTTCGTATGTAGGCTCTGGGAGACTATTAGCCCAAGTAAACTGTCTCCCAGACATATGAACCTCTCTCAAATCTAAACTATCAATGACGGCGTTAAATAAGAAAGGCCAATGTGTATCGAACCTTCCTTTGCTTTTCTCATGTGGAAATCTTAGCATATTAAAATCCCCACGTATTAAAATAGGATACGGGTTATCATTAGCCAGATTCACCAACTCGCGAAGGAAAGCCGCTTTATATTCTTCTTGGGCAGCACCATACACAGCAACCAAACTCCAAATAAAATTATCAGCCCGGTTCCGGATATGTGCTTTAATATGAAAGTCGCCATCCGTCACCGCCAATAAGTCCATAGAGTCCGATTTAACGCCAAGCAAAATGCCACCCGATCTTCCACGAGGAGGGATAGAGTGCCAAGTGAAGTCTACGCCTCCCGAAAGGCGGTCCAACACAGTAGGCGTAAAATCCCTTCTACCCGTTTCCGAAATAGCTAAAAATTCCAATTTATGATCCCGCACATACTGAGCAATATTCAAATGTTTAGCCAAGTCACCAAGACCTCTGCTATTAGTGAAAATGCCGTTCATTGGGAAACAATTGGAATTTTAGAGCCTGTCACGTTTTTACGAACTACCTTGTTCCTTTTGTCCTTGGCATACTTGGATTTCCGGACAGAAGCAAAGAGACCATTCAAAGATCCTATTCCGTCCTCATCCATATCTACCTCCGTCACCTCACCCACTAGATGTGATAGAAGCTGTCCATCAATTGTGGCATTCGCTTCCTCATCATCTGAGGATGGGGTAATCGGCTTGGAAGAAACACATGGAGATACCCTAAGGCGATCATACTCCACGTGTTTCAACGCATTAGCCGAGACAGTTATATCATGCTCATTTCTACCAAAATTAACTCCTATATTAGCTAAACTAGAAGATAGCCTAGCAGTTGAATATGATAGAAACGATTTTTGAGTCGACGGTATACCTGCCACAGGAGGAGAGAACATCGCCTCCTTACGACGCATCGCCTTGGCAAGCACATCCTCGTCCGTAGACGACGAGTCGTCCGCTGCTATAGGGTGTCGCGCACTACGACGTATCAGAACGTGCGTCCCTGTAGCCCTCGGAACTGCGGAAGGGGGCGGCGGTGGAGAAGATGCCCCCTCGACCACAGCCGACCCCGTCGGCGCAGTAGCATCACCTCGTGCAGCGCCCTGTGCAGCGCCCTGCGCAGCACTCCGCACAGCGCCCGTAGCCGAGCCGTCAGCTCGCGGTCCATCAGGCACCCGCGAATCGCCCGGACTCCTGTCGCCGTGCGTGACCTCCGGGGCGGTCAGCAAAGGCCGCGCCCCAGAAGAACTCGGTGGTGATCGAGGCCGAGCGGAGCGTGGCTGCTCAACGCTCGACGCGTCCTCCAGGGCGACCAATGATGACCGCGCCCCAGAAGAGCTCGGTGACGACCGTGGCCGAACGGAGCGTGGCTGCTCCACGCTCGGCGCGACCTCCAGGGCGGCCAACGGTGGGCGCGCCCCAGATGAGCTCGGTAACGACCGTGGCCGAACGGAGCGTGGCTGCTCAACGCTTGGCGTGACCTCCAGGGCGGCCAACGGTGGCCGCTCCCCAGCTGAACTCGCTGGCGACCGTGGTCGAGCAGAGCGTGACCGCTCAACGCTCGTCGCGTCACCAGAACCATCCACCTCTCTATGCGATGACCGTGCAGCCTCGTCAAAGCTCCTCAACAACCCGGTGCTAGCAACCTTTGGTTTAAGCTGTCTAGGAAGAAGAAGAGAGTTCTTCAAAACCACATCAGTCACGGAACGACCCCCTGAAGAGTTAAACTGCCTGACGATTTCCTTTCCCATTGGAGTCTGCGGATTTGGATTCAGAGGAGTGACGGCAACATCTCTCAGCAAAGCCGCCAACGACGACCCCTGCAACTGTGCCGCCATGTCTCCTGGCCTCGGATCAATGATCATACTGTCCACACCAGAAGAACCCTGCACTGATGGCTCTCCATTCCGCTGCTGAATAGAAGAAGAATTGTGTCAACCACAACATCAACCATGTCGTATTTTCAAATGGACCTAATTAAATACCCTTGTGAAAACACCGACCATCGTTGCTGCTTGATATTCAGCTCTGGTTAGTGGGTTGATAACTCACTGTAGTGTCATCTTGCAAGATGGTAGGATAGGACGACACTCTGATCGCAAAGGGAAATACACGTGAATGTGCAATTACATAACCAAGGCCATCTTGGAAAGTTTGAAAAATATATATTAACTAGCTAGTAAATGTGTAAGGAAAACAAGCCAATGTGCAATTACATACCAGGGTCTAGAACCCAAGATTTGACCTCATTGTTCGCATTAGTTACTTGAACGTCAAATATACCGAATTGATCACCGTAATCAAACGTCACAAGATCGTTCAGTCGAATGTCATAAGCTTGACAAAATGCTGTCCAATATAGTCCACATATATAAGTCCTTCCAGGCCCATGTTCCACGTAGAAGTCGTATTCATTGACATGGCAGACAATCCATGTCTGATGTGGACCAACAACAAATTGCTCTATACTCATATGGAAAGAACAAGGCAGATCCTACATTGTACACATATATATAATTTAAAAGAATAAGCACACACATATTCGTCAATAAATCAAAAGCTCGAAAACAACATAATTGGAATGTCAATGATACTTACTGCTACTTGATGACAATATTCTGTGGACACCCTCATCCTCACTCTAAAAGTCAATAATGACATGTCAATGCCGGCGAGACACATGTCAGGTTCATGTTAACAGAACTCACATATGTTTTGAGCCATTCCTGATTTTTAAACACAAAAACAACCGTATTAATTAAAACAGATTCCATGATACAACTACACAAATAACATCACTAATGATCAACAAAATTATTTCTACTAGTACTAATCTACATAAATACTACAATTTTAGTACTAAATCACCACAATCTGTAGAAACCCCTACAAAATACTAGTACTAATTTATACTCCCCTCTGTTCCACAATGTAAGCCTTTCTAGAAAGCTAGTTTACAGAACAGAGGTAGTAGTACTACTTGTACTGTTCATCTGCCATGGCCGGCAAAAAACTCCAGCAGATTCAAACCGATGATGATAGCCGATGAAGAGGGTGCTTACTGATGGGAATATCGTCATCGCTGGTGTTTTGCTGACCCTTTACGTCGTCGCCGATGATGACTGATACGTCATAAACGTATCCCTAATTTCTGATGCTCCATGATGATATTATGCCAATTGCTACATGTTTTCTCCCTTCTTTATGTCATTTTTATACGTTTTCAAGACTAACCTATTAACAAGATGCCACAGAGCCAGTTCCCTGTTTTCTGCTGTTTTTTTAGTTTCAGAAAAGTTGTTCTGGAAATATTCTCGGAATTGGAAAATTTGAACCCCGGAAGTCCTATTTTCCCCGGAAGCATCCAGAAGACCGAAGAGGAGCCAGAGAGGGGCAGCAGGGGGCCACACCATAGGGTGGCGCGGCCCCCTAGACGCGCCAGCTAGGGGTGTGGGCCCCCTGGAGCGCCACCGCCTTCGCCCTTTCGCCTATTTAAGCCCCCGGATGGAAAAACCTAGGCACCAGATCAAAATCCCCGAAAAAGTTCCACAGCCGCCGTCACCGTCAACCCCCGATCAGGGGGGTTCTGAAGCTGTTTTCGGCACCCTGTCAGAGAGGAGATCATCACCGGAGACCTCTTCATCACCATGCCTGCATCCGGAGTGATGCGTGAGTAGTTCATCCTTGGACTACGGGTTCGTAGCTGTAGCTAGATGGTTGTCTTCTCCTCATATGCCTCCATGTTAGAATCTCGTAAGCTGCCTATCATGATCGAGATTCATCTTATGTAATTCTCTGTGCTGTGTTTGATGGGATCCGATGAATATTGACCTTATGCCAAGTTGATTATAGTCTTTATTTGCATGTGTTATTTGTGATCTTGCATGCTCTCCGTTGCTAGTGGTTATTCTGGCCAAGTAATTGTTAGTGACTCCAAGAGGGAGTATTTATGCTCGAGAGTGGGTTCATGCCTCCTTGTTGCCTTGCTCGAGTGACAGAAAAGTGAAGGGGGAGGATGTGATGTTTCCATTAGGGAGAAAACAGCGGTGAGAGTGCCTGCGTGCATAATCATTGCTTACATTACACACTTTGTTTAATGCAATTATCTGTTGCTTGCAACTTAATACCTGAGGGGGTTCGGATGATAATCTGAGGGTGGATTATTAGTCATAGATGCAGATGGATGTCGGTCTATGTATCTTGTTGTAATGCCTGCACTAAATAGCATAGTAATCTTCATGTCGCTCTACGGTGCAACTTTTATTTGTCAATTGCCCAGCTGTAATTTGTTCACCCAGCATGCTATCTTTTATGGAGAGACACCACTAGTGAAACTACGAACCCCGGTCCATTTTTCCACACTGTTAAACAAACCACAACAATTTCCTGCTTTCTTTACTTTCAGCAAGCATACACTATTTTCCACACTATACGTCTAATCTTTGTTTTCAGCAAGACCGGTGAGATTGACAACCTCACTGTACCGTTGGGGTAAAGTATTTTGATTGTGTTGTGTGCAGGTTCCACGTTGTTGCTGACACCGGTGAAGCGCCAGCACCACCTTCAGTTGCATCAACCTTCCTAAGATTATCTTTCTCCTACTGGATTGATAACCCTTGTTCTTATCTAAGGAGAAAACTTCCTACCGATGTGCTCTTCACACCCTCCTCTTGGGGTATCCCAACGAGTGCAAGATCTGCACCATCAAGTTCTTTTTCTGGCATCGTTGCTGGGGAGAAGGAAGTCTTCTGGCAAGGAGAGTCTCTCACTCTCAATCTCTCTATTTATTTTTGTCTTTTTTAAAAAAAATCTTGTTTTTATTTCTCTATATCAAAAACAAAAAAAAGTTTATTTCTCTATATTGAAAACACAAAAAAATAGTTTACTTCATAGTTCTTGTCTCTATGTTGTTATTTCCCATCATGTTGTTCCCTAAGTTTACCTTGAAAGATTTGCCAGTAGGAAGTGGTTCTATACTTGGAAAGGACACTGTTAAAGAATTCTTTGATCATGTTAGTAAGCATGATAACTTTGAGGAAAAATCCATAGTAGAACTTGCTCTCAATTATGAGACTGCTGCAACTTCTTTAGTTCACATGCTAGAAGCTAGGTTTGTTAACCTCCATCCCATAATGCAACATATGTTCCTCAACTTTAATAACATTGAAGAAGTTGAGAAAAAAAACTTCATCTTAGAAACTACGCTTAAATAATTGGGGGATGTTGCTATAAAAGCTAGAAAAGTCTTTGATCTTTTTATAATGCTTGGCTCATGTGTAGACATTGTTGGTGCCGTAGAAAAAACTGAATCTAATAATTAAAACAAGGATAAAATACCAATCCCCTTTAAGTTAGTAGCACTGCATGAATCCCAGGAAAAGAATTTTGATTGGATTGTTCCTGAGAATTTATTTGATGAAAATAGTAAGCCTAAAAGTATTAAGAGAGGAGCCTCTCAAACCCACTTAGCTAAAATACAATGCATTATTAAAGAATGGCTAAATCTTAATTTTAATGCTTCACTTGAAAATACTTGAGTTGATTTTTCTATGCCTAGCCGAAAGGCGTTAAAGAAAAGCGCTACCGGGAGACAACCCGTTGTATTTCTCTGTTTTCTTTCAGTTTTCCTTTGTTTTCTTTGGTGTGCTTGCACCTGGGTGTTTTCTATTTCCTTAGAGACCCCTCTGTATCTTATCTTTTGAGTTTTTGTTGATCCAAGTAAAGCCACTGGTGGAAAGTTGAGCCTATATTTCGGATTTCTGCGCAGGAAACAAATTTCCTCTGTCCATTGTAAATTCCGTTAAAAATGATAGAAAATTCAAAATTACCTGAGCTTTTTTGTGCTTAATCCTGATTTACATATGCAACATTTTCTAGAAGACCACTATTTTAGTTGAGCAACAGAAGATTTTTGAAAAAACCGATCTTTACCTGCTGTCCTGTTTTTGTCAGATTTCTGCCATTTATCGCGTTTGCATCTTAATCTTTATTTTGGTGTTATTTTGAGAAAAAGAGTTTTTAAATAAGTTGTGAAAATATATATTGTGTTTTTGAGTGTTAGACTTGTGTTGTAACTGAACCATGTGAATTTCTTATTTCAATTGCACTAACGTTGGTAATGAAGATTGTGAGAATTTTGATGTGAAGGAAGTTTTCAAGGGTCAAGAGAAGAGGATGATATGATGTGATCAAGAAGAGTGAAAAGCCTAAGCTTGGGGATTCCCCGGTGGTACATCCAAGCAAATTCCAAGAAGACTCAAGCGTCTAAGCTTGGTGTCGGATATATACCGAATAGGGGTATAGAAGATGGTAGACAAAAGAGCTGGACGACCAGGGTGGCCTGCAAGGTAATGGACTTAGGTCCATTGGGCGGCCCAGTAGTCCGACGCGTAGAAGCCGGATTCTAGAAGAACCCGGATCACGGCCCGCGTGATCTGGCTTGGAGGAGAAGACGGATTCCTTACTTTCCAAGTTACAAGTTAAACGTAGTCTTCTAGGTTTCTGGTTCTGTAAGCCCTAAATCCGGCTATTATATAAAGCCGGACGGGAGATAGATTTCATAAGATCAATAAGTTCCTTTAGTCCAAGGTTCTAGGTTCTAGCTTAAGCCTTGCGCAACTCGCCGGGAAGTTCATCCTCGTCGAGTAGCTAGATCTATTCCCTTACATTGTAACCTTATTATACGGGCTTTAGTCCCTCATAGTGAGAAGTGCAGGAGTAGGTACGCCGTACTGTCGCGACGTACCGAACCTGGGTAAATCCCGTGTTCTGTGTTTACTACGCTATCCCGTTACCCACGTCTCTACCGTAGTCTCATGGCACCCCAGTCTATGAAAACTACTACGATGTCTCGACAGTTGGCGCCCCACCGTGGGGCGAACGACGTCAGGCGTGAAGTTCCGATCTGGGATATTAGGCGGAATCGGAAGATCGATCACTGTCGGAAGCTTGGAATTCGACAACGACGCCGGGCGCTTCCTCGACAACGGATCCTACATCCCGGCGCAAAACCATCTGGTAAGTGCCTGCGTTTTACCGATTGGATCTGCAAATATCTTTATCGGATTAACCGCGGAAGCAATGGGGTTTTGCGGTGAAAGCAATTATCTCCCACCCGCCCTATACCCAGTCGAAGACGACTATGATGCCGGATTTTGCTCAGATCGCCGATAAAACAGTGATACGCACTTTATCGGCATGGTGCAATCCGAGATCGCCGAAAACACGGATGACGGAAATCCCGTGCAAGAGGCAGACAACGATACACCCGTCACAGAGACGGAAGAACCAATACCCATCACAGAGACGGAAGATCCGACATCCGTCAACCAGACGATGAACTCGGAAACAGGGTCCGTGCTTGCCGCCATTGAGGCGAGATTGGAGTCGGAAACCGGATCGGATAACTTCTCCGAAGACGAAGATGATGATGCCTTCGTAAGAAAGGTTAAGTCCTTTCAAGAGGGATTCCATGAAGTGCTAATGGCAAAACCAGCTGATACAACGGGTGCCGATAGCCAGGAAAGCCCTAAAACCCCTCCGCCAGCAGAGGAGAGGGAAGACGGAGAAACTTCTCCGATATTTCCTAATGTCAAGGAGATGACAGAGGATGAACCTGTCAAAAAACCTCCCTCTTCCAAGAAAAAGCACCGTGCTTCTAAAAAACTCCAGTACAAACTCCGGAAGAAAAAGTCAGCTGATCTCGCTGATGAAAACCTGGAAGTTGGAGATGTTAGTGGCACAAAGCCTACGGAAAAGAAATCTAAGGAAATCACTGCTCCGCCAATGACAGAACTGGAAGAGCAGGAACTATTACAAACTCCAGTGGGACCCAATGAACCCCCTGAGATGCTGGAAGCCAGGAGACAAGCTTTCCAACGGCAACAGCAACAACTGCTTAGATCTCGGCAACACCTCCAACAAACCCATAATGACATCAAAATTATGAAGCAAGAAATTGAGGAGTACGAGAGAAAGCACAGATCTGTCTTAAAACCTACAAGGTTACCCGGAATTACAAAACCGGAAGAACTGCCGCCAAAAGAAAGGTTCTATAACCCATCTTGGCAAAAGCAGCTAAACGGCAAAGATGCTAAGGGCGAACCAATATACAAAACCGCAGCTGAAAACGCGGAAGCAGCGTTCGCCATCTTGAACAACGATCTATACTCCAACGGGGAAAAACTCCAAGGGGTGTATGCTTTCCTAGGAAAAGCATTACAGCAGCAACAGCGAGGACAAGAGCGATCAGGGAGGCTGCATGATAACTCCGCCCTCTGCAAAACTGTTACTTGCGCTGCTGGAGCACCTGGACCGGAAGAACCCGGAGATTCGGATAAAAATGAGGATCCGAGAAAAGACAAGAAAAACCCCGACAACCGGGACGCAGCGTCTAGAACCGGACCTCATCTCCCGAAAGATGGATATAAACCACACGATCGGGAAGACAAACACCGGAACGACGGCAAAATAATGCCACCTCCGAGAAACCCAGCTGAAAAAGCTGGAAGATACGATACACCTCACAGGCGTGAAAGATCTCGGACACCGCCCAAAGATAAGGAAAGATACAGGAGCAGGACTCCACCTAATCCCAGAGGGCGTGACAACGGAAGAGATAGAGATAACCTCGGAAAAACGCGTCCACGTAACAATGGAAAAGAAAGGAGCAGATCCCCTTCTGTCCATTCAGCCGGGAGATATTCTGCACATATTGATAGAGCAGAAAAGGATGATCTATACTTTGGTCCTAAGTGTTTTACAGACAGGATCCGAAGGATAACCCTGCATTCTGGCTTCGCCAAAGTTGGTCCAACCTACCAAAAATATACCGGCAGTACAAACCCGGATACCTGGCTTTCAGATTATTACACAGCCGTCCAGATCAACAACGGGACAGACCTGGAAGCTGTCAAGTTTCTTCCCCTAATGTTGCTAGACGGAGCCAGAGATTGGATTAATGGTTTACCATCAAGAACTGTCGACAGTTGGGATGATATGGCGAGAGTATTTACTCAGCATTTTCGAGGAACATACAAACGCCCAAATAGCATCAACCAGCTGAACCGTTGCACCCAATTTGAAGACGAACCATACGTGGATTTCATCTCCAGATGGACCGCAATGAAGAATAGTTGCTCTGGAGTAACTGACGTAGAAGCAATGCATGCTTTCGTCAATGGCCTAAAACCCGGACTTGTACCGTTCATGGTTGGTTCTAAAAAGCACAAAGATCTCGGATCTATGCTTACAACCGCCAATGAGCATGCTGCAGCCGAAGACGATATCAGAGCAAGAGGAGGCAATATTGAGTCACTGATACTGGCCAAGAAAACACCTCGTTCTGATAAAAAAGGAACCCCGGAGTCAACAACAAAGCCCAAGGAGGTTAACTTAGCCTTTGGAGGAGAAAAAGGGAACAAGTGGAAAGGCCGCAGTCCGGATCCCATCAATTACACTCCTGAGGAATGGGAGAGAATTAAGTCGGAACCCTGCGTCCACCACTCTCAATTTGGGAAACCAACCCACACGAACGCGCAATGCCGGCTAAACAAGCATATGAAAGGCAATGCAGGATCCGGAAATAAAGGGAAGGGCTCCAAGAGGAAACCTGCCAAACAAAAGCCAGAAGCTGAAAAAGAAGACAGTGAATCGGACACTGATGATAAAATCCAGGAACAACAGCGAAAAGGCGAACCCAAATTTCCGAGAGTTGACGGAGAAGCAATGCTAACTTTCCTAGCAACCCCGTCAGCAAAGGTGGCCAAAAGGACACTTCGAGAAATAAACGCGGTTGTTCCTGCAACCCCAAAATTCTTGAAGTATTCCAACACACCGATAATCTGGGATCAGTCTGATCATCCCGGAAATATCCCTGAACCCGGCACACAAGCTCTTGTTGTAAGCCCTATTGTTCAAAACACTAGGCTAAGAAGAGTGCTGATGGACGGAGGATCCAGCATCAATATAATGTACCTGGATACACTGAAGCACTTGAAGATATCCGAGTCCCAGCTCAATTACAGCAATATACGCTTCCATGGCATTGTTCCTGGCAGGCAAGCACGGTCCCTAGGAGAAATTTCCCTAGATGTCACCTTCGGAGATAAAGATCACTTCCGGCAGGAAAAAGTATCCTTCGAAGTTGTGCCGTTCGAGAGCGTGTATCACGCAATACTCGGACGTCCGGCTTTTGCCAAGTTTATGGCAAGATCTTGCTATATCTACAACAAGCTGAAGATGCGAGGACCCAAAGGAGGAGTAATCACCATTGCCGGTGATTTCAAGCTGGCAAACGAGTTGGAGAAGCAAAACGCCCTTTGCGCTCAAAGAGTTATAGCTCAGGAAGAATTAAAGGAGTTAGCCAAGGAGGTATCGCCGAAAGAAATGCCGGCAGGAAAAGAAACTCGGAAGCCAACAGATAGCTTCAAGGCATCCGAGAATACAAGACAGGTAATCCTAGATCCCAAAGATCCGACAAAATTCGTCGTTGTAGGGACTGGGATGACCGACAAATAGGAAGGCGAGCTCATCAAGTTCCTCCGTGAGAACTGGGACATTTTTGCTTGGTGTCCAGCTGACATGCCAGGCGTACCCAGGGAACTTGCTGAGCACCAACTCAAGGTTATTCCCGGATCAAAACCCGTCAAACAAGGTCTCCGTCGATTTGACGGAAGAAGACGGAAGGCTATTGGCAAGGAAATTATCCGGCTTTTAGCAGCGGATTTCATCAAGGAGGTAATCCATACTGACTGGTCCGCAAATCCGGTATTAGTACCGAAGAAAGACACAACTGCACTCAGAATGTGTATAGATTACACAGGATTGAACAAGTTATGTCCGAAAGATAGGTTTGCGCTGCCGCGAATCGATCAAATAATAGATGCCACTGCAGGCTCTGAGCTTTTATGCTTTTTGGATGCATACTCCGGGTACCACCAAATACGCATGAAAAAGGAAGATCAAATCAAGACTTCTTTTATAACCCCGTACGGGACGTATTACTACGTAACCATGCCTTTTGGCCTGAAGAACGCAGGTGCAACATATCAGCGTTGCATGCAACGTTGTTTGCATAGTCAGATTGGAAAAAACGTCCATGTTTACGTGGACGATATTGCTGTCGTAACCAAGGAAAAAGATACACTCCTTGAGGATTTGCGAGAAACCTTCGAAAACTTGCGCACTTACAAGATGAAGTTGAATCCATCTAAGTGCGTATTCGGGGTCCCCTCAGGAAAACTTCTAGGTTTCATCGTTTCTCACAGAGGAATAGAAGTGAACCCGGAAAAGATCAAGGCAATCTTGAATATCTCAAAGCCTACATGTGTAAAAGATGTCCAAAGATTGACGGGTTCCGCTGCAGCCGTCAGCAGATTCATTAGTCGGCTGGGGGATAAAGCCTTGCCACTATACAAACTGTTAAAGAAATCCGACAAGTTTGAATGGACAGAAGAGGCCGACGCAGCGTTAACCCAGTTAAAAGAAACCTTGATGAACGCCCCCATCTTGGCATCTCCCAAAGATGAAGAACCCATGTTGTTATACCTTACGGCTACTAGTCGGGTTATCAGTGCGGTAATCATTGTGGAACGGGCAAAAGAAGAGCAAAGCATACCAGATCAACATCCGGTATACTACATAAGCGAAGTTTTTTCCGAATCCAAACAAAGATACCCGCACTATCAGAAACTGGCATATGGCGTATTTTTCGCATCCAGAAAGCTGCGCCATTACTTTCAAGGACATTCCATAACAGTGGTATGTAAAGCACCACTAGGAGATATTATAAACAATGCGGAGGCAACCGGCCGAGTAGCTAAATGGGGCATCGAGCTGGCAGCCTTCGACATTAAGTATCAGCCAAGAACGGCAATAAAATCCCAGGTTTTGGCAGATTTCGTCGCCGACTGGACAGAAGCAATGGAAAATACACCGATGCCAGAGTCCGAGTACTGGATCATGCACTTTGACGGATCTAAGATGAAAGAAGGAGCTGGAGCCGGCGTAGTTCTAAAATCTCCCAAGGGAGACACAATGGAGTACGTATTGCAAATACACTTCAACGCCAGTAATAATGTAGCAGAATACGAAGCTTTGCTTCATGGCTTGCATATTGCAAAAGAAATAGGGGTAAAACGCATCTTGTGTTACGGAGACTCGGATCTGGTACAGCATCAGCTCAACCAAACCTGGGACGCGAAAAGCCCCATAATGGCCGAATATCGGAGAATGGTGGATGAGTTTGCCATCTGTTTCTTCGGGTTCGAAGTCCTTCACATAAAAAGGGAGGAAAACTGGAACGCAGATGCGTTAGCCCGCATGGGATCAGAGAGAGTAACAACTTTACCACCAGGGGTATTCGTCCAGCATTTGCACGAACCATCCATCAAAGGTGGAGACGTCGATTACCCTTTAGCATCTGAAACAATTGAAGTCATGTTCGTTAAACCGGATTGGACAATCCCGTACCTAAACTTCTTAGTCAATCAGAAGTACCCGGAAGGAGCAGATGAAGTCCTGCAAAGGCAAATACAACGTCGATGCAAAGGATATGTAGTAATCAACGACCACTTATACAAACGCAGTACTTCTGGAGTTTTTCTGCGGTGTATTTCACCAGAGGAAGGAAGAGAAATATTGCAAGAAATCCATGCCGGCGATTGCGGACATCATGCTCAATCAAAAAGCATAGTCAAAAAAGCATTCCGCGCAGGGTTTTTCTGGCTAACAGCCAAGACAGACGCCGAACGCATAGTGAATACATGCGAAGGATGTCAATATTATGCTAAGCAGACCAATTTGCCGGCCCAAGCATTAAAAACTATCCCTATCACTTGGCCGTTTGCGGTCTGGGGGCTAGACATGATGGGACCGTTCAAAACTGCAAGAGGTGGACTTACACATCTACTTGTAGCAGTAGATAAGTACACAAAATGGGTGGAGGCTAAACCCATCAAAAAGCTGGATGGCGTAACTGCCAGAAATTTCATTATTGATTTAGTAATGAGGTATGGCGTCCCACACAGCATAATAACTGATAACGGGACAAATTTCTCCATTGGGGAGTTGGCAAAATACTGCCAACAAACGGGAATTCGCTTGGATCTTGCATCTGTGGCGCACCCGCAATCTAATGGACAGGTTGAAAGAATGAACAGCTCAATCCTGCAAGGAATACGCCCAAGACTCGAAACTCCTCTTCATAGAGCAGCCGGAGCATGGGTAGAAGAACTACCGTCCGTGTTATGGAGTATTCGAACGACGCCAAACAGGTCAACCGAGCAAACCCCGTTCTTCCTAGTTTATGGTGCGGAAGCCATGCTTCCAACGGACATGATCCATGATAGTCCAAGAGTGCAAAATTTTGATGACTCAGATGCCGAAGAAGCACGACAGGATGCTGTCGATCTCCTAGAAGAGGAAAGAGAACTTGTGCTTCAAAGATCCGCCATCTACCAGCAAGGTTTACGACGTTATCATAGTCGGAAAATCAGGCATCGCTCTTTTAAAGAAGGCGACTTGGTGCTGAGATTGGTGCAGCAAAGAAAGCACAAATTGGCCCCAGTATGGGAAGGACCATTTGTCATCAGTAAAGCCATGAAGAATGGATCATATTATCTTGTCGACATTCGAGATACGGAGGATGATCCCAAAAAGCCGAATCGCAAAAGAAAGAGAAAAATAGATGCTGAACTAGGAGAGACAAATAGGCCTTGGAGTATCCAGCAATTACGTCCCTTCTACACTTAGTTCAATTTCTATGTAAACATCTTTGAGATCATGAAATAAAGTTATCGGAATTCATATTCATTATAAGTACAAAATATTTACGCTTTTTCTATTTCCCAATGATCTTACAAATACTCAATGTTGACCCGAATTGTGCCTGCGTGCTCGGTGTTTAAAAGCTGAATGATTCGACCTGTTAAAGGTTAAAGGAAACTCGGATTGTGCCTGCGTGCCCAAGTTTCAGAACAGTTCCTTATTTTCTCTAAGTCTTATCTGATCGTGCGTATGCTGGGTTACTGGAACTAGTTAGTAAAAATGCCTTTAGCATGATTCATGTTTTCGAGTTTCAAAACTGCTTGGTTCGTCCCCAGTTACTCGGCATAACGATTCATAGTGCTATTTGAGCCATTTCAAACACTAAGAACAGTTAAAGCATATATACCAGATTACTTAGAAGATAAAGGAGCAGCCAAACCCGGAAAAACTTTGCAAGAAGTTTGAAATCGCAAAAGGCGGAGTTCTTGTTTCGACAAATGACATAGAAGTATTACAATATGAGTTACATTGTAAAAAAGCTACTATACGCATCCATCATCCAGGTTAAAGTGCACCCCCTTTAAATTTCTGAGTCTTCATCACTGCCATCATTCTCGGGGGCTTCGGGCACCTCTTCTTCCGGATAAGTAATGGAGATATTTACCATGGAAGCAATCTGCGTGGCATGGCCTTCAACTTCTTTAAAGATTGCATTCATTTGTGCTTCTGAACATTCTTGAGGAATACCGGATGCTACTCGCCAGGATTTTGCATCAGGGTAGTGTAAGCGCATGAGGCCAAGTGCCATTCGCGCACCACCCCGTGCGGCAGAGCGAAGGAAAGATTCCTTCGAATTTGCTACTTCCATAATGCCATCCGGAAGTCGGTAAACTTCTGAGAATTGTATACTGCTGGTAGGCAGGAATTTATTAAGTAAATACATCCCTGCATTTCTGATTGAATTCCATATCTTCCCAAAGGCCCGGATCTTTTCCGTCCGAGAAATCCCTGGAAAATTTCCTGCTTTTTGACAAAAGGCAAAGATTAGATAATATAAGAATATGACACGAAAGTATTGGTAAAAGAAGTCAACTTACCAAGAACCGCGTCAATTTCATCGCTTTCTTTCATACGAGGAAATAGCATACTTTCTAAATCATTGATAATGGATTTATCCTCTGCTGCCTGCAAAGAAGCCTTGGATTGCGCAATCCCAAGGGCTAGATTACTGGCTTCCAGTTCTTCTCGAACTTTTGAAAGTTCTCTTTGAAGGTTGGAGTTTTCTTCACGAAGTTGAGAAAAATAAGCAGCGTTCGCTGTAAGCTTCTTGGCTTTGGTTAAAGCAGCTGGAAAGCAGGGACAAAATAATCCGACATTACGGCAAAGTTTAGAAAAAACTTTCCAGCAAAAGTCAACAAACACGAAGAAAAATACCGGTGGCTTTGGATAATTGCTTTTGAGTCGACGCCAGTTCGTTGCTCTTTGACTCAATAGCAGATTGAAGTGTTTTTACTTCTTTGCTTTTGAGGCTAAGTTTTTTCAAAACTTCCACGTTTATGGCATCTGCGGAATGCTGAAACATGGAAATGAAAGCCAGATGCTTAAGTTTGCACAAGCATACAAAGAATCATTAAGAGGAATTTAGATTTTCAACTTAATGCTTGGGGGCTAGAGGTATTACCTGGCTCATTTCTCGCAAATCAGTTAAGGTCTCCTTGAATTCTCGGGCATATTCCATGAAAAGAATTCCTACGTGGTGAAGGCCATCGTGTATGACCTGCCGGGGCGAGAATGCGATATTGTTGCGGATAACTAATCCATTTTGCGGCCAAGGGCGAACCAGAGGCGCAGGAGCAAAAAACTTCTTAGCTTCCGGACGAATATATCCGAGTTCGTCGAAAAGTTCTTCTTTCACTCGGATATCATCTGGAGCAGGAATGGATTCGTTTCTGACGGGTGATTGAAGATTTCCGCCCATTGGCATATTCGTTTTCCCCTTTTTTCCTGCAGCTGCAGAAGGGAATTCTTCTTTGATGGTAGTTTGCCTCTTGCGCTTTTGGGTGTTGTAAAACTCGGCGTACAATTGGCTGATTTCAGCATCAGAAGCAAGATCATCTTCTCCAAGTTCGTCAAACTAGGAAAGAATCAGCAGTATGTTAAAAATGAAGAGAGAAGATAATCTGAGGAAACTCAGAAACAAGGGAAGAGAAGTACCTTAGGAACCAGATTTTCCGCATGATATATGGCTAGACTCTCTTCAACCTGGCTATTAGCGGCAACTATCTGATGAAGGCGTTCGACAAAATCCTTCTTGCTAAAGGATCTATCAGTGCCTCTCATGCTATCTTCCGGTCCCGTGTACTCACAAAGAAGTCGGGAACGAAGGGATAAAGGTTGTACGCGACGTCCAAACCAGCATAACACGATATCCTTCCAAACCAAAGGTGGTTGAGAAGAAGAAAGTTTGGCAATGCGACACTTTATTTTCATCAGGCTTTCAGGCAAATCCTCTGTTATTTCAAGTGTCCAATTTTCATGAGGAATGGCAGCAGAATTAACGAAGGGAGGAAGTCCGGTTTCTTTGTTGGGGAACGGAATGTCTTGATGATAAAAGAAAGAACCTAGCCAAGATTGGTCAGGTTTCGGCATTCTTATCCTGGGGTACCATTCTTCCCTAAAGTTTCTGAGGATAAAAGATATGGTACCGCAGATGGGTGAGACACCGTTTGTGATATTGTGTTTTACCTCGAAACAATAATGCCAGAAGTCTAAATTGGGAGTTATTCCAAGATACCCTTCGAAAAGAGCTTGGAAACTAGCTAATTGGAGGATGGAATTTGGAGAGATATTATGGGGTTGGACACCATAGAAATTGAGGACGTCTAGGAAAAAGGCGGAAGGAGGGAAACCCATACCTCTCGTGATATGAGAAGTGAGGAGGACGCGTTCACCTTCCTTTGGCTTGGGCTCTGGCTCATTCTTCGAGATCCGCCATTTGCCTTTAACTATTAATCTGTCCCTTGACATCCGACGAAGGAGGACGAGTGAAGTATCACTCTGATTCCAAATTCCGACAAATTCTGCTTCTTCGTCAGATCCGGCGGAGAAGCGCTCAGTGCCACGAGAGTGAGTCTTGACCTCCGCCGTTTCCCGTGTGAACGGCGGGGATGTTGTCGTGCTTGGACCCGCTACGTCCGCGGCGGCGAAAGCGTTTCCCCCGCCCGCCGCGGATGCCGTGGTTCTTTCCGGCCCGCCGCCGGCATGCTTGGGCGACCCCAGCTGTGGATCCAGGTCGCCCAAAGGCTCGTTGATGGAGGCACGGGCCGGTGAGGACGACGGAGAGGCCATCGTTTTCGGCGGTGACGGAGCGCTCCGGCGTGCAAAGGGCTCGTCGGAGTAAGGATTCGTTCTAAGCTCTCGTGCTCGCGTTTGCGTCAATGGCGTGGGCAGAAGGAGTGAGGAAAGATTTTCGGAGACGACGAAGACGGCTATTTATAGCCTGAAAACCCTCTAGATACGCGCCAACGGCTCTTTTGACCGTTGGATGTTTGACGCGTGTCGCTCGCCGGAAAATCCGGGAAACGGAACGACAGAGGAATGATGGCTATCTCCTCGTTTCTCGTGAGAATCTGTCAGAGATACGTTGCAGGGTTTCCCGCGTGAAACCAAGCGGCGCTTGCGTCAGCATGATTAAAGCGCTGATGTCACGTGTTCCTTTTCCGCGAAGGATCGCGAGAAGAAAAGCCGGATTTTCATAGTTCCGAGTTTTATGTTACCATCTCCTTTAAAAGGAAAGAAGAAAGAATCAAGACTGCTGAATCAAGTTTCCCGGACAAAATGTATTTGACGAAAGGCGGAGTTTCAGAGTTTTGATCCTTCCTGGGGGCTACTGTCGGATATATACCGAATAGGGGTATAGAAGATGGTAGACAAAAGAGCTGGACGACCAGGGTGGCCTGCAAGGTAATGGACTTAGGTCCATTGGGCGGCCCAGTAGTCCGACGCGTAGAAGCCGGATTCTAGAAGAACCCGGATCACGGCCCGCGTGATCTGGCTTGGAGGAGAAGACGGATTCCTTACTTTCCAAGTTACAAGTTAAACGTAGTCTTCTAGGTTTCTGGTTCTGTAAGCCCTAAATCCGGCTATTATATAAAGCCGGACGGGAGATAGATTTCATAAGATCAATAAGTTCCTTTAGTCCAAGGTTCTAGGTTCTAGCTTAAGCCTTGCGCAACTCGCCGGGAAGTTCATCCTCGTCGAGTAGCTAGATCTATTCCCTTACATTGTAACCTTATTATACGGGCTTTAGTCCCTCATAGTGAGAAGTGCAGGAGTAGGTACGCCGTACTGTCGCGACGTACCGAACCTGGGTAAATCCCGTGTTCTGTGTTTACTACGCTATCCCGTTACCCCACGTCTCTACCGTAGTCTCATGGCACCCCAGTCTATGAAAACTACTACGATGTCTCGACACTTGGGAATTCCCAAGGCATCCCCTTGTTCATCAACAAATTATCAGGTCACTTCTAGTGATACTATATTTTTATTCGTTCGCATCTTATGTGCTTTACTTGGAGCGTCTTTTAATTTTGTTTTCAGTTTTATTTTTCTTTTTCTTTCAGTTTGTTTTTACTTTCTTAATAAGCTTGATTGGACCCCAGCATTCTTTTATTGGAGAGTGACACGCTCCGCTTTTTCATGAGAATACGTTGTATTCTTAGTCTCTGTTTATCTACTTCATTTATTCAGCTCCTGTTTTGCATGCATCTCTTATTAGAGCTGTTAGTTTTAGTAGTATTATTTGAGTACTCTAATGTTTGCTTTCTGTATCATAAAGAGTATTTGTGTTAAAGCATGTTTTGTATGGTGCTTGTTGGGAGAAACGAAAGAAAACTGCTGCTTGAAGTAGAATTTATAACAGTAGTAGTAGAAGCTTGTATAGACTGTGGCTAGGACTTTTTCATGCCATGCTAAATGTTATTTTAGTTTTAAAACCTTGGGGTTATTGAATATCATGATTAGCCTCAAATAGCTGAGAGTGTTTAATATGTCTTGAAAGATTCTTGAGTTTTTCTTGTCATAGTAAAGCATCAATATATGGTATTCTCTATCGAATATTTTATTTTGTTGACTTGGCGCATGCTCACACCATGTTTATGACTAAAAACTAGTCATGAATAGCCTCCATGACCACTTAGTTTTTGAACTTGTGATACTGCTTATGTTTTAATTTATGATGCTTATGTCGCTATGCATGATTATGGCTCTTATGCTCTCTTGATTTGTCGCTCCCAGTCTTTTGCTAGCCTCCATTTGTACTGAGTATGAGCTCTACTAGTGCATCCAAAATCCCTTAAACCAAAGTTTTTCCCATTGTGTCCACCATACCTACCTACATGTGGTATTTAACTGCCATTCCAAAGTAAATTGCTCATATGTTACCTTTAAAACCTTCAAAATTACTCCTGCTTTATGTTCCTATTTTTGCTCATGAGGGCGTCAATAGAGAATCTTTATCTCACTTGTTGATTGGATTTCACACCCTGGACTAGTGGCTTCATCCGCTTATCCAAATGATAGAAGAGTTGGCATCAGGGTGCCCAGCCCCAAATTAATGCATACAAATTCTCTTCACTATTTTTGTCCCTGATTTATCAGTCAAAGCTTAATTGTGTAAACAAAAGAGAAAGAGGGATGGCCTTCTACACCAGTTGCGTCCTTCACCATGGGAGACGCTCTTGTGAATCCAGTTGACTTGTGACGTACTGTATTTTCTGTTTACTATTCGTTGACATTAGCATATATCTTCCAAAATTTAGACATTCCTCCACAAATATCAAACGTTTAATACCTCTGTTTACTAAAATAAAAGCTTAGCACATGAGTGATCCCTGCTTTCCTCTGCGAAGGGTATTTCTTTTACTTTTATGTTGAGTCTCCATCTTCTAACTTTATGCAGAGTTGAGAGAGCATTTTTTCCATTCTGAGTTCTATGAGCATTTGTCCCATAAGCAACAATAATTACTTCATGAAGTGATATTATTAGTTCTTAAATTATTTGTTCTAGTCTTCCTCTTGAACTTTGAAGGTGTCCTGGCATTTATGTTTTTCCCCACTCTTAAGGACTATCGAAATATCACTTTGCCATGCTTTCTCTATACCTGAAACAAACGTTTACCTTTCTTTGTATTATTATTCATGATCCTTTATTTGAGTTATTTTTCGTGATGCAAAGTAATTGCTATGCTTTATTATTAAATTTTTATTTATCATGCTTGTGTTTAAAGTCTTATGATCTCAGCGTGCATATGATTTTACATTAGATTGATCAAGTTTGTGTTAGTAGCATGTCACCTCAGAAATTACTGTCTTATCGTTTACCTACTCGAGGACGAGTAGGAACTAAGCTTGGGGATCCTTGATATGTCATAAATGTATCCCTAATTTCTGATGCTCCATGATGATATTATGCCAATCACTACATGTTTTCTCCCTTCTTTATGCCATTTTTATACGTTTTCCGGACTAACCTATTAACAAGATGCCACAGAGCCAGTTTCCTGTTTTCTGCAGTTTTTTAGTTTCAGAAAAGTTGTTCTGGAAATATTCTCAGAATTGGAAAATTCGAAGCCCGGAAGTCCTATTTTCCCCGGAAGCATCCAGAAGACCGAAGAGGAGCCGCAACGGGACAACAGGGCGGCCACACAATAGGGTGGCGCGGCCCCCCTGGCCGCGCCAGCTAGGGGTGTGGGCCCCCTGGAGCGCCAACACCTTCGCCCTTTCGCCTATTTAAGCTCCTCGGATGAAAAAACCTAGGCACCTGATCAAAATCCCCGAAAAAGTTCCACAGCCGCCGTCACCGTCAACCCCAGATCAGGGGGTTCTGAAGCTGTTTCCGGCACCCTGCCGGAGAGGAGATCATCACCGGAGGCCTCTTCATCACCATGCCTGCCTCCGGAGTGATGCGTGAGTAGTTCATCCTTGGACTACAGGCTCGTAGTTGTAGCTAGATGGTTGTCTTCTCCTCATATGCCTCCATGTTTAGATCTCGTAAGCTGCCTATCATGATCGAGATTGATCTTATGTAATTCTCTATGCTGTGTTTGCTAGGATCCGATGAATATTGACCTTATGCCAAGTTGATTATAGTCTTTATTTGCATGTGTTATTTGTGATCTTGCATGCTCTCCGTTGCTAGTGGTTTTTCTGGCCAAGTAATTGTTAGTGACTCCAATAGGGAGTATTTATGCTCGATAGTGGGTTCATGCCTCTTTGTTGCCTTGCTCGAGTGACAGAAACGTGAAGGGGGAGGATGTGTTGTTGCCATTAGGGAGAAAACAGCGGTGAGAGTGTCCGCGTGCATAATAATTGCTTACATTACACAGTTTGTTTAATGCAATTATATGTTGCTTGCAACTTAATACCTGAGGGGTTCGGATGATAACCTGAGGATGGATTATTAGTCATAGATGCAGATGGATGTCGGTCTATGTATCTTGTTGTAATGCCCGCACTAAATAGCATAGTAATCTTCATGTCATATTGTGCACTATGGTGCAACCGTTATTTGTCAATTGCCCAGCTATAATTTGTTCACCCAGTATGCTATCTTTTATGGAGGGACACCACTAGTGAAACTACGAACCCCGGTCCATTTTTACACACTTTTAAACAAACCACAACAATTTCCTGCTTTCTTTACTTTCTGCAAGCATACACTGTTTTTCCACACTATACGTCTAATCTTTGTTTTTAGCAAGACCGGTGAGATTGACAACCTCACTGTATCGTTGGGGCAAAGTATTTTGATTGTGTTGTGTGCAGGTTCCACGTTGTTGATGACACCGGTGAAGCGCCAGCACCACCGTCAGTGGCATCAACCTTTCGAAGATTCTCTTTCTCCTACTGGATTGATAACCCTGGTTCTTAACTAAGGGGAAAACTTCCTACCGTTGTGCTCTTCACAACCTCCTCTTGGGGTATCCCAACGAGTGCAAGATCTGCACCATCAATGACCCAAGCGGGGGATTGGGACACACGTACCGCTGCATGGATGCACTCGAAAATGTGAGATTCACTCTCCTCGCGCTCGCCATGCACGCGGAGGAAAAAGAAAGGAGAAGGTGAATGGAAGAACCTCGCGGCTTGTGAAGAAGAACATCGGTGGTCGTGGTTACTCCCCGCGGAGAAGAACGGCAGGGGGTTTTCTCTCACTAGAAGGGGAAAGAGTTCTCTCTCTCCGGGGCTGTTCGGCTATTAACTGAATTGGATAATAAAGTCCAACGAAAATCAACTTGTGGAAGACATATGAGGCCAATGGAAACTCGTGGAGAACCCACGAAAATCCCCTTGCAGCCTTGCTGGCATGCAGAGCTAGATGGGCTGGCATGTGGGACCCACCACGCTTAGACCAAAATCACATTTGGAAACTAGATCCAATTCTTTCCAGCCTTGGCTGTGGCGGCGGTAGCGGCGGACGGTGCTCTCCAAGGATCTCACCTCTTCCATCTTTTTTTCTCCCCGTAAGCCATCCACAACTCCTCTCCCTATGGTTGTGCAAGCCGCCAGAGGCTCATCCCGCCAGCCCCACCACCACCCCTCCTCCGCGGCCGCCGTCTCCTTGCTCGGCCCTCCACGGCTTACGTCGCCGAGGCTCCCCTTCCGACTGCATTCCCCTCGCACGCCTGTACTGTTCGACTAGTTGGGGCTCGCCTTCCGGGCACCTCCGCAAGCCAAGGTAAAGAACCCTCCCATCCTTGTGCTACTTTCTAAGAATAGAAAGAACTGTTCTGGAAATTGTTCTGCCAATTGATTAGTTTGATCATGGTATGTTATTAGTTTGTTCATGATTAGTGATTTGATGTTCGTTAAATTTGATTACTTTGTTCTGCAAACTGAGTAGCCTGTTATAAAAAATGGGTGCCCCCTTTCAGAAAAATCTAATAATAGGTTGTTTATCTCTTTAACAGATGGATAGGCATTGGATTTCAGGTGGTAGACCTTGGACCCTCCATATGTTGATGGAATAAAAGAGTTCTTAATCTTATTCAAGGAGAGAAATGACAATAATTGTCGTGTTCGGCCCATGCACAAGGTTCCTAAATATGAAGATGCAACATTTTAGAGAGATGACCCGGCACTTACAGATCCACAAATTTTCTAGTACCTACCTTTGGTGGATACATCATGGATAGCCAAGTGATGTCGTGATTATTGAAGATCCTCCACATAATGATGGCAATGGTGGCTGATGAGTATGATAATGCCGGTCATGGGAATCATAATATGGATATGGATGATGAAGATGAGGCAGATAGAGAAGCTCATGAAATGGAAGCAATATTCAAAGACCTCACGGGAGCAACATCCCATGAAAGAACAGAAACTAAGGTCGAAGGTGGGTATGATAAAGTATTTGAAAAATTGTTGGCCGAGTCAGAGCGCCCGCTTTACCCGGGGAATAAACACGTCAGTGGGCTTGCATTACTGATAAAGCTACTTCATCACAAATCATATTACCGGGCCAGCAACACTGCTTTTGATGCTTGGATGTGTATATTTTCCAAGGCACTTCCGGACGGCAATACACTGCCCAAATCATAGAGAGAAGCAAAATCTTATATGAAGGAGCTACGTCTTTCATATGACAGCATACACGTGTGCCCAAACAACTGCATACTTTTCAGAGGGGATTATGCTGATAAGGACAACTGCCAATAGTGTCAAGCATCAAGGTGGAAGTATCCGGAGAGAAAGAGATCTTCTGTTAAAGTGTTGCGTTATTTTCCTTTGGCACCGAGGTTGAAGAGATTGTTTGCTTCGAGGAAAATAGCGGAGAACATGAAGTGGCACACGTTAAAGAGCAAGCCTGAAAAGGACGTATTGACTCATCCTGCCGATGGAGCAGCATGGAAGACTTTCGACAATGACTTCAAAAGATTTGCGGGCGATCCTAGAAACATAAGGCTCGGCATTGCCTATGATGGTTTCAATCCCTATGGAACCATGACCACAAGCTATATCATGTGGCCTGTGTTTGCCGTGCCTTACAACCATTCACTAGAGGAGTTCAGTGATCCATCATACTACATGCTTTGCTTGCTAATCCCTGGCAAAACAAGTCCTCGAAAGGACTTTGGTCTTTTCATTCAGCCGCTACTTGAAGATTTGCAGGATCTTTGGAAGGTTGTGCGTACTTATGATTCATTTTCTAGGGAAATGTTTGATCTTCATGCTGCGATACTCCAGTGCATACACGACTACCCAGCTTGTAGCACTATGTCTGGGCTACCACTCAAGGCTATGCTGCATGCGTGTATTGTGACAAAGATCCTCTATCATTGTCCATAACCAACAAAGTGTGCTACATTGGGCACCATCGTTTCCTCTCCCATGACCACCCCTGGTGGAGAAAGATACACCTTCGAGGCGTCCATTTAAAGAACGAGCGGCTAGAATCATTTACTGATAAAGAGTTAGAAGCTGAGCTGAAGCATGTTAGACATCTAAAACCAGGAATTGGTCCCCAGAGCATCAGTAAGAAGAGGAAGCATGAAGAACCTACACCGATCTGGAAGCGTAGGGTTGGTTGGTGGAACTTGGAGTACTGGCCAAAGTTGAAACTTCGGCATAATCTTGACGTGATGCACATCGAAAATAACATCTTAGACAACATCCTTGGCACCGTCATTGAACTGGAAGGGAAGAATAAGGACACCGTCAATGCCAGGAATGATCTTTTTACCTTCAAAATTAGAAAATCTTTGCAGCTAGGTCCAACGAACCCGGACCCGGACATGGACCCGATGAAATGTAAATACGTAATGAGATATATGACACTATACCCTAGCAAAAGATGAGAAGACAGAGCTATGCCAGTTTCTATTTGACTGTACATATCCAAATGGTTTTTGTTCCAACATGTCCAAGTGTGTCAACGTACAAACACTCAAGGTCTTGGACTTAAAACCCATAACTGCCACATCCTGTTTGTCGGGGGGCTACCCCCGAGTAGGGGTAAGACAGGTGATAAAACAGAAGATCAGAGTACTGTTTACCGGGTAGGTGGCTACCTGGGTGTCTGGTATCCGGTAGATGCTACTCGGTAATAAGTATTGAAGGCCAAGAGAAGATAAGGAGGAAGATTGCAATCATCCGAGTAGAGATCAGGTGGATCGAGTAGATGGGCATCAACCCTACTCAGGCACAAAGTCAATGGAGCCATTCTGATGAGATCCCGCGTATCCCGCAGCCGTACTGGCGTGCGGTTCAACTTACAAGAAGCATGATTATATGCGCTACAGCGTGGGTACAGTGAGGGTGGGCGCCTGTCGTGTCTTGTCACTGACAGAGGGGACAGGACATGTCAGGAGCCTACTCTGTGAGACTGACAGGGTGGACAAGTCCTGTCAGCCGAACGGCGCGGCGACTTCTCGCAACAGCGTCAGCGGGAACACGGAAGCGTGCTGCTGCTGTCACAGTGGCGTTGTCTTATCGTGTACCTTTAATCGTTGTTTACTCGCTGGGTACCAGTATATAAGGTGCCCAGCCCCCTCCTGCGCGAGGGACGTTGCCCAGAGAGCATTTATTGCGCTCCTTAGTACTACACAGAGAGAGAAAACGAGAGACTGGCTACTCGGCTGAAAGCCTAAGTTGTACTGTGGCTACTCGGTGGAATCATATACAGAGAGATAGGCAGGAGTAGGGGTGTTACCTCCACACGAGGGCCCTGAACCTGGGTAGACCGAGGTTTTTGCAGTGTTTCTGAGCGCGTCTACTCGACGTGCGATCCCTCCCCGAATACCTACAACGTCCATCGGCCCCAACAATTAGCCATCCCATGGCATCTGTCTTCACCACACCACGACAGTTGGCGCCCACTTTGGGCCAGCAGCGGCGCTGGCTGGGGTTCATATTCGGACGAGACCGATTTCTACATCAGGGGAACTCGTGGTCTGTGGCCTTGTCCACAGATTCGGCTCCTTTGACTTGGTCACCGACAACGCCGGCGATTTTAGCGGTAGGCCCGTGCCTGCAGGCGGCTCGGTCCTTTCTTTCGGCACGCATCTGGTGTACGTGCCCACCACCGTCATCCGCGAGTTCCCGGAGGAGGTGCTCGTCGCGGATGATCCTCCTGCTGTACTCGCTACCCACGGGAAGCCGACTGGCTGCTCTGTGGACAGCGTGGAGGTGATGATGACAAGCCCGACTATCGATGCCGGGAAGGGCGCGGCCCCCTAAGATGAGGTCATCGAGGAGCCGGCTGCTGTCATGGGACACAAGCCTTACGAGATGCCCCGGAACATTCCGGGCTACGTGGCTCCTTCCATGTCAACGGCTATACCGGCTGCTCGTGTTGGCGCCACCGAGCAGCTGGGCATGCCGCCTCCCACCGACGCGGAACTCATGGCGTTGAAGGCGCAACTCAAGCAGCAGCGTCTAGCGCTACTCGCGGAGGCCCAGGAGCTGGAGAAGGTTAGACTTGAGCTTAACCTGGATCAAAATGAGTACAATAAGGCGCATGGCTTTACTCCTGTTTCTAGGCTGCCTAGCAAGATAGGCGTTATTCGTCGTAACTTGGGTGCTGAGCTAGCTAGAGATGGTAGGGCTGTTAGTCTATCTGCTAGTTTGAACACTGCTAGTAGGCCAAAATATAGTTCCCCTGCCAAAACTCTTAGGGCTGCAGAGGCAGTCGCTGCCGAGTTGCCGCATCTCACTAGCGACGCTCGCGCTAGGTAGCAGGATAGGCTCAATGAGCTGGTGCTAGAAGCTGGCAGGGCAGAATGAGGCTTTCCGAAAAGCTAATCCAGGAGCCGGTGCTTCCCATGTTGTTAACTCGCATGGGGTTAGGTCGGTGGATCAGGCCTCGTCGCCGCTTCCCGGCACTAAGAGGGCTCAGAGTGTGAACTCTAGCAAAAGCAAACAGATGTAGGTGTACGACCCGGCTGTCGCCGGAAAACAGCACGCTGTAGAGCGGCAGCCCGGCCAGAAACACAACTCTGCAGGAGCCGGCTATCAAGCCACCAAAGCTCGCAGCAAGGGACAAGGGGAAATCGAGAGGGACCATCTCGGCATCAGGCTGCCAACCCCTGTTCAGCAGAGGGTACAGCCGCGAGCAGTTGTGGCAGCGGCCAACCCGGTTGCTCAACCCGGTCCTGTGCAGCAAGACCGCTATGATGATGGGTACTCGGCAATGGAGCTAGCCGGGTGTAAGGTCCGCCCCAGAACCACTGTTCAAGGACACCTTCGATATGCATACATTCACGATCCCAGATCATACCATTCGTGAACAACATATCAAGTTGGTACACAGATACAATATCCATTACTCGGTTACGCAAACACTTACAAAAGCGACATGGTCACCTGACCATGTCCACACAACTGCCACGCAGGGCAAACACACAACACACACATCGGAAGACTAAACACACAAAACGTGGTAGAGCCCAAGTCACGCCTTAACCTACAGGCTGCTGACTGGGAGACGATCCTAGTTCGCAAGTCCATCAGCGCAGTACTTCTCCTCGTTGATCTCCTCCTGAGATTCCTTCTCGATGTCTGGCAAGTAAATACCAGGGACCAAACCAATATGAGTACAGTTGAATGTACTCAGCAAGACATCCATCATGTAACTTACCAAATGCAAGTATGCTTATATGGTGTAATAGGTAGGCTATAAATATGGTTCACTATCTATGATATATGAAAGATATATCATAGTTGATTTTTAAAATCTCTGTATCTTCGTTGAAGAAGATACTTCAAAAGAAAATAATATAGTTTTCTTTCTCTTGTAGATATCACATGTACAAGAGGTTTTTAAAAACTTTTTTAAAAGAAAGTTTTCTCTTTGCAAAACTTCTTGGAATCAACTTCCAAATTTTTTTGCTTAGAGAAGAAAGATTTTCTTTGCAAAACTTTTTGGTAAAACAACTTCTGGCTTTTCATCATCGGTACCTCCACGGTACAGGATTTCCTCCTTTCAATACTTCATGAGTCCAACTCCTTTTGGAAAACTCCTTTTTGAAAACATTGACACAATCCTAGCTACATGGCCTTTCAACTGCCCATATCCGAGGGCTCGGCTATTCTGAGTAGTTTTACTCTGCAGAGGTGTACACATTCCACTAGATCCAATCATCTGCCATGAACCACCCATGGATCGACACAGCGGTATGCAAGCACCAGAGAATTGATCCTAATTGTCCACTCTGACACAAGCTAGTATATGGCTATCCCTTCAATCAGGTTTATTCCCCCTGGCACCATGTCACACATCGCCAAACAGGGGACCCAATTGTCACAACCGGAGGAGAAATTAATCCCACACTTTGCAATGTCCTGTTTCTCCCTCCTGGCAACATTTCGGTTCAGAGAATCATCCTCTCTATAGCATCTTGGGATAGGACACATATAGACAGGCCCCGTACCCATGTTGGGGTAGAGTGGCAGTACGTCTTGGTTGTCCAGCGAAGAATAGGTTATGTGTCATTTTTGTAAAAACACCTTTTTCCCAAAAATGACCATTTCCACATTCCTCGGTGAAAAAGGCTCAACCTTTTCTCCGGGTTTTTCCATAAAGCCTGTGTTCTGCAAAAAACATATTTTGGGTGTCCACTTAGGGACTAATATTTGGGATGGTAATAAATACCATATGGTGGCTATGGGCTTGGTAACACCAAGTATCAACTAATGGCATAGTATATATATAATAGTAGTAGTAGTATTCACTCAAAAATAGTTTTTGGAAATCAAAGTTTTTGTAAAAAATTTCAGAAGTAAAACATGCATGATAGATAATGATAAGTGTATTATAACAGCAAGCATCAGGATGGCTTGCCTTAAATCTCTTTGTGTCCCTGGCCTTGAAGTAGCTTGATTTGACACACAGCTCTACAACTCCATCTTCTTCTTCCTCGTTTTTCTAACACCGTAAAATAATAAGAGACACACACTCAGAACCAGAGAGACAATAAAATAAATCAAACCACACATACAGCAAGCAACTCCTACTAGCGCAATTAATCACTCAAAAAGTTATCGAGAGAACTACCTCACACACTCTCAGGGTACAAGACTATCGTCAGGAAAACATATGGTCGAAAAACCATATCCCACATCCCAATATCATAGGTTGAGTGGGTGTACCACTATCATACCAAGATATTAAGGAAGCTAAAAATATAGCTTGTGGTAACAAGGGTGAGGCTACTAAGGTGTTCATAAACAAACAATGTAATATCAATCATCAAAGCAACACCCATGGCAGTGGGTATTAACAACAACACAAGCAATCAACCAAAAACAAGTTTACCACTAATATTGAGCATAGATAACAAGGTACTACTAAACAAAATACTAACACTAGTACCAAACTTATTCTAAGGTAACCACTCAGACAATTCCAAACAGCAAAGCATACAAAACACAGATGAATCAGCTAGTTATTTAATAAGCTAAAGTCTACACCAAAGCTAAGGAATCACTCAATAATGAAAGTAACCAAACAAACCAGTGGCTCAATAAATTGTAACAATTCAATAAAACACACTCTAAAACGTAATAACAACAAGCTACATTACTCTTGGCAATCTATCATAATAACATGAGTCAACTATTAGCATACTAGTATGGGAAATTTACACAAGCATGCCCTAAGGAATTAATTGCATTCCACAACCCATCAACACACAACAACTACAATATATATTCCATAATAACAGAAAGGAAAACATTCTAAACATGCTAGGAAACATCATACACTCCTAAAAATAAAAGGACAACAATAATGGAGCAAACTCAACATCTAGTGGGACACTAATGCAACACTAGAGGAGCAATCAATACTATGAGCATGAATTTTTCCTAGACCATAAATACATGAATAAAAAACACCTACTAACAGTACATATACCTTACACATGCTAGTAATCAAATATACCTAAAATAATGTTATGAAAACAACTACTCATACTAGTGAAAACAATATAGTTAAATAAAACAATCAATGCTACACATGCTCTCTTATAAACTAATGTGCAAGCTAACAGAGGTTATACCATCACTACATCAGTACCAAAATGGTACTTGACTCAACACAACCATCACAAAAACCTAGGTATTTAATCATAGCAAATCTAGCTCACAACATCTATTCCACAAAAATACTAGAAAACAATAAGAAACTAATTCTATTTCTATTTGTTTTTCCAATCATGAACAAACTTCCTAACATACTAGTAATGAAATAAACACTTAATAACAGTGACCAACACATCTACTCATGCTTGGAAAAAAGTTTCTAACAAACAATCATTTATTTGCAAACAAACACACAAGATTCAAAATAAACATAAAAGTGTTGTTTCTAGAAATGGACACCAAAAATAATCCAGAGCTCTAAAAATTATGCCAAGCTAGGATTACATAGATATAATCACACACAAGCTCATGCAATTGGATTCACATCAAAAATCATCTTTGAACTCTCTCTAAAAATCATAGAAATGGCTACTGGTCTTTTACCCAATTGGATGGCATTTGCAAATGGTAGTTCACCTTGATTCAAGGTCAAGTCTCACTGATAGGTATATCCAAGGGCTACTCAAAACAGTTTAGTTTGCAAGATTTGGACACTTAAAACTCAAGTTATGATTAAAGTGGTGAAACAGAGTGCTTCTGCCATTTTTATTAGTTCTCCGGGCAAAACCTTGCGAGGGAGGCTTGTGGTGGGGAGGAGGTGCAAAGGCCACAAGGGATTGGTCAGGGGAGGTCCAGGGAGGTGGGGGAGGTGTGCGCTCTCTTTCAGACCGTAGGTGTTTTATAAGGAAAAGAGAGGGAGGAGAGGGACCAGGGAGGTGGGGAAACGGCTCTTCGAGCTAGTGGAAGTCAAGCTTCTAGAATGTGGGTCCTGGAGGCAACCAGGTATGGGGGAGGGGTATGGGCATGTCATCCCATGCCATGTTTAGTTTTTAAGCCATGTGGGATGAGGTGGAAGGGTATGGGGAGTGCCATTTCGTCCAGGAAGTCAAGGGGGGTGGGGTCCAGGTGACTAGGCATGCCAGGAATCCAAGGTGAGTGCAGAAGAGGGAAAAAATATCATCTAATGATCTCTTTTGAAATTGAGCAGAAAGTGTTTGTTCTGGTTTTCTTCAAAAACTTGAACACAACATATTCAAGAAAATAAGTCTATGAGGTAGGGAATGAAATTTGGAGTAGGGTAGTGGTGGTCTCCCACTTTTCTTAAATTGTTTTCTTTGAAAACTTTCAATTTTCCAAAAACTGCTGTTTCTGTTTTCGAATGTTTTCTCCAAAATTTTGTATGGAAGATATGTTTGAAAACATGCTTAATGGATAGAGAATCAAAAATTGAGTCTAGGGGTGGTGATCCCCAAATTTTCCGAAAAATAGTTATTTCACAAAATTTTGGAAATCCAAAACATGTATAAACTGTTTTTGGATGTTTCCTTCAAAATTTTGAAAATGAGAAGCAATTTTTTTTGGACAACTAGGTCACATATGACCCTAGGAATGTTGGGGAATTGTCCCAAATTTTTTGGAAATACTTTTATTAACAAAAACATTAAAAGTCCATTTCTGGCCTTTTGGAAAATATCATTTAATAAATAGGAAAATGTTTATAAACCAAGTATTTTTGTGTTGGGGTGGGAGGGTATATAATATAGGTCACAAAGGTGATTTTTAATAAACAAATCCTTTAGAAAATATTTGAGATACCAAGTGCAAAAGGATGATAGCAGGAATTTATTTAATAAGCCAAAACCCTGAGAGAGGAATAATCACATGGTCATGGGAAGATAAAAGGATCACATGAATAGGATGTATAAGTCATGAAGATGACAAGGTAAGGTTGATTTAGCTCAAAAAAGATAGGAGTGATTTTTAGGAAGACTTAACAAAAGCATCATGATAACAGGGACATGATCCTATTTGTTGGGAAAACCTCAAGAGGGCTTTGGAAGAAAATGAATGGGTTTAATAATCAAATCCAAATATAAGGATAGGGCTCATAGATAGGTACCATTATATCCATGATGGCACACTGTTCAAAGATCAAGATTTCTCCTTATGGCAGGAGGCCAAACTAGAGAAGTTAAAAGGGAACATAAGATGAGATATAAATAGGATATAACATGCTAGTGATGTCTGGGATTGTAATTTTAGATCTAAATAATTAAGACACTCACAAACATTCACAAAAGTTATAAATACTTAGAGGCAAAGAAAAAGGTAAGGTCACCCCATAAGCAGATACTAACAAGACTTAACAAGTTCACTCAAGCAAGAGAGTTTTGCAATTTAAATTCTTGGAGTTTTTCCTCAAGTGTTAAAGAAAGTTGGTGGTCAAGCCAAACCGTTTAAGGAGGATTTTTATAAAAGAGGTTCATATCAATTCTTGTTATTTATGGAACCATTTTGTTTTGGCTGGTTCCAACACCAACACTCAAGGTCAAACAAGGCAGAGAGAGGTCAAACAAGATTAATTGTTAAGCATTTTAAAAAGTTTTTGTTGGCCCTAATTTTTGACTCTCCAACAACTGCATTTTTTTGGTTTCCAAAAAGTGGGGTGTGGCAGATCTCCCCCCTTAAAATGAATCTCGTCCCCGAGATTCGTAAGGGAAGCAAGGGAGTGGGTTTTCTCAACACACAGCAACACAAAACAGTGAGGAGTTCAAATTTTCTTTACCCCCAAAAACAAAACAAGTTTTCATAGAAAGGGTCAGCATGCCAACTTGATCCATAAAAGCTGTTTTTGTCTGGTACTCCAAAATAAAATTCCACTTTAATATTTATAGAAAAAATCTGGCCACCCATAAATGGTCACAGAGGCCTAGTTTTGCAGGGGTAGAGGCTATAAACAGCTAGTGGTCTTTCCATGTTTTGAAAGAAAAATCCAGGAGCTAGGTTCACCTAGATTTTTCTTGAGTGTTCAGCTGACGTGTGGGACTGGGCCCACTTGGCAGTCGGTGTCTTTCTCTCTTCTTCTTCTCCTTCTTGCCTTTCCTTCTCATCTGGTGCGCACACCATCGGCATCAGGGTGTCCCGCCCATAGTGAGTCCATGGTGGGATGACACCTTGCTCTGGGACTGCTGTGAGTGTGACATGTTGATGCTATGGCCACTTGAGGAGGGATGTGTCGGTGGTTTCGCGCCATTTGCAAACAGTGCCGCTGGATTCTTCGGCTTTTCCCGCGTAGTGCTTGATGAAGGAGAGGGCTCTGCTCTCGCTGCTATAAGAAGGGTAGCCGAGGTTCTCTAAATTGCACCACATGATGAGCTTCATTTCCCAGTTAATCGATGACTTCTTCAAGGAGTACGTCGCCCTGCTGGAGCGAGCAAATCCCTTGGAGCACTTCCTCATCGTGCTACTCTTCAGCTGCTGCCTGGTGGGAGGGGTCACAGTGATCCTGGTGTTCATGATCTGCGCTTTCTGGTGCATCCATGACTGGTGGTATGGTACCAGGAACAAGACCGTTGTGGAAGAAGGACGAGCGGTGGTGCCGGTGGTTGCACCAGTGGAGACTCTGGAGGACTGGAGGAGCTTCGTCGTCGACTGACTCGGGGTTCTGCATCAGGTGAGGCTGGTTCACCTTCAGACTCGGCTCCACTAGTGAGAGCTAGGCAATGTTAGGGTCTATACCAGAGTAGGTGTGGTGGTATATATTGGAAAACAGACTTGTATCTTATTTTTCTGAAACTTTTATCTGTTAGGTGTAATGTTATTTCCTGAACAATGTACCCCTTTGAAGTTCATGAGAGATTTGTAGTTCTTCATGATCATTCTTCTGCTTGTGGGGTTTTGTGGCAAAGCAATGTGCAGAGTGTAATCACACCAGGGCAGGCATGGAAGGGTTTTATCTCCCGTAGTATTTCAGAGGATTTTTCTAAAGGAAGTTTAATTAGAGATAGCTCAAAACATCCTAGGTTTGCTTTGGACAACAAAGCGATGTGGTTGTACTAGTTTTGTTAAGATGATGAAACACTGGTGTAAAAGTTTTAAAAAAGGAAAGTTTTTCACACTGATAAGCAGAGAAGGGAAAACTACTCTACCAAAACAGACCAAAGAAAATCATCACACACAATTCCTAACAATCAGCACTCAACAACAAGCAAAACAGGTACTTCAAACACAAGCAGACGTCTAAAAAAACGCGGAGGAAAAGGGGTAGCTCAGGTGAAACATCCGAGCAAAACCTATGCATCCTATGGGTCTGAGTCAACCAGGGTTGTTTGAAAATTTCTTGCCAATCCTTCTGATCTCGAGGATTTTCTTCACCTTGTTCAGGTTGAAGAGAGACTTGGTTGGTAAGATCACTTCAGTGTAAGAGGTTGTGGCAGATCTTCATTCTTTGCATCGAAATCACCTGGGTGATGAGGTTTTCTAAAAGGAAGAACTTTGGCTTCTTCAGGTTGCTAATTACTAAGGTCTTCTTGGGAATCGTCAAGTAGTTAATTTTGAAACTTAAAAGAAGAAAAACCTTTTAGAAAACCTTTACATAAAAACCAAAGTTTGATTTATCTCATAGTTATAAATTTTGTTTTCAAAATGTTTTGGGTCATGAAAAATAAAAGGGGAAAAAGGGTATGTGTACTACTCTTCCTGTTTCCAAACTCCCAGTGTTTGCAAACTAGGCAATAATTTTGGGAGTAAGAGAAGAGTAGGAGATATGCTTAGGGTTTTCTTTGGATAAAAAAAGTTAGGTAGTAATATAGTTTTTACCAAAATATTTTTATTTCCTAACTGACGTTCATGCTAACTAAGGTCTCCTAAAGTCAGGATAGCTCTGATACCAACTCTGTAAGGTCCGCCCCAGAACCACTGTTCAAGGAGACCTTCGATATGCATACATTGATGATCCCAGATCATACCAGTCGTGAACAACATATCAAGTTGGTACACAGATACAATATCCATTACACGGTTATGCAAACACTTACAAAAGCGACATGGTCACCTGACCATGTCCACACAACTGCCACGCAGGGCAAACACACAACACACACAGCGGAAGACTAAGCACACAAAACGTGGTAGAGCCCAAGTCACGCCTTAACCTACAGGCTGCTGACTGGGAGACGATCCTAGTTCGCAAGTCCATCAGCGCAGTACTTCTCCTCGTTGATCTCCTCCTGAGATTCCTTCTCGATGTCTGGCAAGTAAATACCAGGGACGAAACCAATATGAGTACATTTGAATGTACTCAGCAAGACATCCATCATGTAACCTACTAAATGCAAGTATGCTTATATGGTGTAATAGGTAGGCTATAAATAGGGTTCACTAGCTATGATATATGAAAGATATATCATAGTTGATTTTTAAAATCTCTGTATCTTCATTGAAGAAGATACTTCAAAAGAAAATAATATAGTTTTATTTCTCTTGTAGATATCACATGTACAGAGGTTTTGTAAAAACTTTGTTAAAAGAAAGTTTTCTCCTTGCAAAACTTCTTGGAATCAACTTCCAGATTTTTTTGCTTAGAGAAGAAAGATTTTCTTTGCAAAACTTTTTGGTAAAACAACTTCTGGCTTTTCATCATCGGTACCTCCGCGGTACAGGATTTCCTCCTTTCAATACTTCATGAGTCCAACTCCTTTTTGAAAACATTGACACAATGCCAGCTACATGGCCTTTCAACTTCCCATATCCGAGGGCTCGGCTATTCTGAATAGTTTTACTCTGCAGAGGTGTACACATTCCACTAGATCCAATCATCTACCATGAACCACCCATGGATCGACACAGCGATATACAAGCACCAGAGAATTGATCCTAACTGTCCACTCTGACACAAGCTAGTATATGGCTATCCCTTCAATCAGGTTTATTCCCCCTGGCACCATGTCACACATCGCCAAACAGGGGACCCAATTGTCACAACCGGAGGAGAAATTAATCCCACACTTTGCAATGTCCTGTTTCTCCCTCCTGGCAACATTTCGGTTCAGAGAATCATCCTCTCTATAGCATCTTGGGATAGGACACATATAGATAGGCTCCGTACCCATGTTGGGGTAGAGTGTCAGTACGTCTTGGTTGTCCGGCGAAGACTAGGTTATGTGTCATTTTTGTAAAAACACCATTTTCCCAAAAATGACCATTTCCACATTCCCCGTTGAATAAGGCTCAGCCTTTTCTCCGGGTTTTTCCATAAAGCCTGTGTTTTGCAAAAAACATATTTTGGGTGTCCACTTAGGGACTAATATTTGGGATGGTAATAAATACCATATGGTGGCTATGGGCTTGGTAACACCAAGTATCAACTAATGGCATAGTATATATATAATAGTAGTAGTAGTATTCACTCAAAAATAGTTTTTGGAAATCAAAGTTTTTGTAAAACTTTTCAGAAGTAAAACATGCATGATAGATAATGATAAGTGTATTATAATAGCAAGCTTCAGGATGGCTTGCCTTAAATCTCTTTGTGTCCCTGGCCTTGAAGTAGCTTGATTTGACACACAGCTCGACGACTCCATCTTCTTCTTCCTCGTTTTTCTAACACCGTAAAATAATAAGAGACACACACTCAGAACCAGAGGGACAATAAAATAAATCAAACCACACATACAGCAAGCAACTCCTACTAGCGCAATCACTCAAAAAGTTATCGAAAGAACTACCTCACACACCCTCAGGGTACAAGACTATCGTCAGGAAACATATGGTCGAAAAACCATATCCCACATCCCAATATCATAGGTTGAGTGGGTGTACCACTATCATACCAAGATATTAAGGAAGCTAAAAATATATCTTGTGGTAACAAGGGTGAGGATACTAAGGTGTTCATAAACAAACAATGTAATATCAATCATCAAAGCAACACCCATGGCAGTGGGTATTAACAACAACACAAGCAATCAACCCAAACAAGTTTACCACTAATATCGAGCATAGATAACAAGGTACTACTAAACACAATACTAACACTAGTACCAAACTTATGTTAAGGTAACCACTCAGACAATTCCAAACAGCAAAGCATACAAAACACAGATGAATCAGCTAGTTATTTAATAAGCTAAAGTCTACACCAAAGCTAAGGAATCACTCAATAATGTAAGTAACCAAACAAACCAGTGCCTCAATAAATTGTAACAAGTCAATAAAACACACTCTAAAACGTAATAACAACAAGCTACATTACTCTTGGCAATCTATCATAATAACATGAGTCAACTATTAGCATACTAGTATGGAAAATTTACACAAGCATGCCCTAAGGAATTAATTGCATTCCACAACCCATCAACACACAACAACTACAATATATATGCCATAATAACATAAAGGAAAATATTCTAAACATGCTAGGAAACATCATACACTCCTAAAAATAAAAGGACAACAATAATGGAGCAAACTCAACATCTAGTGGGACACTAATGCAACACTAGAGGAGCAATCAATACTATGAGCATGAATTTTTCCTAGACCATAAATACATGAATAAAAAACACCTACTAACAGTACATAAACCTTACACATGCTAGTAATCAAATATACTTAAAATAATGTTATGAAAACAACTACTCATACTAGTGAAAACAATATAGTTAAATAAAACAATCAATGCTACACATGCTCTCTTATAAACTAATGAGACGGCTAATAGAGGTGATACCATCACCACATCAGTACCAATATGGTACTTGACTCAACACAACCATCACAAAAACCTAGGTATTTAATCATAGCAAATCTAGCTCACAACATCTATTCCACAAAAATACTAGAAAACAATAAGAAACTAATTCTATTTCTATTTGTTTTTCCAATCATGCACAAACTTCCTAACATACTAGTAATGAAAGAAAACACTTAATAACAGTGACCAACACATCTAATCATGCTTGGAAACAAGTTTCTAACAAACAATCATTTATTTGCAAACAAACACACAAGATTCAAAATAAACAGAAAAGTGCTGTTTTTAGAAATGAACACCAAAAATAATCCAGAGCTCTAAAAATTATTCCAAGCTAGGATTACATAGATCTAATCACACACAAGCTCATCCAATTGGATTCACATCAAAAATCATCTTTGAACTCTCTCTAAAAATCTTAGAAATGGCTACTGGTCTTTTACCCAATTGGATGGCATTTGCAAATGGTAGTTCACCTTGATTCAAGGTCAAGTCTCACTGATAGGTATATCCAAGGGCTACTCAAAACAGTTTGGTTTGGAAGATTTGGACACTTAAAACTCAAGTTATGATTAAAGTGGAGGCTTGTGGTGGGGAGGAGGTGCAAAGGCCACGAGGGCTCGGGCAAAGGAGGTCCAGGGAGGTGGGGGAGGTGTGCGCTCTCTCTCTCAGCCCGCAGGTGTTTGATAAGGAAAAGAAAGGGAGGAGAGGGACCAGGGAGGTGGGGAAAAGGATCTTCGAGCTAGTGGAAGTCAAGCTTCTAGAATCTGGATCCTGGAGGCAACCAGGTATGGGGGAGGGGTATGGGCATGTCAGCCCATGCCATGCTTAGTGTCTAAGCCATGTGGGATGAGGTGGAAGGGTATGGGCAGTGCCATTTCATCCAGGAAGTCAAGGTGGTGGGGTCCAGGTGACTAGGCATGCCAGGAATCCAAGGTGAGTGCAGAAGAGGGAAAAATATCATCTAATGATCTCTTTTGAAAATTGAGCAGAAAGTGTTTGTTCTGGTTTTCTTCAAAAACTTGAACACAACATATGCAAGAAAATAAGTCTATGAGGTAGGGAATGAAATTTGGAGTAGGGTAGTGGTGGTCTCCAACTTTTCTTAAATTGTTTTCTTTGAAAACTTTCAATTTTCCAAAAACTGCTGTTTCTGTTTTTGAATGTTTTCTCCAAAATTTTGTATGGAAGATATGATTTAAAACATGCTTAATGGATAGATAATCAAAAATTGAGTCTAGGGGTAGTGATCCCCAAATTTTCTGAAAATATTTATTTCACAAAATTTTGGAAATCCAAAAAGTGTATAAACTGTTTTTGGATGTTTCCTTCAAAAATTTGAAAATGAGAAGTATTTTTTTTTGGACAATTAGGTCACATATCACCCTAGGAATGTTGGTGAATTGTCCCAAATTTTTTAGAAATACTTTTATTAACAAAAACATTAAAAGTCCATTTATGGCCTTTTGGAAAATAGCATTTAATAAATAGGAAAATGTTTAGAAACCAAGTATTTTTTGTGTTGGGGTGGGAGGGTATATAATATAGATCACAAAGGTGATTTTTAATAAACAACTCCTTTAGAAAATATTTGAGATACCAAGTGCAAAAGGATGATAGCAGGAATTTATTTAATAAGCCAAAACCCTGAGAGAGGAATAATCACGTGGTCATGGGAAGATAAAAGGATCATATGAATAGGATGTATAAGTCATGAAAATGAAAAGGGAAGGTTGATATAGCTCAAAAAGGATAGGAGTGATTTTTAGGAAGACTTAACAAAAGCATCATGATAACAGGGACATGATCCTATTTGTTGGGAAGACCTCAAGAGGGCTTTGGAAGAAAATGAATGGGTTTAATAATCAAATCCAAACATAAGGATAGTGCTAATAGATAGGTACCATTATATCCATGATGGCACACTGGTCAAAGATCAAGATTTCTCCTTATGGCAGGAGGCCAAACTAGAGAAGTTAAAAGGGAACATAAGATGAGATATAAATAGGATATAACATGCTAGTGATGTCCGGGATTGTAATTTTAGATCTCAATCAATTAAGACACTCACAAACATTCACAACAGTTATAAATACTTAGAGGCAAATAAAAAGGTAAGGTCACCTCATAAGCAGATACTAACCAGACTTAACAAGTTCACTCATGCAAGAGAGTTCTGCAATTTAATTTCGTGGAGTTTTTTCTCAAGTGTTAAATAAAGTTAGTGGTCAAGACAAACCGTTTAAGGAGGATTTTTATAAAAGAGGTTCATATCAATTCTTGTTATTTATGGAACCATTTTGTTTTGGTTGGTTCCAAGACCAACACTCAAGGTCAAACAAGGCAGAGAGAGGTGAAAGAAGATTAATTGCTAAGCATTTTAAAAAGTTTTTGTTGGCCCTAATTTTTGACTCTCCAACAACTGCATTTTGTTGGTTTCCAAAAGTGGGGTGTGACACCGGGTACGCTGATCCGAGAGATGTCACTGGTCGTCTGGGTGAAAGGATGCTGGAGCCTAGTGATGCAAGGTACAAGTTGGACCGGATTCACCTGTCCGAGCAGATAGAAGAGAGGGGGCCACCCGACCCAAGCTGTTTTGGTCATAGAATTATGGGAGAGCCTTCTGTGACCAAGTTCTAGCTAGCCAGGGGGACCAAGTTGTATGATGGGAGCACCAAGCCGGATGACTGGTTAAATGACTATGTCACCGCCATGCATATTGCAGGCGGCAACCGGAGATGGGCTGTGAGATACGTCCCACAGATGCAGGAGGGCCCTGCCCGGATCTGGCTCAATAACTTGCCGAAGGACAGTATCAACTGCTGGCTCGACTTCTCGGAAGTCTTCATCAGCAACTTCACCAGCATGTACAAGAGGCCGAATAGGCCGCAACAGCTCTCGGCTTGCAAGCAGCGGGAAGAGGAGACTGACCGAGAATACCTTACTCGGTGGAGAACGTTGAGGAACACCTGTGAGGGTGTGAATGAGTTACAGGCAATCGCCTGGTTTGCTCAAGGCTGCAGGCATGGCAGCATGTTGTGGCAGAAGCTGCAGAGAGAGATGCCGAGTACGCTCACCGAGACAATCAAGATAGCTGATATGTATGAACTCGGTGACTCTACTCAGCCTCTGCTCGATGCTTTTGAGCCGAGAAGAAGAAACCAAGATGGCAGCAGACGCCAAGACTTCCGCAACAAGCGCAGAGATGACCGTCCCGATACTCGGTACGGTTCTGAGCAAGTGAATGCTGTGAACCAAGACACTGCGGCTGCTGGGAGCAGCCAAAGGCAAAAAACTGCTGGAGCCCAATATGGGCAGAACCAGAATCAGGGCCAGGGCTTCAAGAAGCCATACAATGCTCCCCAGCAAGGCAACGCCAAGCCGACAGCCGAAGATGCTCAGAGATTTATTTTTGAGAACATGAAGGATGGACCTTGCAGCTTCCATACTCGGCATCCGAGTAGGCCGGACAACCACACTACCCGACAATGGAGCTGGTGGGACCGCATCAAGAGTGAAGGTTTTGATCAACTGCCCCTCCTCCTCCTTTGCCGCCTGCAGATGCCAACGTGCAGCCTATCCTGGCAGCTGCTCCTAGGCCGGCTGTGAATCCGAGAAGGGAGAATGTAAATCAAGTGGCTCAGGGACCCAACCGCAACTACAACAATCGCAACGACCGCAACCGCAACTACTACACCCGCAACAACAACCGCAACAACAACCGGAACAACAACAACAACAACAACAATGGCAACAACAACAACATCAAGAGCATCATGAGAGCTACATGGTGTTCACCACCGAGCCGGATGATAAGCAGTCGCAGCGTAGGCGTGCGATGGAGGTGAATGCAATGATACCGGCTGTGCCGCATTACTTGCACTCGTGCGACCAAGAAATTACTTGGTCCAAAGATGATCATCCTAAGGTGATGCCCAATCCGGGTACATATGCACTAGTAGTGGATCCCACCTTCCTAGGGACCAAGAAGAATGTCAGGTTCAGCAAGGTGCTGATTGACAATGGCAACAACATCAACATCATGTACCTAGATACCCTAGAGAAGCTCGGCCTTGCCGAGAACATGCTACTTCCCAGCAGGACCACTTTTCATTGCATTGTGCACGAGTGCCTTGCGCTCCAATCGGCCGCATCTGGATAGATGTAATATTCGGCACCAGGGAGAACTGCCGCACCGAGTGCCTGCAGTTCGAAGTGGTTGATCTTCAGAGCCCCTATCATGCTCTACTCGGTAGGCCTGCGCTCACCAAGTTCATGGCCTCAACCCATGCAGCCTACCTGAAGATGAAGCTACCTGGTCCCAATGGTGTCATCACCATCTCGGGTGATTACAAGCGCTCCCTGCATTGCGCATCTGCTGGATCTCTGCTGGCAGAGTCTTTGGTCATCGCTGCTGAGAAGAAGAAGATACACGAGGTGGTGGCTATGGCTCAAGCAGCTCAAGTCGGTATGCCTGGCATGCCGAGTTCTCAGTATGGAGCAACTTTCCAGGCCTCCCAGGAAACCAAGAAGGTGCAGGTGGACCCTGAGTTCCTAGACCGCGTTGCCATCATTGGCGCCGGGTTGGGCGAGAAATAGGAAAGAGAGCTCATCCACTTCCTCCGTGAGAATCAAGATGTCTTTGCGTGGTCAAATGAGGACTTGCCAGGTGTCCCAAGGGAGTTGGTTGAGCAATCGCTACATGTGCGCCCAGATGCCAAGCCGATTAAACAGGCAATGCGCTGCTTTGCGGCAGAGAGAAGGAAAGCTATCGGTGATCAGATCACCAAGCTGCTAATAAGTGGATTCATCATGGAGGTACTGCATCCGGATTGGCTGGCCAATCCGGTCATGATTGAGAAGAAGAAGGAGGACCCCAAGGCCGAGGTGGCATGACGCATGTGTGTGGACTACACCGACCTGAACAAGGCCTGCCCCAAGGACCCGTTCCCGCTACCCCGCATAGATCAGGTGATTGATTCCACTGCCGGGTGCGATCTTTTGTCTTTCATTGATGCCTACTCTGGTTTTCATCAGATACCTCTTAACTCGGCTGATCAAATAAAGACTGCTTTATTACCCCGTACGGGGCTTATTGCTATCGTGTTATGTGCTTTGGGTTGAGGAATGCTGGGGCTACTTATCAGAGATGCATGCAGAAATGTTTGCATGACAAAATAGGCAAGAATGTGCAGGTGTACGTAGATGACATTGTCATCAAAATGAAAGAAACACATACTCTGCTTAGTGATATTGAGGAAACATTTGCTAGCTTGCGAAAGTACAAGATGAAATTGAATCCGACTAAGTGCACTTTTGGCGTCCCGGCTGGCAAGCTGCTCGGCTTCTTGGTATCCAGTCGGGGCATTGAGGCCAATCCTTCAAAGATAAAATCTATAGAGAGCATGTCTTTGCCGAGATCACTGAAGGATGTGTAGAAATTTACCGGATGCTTGGCTTCCCTTAGGCGCTTCCTGGGAAGAATGGGTGAGAAGGCCTTGCCTCTCTATCAGCTCATGAAGAAGAGTGATAAATTCGTCTGGACGCCACAAGCTGAAGTGGCCTTCAAAGAACTCAAGACCATGCTGGGTAGCGCTCCCATCCTGGCAAGCCTCCTGCCCAAGGAGCCAATGTTGGTGTACATCGCAGCTACCAACCGGGTAGTCAGCATGGTGATAGTGGTGGAAAGAGAAGAGGAAGGCAAACTGTGCAGCGGCCAGTATATTATCTCAGCGAGGTGCTATCCAGCTCCAAGCAAAACTACCCGCACTACCAAAAGATGACATATGGCGTGTACCTAGGTGCCAAGAAGCTCAAGCACTATTTTCAAGAGCATCCCATCACAGTGGTGAGCACTGCTCCCATCTCGGAGATCATGGGCAACAAGGATGCTAGCGGTCGGGTAGCCAAGTGGGCAATTGAGATAGCTGCGTACACCCCTCTATACGCGAGAAGAGAAGCAATCAAGTCACAAACTCTGGCAGATTTCTTGGTGGATTGGGACGAGATGCAGTACGACCCTCCCTTGCCGGAAACCAACTTACGGAAAATGCATTTTTACGGCTCCAAAGTAAAAGAAGGGCTCGGTGCTGGCGTGGTGCTCACATCACCCAAGCGAGATCAACTCAAGTATGTGTTGCAGATCCATTTCAAGAGTTCAACGCATTGTCTGTTATGGCGACTCAGATTTGGTGGTTCAACAAGTTTTCGGCAATTGGGACGCCTTGGATGCTAACATGGCGTCCTACCGGTTTCTGGTGCAAACTATGACTGGGTTCTTTGAGGGGTGTGAGTTTCATCACATACACCGAGCTGAGAATGATGCAGCTGATGCACTGTCCAAGTTGGGGTTTTCTCGGCAGTTTACCCCGGCTGGGATTGCCTTGGAGCATTTGAGAAAGCCGTCCATCAAGCCATCCCCCAACTCGGAGTCCATCTTCATTCCAACTCTGCCAGGATCGGAAGCTGTTCCCATGAAGATTGATTGGGAAGCTGCAAAGGAAAACCCGGGGACTGTCGTCTCTAACCCGGGGACTGGCACTTGCAACCCGGGGCTGCTTCACTCAACTCGGGGACTGTTGCGTTCATCGAGGGGATCATTTCTCAGTACTCGGGGACTCGTCTCCAACTCGGAAGAGGTCATGGTAGCTGATCCAATGGAAGTGGACGAACCAGTGTTTCCCATCCGGGAGACACCGAGTTGGGCTCTGCCCATATTATCCTTTCTAACGGATGGCTCATTACCGAGTGATGAGGTCACTACCAGGAAAATACATAGAAGATCCAAGGGCTACACCATCATCAACAAGGGGCTGCACATAAGAAGTCCTACTGGCGTGGTGCAACGCTGCGTTGAGCCAGACGAAGGAGAAGATATTCTTAAAGAAATACACCAGGGAGAATGCGGGCATCATGCCTCTTCTCGTGCTCTGGTCAACAAGGCGTTTCGGCATGGATTCTTTTGGCTCACTGCCTTGCGGCAAGCTGAAGATATAGTGAGAAAGTGCAACGGGTTCCAGAGATTTGCAATCAAGATTCATATGCCAGCATCCGAGTTGAATACCATTCCTATTACTTGGCCATTTGCTATCTGGTGTTTGGATATGGTAGGCCCTTTCAAGCCGGCTAGAGGCAACATGACACACATTTTGGTCATGGTTGATAAATTCACCAAGTGGATTGAGGTCAAGCCTATTCGGAAGTGTGATGGAGTCACCGCTGTGAGGTTCCTGAAGGATATCATTCTGAGATACGGCTACCCGCACATCATCATCACTAATAATGGCACAAAATTTGCCGAGGGTGCGTTTGCAAGATTCTGCAAGGAGAAGCGGATCCGGCTAGATGTTGCATTAGTTGCACATCCAGCCTCAAATGGGCAGGTTGAAAGAGTAAATGGCATGGTCCTATCCGGGACAAAGCCAAGTCTAATTGAGCCATTGCAGCGAACCCCTGGTTGTTGGCTGGACGAGTTGCCGGCGGTGTTGTGGAGTCTAAGGACTACCCCTAACCGATCAACCGGATACACACCATTCTTCCTGGTATATGGAGCTGAGGCCGTGTTGCCCACTGACTTAGAGCATGACTCGCCCAGAGTAACACTCTACACTGAAAAAGGTGCGAGGGAAGCTCGAGAAAATGACGTTGACCTGCTAGAAGAAGCAAGAGAGTTAACTCTGTCACGTTCAGCCATATATCAACAAAGCCTGAGGCGTCATCATAGCCGGAAAGTAAACCCAAGGGTTTTCCGAGAAGGAGACATGGTCCTTAGGCTCGTGCAGCGCACGGCCGGGATGCACAAGCTATCCCCTCTGTGGCAAGGGCCTTTCGTTGTGAGAAAGGCTCTACACAATGATGCCTACTATCTAGTTGACACACAAGCATCACAGAAGAACAGGCCAGATAGAGCCGGAGAGGAATCCAAACGCCCCTGGAATGTAGCTCTACTCCGCCGTTTTCATTCATGAGAAAACATTGTATGTATCTCCTCAACCGAGTTAAAATTTAAGTTGGCACTCTGAATTCAAACTCGAGGACTGCCTGTGCTAAAACTTGCTTTGTGTTGTTTACTTTACTTCCTTTGTCTACTCCGTTGGTCTACTTAGAATTTCATGCGCATATCTAGTAGTGTGTTTAAACCCAAGGGCCAACTCTTCGACTCTGCTGCTGTCCGCAACCGGCTTCATGGCAAGCAAGAGAACAAGCCAAAGGTCAATAAACACATGAAAAATTGCTAAGGAAAAGAGAAGTGTAGCAACCGAGTAGGGTGTTTTTACTTCTCTGTTTTCTTATCGGCTAAGTGGCGGGTAGCGTTAGAATCCGAATCTCAAGGTGGTTGAGTATCTGAAACTTGGTTTTTGAAATCTTGTGACCCGACTACCAAAAAGCCACAAGTGGCAGATAAGAGCAAAGACAAAAAAAATTGGAAGAGAAATGCAACTCGGGGACTTGCATTATAACGCAATCCGGCATCAAGCCAATCTTTCTAAAACTGGATCAAATAAAACCGAGTCTCAAGAGAAAACATAAAGTGTATTGATTACATCTGCACCCGGCATCCCGGGGATCTGATAAGTGTTTTAGGATAAGAACTTCAGGAATTTAGACGACGGTGGAGGTAGTGGTATCCGAGTTGGTGCTGGTAGGCGCCACTGGCTCAGAGGCAGCAGTTGTAGACACAGGCTTGGCTGCAGAAGAAGTTGGAGTAGTGGAGATTGGCTCCGATGCAGAGTTGGAGGCCTGAGTGATGGAGGCGCTAGGAAGAGGGTAGAGCTCGGAGATGGCGGCCCTGGTCGCACCCAACTCGGGAGTGGGGTCATCTATCACCATCTCGGTGGTGACAACCGCCTCCTGCGCGGTGGGTTGCGGCTCCTCGGTCTCCGGATTGGCTTCCATCCCGGAGTCCTCCGCGGTGTCGCGCTGCTCGGTCTCCTCTTGTTCAGCCTCTTCGTGCTCGGACTCCTCCTGCTCAGCTTCCTCGTCATCTCGGCTGTGGTCTTCGCCAGCATCTTCGTTGAACTCGGCTTCCTCCTCTTCCTCCTCTTCATCAACATCGGTATCCAGCTCGATGGGGCCGTCGATGTATTGGCTGGTCTCAGCATAGGAGGCAATCTCATAAGGCACTTCCTTTCGGCGTAGGACGCACTCGGGACGTTTAGTCCACTTGGAGCCATTTTTGCAGGTGCCAATCATGTCAAGGTCTAGATTTTCATACCAGGATAGGATGAAGTGGAGGGTTTCGTCAGCTCCAGCCCGGGCTGTGGAAGCGCGCCATTTCTTCAGCTCCTCCTTGACTGATCCAGGTTGGCTGCCATGCCGCGGATGGTATCCGGGACATCTCGTTCTGGCCAGAACAGTTTGTGCAACTTCATTGCAGTGGACACCATGGAGGTACCCAAGCCTTTGAGGGAGTGCACCTGGGTCTTGAGGTTGACGAGATAATCATCGATGCTGGAGGTATCATCAACACTCAGACCAGCTGCTGCCCTGGCCCTTCTCGCTTTCTCCATAGTGGATTCAGCGGCGACATTGAGGTCCGGGAAGATATCTGGATCGGGAAATGCTGGTTTGGGTCAGAAAGGGTAACCGAGAATAAGAGAGACTGAGTAGAAGAAGATAAAAGGGTAAAAAACTAAAAAAGGTGAAGGGTAGCGGCAACTCACAAGCCATTTCCAGCACAAGGGCTCCCAGCTTGGTCCTCCAGTCGTCCGCTTCCCGGTTCTGCTTATCCTGGATGCGGCGCGAGTCGTTGACTATGCACTCGAGAGCTAGGTTTCTCACTTTCAGAGTTCGGATTTCTCTCTCGAGTTCATGCTTCTCGGCAGCGGCCTGTTTCTCCAAAACTTTCTTTTCGATGACAGCATTGATTGAAGTTTGGAGTGCTTCGGTAAGATCAACATGGAGTTTCTCGAACTCCGCTTTCTCGGCCTCCCCCTCCTTTTGCGTCTCGGCCTCACGGACATGCACTTGGTGATGTGCTTCAGCTGGAGTGAGGCATTGCAGATGTTCCTCTCGGAATTTCTTGTATTCTTCTGCGGATAGAGCAGCAAGTTAGACAAGTGAGCAAGAAGTAGCAAGGTAAGTGAAGCAAACAGAGAAGCAGTAGCTCACCTTCTAGTCTAGAGATCGTGCTCTGCGCGGAGGCAGCCATGACCTCACAGTCCTGGTGCCTATCAACGAGCGCCTTGAGCTCACCTGCAGAGATGACAATGACTGAGCAAAAGAGCAAAATACGGGCGTAAGCAAAAAACGCACACACCGAGATGCTAAGGGCATCTCCAGCCGTTGCGCCCCCCCAGGGCCCAAAACGCCGCCGTTTTGGTGCCGCCGCGGCGCTAAACGGCGCTATTCTGGAACCTGGGGGGGCTCGTTTCCCAGTCGCGTCCCGAGCCCAACAGATCGGCCCAAACAAACGAAGTGAAAAACTACTCGAAATTTTATTGAAATTTGAAACTGCGTACATATTCGGCGCGAATTTAAAGCTAAAACGATAAATTTAAACTAAAAACAGCGGATACTACGCGATGACCACGCCTACGTCTACGCTTCGTCGTCTTCGTCGTGGCGGTGCTGGTTGGAGGGTCCAGCTCCGTCCTGGCTCGCCGCGGAGAGACGGCGCTGCTCCGCCCGCTCCGCTCGGGCCTGCAGGCGCAACCGATGCAGCTGCGCCTGCTCAGAGGGCGGGCGGTTGCGCCGCCGCTCGCCCTGCAGCGCCAACTCACACTGCGCCTCGTAGAGGGCGATGACGCCCTCCTGCTCGACGGAGGCAGCCCGCCGGGCCATCTGGCGGCGCACCGCTCGCGCCGCCTCCTCCCGCTGGTGCGTCTCCAGGGAGGCTCGAACGGCGGCTGCCTCCGCCGCCGCCGCGGCCTGCTCGAGGACGCCGCGCACCTTGCGGTACGCGTCCTCGTTCTGCGAGGTCTCGAAGGAGTGCAGCCCGGCGTGCTGCTCGGGCCACACCGGCTGCCTCCTCACCTCGCGCCTCCAGTGGCGGGCAGCCCGCCGTGCTTCGCGCGCCTCGTCGTGCTCGGGAGGCTGCTCCGGCGCCACCACCTGCGGCTCCGGTGCAGCTCGCTGCGCTGGCTGCAGCTCGTCGTCGCTGTCGGGCCACGCCTCCCAGTGGTTGTCCATTGCGGCGGGGTTCGAAGGTGGAGAAAAGAACGGCGAGGAGGGGTCGAGAGTGTGCGTACGGGGAGGGCGCGGCCACCGTTTTTATAGCCTGGCTGGGCCAGTCGCCGCGCCGCGCGTGTCGCCGCTGCCGCACCGCCATTAATCCGGTGGACTTTGACTGGCCACGCGTGTCGCCGCTGCATGCACTGGCCGCCGCCTCCGGCAGCCTTTGACGGCACGGGCGCCGAGAAGGAAGTCACGGGCGGGGGTTTCCGTTCCCGCGCTTTCCCGGCGCGTCACTGACAGCGTTGGCCCGCCCGCGCGGCCTCGCAGTTTTGCCCCCCCAGGCCGAACCCAGCGGGCTGGGTTCGGCCTGGGTGCCGCGGCGCCAAATAGCGCCGAAACGGCGCTATTTGGGCCTCTGGGGGGGGCGAGTGGTGAAGAAGCGGCGCTATTTGCCGCTTCCGCCGCGAAAAAAGCCCCCTGGGGGGGCTCTGGGGGGGACGGCTGGAGATGCCCTAAAAGCTTACTTTCAAGAGCGGACAATTTGATAGCGCTTTCCATGGAATTCTTCTCCATAGCGTCCATCTCGCTTTTCTTGAACTCTAGCTCTCGGTTCCTGTCTCGCACTTGGCGATGAGACCACAGTAGCTGGCGGAAGACCTTGGTCCTCTCCTGGACGCTATCCTGCAGGGAGGAAAGAAATTTGATGAGTTTGGAAGATTTGGCCCGAGTAGATGGAAACTCGGTGGAGCTTTACCTACTCGGCCCGAATCTCGGGGACTGGGTAGTGGATAAGAGAAGAGAGGTAAAGAAGAAATCTGGTCCCTCGGAAAGATCAAAAGAAAAAAGGTACTTACCACATAGCTCTGCTTGATGTCTTCGATGTTTTTGTGAAGAACAAACAGCTTGCTGGCCAGAGTACTGCAAGGTCCGGCTACAGCCATGCCAACAGGGCCGATGTCGGCCTTGTTCCACTCTGTCCGGTAGTTGTCGAGGTTTCGCAGCTCGGTACCATCCCATGCGGCGTGGCCAAGTCTCTTGTTATCCCAGAACTTCTCAGTGACACCTACTCGGTCAAGGATAGCTGTTACGCCTTCTGTCGTGGGATAATCACGGCAGACGTTACCGGGGGTAACTGATCTTGGGGCAAGACGACACAGGCGTTTGGGAGAGGGTTTATCTCAGAGGAAAACATGATGATGAACTTTGATCTGGTAGCCGGCAATCAAGTCGCCGAGTTTCCGATCTCAAGATAATAACTCAAACTGCGTGTTACACTGGATACTCGATATTAGGCGAGATTGCTAGAACTCTTGGATCCCCGTAAACTAGACCTAGGGGTTGGTTTATAAAGCACCGTACCCCCCTGGCTTGCCCTCCAAGGCGCACCCTGAATCCTACCCGGACACCGCTTACAAACCCTAGCTTTCCTTACCGCAACCCACAATCCGGGTTACGAGACCTACAAACTTTGGGCCTTCCAGAAGTTTCGTTATCCTTAGCCGGATCCTGCGCCCTGTCCCTTGGGCCGGGTTACACCTTGGAGTTGGCCTACCGGGTTATTATCCCTCCATCAGTAGTCCCCAGAATAGCTTGGGCTTCACGGATTCTTCCCTGAAGCACTGGCTATTCCCTGCAAAAATATCAAACGCACAAGTGTAGGGAGGCCGGGTTAAGGTGCTTTGATATATAGCTAGGCTTAACTCCATGGCGGCCATATAGTAACTCGGCTTTTTCTCCAGATACTTTGCTTAACTCTCCCGGTATAAGCTTTGATAAAAATGCCAAAACTCTATACTTCGCTCGATAATTGACCCTGATACCCCGGAGAGGACCTCTTGCTCAGTATTTGAAGCATATCTCGCAAACTTCGGACAGGTAGCCGTTACCTCGTAATTTCTGGGTCCCGTCCGTTGGACTTAGTTTTTCCACCCGTGCCATTATAAATAGGCCCCTAGGGGTAACCCTAACCCCAACGGCTCACTTTCCCCCATTCCTCTTCCTTCCTCCGTGCTCAAGCCCACAGAGCGCCATTACGGAAACCTCGCGCGCATCACCGGAGCCCGTCTGTCGCCGGCTGCGCTCCGCCACGGTGCGTTCCGCCCCGCCGCCAAGATCCGCCGCCAGACCCCCCGACCTGCCCGCCAGGAATCGCGAAGGGACACCAGGCTTGTGCCATTTGCCTCCGCAGGGCTTCACTTCGATCCCCTCCGGTAAGTCTCTTGCACCCATTAATTTTGCCCTTGCAATTTCAGGATTTTACCATAGACCAGATCTGAATCGACCCGCCAGTCATTTCTCGGGTCACGCCGAATTAGGCTGCTTGCATTCGTTCCAGCTCATCCAATGGATAGGATATAGACTTCAGTTCACTCTCCTACTACCTGTAATCATTAATTTCGCCACAAATCTAGAAATGGAAATTCCGATCTGGGCTCGGGCCATCCAAATTTTCCGCCCTTGCTTCTGTCACCCGGAAAATCCTCCTCTTTCCGGTTCTTTTGCTTCACGATAAATATGCGGGCAGCCATTCATCATTCCCGAACACTGGTTAACGCATAAGCCTCTATAATTTTTGTAGCAATGCATGACACCCGGATAATGTGAACCTTGCTCCGCAAAATGATACCCGGATAATATTTAGCTTTCATATTGTCTCGATACTGCTCGTCAGTACTCGACCAACTGACAGTTCCCAAGTTTTATTTCTCATGTCCTTCTACCTGGTGCTCTACAGGTTGACCCCATGGCGCCTAAGAAGCAGGGGAAGCAGCCGACCAAGGCCAAGACTACCAACTCCATATCTGCCAACTGGGCGCGATCTTCGGTCACCAAGGCCAAGTTAGAAGAATTGGTCGAGTTAGGGGTTCTCCCCCCTCAAGAAGATATTCACTGGAGAGTGCCGGGTAATGAGACCCGACCTACACCAGCAGAAAATGAGGTAATATGCTTTGTGGAGCACGTGACCCGGGGCTTCCGTCCTCCGGGTCACCCTTTCTTCCGTGATGTTTTGAGCCATTATGGCCTTCGCATATTTGACATAGGGCCTAACTCTATGTTAAATATTTCTCACTTCATCGTTCTCTCCGAGTCATACTTGTGCACTCCGCCAAGTTTGGCTCTTTTCGTTGAACTTTTCCAGTGTAAACCGTGCCGCGAAAGCGGCGACGGGGCACTTCTCGCTTGCGGCGGGGTTTCTATCCAGCGCCGCAAGAACTCTCTAATGCCACCTCTTACCCTCAACTCCCACGTCAAACATTGGCAGCTTTCTTATTTTTACTGCCGGGACACTTCCCCACCCGGCGAAAAGAAATTGCCGGGTTACTCGGAAGGCCTGCTTGACATCTCCGAGACCTTCAACGCCTTTGCCCCTGACTCGGACAGGGAAGCAATCCTGCCTTTATTGGCTAAAATTTCCATTCTTTCGGCCCAAGGCCTCATCGGGCTTAACCTGGTGAAAACTTGGGTCGATTTTCGTATCCAGCCCAACTCCATCCGCACAAAATTAATGTGCGAATACTCGGGGCAAACCACGGACCCGATCCGGTACTCTACCAACAGTTTCGCGCCTGGTGATACCAATAAAACTATCAAAGGCTTTTTGACAGAAAAGCTGGAGGTAATCCGGAATATAGCCGGATTAGAACCCTTCACCCGCGAGAACCCGGCCCCCGCGGTAAAGACCTGGTTTTCACATTTTCAACTTCATCCTTTCCACCTGTTACAGCTAATAACCCTTGTTCTTATGCCTTCACTTCAGGCCAATGATGCTTTTTGGAAAATTGCCACTCCTCCTAACTCCGGAAACCTGAAGGAGAAAGAGGATGTCGTTAACTCGGATGAAGGTACATTCTGAATTTCACTTAGTTCTTTTGAGTTCATCGTGCCCTGTTTTTCATTTCCCAACTGTAACCTTGATAACTTCCAGAACAAGAAGACAAGGACGAGGAAGAAGAAGCTGACGGCAAGGTGGAGTCCGCCAGCGACGAAGATGAAGCAGAGCCGACAATCAAGGTCGGATCTAAGAGAAAACCTCAAGGGGTCGTCTTCAAGGTTCTATATCATTTCCTTGCGTCCAATTTGCATTCCTGTGATAACATGCATGAGCTAACCCTGATGTTATCCCTTTGGCCGTATCTGAAGGAGTCGCCTATGACCAAGCGCAGGGCGACTCGGAATTACCCGGGTAATGATGCTCTTAACCCGGGTATTCCATCATCTCCAGCTCAGCGCGCTGGTATTCACCATACCCCTCTTTAGACATAAAAATCTTTCCAAACCATTCCCTCACAGGGTAATCTCATGTCTTGTTTGGTATTCTTCAGTTTCATCCGGGTCCAGCAGCGAATTCCCTGCGGACTTTGCGGTGAACCCCGGGTAAAATTCTTTTCCTGATGTTATATCACACTTTCATCGCCCTTTCTTAATTATACGCTAACTGCTCACTCATACCTTTTTTAGGGCCACGGTCATTGTTAGCGACCAGGAAGACATGGAGACCGACGACCCGGCTAAAGAGAAGCCGACTGATGATGTGTTCGCCACATCTGGCGACGAACAAGCGTCACCAACAAACCCGGCCAGGCAAGAAGCCGGGTATCCGATAGCCTCGCACGCAAGCGAGAAGGAAAAAGCTGCGACTTTGGGCGTGGGAGGAGGAGGACCAGACTCCGACATTCGGATGACCCGGGTGCCGTCTCCTGCTAAGAAGAAAACTTCTTCTCCGAGTTTCCACGACCCCGGGTCTTCTAACTCGGGTAACGATAATTTTGATCAGCTGATGAGCGCTCTCCTCACCATGAAGGCCTCAGAGAGCAGTGTCCTAGAGCGCATGGCTGCAGCGCATCAGGTAATAATACTTGATATCTCTTAGTATACGCCTAGTCCCCAAGTTCCGAGCATAGCTTGTTAAAGTTGTGCTTGGTACTTTGTGCAACATTCGGCTTGCTATGATGCCCGACTGACACTTTCGCTCTCTGTTCCTTACAGGCGGAGGTGACCCGGTCCGATGAGATTTTACTCAAGACTGAACGACTCCTGCTTGCCGAGGTAAAACGAAGAGAGGCCCTTGAAGCTGACGTGGAAACTTTGAAGAAAGACGTTTCCAAATACAAGAAGAAGTGCAGTACTGCCCAAACCGCGCTGAAGAAATTATCGGACCAGATTGCCGATACTTATCGCATCTTGCTTAGTGAGTTTTTGCTGCCGACTGACTTCGTGCCTTTACTTTGTCATATGATACTCTGGATTACTGATATGTCCTTCCTTTGCTTCAACTGCAGGTGCCAACCTTGCGGCCCCAGAAGAAGATGTTGTTGCCAAGGCTAAAACGTTGAAGACTGTGCTCCGGACCTTTTTTGCCAGTACAAAGCTTATATTGGATGCCGTGAAGTGGCCTACCGAAGTATACCCGGGTGAGGAAAACCTTATTCAAGCCTGCTCCACAGCGCCTGGGTGGATCGAGATATGGAAACGCTCGGCCTGCCGGATTGGTATGACCCGGGCCTTTACACTAGCTAAAGCTTATTTTCCGAAGCTTGACCCGGCAAAGGTAATTTCCGGGTTTCCCGAATTCAAAGCTGATGGCTCCAGGTTTGTACCCAAGGATTTCAAGGCCATACAATCCTCGGTGCGCCACTCGGCAACCGCTTTGGCCGATAAGATGGATCTGGGCATGATTATGAGTTCATACGATGCTGAAGGCAACATCATACAGGAGGACGCATGTCGCACCCGGACTTCTAGAGGATACTCACCGTACGAACTGAACAGTATTTTGGTTGGATTACGGGGCTTAACGGCTCCCGCGTCCCCTTACGGGTAGGCCAGCACTTATGTGCGACAACCAACCGTTAGTGTTCACCGTCGATGTAAACTATCCCGTAGAAATCAGGATACTGCCATTGACGTACCTCATACCATTCACACATGGTACGTCAACGGTTTTGAACAAAAGGATAACACAACATGCCTCTAAGACACAAAAGATTGAAATAAGGTTGCAAATGGCCTTCACTAAGGCAGAAATAGCAAATACAATCATCCAAAGGACACATGTCCCAACATAATATCATTACAACTCAGCGGAAGCATTCAAAGGGGTCTGAGTACAGACAAATCCAAATAGGCTTAAGAAGCCGGGAAAATAAAGAAGACGAAGCCCATCCACGTAGGTCCTGGATCCAGCCCTGTCCAGCTATCTACTCGTCTGCAGTCTCGTCAAAGTCCACGAAGTAGCCATCCTGGTGGTCATCGTAGCCGTAGTCGTAGTCTGCGTAAACCACAGCCCCAAAGGGGTCAGTACAACAACGTACTGGCAAGCAAGACTCACAATTCACCAAGGTGTAACCCGTCAACACCAAGCACAGATGCCTTGGGATCAACGGAAGAAAATGGGGTATGAAAGATGCTGCAACTGGCTGCACTAACAAACTACAGAACATACTACAACTTCCGGACTAACAGGTAGAGATAAGATAGCGTATCGTAACCAACTATAACTAACCACCAAACAAACCCATCCTGGATCTCGCCCCTTATCCAAAGAAGCAATCCGAGGATAACTCACACAGTTGGATTAATGATGGATCAAGTTGTTATGTCAATAAGCCTATTACTAGTCAGGTTAACATTAGTTAGGTGTAAGTTGTTCTGAGTACTTGTTAGCCAGTACTTTCACCAAGTCAACCATAACCGCGGAAAACACGGCTTCTCGAGAAGATTTATCCCTGCAGGGGTGCACCAATTTGGCCGTACACGTAAGAATAACCCGCCAGATGGGAAGGCCTTTCCCACCAAGCGGGGCACTCAACACAACTCAAGTCTTCTTCGCATCAAGCCCAAAGCACCACGTGCTGTGCGTGCGCGGCTAATCGAGCCCCCCGAAGAAAAGGAGGACCCTCATAGCACTGCAAGACCACGCCGCCCTAAATGCCGACTACAAAAGTTCCACCCTGGCCTCGGGTTCGTACCTGCATATGCGTGCATCAAATGGGAAGCCCGAACTAAGTGTGGTGATTTGGACGAGATGCGGATCGAGTCAAATTGAGGGGGGCGCCCATACACGCTTCCCACATGCGGATAGTGCGCTCATCATGGATCAGTAGACAAGATCCTTTTCCTATTAGGGTCGACACTAGCAGGCCTCAAAACCACGCCGGGCCTCCTGCCGGTGCCTTAACAGCAAATTATTAATACCTCAAATTAACAAATTGTTGTTTAACATCGAGCCCCAGAATATAACAGAATATAATAACAGAAAGTAACTGATAACAGACTCGAGCAAAACAACCCTAAGCATGCTAGTAAGACACGGGCCCAAGCAAGGGGGTTTTAGGACTGGAGGTGTGGCAATATCAGGGTTTAGGGTGTCATGTGATAGGTTCGTAACAGAAACAACTACCACTATGGCTAGCAGAAAAGAACAACGGAAAGTATCGGTAACCAATGTTGAAAGGAACACGATGGTTCATGTGAGTGATAACTTGCCTGCAAACCCAGTAGCCGGGTACTGAGCTAGATCCTCAGAAGGGGTGTCGTAAAGGTCGTCGGTATCAACGTCGTCGTCTATCCGAGAAGAAGCAAACAAACAAGGCAGAAATATAAACAATCATCATCATGGCATAGTGCACAATCAAATATGATGCATGACAAGTTAATAGATGCATCAAAATAAACTAATTGATATGATAACACAATTTAAATGGACACATATGCAATTTTGAGTTGCATATGAAAAGCCCATGGATTTTGGTTAGATTATTTGTTTTCCAACTAATCAACAGGTGCTAGTGGTTTAGTATGATGCATGCAAAAGGGAAACAGCAAAATAACAACATTAGGATCAAATTAAAATAGGGTGTAGCAATTTAGAATTTATTATTAATTTAGGGAATTTTGGGTGCCTTAAAGGTGACACACAAGTATTTGTTGTTTTCAACCATTTAATTGTTCAAAACAAATAACAAAGTTTAGATTTGAAAAGAACATCAAATTTTAGTTGGGTTACATGTTTCAAATATTGAAATAGGAGTTAGGATTATTTAATTATGAATTAAACAATATTAAACAAGTTTTAAATGAATTTAAAACAAGTTTGAATTTAATTGAATTTTTATTTGTTTCAAAACATAATTTCAAACTCATATTTTAAAAGTTCACACTTTGATGGTTTGAAAACATATTTTGCATGTTCAAAAATATTTTATTTTGTGCAAGTTATGATTTTATCAAATTTAAATGAATTAAACAAGTATTAAATTATTTAGGCAATTTAATTTATTCAAACCATGAAACAAAATTTATATTTGAATAGGTTATTTGAAATAGCATTGAAAACATATTTTATTTGCATGATTTGGAACTATTATGAATTACTTATGAATTTTGGCAAAATACAATTGAATTATTTGAATTTAAATTTGAATTGCAATTTGAAAGTTCAAAACAGTACACCATTGGATTATTTGGAAAGATCATTTGATTTGGATCAGAAAACATATATAACTTTTATTATTTAGAGTTAGGGATTAAAAGTTATTAAAGTTTTGCTTTTAGGGATTAATTCTGTTATTATTAAAAAAGATTTGGAAAATAACAGAAATGGAAAACAGAAAGCACCGCGCAGTGGCTAGCCATAGCCACTGCCAGTGGGCCACAGGCCACTGTGGCACTGCGCGCGGGCTTGCGTGGCAGGGAGAGCCCATGACGGGTGGGACCGCCTTTTCGGAATAAATCGCAAAAAGGTTTGCGACTCCTGGGATTCGAACCTGGCCGCTGCGCAACGAGAGAACGGAACCAAGCCACTGTGGCGCTGCGAAGTTTTTGTCAGATAGGAGCAGGCAGACAAGGTTAGTTTCAGAAAAACGCTAACTGAACTTTCGTGCAGAACACTGAACCCAACCCCGTCGATCGCTGGCCGGCGACGAGCTTGCGCAGGGCTACGCTGCCGTGCTGCGCTGCGTTGGCAAACGAACGGATGCAAGTGCTATTCGCGCTGAGCAAGGACAGAGGAGGGTAGGGGAACGGGGAGCAGTCGCTCACCGGCGGGTTGAGGCAGAAGGTTCCGGCGACGGCGGCGTTGATGGCGGCGGCGACACGGCACTCCTCGAGCTCAACGGAGGGTTGGGGGGTGGAGTAGAACACCCGGCGGTTCCGTTCCCACTGCTCAACGGGGCTCCGAGGGCATCACGGTGACGAGAACCTCGCCGGTTCAGAGAACGTGCGCGGCGGCCGTCAGAGAAACGCGGGGAAGGTGACAGAGAGCGTGCGCGGCGGCGATGGAGGGGTAGCTAGGGGGGTAGGAGGCTTAGGGTTCGAGGGGGAGGAACCCTAGGGGTTTTGTAGGGGGTGCTGGGCGTCGATGGCCGTCCGCGGGCGCCTGTCGCCGACGTGGCGGCGCGGATGCGCTGCCGTACTCCAGGAAGACGACAGGGAAAAGACTGAACCGGTACGCGCCTCGCTAGGTGGGCTGGGCTGCGCGCGCGGGGGTGAGTTGGGCTGGGTAGCGCTTAGGTGCTGCGCGCGCGGTAGGTTTCTCTTTTTATTTTTTCTGTTTTACCTTTTTTTTTGGCTGAAACAGAATTTGGAAGAAAAAGATGGGGTTTTGGGTAGTGAAAAATTTGAGAAAAATTAGGGAAGCTCCTTAGGCCAATTACTAACAGTTGGTAACTTTTATTTTCAAAAGTTTAAAAATTTGATTGCTGTTTAAAATTTAAACCAAATTTGGGTGAAATTTTTAATATCAAAGATCACTAATAAAACCAACATTTAAATAGGGTAACCCCTATGGTAATTAGGCAATTTGAATTGATTTGTTTTGGTATCAACATAAATTCAAAATGGTTCTGTTTGTGGGTGCTTGGATTTGCATTTTAAATGTGTTTGGAAAATAAATAATTGATTTAAAACATCATTTTCACAAGTGTTCACTATGGAAAAACATGAAACAAATTGGTTTTTTTTAGTTGTGATTTTTATTCAAAATGTTGTAATAGAGCAAGTATGAAACCATTGTTTGAATAAGGTTTGAATTTGAGTTGTGAAAACAGTGGAAAACAATTGCAACAATTAAGAAACAAATGCAACCAACATGGAAACAATATGATGACATGATGCCATACTTTAATAAACATGCAACAAACATTCTAAGGGGATGATTTTCATACTTGGGATGTTACAAAACGCCCCCCCTTGAAGGAATCGCGCCCCGAGATTCCTACTGAGAAATGAAAAGGTCCGGATACTTCTTGCGAAGATCCTCTTCGGTCTCCCACGTTGCCTCTTTATCGGAATGATGCGACCATTGCACTTTCAAGAACTTGGTGCTCTTGTTTCGAGTCTTACGCTCGGTCTCATCGAGAATACGAATAGGGTGCTCCTCATAAGAGAGATCATCTTGCAGTTCGATGGAATCATGATCAACTGCACGATCTGGATCTTTGAAACACTTCTTGAGCTGTGACACGTGGAACACATCGTGCACCTTGGATAGCTTTTCTGGAAGTTCAAGACGATAAACATTTTCTGCACGCCTTGATAGAATGTTGAAAGGACCAATGTATCTTGGTGCAAGCTTTCCTTTCACACCGAAACGATGAGTGCCTCTGAGGGGAGTTACACGGAGATATGCCTTGTCACCAGGTGCATAGATCATATCCCTGTGCTTGCTGTCATAGTAGCTCTTCTGACGAGACTGAGCAATCCTGAGATTGTCACGAATGATACGAACTTTCTCCTCGGCTTCCTTAACAATGTCAGGGCCTAAGAGTGAACGTTCACCAGCTCCAGACCAATTGATTGGACTCCTGCATCTGCGACCATATAGTGCCTCAAATGGTGCCATGCCTAGGCTTGCTTGGTAGCTGTTGTTGTAGGAGAATTCAGCATATGGAAGGCAATCCTCCCATTTCATGCCAAAGGAGAGACCACATGCTCTGAGCATATCCTCGAGAATCTGATTGACTCTTTCGACTTGCCCCTGAGACTGAGGGTGATAAGCTGTGCTGAACAGAAGTTTAGTGCCCAAAGCTTCTTGAAAACTCTTCCAGAAATGAGAAGTGAAAATACTTCCACGGTCTGAGCTTATTTCCAATGGAACACCATGAAGAGGAACAATCTTTGCTGTGTAGAGTTCTGCTAACTGGCTAGCTGAGATAGTTTCCTTGACAGCAAAGAAGTGAGCTACTTTAGTGAGACGATCAATAACAACGAAGATTGCATCGTTGCCCTTTTTGGACTTTGGAAACCCAGTAACGAAGTCCATTTCAATCATGTCCCACTTCCACTCAGGAATTTTCAGAGGTTGGAGTAGACCGGCTGTTTTCTGATGGACTGCCTTAACACGTTGACAAACGTCGCATTCAGAAACGTATTGAGCAATTTCACGTTTCATGCCAGGCCACCAATACATTGTCTTAAGATCCTGGTACATCTTTGTACTTCCAGGGTGGATGGAGAGAGGAGTTTCATGAGCCTCCTTGAGAATGATATCTTTTAGACTTTGAACTTGAGGAACTGCAATGCGTCCTTCAAAGAACACAATTCCTTTATCATCAACTGAGAAAGACTTGAATTTCTCCTTGCCTTCCTTGATGTGCTCAACCATCTTCTTGATTTCAGTATCACAAAGTTGTTCATAACGAATCTTGTCCTCGAGAGTTGGACTGGCTGTCAAGCTAGCAAGGTAGCCTTGAGGAACAAGACCAAGGTTCAGCTTCTGGAATTCTTCATGAAGTGGAGGTTGGCTTTCCATGATCATGAGATTATTACAATAGGATTTGCGACTGAGAGCATCGGCCATAACATTAGCCTTGCCTGGAGTGTAAGAAATGGTGAGATCAAAGTCCTTAATCTTTTCAATCCATCTCCTTTGCCTGAGGTTTAGATCTGGTTGAGTGAAGATGTATTTCAGACTCTTATGATCGGAAAAGATTTCAGTTTTGTTACCCAACAAGTATTGCCTCCATTTCTTGAGGGCAAACACAACTGCTGCTAGCTCAAGATCATGTGTGGGATATTTTTGCTCATGTGGGTTCAACTGACGTGAAGCATAAGCCACAACTTGACGTTCTTGCATAAGAACTGCTCCTAGGCCTTGGAGAGATGCATCGCAGAATATCTGGAAAGGTTTGGTAGTATCTGGGCCAACCAGAACTGGGGTGGAAGTGAGTTTAGTCTTCAGGAGATTGAAACTCTCATCACACTGTGGAGTCCAAACGAATTTCTTGTCCTTCTTTGTGAGATCAGTGAGAGGTTTGGCAATCTTGGAAAAGTTTTGGACGAAACGACGGCAATAGCTAGCCAAGCCAAGAAAGCTTCTAACTTGTTTTACCGTCTTAGGAGGTTTCCAATCAACAATTGCCTTAACCTTTTCCGGGTCAATGGCTATGCCTTTGGCAGAGATGACATGACCAAGGTAAGCAACTTCTGGAATCCAGAACTCACATTTTGAGAACTTGGCATACAGACGATGCTCGCGAAGTTTCATGAGAGTGAGACGAAGGTGTTCTCCATGTTCTTCCTCGGATTTTGAGTAGACTAGAATATCATCGAGATATACCACAACGAACTTGTCGAGGTATTCATGGAAGACAGAATTCATGAGTCTTGAGAACGTTGCCGGTGCATTGGTGAGACCAAAGGACATGACGGTGTATTCATATAGACCGTAACGAGTGGTGAAAGCTGTCTTTGGAATATCTTCCTTCCTGATCTTTATTTGATGGTAACCCATCCTCAAGTCCAACTTTGAGAATATTGAGGCTCCAGCAAGTTGATCAAAAAGGTCATCGATACGAGGAATTGGATACTTGTTCTTGATTGTTTTCTCGTTGAGAGGACGATAGTCAACCACGAGTCTTTTTGTTTGATCCTTCTTGGCAACAAACAGAGTTGGGCAACCCCAAGCGGAGGAACTAGGCTGAATGTAACCTTTCTCCATGTACATATCAATTTGCTCCTTCAACAATTTCAGTTCAGGAGGAGCTATCTTGTATGGATGCTTAGAGATTGGTGCAGTACCTGGTTCAAGCTCGATCACGAACTCAACTGCTCTGTCCGGAGGCATCCCTGGCAACTCTTCTGGAAAGACGTCAGGGAATTCACAAACCACCGGAACATTTTCAAGCAGAGGTAGAGGTTTAGCATCCAGGGTGTACAGCTGAAAAGAACTTGATTCACTTGGAGAATAGACTATCTGGCCGGAAGGGTGGAACAGAGTTATTGACTTCTTAGCAGAATCAATCGTAGCTTTATTGGCCTTCAACCAATCCATGCCAAGGATGACATCAATGTCAGAATTGCCAAGCAGAATGAGGGAAGCAAGGAATATGTGACCTCCAATCAAGATCTGATTCTCGTGACTGATCATGGAAGTTTGCATAGTTGCTCCAGGGGAGTTTACTACTAGCGGGGAACCCAAACCAACAAAAGGTAGTTTAACTGCTGTCGCAAAGATCTTTGACACGAACGAATGCGATGCTCCGGTATCAAACAACACTTTAGCTGGGTTAGAGTTTACGGGGAATGTACCGAGAACGACGTCAGCAGCTTCCTCAGCTTTGTCGGCCTTGATATGATTCACCCTCGCGGTCCTCCCGACAGGCCTGTTGTTGGAGTTGAAGGCTTTAGCCGGGGGAGCACGAACCATTGCCTGGTTGGTGTTGGGGCGAGGAGGTGGTGGAGGTAGCTGCCTCTGAGTGCACTTATCAGCGTAGTGTCCAGTCTCCTTGCACTTGAAGCAAGTGACGACACGAGGAGGAGCTGGCCTTGGCTGCCCCATTGGAAACCTCTGACCCTGCATCTGAGATGGGTTGGGTGGGCGGGGACCAAAGCCTGGAGAAGCTTGGGCATTTGGAGCCCGAGTGACAGCACTGTTTGGCACCCAGATGCGGCGCTTCTGCGGAGGGGTGGTCATGTTGGAGGAGGAACCACCCTCACGCGAGTGCTTGCGCGACTCTTCGAACACCTTGCGCCCATTATCCTCATTGAGCGCGGTGTTCACGAGCTCCACGAAGTCCTTGCACTTGATGTTGGTGAGAGCGTACTTCAGTTCCGGGTTAAAACCTCGGCGGAACCTTGCCATCTTCTTGGCTTCAGTGGACACCTCGTCACCAGCGTATCGAGCGAGACGATTGAACTCGCTCTGGTAGCCGAGGACGTCCATCTTGCCCTGTTTGAGAGAGCAGAATTCCTCACGCATCCTTTCCATGAGACCATCTGGGATGTCGGTGCTTCAGGAAGGCATCCTTGAAACAACCCCTAGGTGATAGGATAGCCAGCTCTCATGGTCTGGTAGTTCTCCCACCAGGTAGCTGCCTGACCCTTCAGTAGGTAGGTGGCATACTTGACCTTATCTTCCTCAGCAACATGAGCAATCTCCAGAGCCTTGTTCATCTCCCTGATCCAGTCATCAGCATCCAGAGGCTCACGTGTTGCCACGAAAGCTCTCGGCCCCATGCTCAGAAACTCCTTGATGCTGACTCGCGGAGCATTCTGGTTGTTGTGCTGGTTAGCCTGGATCTGGGCCATCTGAGCCACGACCTGAGTCATCTGAGTCAACAGCTCCGTGAGCGGAGGTGGTTCAGGCGGCGAGTTCCTGGTTGGAGGCATCCTGAACAGAAATGCATTTTAGCACAATAACAGCAAAGGATAGACTTGGTAACTGAAAGAGAGATTATTCCGACGCATGAATAGATAACCAACAGGTACATCATCACATGTTCAAATACATCAGAATATCCAACACACCAATACATGGTTCGAAATACAAGGATAACTAAACATAGCTAGGAACGGATACATCGGTACTCTCATGCTCATCACGCAGGACGGCGGTGAGTAGTACGACGAGAGATACGGTGCGGAGGAATCCCCCGGAAGTAGGTATGACGACGATCCACGTAGAGCGGGACTGCTCTGAGAGCAACTCTCGGTGTGGTGAAGTAGAAAGCGTCGTCTCCCTGTGCTCCAAAGCGGGGAATCCCTATGTAACCTGGACCAAGGTCGAGAAGTGGACCTCTGATCGGCTCGTAACCTCCAGCATCTGGCAGCGGTAACCCAGCTGTCTGAACGATACGTGCAAAGCGCTCGTCTCCAACAAAATCTGTGGTGTACGTCGCCAGACGAGTGAGAGCAAGGTGGAGCTGCTCCCTGACTGAAGCCAACTCCTGAGACAGTGTGGAAGCAACTGCGTCACTGTGCCTCACGAACTGGGCAGTGGTGTGCAGTCTGGAGCTATCAGACTCGTAGGTATCCAGGTTGCCGTGGAGAGTGAAGTGAACTCCCGCCGACGTGATGTAACCACGGGGGATGTGACGATAGATAGAATCGTCAAACCCCCAGTAGTCAGCACGGAGGACGGTGAGACTCACGTAAGCTGCCTGCTGCACGGCCATATCCACTGTGGAACCTACTGCCTCGTAGCGGTGGACAACGCTCCTGCCATCATCCGACAGAATGTAGACGATAGGCCCTGGTAGTAGGTCTTGTCAAACTCTCGCTGCTGCTCGTAGACCTGGTACTCTGGTGCCCAATGGAACCCCAGATAAGTCACCATGTCTCTCAGCATCTCCGGATAACCGGCGGTGCTCTCACAGCGAGTCATCCGAACCACCTGCGGGTAGAACCTGAGATCCATCTGCAGATGATTTGGGAGGTTCTGATTAGACTCCGGTAGAAGAAATGAAGTGGAAAACAACAGCAAGGTTTCAACGGACGAAAGGTTCTTTAGAAGAACAGGATATCGAAGCAACATCGGGAAAACGAGACCAAAAGTCCTGAGGTACTACGGAGAACCCAAAACACGTGAAATCCTAACTTGAAAGTTTAGGTGAGAACAGAAAACAACGTTGCACTTCCTTACCAGAAAAGGGTGGGTGGGTGGGGAAAGAAGAAAAATGGCAGAATTCCTACTCTCACGTTTCATTTTTCCTATTAGCTACAAAATAGTTTCTAGACTCAACTGCGACCAGTAAAAAGGGATCCTACAGGCAGACAGGCTCTGATACCAATTGTCGCACCCGGACTTCTAGAGGATACTCACCGTACGAACTGAACAGTATTTTGATTGGATTACGGGGCTTAAAGGCTCCCGCGTCCCCTTACGGGTAGGCCAGCACTTATGTGCGACAACCAACCGTTACTGTTCACCGTCGATGTAAACTATCCCGTAGAAATCTGGACACTACCATTGACTTACTTCATACCATACACACATGGTACGTCAACGGCTTTGAACAAAAGGATAACACAACATGCCTCTAAGACACAAAAGATTGAAACAAGTTGCAAATGGCCCTCACTAGGGCAGAGAATAGCAAATACAATCATCCAGAGGACACATGTCCCAACATAATATCATTACAACTCAGCGGAAGCATCCAAAGGGGGTCTGAGGACAGACAAATCCAAATAGGCTTAAGAAGCCGGGAAAATAAAGAAGACGAAGCCCATCCACGTAGGTCCTGGATCCAGCCCTGGTCCAGCTATCTACTCGTCTGCAGTCTCGTCAAACTCCACGAAGTAGCCATCCTGGTGGTCATCGTAGCCGTAGTCGTAGCCTGCGTAAACCACAGCCCCAAAGGGGTCAGTACAACAACGTACTGGCAAGCAAGACTCACAATTCACCAAGGTGTAATCCGTCAACACCAAGCACAGATGCCTTGGGATCAACGGAAGGAAAGGGTATAAAAGATGCTGCAACTGGCTGCACTAACCATCTACAGAACATACTACAACTTCCGGACTAACAGATAGAGATAAGATAGCGTATCGTAACCAACTATAACTAACCACCAAAGAAACCCATCCTGGATCTCGCCCCTTATCCAAAGAAGCAATCCGAGGATAACTCACACAGTTGGATTAATGATGGATCAAGTTGTTGTGTCAATAAGCCTATTACTAGTCAGGTTAACATTAGTTAGGTGTAAGTTGTTCTGAGTACTTGTTAGCCAGTACTTTCACCAAGTCAACCATAACCGCGGAAAACACGGCTTCTCGAGAAGATTTATCCCTGCAGGGGTGCACCAATTTGGCCGTACACGTAAGAATAACCCGCCAGATGGGAAGGCCTTTCCCACCAAGCGGGGCACTCAACACAACTCAACTCTTCTTCGCATCAAGCCCAAAGCACCACGTGCTGTGCGTGCGCGGCTAATCGAGCCCCCCGAAGAAAAGGAGGACCCTCATAGCACTGGAAGACCACGCCACCCTAAATGCCGACTACAAAAGTTCCACCCTGGCCTCGGGTTCGTACCTGCATATGCGTGCATCAAATGGGAAGCCCGAACTAAGTGTGGTGATTTGGACGAGATGCGGATCGAGTCAAATTGAGGGGGGCGCCCATACACGCTTCCCACATGCGGATAGTGCGCTCATCATGGATCAGTAGACAAGACCCTTTTACTATTAGGGTCGACACTATCAGGCCTCAAAACCACGCCGGGCCTCCTGCCGGTGCCTTAACAGCAAATTATTAATACCTCAAATTAACAAATTGTTGTTTAACATCGAGCCCCAGAATATAACAGAATATAATAACAGAAAGTAACTGATAACAGACTCGAGCAAAACAACCCTAAGCATGCTAGTAAGACACGGGCCGAAGCAACGGGGTTTTAGGACTGGATGTGTGGCAATATCAGGGTTTAGGGTATCATGTGGTAGGTTCGTAACAGAAGCAACGATACACTAGGGCTAGCAGAAATAGACAACGGAAAGTATCGGTAACCAATGTTGAAGGAACACGATGGTTCATGTGAGTGATAACTTGCCTGCAAACCCAGTAGCCGGGTACTGAGCTAGATCCTCAGAAGGGGTGTCGTAAAGGTCGTCGGTATCAACGTCGTCGTCTATCCGAGAAGAAGCAAACAAACAAGGCAGAGATATAAACAATCATCTGTCATGGCATAGTGCACAATCAAATATGATGCATGTCAAGTTAATAGATGCATCAAAATAAACTAGATAACATGATAACACAATTTAAATGGACACATATGCAACTTTGAGTTGCATATGAAAAGCCCATGGATTTTGGTTAGATTATTTGTTTTCCAACTAATCAACAGGTGCTAGTGGTTTAGTATGATGCATGCAAAAGGGAAACAGCAAAATAACAACATTAGGATCAAATTAAAATAGGGTGTAGCAATTTAGAATTTATTATTAATTTAGAGAATTTTGGGTGCCTTAAAGGTGACACACAAGTATATGTTGTTTTCAACCATTTAATTGTTCAAAACAAATAACAAAGTTTAGATTTGAAAAGAACATCAAATTTTAGTTGGGTTACATGTTTCAAATATTGAAATAGGATTTAGGATTATTTAATTATGAATTAAACAATATTAAACAAGTTTTAAATGAATTTAAAACAAGTTTGACTTTAATTGAATTTTATTTGTTTCAAAACATAATTTCAAACTCATATTTTAAAAGTTCACACCTTGATGGTTTGAAAACATATTTTGCATGTTCAAAAATATTTTAGTTTGCGCAAGTTATGATTTTATCAAATTTAAATGAATTAAACAAGTATTAAATTATTTAGGCAATTTAATTTATTCAAACCATGAAACAAAATTTATATTTGAATAGGTTATTTGAAATAGCATTGAAAACATATTTTATTTGCATGATTTGGAACTATTATGAATTACTTATGAATTTTGGCAAAATACAATTGAATGATTTGAATTTAAATTTGAATTGCAATTTGAAAGTTCAAAACAGTACACCATTGGATTATTTGGAAAGATCATTTGATTTGGATCAGAAAACATATATAACTTTTATTATTTAGAGTTAGGGATTAAAAGTTATTAAAGTTTTGCTTTTAGGGATTAATTCTGTTATTATTAAAAAAGATTTGGAAAATAACAGAAATGGAAAACAGAAAGCACCGCGCAGTGGCTAGCCATAGCCACTGCCAGTGGGCCACAGGCCACTGTGGCACTGCGCGCGGGCTTGCGTGGCAGGGAGAGCCCATGACGGGTGGGACCGCGTTTTCGGAATAAATCGCAAAAAGGTTTGCGGCTCCTGGGATTCGAACCCGGCCGCTGCGAAACGAGAGAACGGAACCAAGCCACTGTGGCGCTGCGAAGTTTTTGTCAGATAGGAGCAGGCAGACAAGGTTAGTTTCAGAAAAACGCTAACTGAACTTTCGTGCAGAACAACTGAACCCAACCCCGTCGATCGCTGGCCGGCGACGAGCTTGCGCAGGGCTACGCTGCCGTGCTGCGCTGCGTTGGCAAACGAACGGATGCAAGTGCTATTCGCGCTGAGCAAGGACAGAGGAGGGTAGGGGAACGGGGAGCAGTCGCTCACCGGCGGGTTGAGGCAGAAGGTTCCGGCGACGGCGGCGTTGATGGCGGCGGCGACACGGCACTCCTCGAGCTCAACGGAGGGTTGGGGGGTGGAGTAGAACACCCGGCGGTTCCGTTCCCACTGCTCAACGGGGCTCCGAGGGCATCACGGTGACGAGAACCTCGCCGGTTCAGAGAACGCGCGCGGCGGCCGTCAGAGAAACGCGGGGAAGGTGACAGAGAGCGTGCGCGGCGACGATGGAGGGGTAGCTAGGGGGGTAGGAGGCTTAGGGTTCGAGGGGGAGGAACCCTAGGGGTTTTGTAGGGGGTGCTGGGCGTCGATGGCCGTCCGCGGGCGCCTGTCGCCGACGTGGCGGCGCGGATGCGCTGCCGTACTCCAGGAAGACGACAGGGAAAAGACTGAACCGGTACGCGCCTCGCTAGGTGGGCTGGGCTGCGCGCGCGGGGGTGAGTTGGGCTGGGTAGCGCTTAGGTGCTGCGCGCGCGGTAGGTTTCTCTTTTTATTTTTTTCTGTTTTACCTTTTCTTTTTGGCTGAAACAGAATTTGGAAGAAAAAGATGGGGTTTTGGGTAGTGAAAAATTTGAGAAAAATTAGGGAAGCTCCTTAGGCCAATTACTAACAGTTGGTAACTTTTATTTTCAAAAGTTTAAAATTTTGATTGCTGTTTAAAATTTAAACCAAATTTGGGTGAAATTTTTAATATCAAAGATCACTAGTAAAACCAACATTGAAATAGGGTAACCCCTATGGTAATTAGGCAATTTGAATTGATTTGTTTTGGTATCTTTACCTAATAATAAAGGCACTAAGGCTTCTTGCGAATTTTTCGTCCGTTTTCTTTGTACCCCTATTTTTCAACTTAATTACCTCCATTGCCATCGCTTTAAGTAAAAAAGAAAACGTTTCGCTTATCGAAGGAACCGAAGAACAAACAGAGCCCTTTGCCAACACGATGCGCAGCGGGCCGGCCGCCGGCGACCGCCATCGAGCGGGCTATTGGGACGAAACACAACAAACGGCCAACGTCACGCGGCCCGGCGCCGCGGAGTGCTGCTAGGAGGAGCGGACGGCGGTAGATGAAGGAAGAATAGGGTAGTGGCCAGCAATGCGCGGCGGGCGGACATCGACAGGGCCGCTAGGACGAGCCAAAGCAAACGGCCAACGTCACGTCCGACGGACGGCAAGGGATGAATAATACGGCAGTGGAGGGTCCTCCGGTGGTGGCTGCAGCGGAAGGAGCCTGGTTGGTTCCCCGCGGCCGACCGCGTATCACCTTCCTTGAGCTTCCAGCCTCCAGCCGCATCTATCCCGCTCACCCGCCCGCCTCAAAGACAGCCTTCCGCCTCGAATTCCTAACTCTATCATCGCTTATCTCATCACCTTCCTCTCCTCAAAGCTAGGAGGGGGTCAAGGGGCACGAGTAGAACGACTGAGCGAGCGAGGGAGGGAGATGCCATGGAGAAGGAGCCTCGTCGTTGACGTCGCGCGCTAGCTTCTGCCTCTTGCAGCAGTTGTCGATGCTCTGCAGGTGACAAGGACAGATTCGTGTGACTGAGCATGTTTGATTTTCTCTTTCTTGAATCCGAACTATTTGTTCTCCCACGCTGGAGATTTTCCCACACTGTTTGTCACTGAATTCTGATGAGATCTGTCTTGAATCGGCTAGCCAAAGTTGCCACTTTTTTTGCTCTGTTCAGATCAACTGCTGCTGGAGGAAGTTGAGGACAGTGCTTCTCCTGAATATTTTCGCTACACGCGGCCACCCTCCGCCATTCTGCCCCACGATTCGCTAATGGACCAGGAGAAAGTAGGGCCCTGCCAGCACAATCAACGCATGCAAGAATTTGGCAGCATATGCAGTTCTAATCCGCTTGCTTGATTTAATGATAACAAAGGACGCATGCTTCTGTAATTCTGTCATGCAGCTTCGTGGAGTATAGTTTTTTTATTGATGTCCTTGATTTATTATTGTGTCCTGTTCATTGGTAGGCTTGGCGTGCTGTTTATTTTTTTACTCGGCTTTGACACTGCTTTGAAGTGGGTAGAATGGAACTGTTCTGCATGCTTGTACTGTACAAGAATTCTTACAGATTTTTTGGGAGCAATCAGTTTCATTTGGGATCAGAAATTAGAAGCTGAATAAAGGGACAAGGACAGCCGTATTACTTTATTTCCTATGAAGACACACACAAAATAGGTCATAAGATGTAATATGCTTTTAGAGTGCCCTGTTTGCATTCTTGCATTCTATGAGTCCGCCTCTGGTGGCAGTTATTCTACTATCACAATATGGGCATATATTTTCCTCTATCAAGATTGATCCTAGACAATTTTATTTTATTTTGACATGTATTAATTATATAATGACATAATATATTTTTATGAACCGACTTCCATATCTTTGCTTTATTCATTTCTAGCTTATTTTCTGCTCCTAAACTGTCATACGTTTTTAGTATGAATTCCTTAACACTTGAATCAACCCATAGTAAGGCACTGACATATTTGACGGTCTTCTCTTGTAGTGATATGATACATAATAATCATACAAAGAAGGAAGCACCCACTTAATGTAAAATAAATTCACCCTATATAGTTGCGCCAAAAGTCATCTAACAAGCGCCCCTGCAATGATGTCAACGAGGATTTACTTTGTGTGCCTCTACATTATAGATTTTTTATAATCCGTTGCAACGCACGGGCACTTTTGCTAGTCAACATAAATTCAAAATGGTTCTGTTTGTGGGTGCTTGGATTTGCATTTTAAATGTGTTTGGAAAATAAATAATTGATTTAAAACATCATTTTCACAAGTGTTCACTATGGAAAAACATGAAACAAATTGGTTGTTTTTAGTTGTGATTTTTATTCAAAATGTTGTAACAGAGCAAGTATGAAACCATTGTTTGAATAAGGTTTGAATTTGAGTTGTGAAAACAGTGGAAAACAATTGCAACAATTAAGAAACAAATGCAACCAACATGGAAACAATATGATGACATGATGCCATACTTTAATAAACATGCAACAAACATTCTAAGGGGATGATTTTCATACTTGGGATGTTACAACGCACCCCCTCCCTTCGATATTTTCGGGAAATGGGCGGCTGATTTGGCCAGGAAGAAGGAAGAAACCGCTAAGAGAGAGGCCGAGTTAGGATCAGGGCCAACCACCTCTACACCAGCTGTCCCTCCGCCTGTCTGTCCTGATGCGGGGAGTCCGGGTGATGCCGCCGGGAAAGCTAAGGAGCAAGCCCAAGACCAAGACCCGGAGGACCCTACTCAGGAGGCCGAATAGGGCAATGCCATCATAATACCTCGATAACTTGATACTTTGTATTTAAAACTAGTATACTTTTGATGGTGCGCCTGTGCACCCTTGATATTGGTATCGTAATTTGTAACGTACTTTTATTCCGTGATGTACTTGTGCCTTCCCTGGCCTTTTGATAATCTTGATACTTGTCTATTCTTGAACTTATTCTAGATACCCGACTCTCTTTTTATTTCCCCTTGTGAGACTCGGTTTTCCGAGTACCACGAGTTTTGATAAGCGGACTTTTCTTTAAGTCCCCAAGACTCGGATGCTAGGGTCTTTCGAGCTTTGATAGCCAAGCAGTTTGTTTCTGTTTCGAAGTCCCCAGTCCCCATGACCCAAAGTCCGAGTCAGGGGGGTGTGGCCTTTCTCAGAGAACAAATTGCTTTTTACCGAGCCGAAAACCTATAGCCGTCCCGTGTAGGTACTGAAGTTATGCTTGATAATCGTTGAGTTTTTGGCTATTAGCCTTGTACTCTGCATAACTTGTGGTTTAGATGACCCTTTTGACTATCTTGTACTGTAAGCCGGTTTTCGCGTGGATACCATGTTGTTACATCTATACGAAAACAGGGTCAGGCAAGTCCCATTGGGCTGCACGGCTGATTGTAATCGTAAGCGAACAGATCATGCCACTTTAGTGCGAGTCACATCGAGCTTAAGTAAGAATAGTCAAGAAAACTTGGCTCCTTTGTCCGGTTATAAGATTGCAGCCGTACTCGTCTTGTGAATAGTCGGCCCTTATAACTCATAGGCATCAAGGCCGGGTCTTTGGGGTTTGTGACTGTGCTATTCAAGCAGCCAGCCCCCAAGACCTATATATATGCGACATACTTGATGATACTGATGTACTGATAGCAGGGAATACTACTTACTTGTAATCGAAGCAAAGATCATAATAAGACTTGATAACCATCTCTTTTACTGATACGAAAAAGTTTGGGTCAGCAGGCCGCCTCATTAAAAACCTTCCAGTCCCCTTAGGTACCCTGGGTAGGAAAAGAGCGCGTCTGAAACCTGCTGCCCGTTACACTGTTTAGTTCTTCTTGGGAATTGGTCCCGAGCTGATGCGACCGATGCACACTCTCCATTTGTTGGACTTTTTCATGATGAGTACCGGGTTTGCTAGCCAATCCGGGTGAGGTGTTCTCATAACGCGGCTAGCTGTGAACGGCGGTGTGATTTCTTCTCCTATGCCAGATTGTTTAGAGAAATCATTCTTGATGAAAGCCACCATCTTAGCATCTTGTTCTGATCTGGGTTTTGCTTTTTCTCCTTCAGTGCTCAGCCTTTTTGAGGTGGTCCTGTCCTCCGGGTCTGCTTGAGACCGGTAATGTTTGAGTTCCTCTTTTCTGCAGGCTTGCTCGACCATTGCCGCGTCTCCTTCATCGCATTCAGCTGCTATATCTCGATTTCCATGTATGGTAATGGTCTGCTTAGGACCCGGGATTTTTATTTGTAGATACACATAACACGGCCTCGCCATGAATTTAGCATAAGCCGGCCTTCCAAATAGCGCGTGATACGGACTGCGCAACTTAACCACCTCGAAAGTAAGCCACTCAACTCGATAATTGTCCTTTGATTCCCCAAAAGCTACTTCCAATGCGATTTTTCCCTCGGGGCATGCCGAATGACCCGGTACTATGCCATGGAAAACTGTCGTACTTTTTTGGAGCTGAGATTCCTTGAGACCCATGCGTAGAAAGGTTTCCCAGTACAGGATATTGATGCTGCTTCCTCCATCCATCAGGACCTTTTTCAGCTCGTACCCATTGACCTGTGGTGCAACTACCAATGCTAAGACTCCCGGGTGTTCTACTCTTTCCGGGTGATCTCTTCTGCTCCATGTTACATCTTGTTCTGACCACCTCAAATATCTCGGGATAGCCGAAGAGATTGAGTTGACCGCTTGCTTCAGTATCTTTTTATCCTTGTTAGAGCCTCCGGTAGTATGCACGTGATATTGACCCAACTGTTTGGGGTTGGCCTGGAAACCTCCAGCTCCCCCTTGATTGTTGCCCTGATTTCCGGCTGCCGGGTTACCGGCCGGGGGTGGGCCGTTGCCCAGGTTTCCACCCTGACCCGGTCCTCCTCCCCGACCCGCACCTCGCATGGCTCTGTTCACTTCCTCGTTCTTCCACCTCTGTAAGTCGGCGCATTGCTCCAAGGAGTGATTACCCGGCTTGCCGTTCCTGCTGTGCTTTGGGCATGCCATTCTAAAGATGTCCCAACTGTTACCTGGCCTTGGAGGCCCTTGATAGTGTCCTCCATTGTGATTTCCAGTGTTAAAATTCCCTTCAGATCTGGGTCTCGAAGACCCGGCCTCTGTGTTGGCGACAAACTCGGAGCCTCCTTCAAACGGGCGCTTGTTCTGGCTATTTCCGTTATTACCCGGTGCTGATCCATTGCCGGTTCTTCCGCTATTACTTGTGTTTTCTTTTGCCTTTTTGTCATCAACTTCCTCCTCTGTAGTATCTGTTGCAGCGTGTTTGTTGCACGCATCCATCAATTCTCCCATTGTAACCTCCGACGCATTCCGACTGGATTTCATGCGAGTTAACTTTTGCACTAAAGGTATATACTTGCATGTTTTTGCCATAGCTTGTAGTGCATCCTTGGGCTGAATATCTGTGGACGAGTGAAGTATCTCCATAACCCGGCGCACCCAACTGCGCGCCGACTCTCCCTTCTTCTGAACGCATCGCTCTAGATCATCAATAGTGAACAATTTTCTGCACGTCCCATGAAAGTGCTTGACAAACGCGGTCTTCAATTCCTCCCAGGACTTGATCGACCCTTCCGGCAGATTGGTGAACCATAACTTCGCTGCTCCCTCTGACATCATCAGGTACATGAACTTGGCTTGAAGATTCTCGGATGCATTGCGAATCGACATTGCCATCTCATAACTGCTCAACCATGTTTCTGGGTCCATAGTCGGCTCATAATTCACTACCTTTCCTGGTTCTTTGAATTTTTCCGGGTAAGGTTCAGCCCTGATGTTGTCCGAGAGACACTTAGGTCCTGCGAGAATGGTAGAAGCTGGCCTTACTCGGGAAACATGTGATCCTGCGGGGGGCACAGCCGGATGTGGTGCTGCTGGTAATCCCTGTACTAAAGACCCGGCCCCGGCTCTCCTGGCCCTGGAGCTATCCCCAACAGCTTGCGCTGCTGATGCCGCCGGCGCCGCCTAAACGTGGGGAGGAGGCGGCATTTGCTGCTGCTCTTCCCTCCGCCGCGCTGAACTTGCTGGGATATTGCCGGTATTTCCTCGTTGCTGGCTGACGTATGGTGTCCCATGCATCCCACTTCTATGATCCGGATAATTGGCTTGCTGTTCCACCGCAGTGCGTAACATATCGATCGCTTGCCGGGTCTGCTCCGCGTGAGGCGACTCTCTCACGGGGATTTGATTCAAAGCAAGTGTCGCTGCGTACACGTTATCCATAGGATTGTTGTAGTGACCTGCAGTTGTGCGAAAACGCGACGGTGGTGGCGGCGGCAATGCGTTGCCGGTTGTACCCCCAGTTCTGTCCGGTGGGCAGCGCATTCTCGAACTTGGGGAGCCCAATTCGGTCCTCAGCGACTTCTCCTTCTGCGGGAGGGACATTCTTCACATACAGGAAGCCCCGCTGCCACTCACGCACGGTCTCCAAACCGAGTACCCGCGGGTGGTGCCCAGTGCTACGCTGCAACATCATTGCGCTACCCGTCTGGGTCATCACGCGTGGAACTAATGGATTTTTTGGGTTTGGAGCGCTTTGGTTGCGGAGAAAGAAGTATCTGGCCCAAGTCTGGATTGTTGGGTACACGCCTAGGAAGGCTTCACGGACGGTGGCGTGGGTGGATAGCATCACAATGGCGTTTGGAGGAAGATGATGTGGCTGGAGGCCAAAGTGGCGGAGAAAGTCGGAGAAGAACTTGGAGATGGGCAGACCTAGGCCGCGCTTGAAGTGGGAAAGAAAGAATACGTACTCACCGGCTTCCGGAGTCGGGACGAGCTCCTTGCCGGGAGGACGGCAGATCACGACGGGAGGGACGCGGCGAGTGTTCACCAGCCACTGGCAATCAGCGGCGGTGACATCCGAGCCCTCCCAGCCGGCGCGGGCCGGTGCCATCTCATCCTCGTGCTGGTCCGTGGCAGCTTTCGCGAGATCCATGACGGCGCGGTTGCTGGTGGAGAAGCGGGAGCTCGTCGAGGTTAAGGTTGATGACGAAGACGGAGGCGCACGGGAACCCTTGCTCTCTGCTCTCAGTGCGGCGGCACGTGGCGAGTTCGTGGCGGCGCTGCGCTCTGCGGCGAAGGTGAAGGCAAGGAGAAGCGGTGCGGGATGGGGAAAGTGCAAAGGAAAGAAAGGACTTGGGCGGCGCGGAGGTATTTATTCCGTTTGCGGATTGCGGTTACTGATGTGGGATCGATCGTGCCTGAGATCGTGCAGACTTGGATAAACTGCCCGTTAGAAACGCACACAGCGCAAAATGCGCGCGTAACATGCGCAGTTAATCCCACGACGTGGGTCGTGGGCTCTCTAGTACACATGCGAGGTGACTTAACGGGCCGTGGGCCCCAGGTGCAGAGACAGGCGCGTGGCACGTTGAAACGCCACAACCGAGGCGTCGGGGGCGTGGACGCGTGACACGTGCCCTATCTGGACACGAGAAGATGGATTCGCTCTGGATCGAGCGGGAGTGCGTTGAAAATTTCACTAAGTGTTGAGTACTCGGCAAAGTTCTGCAGCACGCGCTCTATTCGGCACCGAGAGGAATTTCCCAGTAACCAGAATTGAAGAGGTTCGAGTATGAGTTATGGGTGTCCGGGTTGAGGAGCAACCCAGACACATTTATTCGTGGAGGCAAATTGGTTTAAGCTGGCAGGGCCCAATGAACAAATTCACTGGACTCTACCAGCTTCGGGGACTAATGTCGGGGGGCTACCCCCGAGTAGGGGTAAGACAGGTGATAAAACAGAAGATCAGAGTATTGTTTACCGGGTAGGCGGCTACGCGGGTGTCTGGTATCTGGTAGATGCTACTCGGTAATAAGTATTGAAGGCCAAGAGAAGATAAGGAGGAAGATTGGAATCATCCGAGTAGAGATCAGGTGGATGGGCATCAACCCTACTCGGGCACAAAGTCAATGGAGCCGTTCTGACAAGATCCCGCGTATCCCGCAGCCGTACAGGCGTGCGGTTCAACTTACAAGAAGCATGATTTTCTGCGCTACGGCGTGGGTACAGTGAGGGTGGGCGTCTGTCGTGTCTTGTCACTGATAGAGGGGACAGGACATGTCAGGAGCCTACTCTGTGAGACTGACAGGGTGGACAAGTCCTGTCAGCCGGACGGCGCGGCGACTTCTCGCAACAACGTCAGCGGGAACACGGAAGCGTGTTGCTGCTGTCACAGTGGCGTTGTCTTATCGTGTACCTTTGATCGTTGTTTACTCGCTGGGTACCAATATATAAGGTGCCCAGCCTCCTCCTGCGCGAGGGACGTTGCCCAAAGAGCATTTATTGCGCTCCTTAGTACTACACAGAGAGAGAAAACGAGAGATTGGCTACTCGGCTGAAAGCCTAAGTTGTACTGTGGCTACTCGGTGGAATCATATACAGAGAGATAAGTAGGAGTAGGGGTGTTACCTCCACACGAGGGCCCTGAACCTAGGTAGATCGAGGTTTTTGCAGTGTTTCTGAGCGCGTCTACTCGACGTGTGATCCCTCCCCGAATACCTACAGCGTCCATCGGCCCCAACAATTAGCCATCCCATGGCATCTGTTTTCACCACACCAAGACACTGTTGGAGAGAACATTACCTTCTGGGCTGCGAGGATTTTTGAAGGACAGTATCTATCGGGCGATTGGTGACCTAGGAAAAAATTTCAAGGAATTGTTCAGTAAAAGGTTGGAAATAAGTGTTCTGCTCCGGCTGAAAGATGAATTCACGGTAATCTTGTGCAGGCTTGAAAACATCTTCCCGCCGGCGTTTTTTGATGTTATGGTCCACCTGGCTGTGCATTTACCTGACGACTCTTCTCTCCGAGGCCCTGTGAACTATGGGTGGATGTATCCAATCGAGAGGATGTTGTGTACTTTGAACTGATATGTGAGGAACATGGCACATCCAGAAGGTTTAGTTGCATAGGTGTACATTGCCTCCAAGTGCTTGACATTTGCCTCTACATACTTGAAAGAAGATATTGAGACAAGGTACAACCGGCGACGGAGATATGAGGTTAAACAAAAATTTGAACGTGAAGCATCATCTTGTGATGTGTTTGGCCATGGTGCGCATTTAGTTGGAGCATATACTGCGATCAATCATGATAGCACTGAAACCCTGTCAACATAGCTTCATAGTATGGCCTTGGTATGTCTTGCAGCAAGGTTACATGCTATATCCAGTATGTTCTTTCTTCCCTACGTCTTAATTTTAGGTTACCCTACACATTGTAGCTATTTGTCACAATTACACTCTCTGGTTTGCAGAAATTTCAGGACAGAGCTGGAGGAAGAAGGGATGCCCGATGTCGGAGTTAGGGTTGTGCAGGATTTTCCAAGATGGTTCAAAGAGCATGCAAGTTAACTTTTGCATTTCTCTCTGACCTTTTGGATTTCATTGCATGATTTTCCATATTGTTTTTCTTTTTTTCCGTGGTACACATATGATGAACAAGGCATGGGAAGACCAGAAGTTCATGATGATGACTTGTTCGCATTGGCACTTGGACCCCACAGCAAAGTTAAAAGATATTCAATTTGTCATCTGAACTTAGTTCGGTTTGTCACCGTTGAGCGTGAAAAAGGCAAGAAAATGCAAAACAGTGTAGTCATGGCTGTTGGAGATCACAGCAGGGACGCAAGAGATTTTATGGTGTCCTCAAGGAAATCAAAGAGCTGGCTTATATCTCTACCGAGAAACATAAAAGGGTAGTTGTTCTATTTGGCTATGACTGGTATTGTCTTGAAGGAGGCAGGGGCAGGCCTAAACTGGAAAAGTATGATAAACTGTTCACGAGCATCAACATGTCCAGTTTGTGGTACGAGGATGATAAGTATATCTTGTCAACCTAGGCACATAAAGTGTTTTATGTGCTAGACACATTAGAGGGAGAAGAGTGGCCGATAGTCCAAAAATTTGAGCATAGGCGGACCTTTGATGTGTCCGAACATGATAAGGACAAAGATGAGGAGGAAAATGATGAGGATGAGAGGCCTAGTATTCTAGCAGATCAAGATGTCGAAGTCTCTGACAATAAGGATGATCCTGCTGACTCGATATAACATCCTCCGCCTCCGGCTACTCTGGAACGCACTGACATGGCTCCCCGCATCCTCTCAGCAGATGAGATTTGGCTTATACGAAAAATCGGAAAAAGTGTCTGTGCAGCATAAGGAAGGTGAAGTACAAGATAGTGTCAAAGAATTAGAAGATGGTGACGATATATTAGAAGACAGTGACAATGAATTTGACGACACAAATGCAGAGTATGACAGTGAACCGGGTGCACTGCCCGCAGATCATAGCGATGCAGACTAGTGTTGCATGCATGTGTGCAAGCTTGTGTCGAAATGATTTTGCATGCTTTGTGTGCATGCTTTTGTTGAACTAATGCGCATGCATGTTTGAATGTTGTGTGTTGAACTATTTTGCATGCCTACTTGCATGCTTGTGCTGAACCGATGTGCATGCGTGTGTGCATGATTTGTGTTGAACTGATGTGCATGAGCTACGTGCATGCTCATGTTGAACTGAACTGCATTCTTGCATTTTCTTGAATTTCGCGCGTGTGTGTGTGATTTTTGTTATTATTAGAGGAATAATCAACTTGTATTACACGGCGCCAAAAGACCACAATATATATACATGTACAGGTGTGGCAAATATGCAGGAACCCCCTAACTAATAGGAGATCTACATATATAGACTAATATCTCTAACAACCCCCCTCAAACTCATGGTGGATCTACAACACTGAGTTTGAAGAGAAAGAAACTATGTTGTGCTCTAGTCTAGGCCTTTGTAAAGAAGTCCGCCAACTGTAACTCTGAAGGCACATACTGGAGTGCAATAATCTGATCCTGCACACTAGCAAGAACAAAAGAAGCATCAACACCAATATGCTTGGTAAGCTCATGCTTCACCGGATCACGTGCAATACTAATAGCACATGTACTATCAGACAATACACTAGTGGGTGTCGTAACGGAGACACCAAAGTGTGCAAGTAACCACCATAACCAAGTCACCTCAGCAGTCAAAAGAGCCATCGCTCGCAACTCAGCCTCTGCACTCGAACGGGAAACTGTGGTCTGCTTCTTCGTCTTCTAGGCAATGTGAGAACCACCAAGAAAAAACACAGTAAGCAGATAGGGACCGACGATCCATAGGATCACTAGCCCACGTAGCATCAGAGTAGGACTGGAGCTGTAACAAAATCGAACAAGGAAAGAAGAGACAAAGAGAGATCGTCCCACGAAGATAGAACACGAAGAAGGTGACTATAGTGAACCGAGGTAGGAGCAGAGACAAACTGACTCAAGATATGAACAGAATAAGAAATATCTGGGCGAGTGACAGCTAGATAGACAATACTCCCGACAAGATGTCGATAACGAGTCGGATCAGAGATTGGATCACCATCTGAAGCACAAAGAGAAATATTGAGCTCCATAGGATTCTTAGCAGTACGCTCATTAGTAAGAGAAACACGAGTAAGAAGATCATGAATATACCATTCTTGGGATATAAAGAAACCATAAGAGGTGGATGAAACCTCAATCCCAAGAAAGTAACGAAGAGGACCAATATCCGACATAAGAAACTGCTCACTCAGGCGTTCCTTAACAAAGGCAATATTCTCAGGGTCATCACCAGTGATGATCATGTCATCAACATATAGAAGAAGAAGAGTGCGACCACGAGGAGAGCAGTGAACAAACTACACATGTCATGAGTACTAGGAGAAAATCCAGCAGCCATGACCACAGAAGCAAAGCGCTCGAACCATGCACGATGGGCTTACTTAAGGCCATAGAGAGAGCGACGAAGACAGCAGACCATGCCATCATCAACTGAATACCCAGGTGCTGGTCGCATATAGACCTCCTCACGCAAATCACCATTAAGAAAGGCATTCTTAACATCAAGCTGAGACACAGAACAATGGCGAACAGATGCAACAGCAAGAAGAGTACGTACAGTGGTCATGTGAGCAACAAGAGCAAAAGTCTCATCATAATCGCGGCTATGCTCCTGCTGAAAGCCACGAGCAACCAAACGATCTTTGTAACGCTCAAGAGACCCATCAGAATGGGTCTTCACCTTATAGACCCACTTACAGGTGATGGGACGAATAGAAGGTGGAAGAGGAACAATCTCCCATGTACCGGTGCGCTCAAGTGCAGCAAGCTCCTCGGCCATCGCAAGCTGCCATTCAGGATGAACAACAGCCTCACGATACGTAGTCGGCTCCAGGATAGCAGTAACACTGTAACCAACGGGGTTATAGAAATCAGGGGTATTACAAGGCCGATTACGAAGAGAATAAGTCGGCCGAGACAGTGTACCAAAAGTAGAGGGTGCATCAGATGACTCGTCCACAACACGCGTACGGCGAGTATAGTAGAAAGGAAAAGTTGGATGAGAGGGAACAATAGGAGGAAACGGAGACGGAGAAGACACCGGTGAGGAGGGTGAAGAAGGCGGTGACGAAGGAGGAGAAGAAGGCGTCGACAAAGGAGGAGAAGAAGGCAGTGGAGTAGACGACACCGAATCAACAGGAAGAGAAGGAGGATAAGAAATATGAGGAACCAAGGGAGGAGAATCAGGAAGAGTAAGAAAAGAGATATCCTCCATAGTGGAGGTCGAGAAGGTCGATCGCGGATAGAAAGGTAGAGACTCATCAAAAGTCACACCCCGGGATATACGCATCCGACGAGCCACAGGATCCCAACAGCGATAGCCCTTATGCTCCTCACTATATCCTAGAAAAACACACTCAACAGACTGAGCGGGTAGTTTGGTGCGTTAACGAGGAGCGAGGATAACGTAGCAAACACAACCAAACAAACAGAGCATAGAATAGTAAGGTGAATGATCATAAAGTCGCTCAAGAGGAATAGCACCCTGGAGGGCAGCACAAGGCTGTATATTAACGAGATAAGACGAGGTAGAGACAGCCTCAGGCAAAAATGAGGCGGGAGAGAAGAAGCGATCATCATCGCATGAGCAGTCTCAAGAAGATGAGAATGCTTACGCTCAACAACGCCAATCTGAGCATGTGCACCGGGACAAGAGAACTGAGCAAGAGTGCCCTTCTTATACGTCTCCAACGTATCTATAATTTCTGATGCTCCATGATAATATTATGCCAATTGCTACATGTTTTCTCCCTTCTTTATAGCATTTTTAAATGTTTTTCGGGATAACCTATTAACAATATGCCAAGTGCCAGTTCCCTGTTTTCTGATGTTTTTGATTTCAGAAAAGTTATTCTGGAAATATTGTCGGAATTGGACCCCACAAAGCCCGAAGTGCCTATTTTCCCCGGAAGCATACAGAAGATCAAAGAGGAGACCAAGAGGGGCACCAGGGGGCCCACACCATGGGGTGGCGCGCCCCCTTGGCCGCGACAGGGGGTGGTGTGGGGCCCCCAGTGCACCACCGCCTCTGCCCTTTCGCCTATTTATTACCCCTGGATGGAAAACCCTAGAGACCTGATCAAATATCAGAGAAAATTTCCGCAGCTGCCGTCACCGTCAACCCTAGATCAGGGGGTTCTGAGGCTATCTTCGGCACCCTACCGGAGAGGAAATCATCACCGGAGGCCTCTTCATCACCATGCCCGCCTCCGGAATGATGCGTGAGTACTTCTCCCTTGGACTACGGGTCTATAGCAGTAGCTAGATGGTTGTCTCCTCCTCATATGACTCCATGTTTAGATCTCGTGAGCTACCTAACATGATCGAGATTGATCTTATGTAATTCTATGTGCTATGTTTGCTGGGATCCGATGAATATTGAACTTATGCCAAGTTGATTATATTCTTTATTTACATATGCTATTTGTGATCTTGCATGCTTTCCGTTGCTAGTGGTTGCTCTGGCCAAGTAGTTGCTAGTGACTCCAAGAGGGAGTATTTATTCTCGATAGTGGGTTCATGCCTCCTTTTCGCCTATGCTCAAGTGAAAGAAACGTGATGGGGGAGGATGTGCTGTTGCCACTAGGGAGAAAACAACGGTGAGATTGCCCGCGTGTACAATCATTGCTTACATTACACACTTTGTTTAATGTAGTTATGTGTTGCTTGCAACTTAATACCTAAGGGGGTTCGGATGATAACCTGAGGGTGGATTATTAGTCATAGATGTAGTTGGATTACGGTCTATGTATATTGTTGTAATGCTCGCACTAAATATCATAGTAGTTATCATGTCATGAATGTGTACTACGGTGCAGCCTTTATTTGTCAATTTCCCAGCTGTAATATGTTCACCCAACATGCTATGTTGTATGGAGAGACACCACTAGTGAACCTATGAACCTTGGTCCATTTTCTTGCACTATTAAACAAACCTCTACAATTTTCTGTTTTCTTTACTTACTGCAAGCATACACCATTTTCCACACTATACGTCTAATCTTTGTTTTCAGCAAGACCGGTGACATTGACAACCTCACTGTACCGTTGGGACAAAGTATTTTGGTTGTGTTGTGTGCAGGTTCCACGTTGTTGCTGACACCGGTGAAGCGCGATCATCACCATCAGTGGCATCAACCTTCCAAAGATCCTCTTTCTCCTACTGGATTGATAACCTTGGTTCTTAACTAAGGGGAAAACTCCTACCGTTGTGCTCATCACACCCTCCTCTTGGGGTATCCCAACGAGTGCAAGATCTGCACCATCAAGGACTTTTTCTGGCGCCGTTGCCGGGGAGAAGGAAGTCTTCTGGCAAGGGGAATTTCTCACTCTCAACCTCTTTATTTTGTTTATTGTCTTGTTTTAATTTTTGTCTTGTTTTGCTTCTCTTTATCAAAAACACAAAAAAAATTAGTTTACTTTATAGCTGTTATTTATTTGCTTGCTTTTATTCTGCTAAAATGAGTATTCCTGAAGTAGAGGTTCGTTCTTTTGGGCAACAAGGGGGAGAGAGTTTAAAAGATGCTTGGTATAGAATAAATGATGCTCATAATAGGTGCACAAAAAAATATTCTACCTTGATACTCCTGAGAAATTTTTATGTTGGTATTTCTGGCTGGTATAGGCATATGTTAGATAATCTTATGGGTTAAAATTTTCTAGGAACTCCTGCCTTGGAAGCCTGCAATTTGATTGAAAGTTTGGTAGGAGAACCCCCCACTACAATTGTTAAAACTGAGACCACTTTGGAGGATGTTATTAATAAACTAAACTCTTTGGAAATGAACTTACCAATTTTCCTTGATAATGCTAGCAAAGTTAATGAATCAATAATTACTATTGATAAAAGAATCACTACTCTAGAAGCTAGCAACACTCATGATGATCAAAATTTTAGGATTGGTAAACTAGAGGAGGCTATGGGAACTTTAAGCTAAACTTTTTCATATCTTAAATTAAAAAAGGAGAAAGCCTTTGTGGGAAAGGAGCAAAGATTCGTGTATGTTCCCAAGATAACTAAACCTAAATCTCAATATGTGCTGAAAATTGCTAAAACAATTAATGAAACTAAGAGTGACCTTCATGTTGAATCTTCAGAAACACCTGGAGTGCCTAATGCTGCAAATAATGATTTAGAGGATGTTATAGATGTTGATTCTTCACTTGAAAATACTTGAGTTGCTTTCTATGCCTAGCTGAAAGGCGTTAAAGAAAAACGCTACAGGGAGACAACCCGCTTTATTTCTCTGTGTTAAACCCGTTTTCCTTTGTTTTCTTTTCTGTGCTTTGCACCTGGGTGTTGTCTATTTCCTTAGCAACCACTTTGTATCTTTTCTTTGTGTTTTTGTTGAGCCAAGTAAAGCCTATAGTGGAAAGTTGAGGCTATATTTCGGATTTCTGCGCAGGAAACAAATTTTTGTTGTCCACTATTTATTCCGTACAAAGTCACAGAAAATTCAAAATGACCTGATTTTTTTTGTGCGTACTCCTGGGGTGTATACGCAACTTTTCTTAGTTCACCACTTATTGATTTTAGCAACAGAATATTTTCGAAAAAAATCATCTGTACCTGTTATCCTGTTTTGACAAATTTCTGCCAATAATTGCATTTGCATCTTCATCTCTTTCTATTGGTGTTCTTTTGAGGAAAAGAGTTTTAAAAGAAGTTTTGACAGTAGCTAATGTGTTTTTGATTGCTAGATGTGTTTAAACTGAACCATGTAAATTTATTATTTCGATTGCACTAACGTTGCTAATGAAGATTGTGAGAAGTTTGGTGTGAAGGAAGTTTTCAAGGGTCAAGAGAAGAGGATGATATGATGTGATCAAGAAGAATGAAAAGCCTAAGCTTGGGGATTCCCAAGGAATCCCCTTCTTCATCAACAAATTATCAGGTCACTTCTAGTGAAACTATATTTTTATCCGGTCACATCTTATGTGCTTTACTTGGAGCGTCTTTTATTTTTTTCTTTCAGTTTGTTTTTATTTTTTGCTTTCAGTTTGTTTTTACTTTTTCAATAAGCTTGGTTGGACCCCAGCATTCTTTTATTGCAGAGTGACACGCTCTGCTTTTTCATGGGAATACTTTGTCTGGCTGCTGCATTTATTTAGCTCATGTTTTGCATGCATCTCTTATTAGAGCTATTAGTTTCAGTAGTGTTATGCGAGTACTCTCATGTTTGCTTGTTGTATCATAAAGAGTATTTTTGTTAAAACATATCTTGTATGGTGCTTGTTGGGAGAAGAAAACTGCAGTTTTAACTAGAATTTATAATGGTGCAAGTAGAAGCTTGTATAGGTTGTTGCTAGAACTTTTTCATGCCATGCTAAATGTTATTTTAGTTCTAAAGTATTGTGATGTTGAGTAGCATGAATGGCCTCAAATAGATAAGAGAGTTTAATATGTCATTGAAAGATTCCTGAGTTGTCATAAGGATAAATTTATGGTATTCTATTTCGAATGTTTTATTTGGTTGACTTGGCGCATGCTCACACCATGTTTATGACTACAAAACAGTCACGAATAGCCTCCATAACCACTTAGTTTTTGAACTATGATACCGCGTATGCTTTAATTAATGATGTTTATGTCGATGTGCATGATTATGGCTCTTATGCTCTCTTGATTTGTCGCTCCCAGTCTTTTGCTAGCCTCCACCTGTACTGAGTATGAGCTCTACTCGTGCATCCAACTCCCTTAAACCAAAGTTTTTCCCATTGTGTCCATCATACCTACCTACATGTGGTATTTAACTGCCACTCCAAAGTAAATTGCTCATGTGTTACCTTTAAAACCTTCAAAATTACTCTGCTTTATGGTCCTGCTTTTTCTCATAAGGACGTCAATACAGAATCTTTATCTCATTTGTTGATTGGATTTAACACCCTGGACTAGTGGCTTCATCCACTTATCCAAATGATAGAAGAGTTGGCAGCGGGGTTCCCAGCCCCAAATTAATACACACAAAATCTCTTCACTATTTTTGCCCCTGATTTAGCAGTCAAAGCATAATTGTGTAAACAAAAAGAAAGAGGGATGACCTTCTACCCATATGCGTCCTTCACATGGGAGACGCTCTTGTGAATCCAGTTGGCTTGTGACGTACTGTATTTTCTGTTTACCATTCATTGACATTAGCATACATCTCCCAAAATATAAACACTCCTCCACGGTATGTGATTGTTGGCAGGAACCCGAGGATTCGGTTAGCCATGGTTTGTGAAAGATGGATGGGAGGAGTGTCAAACTTTTAATACCTCTGTTTAATAAAATAAAAAGCTCTAGCACATGAGTTGATCCCTGCTTCCCTCTGCGAAGGGCCTTTTTCTTTTACTTTTATGTTGAGTCTCCATCTTCTAACTTTATGCACAGTTGAGAGAGAATTTTTGCCATTCTTAGTTCTACATGCATTTGTCCCATAAACGTCAATAATTACTTCATGATGTGATTTTATTTGTTCTAAAATTATTTGCTCTAGTCTTCGTCATGAACTTTGAAGGTGTCCTGGTATTTATGTTTTCCCCACTCTTAAGGACTAGTTAAATATCACTTTGCCATGCTTTGTCTATACCTGAAATAAATGTTTATCTTTGTTTGCATTATTATTCATGATCCTTTTTTTGAGATACTCTTCATGATGAAAAGTGATTACTTTGCTTATTATTAAAGTTCTATTTATCATGTTTGTGTTTGAAGTTCTATGATCTCAGCTTGCATATGCCTTTACATTTTTATGATCAAGATTATGTTAGTAGCATGTCTGTCACATCCCTGTTTTTAAGCACTTGTATAATAGTATTTTAGCTTGTCTCTTAAGACCTTTGTAATGCAATTAAGTGGACAACATGTTGTGTACTGATGTTTATCTATGCAATATTAGTGGTGTGTTTCTTTTCACTCACTTGAGGAGTTTTTCTCCTAAGAAACACATTGCTTTATTATTGTTTTCCCATGTTTTCCACTAAGGTTCTTATGAGATTATTTTTCAAGACTTGAGGTGACCTTTTGTTTCAACTTGAAAATTGTGTTATTAATGTTTAGGAATCATCTTGAACTTGAAATAAAATTAATTGGAAAAGATTCCATTAGCTTTTCCATTGTAAATTTTGCCCTGAAAAACAGCCAAGTAGCTGTTTTCAACCCTTGTTTTCCACCACAAGGATTATCCAATTAGGGATTTTCTTTGATCAAAACTACTCTCTGATATGAGTACAACAAAACTACACTCTTGGAAAAACCTACAAAGAAAATTAACACACAATGCCAAGATGGTTTTTGAGCCATCTTGATAAGACAGAATTTTGAGCATTTTAAAAACAGAGAATGTACCTACTTTGCCATTTATTTTCAGAGCCATAAACCCATCTTTTTTCAAAACAAATGGTTGGATCTGAAACTTGGATAGTTGTTCTTTGTTGAGCATTTAAATCACTCATTTTAGAGCTGGTTTGCTTGGTGAAAACAAACCCAACTTTTGCTATCTCTGTCTGTTTTTCCAGCACTTAGAAAAATTCAGAAACACTGCCTAACTGAATTTTTCTGACAGAACAGTGAATACACTTTTGGACTTATTGTTTTTAGCTTTTGTGCACTGATCCAAGCCTTGCCACTTTGCCAATTCGAAAACAATGTTATTGAGCTTCTAGAAGGTGACATTGGATCCCATGTTGGCTGGATAGGAGGGGAGAAAACTGAGGTGGCATTTGACTACTAGGTGATGTCACATTAGTGGTTGAAATAGTGTTTATTCTTTCCTTTTTCCCATCACTTGGCCTTTGCTGTGGCCTTGCTCATCATTTTGGTACTGGCTTGACCCCTTAGGACCAATGGAACCGTGGCCAACCCTGGAGAAACCCCAAGGGGCAAGGGCATGCCCATGCCATGCCAACCCGAGCCCTCCCCCTTTGACTCGTGTCTACAAAGCCCTAGAGGCCTAGCCCTCTCGCCAGCACACTCCACTCATCCCTCTCACTCACCCCATCGAGCATCGCTTGCTCGTTCGCTCTGTGCGAGCGAGGCGAGCCGCGCCCATTTTCGGACCCGAACGCATCGAGCTCGAGGTGGCGCCGCGATCACCGCACCTCCCGCCCTCCTTTCACCTCCATTGCGACCCCCTAGCTCGTGCCTACCTCCCTGACACCCTCTTGCCCTCGATCGCTTGCAGATTCATCGCCGTCGTCCTCGGAGCCGCCCGCGGGACGCCGTCGAGCCGCCGCAGCGCACACCCGTCGCCACCGCCCAGAGACCGCGCCACGGCATCGCCCAAGCCACCCTCCTTCGACCCCGCACCGTCCCCTTGCTTCTCGAGAGCCCTAGGTGAGCAAAACCCCGTGCCCGTGAGGTGTTCGTCCGCGGTTAGGAGGGAGAGAGAGAGAGGAGCGACCGCGGGGAGGAAGAAAGGACAGGGGACCGTCGATCTGCGAATCGACGGCCCCCTTTAAAACGCTGCGTTTCTCGCGCAGCGCGCGCGCAGGCGGGCTGCGCTGTGCGTTTGCTGGGCCGCGCGCTGCAGATCTGGCCCGTTGGGCAGTTTCGGTTAAAACGATTATACTTTTTTTCTCTCTGGCAGATTAACTAGATCCTAGCTTTAGGCTTAGAAAAGGTAGCATATTAATTTATTTTACCTTGCTAATTTTTGTACTACTAGCCTTACAAAATTGCAACCATATCCCACTGGCAGAAACTTGTTTTGAGTTTTTATGATTTTTCTAAAAATCATATGCCAGACAGTACCCTAAAAATTGAAATGAATAGAACTTCAAAAATACAAAACATTTTTGAGCAAACTCAACTGTTTTGGAAAGCCCTTTCCAATACCTATCAGTAGAATTTTAGTTTGCATCAAGGTGAGTTACCATTTGGAAATGCCTTCCATTTTGGTAAAACATCAGTGGGCTTTTCCATGATTTTTAGAGGGAGTTTGGGATATTATTTTTGAGTGAGGCAAGTTGGAGAAGCTTTGTAGTGTTAAGGACTATCACATCCTAGAAGGATTTGCTTTTTAGAGCAACAGAAAAATTTAGAGAGACAGAACAAGTTTTGGCTATTTTCTGCCTAAATTTTAATTCTAGATCTTGCCTTATATGTTACTTTTGTGAGTTGAAAATGATGTGATCTTGCTTGTTATGTTGTTTTCCATTGTGGTTATGATGTATACAAGTTGTATGAGCATGTTAGAATAAATGGTTTGAATGGTAGCATTTTAGAACTAGTTTTCCATGCTTATGTTTTGCTATTGGCTAGATTTTTATGTATATTTTGAGTAGATATTTAAATAAATCTTTAGGCTAGTTGCTAGATTGTTTTTCATGGAACCAGTACCACTTAGGTACTGTTAATTAGTTTATAGCACCTCTGAATGCTTGGTGCTTGTGGTTGAAATAGGTTAAAATAGAAATGCTTAAGGACTAGATTTTCACACTAGAATATTCATGTTTGTTTTGTGTCTTGTTTTCCACTAGGGAAAAATATGAATCTTTGGTATTGAAACCAGAGGATGAAAAGTACTTGTGGCAATATTTCATTAGGGTTTTCACCTCTGGTAGATTTCCTATTAAATAGCACAAAAGCATGAGTAGCACTTGAGTGACTAGAAATAAATCTCCTCACATGTGTAGCTTTTTAAGCATATCTATCCTTGTTTCCTAGCTATGTTTTTATGTTATTTTTGTGAGATCCAGTAGCATATATGGTACTGGTTAGAGGTGTATTTTGCCTCTGAAATCTTGCACACTTGTGCATAACATTTGCTAGTATAGTCTAAACTAGTCTAGTAGTTTCCTAAATTTTCTACTAGTATGAGTAGGAATTTTTGGGTGTTTGTTTGTTGTTTTTAGCACTTTTATAAAAGTGACCAGAGGCTTATTAACCTCTTGGTGAGCATATTTACTAGTGGAACACCCACTGGTATGTTTGCCTCATAGTGGAAAATAGGTTGACTTGTTGTCATGAGCTTATTTTCACTACTTGAGTAATTTAGCAAATTATGTGTGCTAGCCATAGGATTTGTTGTGGGGATTTTTTAGGCATCAAAATGTGTTTTATGGGACACCCTACTGTCCAGTAGCATGTGCTATATCCCACTGGTCCACAATGTTCTTAACTAAGAATCATTGTTTTGGCCACACATAAGCACTAGGAAAAAGCAGATTTTTCCAACTATAGTTTTTATGCCAATTTTTCTTTAGGGAAAAATTGAGAACTATGGGTGGTACTTTTTGATTGCTTGCTGTATGTATTGCTTGTAGCATTTCTTGCCTTGCTTGGTTCTGAAAGTGTGTCTTTTTTTTCTTTTTACGACGTTAGAAAACGAGGAGGAAGGAATTGCTGAAGAAGGGTATTGCAACTCCTGTTACTTTCAGGATCAGGACCATCACTTGTACCAAGGCAAGCCATCCTAATGCTTGCTGTATCACTACTTATCATTATCTATCATGCATGCTTTTCACTTCTGAAGTTTTACAAAAATATACCTTCAAAACTATTTTTGTGTGAATCCTATTACTACTATTAATACTACTAGTATAAGGACTCATAATCATCGTCAACTTGGTATTACCAAGCCCTTAGACACTAAATGGTATATAAATACCATACACCTACTTAAAACTTGAGTTCTTAAATGAACTAAATAAAATGTGTTTTTGTAAACAAATGCCTTATTGAAGGAAAACCCGGAGGAAGGGTGAGACCCTGTCTGCCGGAAGAATTGTTATGAGGGGAAATTTTATGAGAAATGTTTACAAAAGACACATAACCTAGTCTTCGCTGGACAACCATTATCGTACTGCCACTTTACCCCAATATGGGTAGGGGCTTGATTAAAAACTTGTTAGGGTTAGTATATGTGCTATCTCAAAGGCTATAGGGGATTGGATCCTCCGAACCGAAATGTCGCTAGGAGTGAGTATACGGGACATCTAAAGTGTGGGATTAATTTTCCCTCCGGATGCAGCAATTGGGTCTCCTGTTTGAGCGGTGTGTGACATGGCTTGCCAGGGAGGGAAACCCCAATTGAAGAGATAGTCATGTACTAGCTTGTACAGAGTGGATAGTCAAGACCAGTTATCTGATGTTCTCATAGGTTGGGAACAGTCCATGGTTGTTTCATGGCAGACTCTGGATCTGGTGGAAATGTGTACACCTCTGCAGAGTAAAACTATTTCGAGATAGCCGCGTCCTCGGATATGGACGGTTGAATGGCCATGTAGCTAGTATTGTGTCAACTTTTCAAAAGAGGTTTTGAAGGAAGACTTTTGTACCTGAGAGGTACTATGGAGGAATGACTTGGTATCTGCGAGATACCGATGAGAAAGAAACTACTACCAAAAGTTTCTGAAAAGAAAAACTTTCTTTTCCAAAAGTATTATAAAACCTCCAAGATATGTGATATCTACGAGAGCAAAACTACATTATTTTAAATGATTTTGTTTACAAAGAAGTGAACTTGAAGAATCAACCATGGCAAGTCTTTTATCTGTCATGGGTAGCTGAACCATATGTATGGCCTACCCACTCCACCAAATAAGCATGTATGCATTATTGTAAGCTAATAAAGGATGTCTTGTTGAGTACATTCAAATGTACTCATTTGGTTTCGCCCCTGGTATCTACTTATCAGACTACGAGGAGCCACCTCAGGAGGAGTACTATGAGGAGGAGTTCTACGCTGATGGCCCTGCGAGTTAGGATCGTCTCCCAGTCAGCAGCCTGTAGGATGAGGCGTGACTCGGGTTCTACTACGCTATGCTTATCGTCTTCCGCTGTGTTTACTTTGAATGTCTGTCCTGCGTGACAGTTATCAAGAACTTGGTCATGTGACCATTTATGTAAGACTCTATATTCGTGTAATGGATGATGTATTCTGTATGCCAACTACGTATGTTGTTCACGACTGGTTCTTCTGGGATCGTGAATGAATGCATATGAGGGGTTCTGGACCTACCGGTCTGGGGCCTCTACAAAGTTGGTATCAGAGCCATCCTGACTCTAGGAGACCTTAGTTAGCATGGACGTTAGTGTATACTCCGATAATCTAAGTTACTATTACAAAGAAAATTGGATATATGACTAAGTATAAAACTATTCCCTATATCCCACCACCTCTCTGGGTTAGACTCTACTTGCATTAAAGTTATTTCTTGCATGAACCTAAAACTTTGCACACTTGTATCTAACTTAAGCTACTTAAAATTTTGTGTAGATGGACGTGGACATCACCGTGGCTTTTCAGTTGGGACGTCCACGTGGCGAGTCTTTCCTTTTCGAGGAGAGGCTAGTATCTATGGCTACTGTGTTGGGACGGCCACTTCCGGAGCTGCGAGGAGGACTAGTTGTCGGGGCACCTCTGGAGGGAGACTGGTACGCGGAGGTCACTATCCGCGCACCTCTGGCTAGCCCGACAGTGGAGGCCTACGTGTACCGTGCTGTTGATCGTTCTTGGAACGAGGGTGCGGTGCGCGTGATACAGGAGTCAGTAGCACGTCTGGCGCACATCGGGGAGTATATGTTCATCGGTTCCCGGTTCGAGCTGATTGGGAGACGTGATGAGGATGGCATACCACTTCCTGTTGAGCCAGATTTTACCACTGTTGGTCCACACTTGGACGAGATGGAGATTCTGTTACACCGCACTCAGACCAGGCTAGACGACCAGCGTCTTGACACCCTCCACGGCATATTGGTGCACCAGACACTGATAGCCGAGACTGACGAGCTGAGGGCTGAGCTTCACGACAGCCAGGAGGAGAGTGGAGCTCTGGCTCAGCAGTTGTCCGAGTCGAGGGAGCAGTTGGAGGCTACTACCGCGAGGCACCGTGCCTTACGGAGGCAGCTGAGAGCCACCCGCCTTGGCCGTGCACGCCTCACCACTAGACTGACGGCCCTGGAGGGGGCTAACGCCGTTCTGCGCGGCAGGCTTCAGATAGCTCGTGATGACATAGCCACGAGAGACGCTGCCGTAGAGGAGCTGGAGGAGGAGGCCGCAGAGCTCCACAGGGAGATTGAGGATCTTCTGCCTGTTGAGGATGTTCCCTCCGACTTGGAGGGGATGGACATGAGCGAGGCTAGCGAGCAGGATGATGATGACCTGTTTGACGAGGAGGAGGAGGACCCTGAGGAGCGTATCTTCGACGTTGGGGACAGCGACGACTCTGTGTAGTCGCTGCCTTCTCACCCTTAGCACATGGTGCTGGTCTAGATACTAGTTAGGTATGCTAGATCGTTTTGCTAGATAGTTTGCTAGTAGTAGCCTTGCGATGACCCCACCAATCGCACCCCCTGTAGCTCGATGAAGCCTTCCTTGTATGATATGGCTTGTGATGTGTGTGTGTAATATAAGGAACTCTGTTTAATTATGGTGATGAATGAAATGTTAGGCTTGGTTTTCTGTTGATTGTCACTACTTTGCGTTCATTTCATTCAAGTTTGCGACTGCCCCGCTCTTGTTTTTGAAACATATCGCTAGTATTCCTTTTGTTTAAATATTAAGGTACTGGGTTTTCAAAAACAAGAATTTATTTCTTAGACTTACACGTGTTTCACTTCAGCATGGCACCCCGTCGCGAACCCCCACCGCCACCACCACCCACAGCGGAGGCGCTGTTGGCCCTGCTGATGGAAGATCGCCAGGCCAGCCGAGATGAGAGTGCAGCCACCATTACCGCTCTGCAACAGCTAGCTGCTGCCGCCAACAATAATGGCAATGGCAATGGAAATGGTGCTCGCTCGAGGCTGAGAGACTTTCAGCACACCAACCCCCCAGTTTTTACCAGGATTGTGGAGCCTCTCGATGCTGACGACTGGCTCCGCACCATTGCAAACAAGCTGGAAGTTGCTTCGGTGGATGAGAATGATAAGGTTCTGTTGGCCTCCCATTTTCTCGCTGGTCCTGCCAGGACTTGGTGGGAAACTACACGTGAGACTGTTGCTGCTGGTCACGTGTTCACCTGGGAGGAATTCTCTGCAAGGTTCCGCAAGTATCACATTCCCCAGGGGATGATGGCACTTATGCGGGAGAAGTTTCTAAATCTGAAGCAGGGAAGTATGCCGGTGTCTGAATACTGGGAAAATTTCACTACTCTGTCCCGGTATGCACAGGATGATATTAATACTGATGCTAAGAAGAAGGAGAGGTTCTTAAATGGGCTGGATGATGAGCTCCAGTGCTCTCTAGTAGTGGTTCCATTCCAGGACATGGAGACTCTTGCTAATGCCGCTATGGTGCTGGAGCACAAGCGGAAATCTGCTGATGATAACCGCAAGAGGAAAATGACTGCTCATGGAGGACCTAGTGCTCAGAGGACTCGCAACACTCCGTATGCGAGGCCACCAACCCACAAGGCGCCTGCTTATGCACCCCGCCCCAACCACAACTATGCACCAAGGCCCAACAACTACAGCCACCCTGCACCGTATGCACCAAGGTACGGAGGAAACAACTATGGTGGTAACCATGGGAATCACTCTGGGAATAATCATGGAAACCGCTATGGAGGTAACACTGGAGGAAATGGGAACCACACCAACAATGCTCCCAAACCAAACCCAAGCTCAAAGCCTTCTGGAGGTTGCTTTGCCTGTGGAAAGGAGGGTCACTTCGCTCGCGATTGCCCCAACAAAGCTACTGCTCCAGCCCAGCCTGCTGCAACCAAGATGAACCATGGTCCTTCCACTGGACGACAGAATAGGATGAAGGGACACCTGAACCATATCAATGCTGCAGAAGCTCAGGAGGCACCAGACATGGTGATGGGTATGTTTCATGTCAACTCGGTACAAGCCGCAGTACTGTTTGATTCTGGTGCATCACATTCCTTTGTCACTAAACCGTTTGCTGAGAAAAGTGGTATGAAGCATTCCCGTATGCACAACCCTATGTTAGTACAAATACCTGGGGATAGTACTAAAGCCAACCTAATTTGCAATGAGGTACCAGTAGAAATTCAAGGGAAAACTTTTCATGCTGATCTTATAGTACTGGGATCCAAAGGGATAGAAGTGGTACTCGGTATGAACTGGATGGCCAAGTATAAGGGAGTTATCGACTGCACTAAGAAATCTATTGAAATGATCTCAGAGGATGGGGAAAAGGTTGCGTACACTGCAACCCGACCCTCGTCACAAGTTCACTGCCACACTGGTATAGCCCAACCTGCCCTTGAGGAAGTCCCGGTAGTTTGCGAATACCCGGATGTTTTTCCTGAAGAATTACCCGGTATGCCCCCTGATCGGGATATCGAGTTTGTGATTGAGTTAGTGCCCGGAACTGGACCCATAGCACAGAAGCCGTATCGGATGAACCCGAAGGAATTAGATGAGTTGAAGACTCAACTGGAGGACATGTTAAGGAAGGGATTGATTCGCCCTAGTGCATCGCCCTGGGGATCTCCGATCATTTTTGTGGGAAAACGGGACGGTACCACTCGTTTATGTGTGGACTACCGCAAGTTAAATGATGTTACCATCAAGAACAAATACCCGTTGCCCAAAATTGAAGACTTGTTTGACCAGTTGAATGGGGCTGTAATCTTCTCCAAGATTGACCTTCGGACTGGTTATCATCAATTGAAAGTCCGTGATACTGATATCCCAAAGACTGCTTTCACCACTCGTTACGGGCTGTATGAATACACCGTAATGTCCTTTGGTCTAACCAATGCCCCTGCCTATTTCATGAATCTCATGAATAAGGTATTCATGGATTTTCTAGACAAGTTTGTCGTGGTGTTTATTGACGACATTCTTATATATTCGAGGAGTGAGGAAGAACACGAAGAACATCTGAGACTTGTGCTCGGAACACTTCGTGAGCATCAACTGTATGCTAAGTTTAGTAAATGTCAATTCTGGTTGACGGAAGTCGGATTTCTTGGACATGTAGTATCTGCGGGAGGAATATCTGTTGACCCTGCTCTAGTTCAGTCTGTGGAGAAGCGTGCTGCTCCGACCAACCAGACTGAGGTCAGATCCTTTCTGGGTTTGGCAGGATATTACCGCAAGTTTGTTCAGGGATTCTCGAGTATAGCCAGACCCCTCACCCAGTTGCTCAAGAAGGATAGCAAGTTCCTATGGACGGACAAATGTGAAGAGAGTTTCAATGAGTTGAAGCACCGACTGGTGTCTGCCCCAATCCTTATAATGCCAGATGTCACCAAGAATTTCGACGTATATTGTGACGCTTCTAAGCTTGGTCTTGGAAGCGTGCTTATGCAAGAAGGAAAGGTGATATCTTTCATATCCCGCCAGTTAAGACCCCACGAGTTGAATTATCCCACTCATGACTTAGAGCTTGCTGCCGTTGTTCATGCTCTCAAGACATGGCGGCACTTTCTTATGGGAAGAAGAGTGGAAATTTACACGGATCATAAGAGTTTAAAGTATATCTTTACTCAACGTGAGCTCAACATGAGGCAGCGCCGCTGGATTGAGCTCATTAAAGATTATGATCTGAGTATTCATTATCACCCGGGAAAGGCAAATGTGGTTGCAGACGCTCTTAGTCGAGAGCCGGCCTCTCTAAATGCTATGATTTTAGTAAGGCAACCCGAGTTGTGGAAAGAGCTGGACCAGCTGGGTATTGAAGTGGTCAGCTATGGCATGTTGGACGCCATAGAACTTAAACCAACCCTGGTTGACCAAATCAAAGAAGCGCAGAAAGGCCAGAAAAGTATTGATGGGATTAAAGCCCGCATGGAGAAGGAAAAGGTTGCTGGGTTTACCATCGATGCTGATGGGGGATTATGGTATGAAGGCCGTATTTGTGTTCCCTCCGAATCTGATCTTAAGCAGACCATCATGGTCGAAGCTCATGAGACCATGTATTCTATCCATCCTGGAGGAACAAAGATGTATCAAGACCTGAAAGAGAGATTCTGGTGGCATGGAATGAAGCGAGAGATTGCTTCATTTGTAGCCAAGTGCCATGTCTGCCAGCAGGTAAAAGCCGGGCACCAGCGTCCCGCTGGATTGCTCCAACCATTGCAAGTGCCTGTTTGGAAATGGGATGAAGTGGGAATGGACTTCATCACTGGACTTCCTAGGTCCAGCCGAGGAAATGATTCTATATGGGTTGTCGTGGACAGGCTCACAAAAGTTGCTCACTTTATTCCTGTCCGGACAACCTATCGTGGAGATCAGCTTGCGGATCTTTACATTTCTCGGATTGTCAGCCTACACGGAGTCCCAAGCAGGATTGTATCTGATCGAGGTACACAGTTCACATCTAGATTTTGGAAGAAGTTGCACGAGAGTTTGGGAACCAAACTAGCCTTTAGCACAGCATATCACCCGCAGACGGATGGACAAACAGAACGTGTGAACCAAATTCTGGAGGACATGCTCCGTGCTTGTGTGTTGTCCTATGGAATTAAATGGGAAGACTGTCTGCCCTTCGCAGAGTTTTCTTACAACAACAGTTATCAGTCTAGCTTGCAAATGGCCCCTTTTGAAGCTCTGTATGGACGTAAATGCCGTACACCTTTAAATTGGACTGGGACTGGAGACAGTCAGGTTTTTGGTGTGGACACTTTGAAGGCTGCAGAGGAGCAGGTCCAACTTATTCGGGAACGTTTAAAGACAGCTCAATCTCGTCAGAAGAGTTATGCTGATACGAAGCGTCGTGATGTCTCTTTCAGCATTGGAGATTTCGTGTACCTTCGTGTTACGCCACTCAAAGGGATGCAGCGTTTCCATGTCAAAGGAAAGCTGGCCCCCAGGTATATTGGCCCTTTTAAGATCTTGGCACGTCGTGGCGAAGTTTCTTATCAGTTAGAATTACCTGAGGAGCTATCTGCTTTTCACAATGTTTTCCATGTGTCATTGCTCCGGAAATGTCTGCAAGTACCGGAGAAAGATCTCTCGTATCAAGACGTGGATTTCAGGACCATTGACATAAATGATGATTTGACTTATCGTGATAGACCCCTGCGGGTTCTCGAGGAAATTGTGCGTGCTACCAGGAGGCGGGCTATAAAATTCCTTAAGATTCAGTGGACCAATCACTCTGAGGAAGAAGCTACCTGGGAGCGTGAGGATGATATCAGGAAGGAGTTCCCTGATTTTCTTAAAGCCTAGACCCGCGAATCTCGGGACGAGATTCTTTTAAGGGGGGGAGATTTGTCACATCCCTGTTTTTAAGCACTTGTATAATAGTATTTTAGCTTGTCTCTTAAGACCTTTGTAATGCAATTAAGTGGACAACATGTTGTGTACTGATGTTTATCTATGCAATATTAGTGGTGTGTTTCTTTTCACTCACTTGAGGAGTTTTTCTCCTAAGAAACACATTGCTTTATTATTGTTTTCCCATGTTTTCCACTAAGGTTCTTATGAGATTATTTTTCAAGACTTGAGGTGACCTTTTGTTTCAACTTGAAAATTGTGTTATTAATGTTTAGGAATCATCTTGAACTTGAAATAAAATTAATTGGAAAAGATTCCATTAGCTTTTCCATTGTAAATTTTGCCCTGAAAAACAGCCAAGTAGCTGTTTTCAACCCTTGTTTTCCACCACAAGGATTATCCAATTAGGGATTTTCTTTGATCAAAACTACTCTCTGATATGAGTACAACAAAACTACACTCTTGGAAAAACCTACAAAGAAAATTAACACACAATGCCAAGATGGTTTTTGAGCCATCTTGATAAGACAGAATTTTGAGCATTTTAAAAACAGAGAATGTACCTACTTTGCCATTTATTTTCAGAGCCATAAACCCATCTTTTTTCAAAACAAATGGTTGGATCTGAAACTTGGATAGTTGTTCTTTGTTGAGCATTTTAAATCACTCATTTTAGAGCTGGTTTGCTTGGTGAAAACAAACCCAACTTTTGCTATCTCTGTCTGTTTTTCCAGCACTTAGAAAAATTCAGAAACACTGCCTAACTGAATTTTTCTGACAGAACAGTGAATACACTTTTGGACTTATTGTTTTTAGCTTTTGTGCACTGATCCAAGCCTTGCCACTTTGCCAATTCGAAAACAATGTTATTGAGCTTCTAGAAGGTGACATTGGATCCCATGTTGGCTGGATAGGAGGGGAGAAAACTGAGGTGGCATTTGACTACTAGGTGATGTCACATTAGTGGTTGAAATAGTGTTTATTCTTTCCTTTTGCCCATCACTTGGCCTTTGCTGTGGCCTTGCTCATCATTTTGGTACTGGCTTGACCCCTTAGGACCAATTGGAACCGTGGCCAACCCTGGAGAAACCCCAAGGGGCAAGGGCATGCCCATGCCATGCCAACCCGAGCCCTCCCCCTTTGACTCGTGTCTACAAAGCCCTAGAGGCCTAGCCCTCTCGCCAGCACACTCCACTCATCCCTCTCACTCACCCCATCGAGCATCGCTTGCTCGTTCGCTCTGTGCGAGCGAGGCGAGCCGCGCCCATTTTCGGACCCGAACGCATCGAGCTCGAGGTGGCGCCGCGATCACCGCACCTCCCGCCCTCCTTTCACCTCCATTGCGACCCCCTAGCTCGTGCCTACCTCCCTGACACCCTCTTGCCCTCGATCGCTTGCAGATTCATCGCCGTCGTCCTCGGAGCCGCCGCGGGACGCCGTCGAGCCGCCGCAGCGCACACCCGTCGCCACCGCCCGAGACCGCGCCACGGCATCGCCCAAGCCACCCTCCTTCGACCCCGCACCGTCCCCTTGCTTCTCGAGAGCCCTAGGTGAGCAAAACCCCGTGCCCGTGAGGTGTTCGTCCGCGGTTAGGAGGGAGAGAGAGAGAGGAGCGACGCGGGGAGGAAGAAAGGACAGGGACCGTCGATCTGCGAATCGACGGCCCCCTTTAAACGCTGCGTTTCGCGCGCGCGCGCGCGCAGGCGGGCTGCGCTGTGCGTTTGCTGGGCCGCGCGCTGCCAGATCTGGCCCGTTGGGCAGTTTCGGTTAAAAACGATTATGCTTTTTTTTCTCTCTGGCAGATTAACTAGATCCTAGCTTTAGGCTTAGAAAAGGTAGCATATTAATTTATTTTACCTTGCTAATTTTTGTACTACTAGCCTTACAAAATTGCAACCATATCCCACTGGCAGAAACTTGTTTTGAGTTTTTATGATTTTTCTAAAAATCATATGCCAGACAGTACCCTAAAAATTGAAATGAATAGAACTTCAAAAATACAAAACATTTTTGAGCAAACTCAACTGTTTTGGAAAGCCCTTTCCAATACCTATCAGTAGAATTTTAGTTTGCATCAAGGTGAGTTACCATTTGGAAATGCCATCCATTTTGGTAAAACATCAGTGGGCTTTTCCATGATTTTTAGAGGGAGTTTGGGATATTATTTTTGAGTGAGGCAAGTTGGAGAAGCTTTGTAGTGTTAAGGACTATCACATCCTAGAAGGATTTGCTTTTTAGAGCAACAGAAAAATTTAGAGAGACAGAACAAGTTTTGGCTATTTTCTGCCTAAATTTTAATTCTAGATCTTGCCTTATATGTTACTTTTGTGAGTTGAAAATGATGTGATCTTGCTTGTTATGTTGTTTTCCATTGTGGTTATGATGTATACAAGTTGTATGAGCATGTTAGAATAAATGGTTTGAATGGTAGCATTTTAGAACTAGTTTTCCATGCTTATGTTTTGCTATTGGCTAGATTTTTATGTATATTTTGAGTAGATATTTAAATAAATCTTTAGGCTAGTTGCTAGATTGTTTTTCATGGAACCAGTACCACTTAGGTACTGTTAATTAGTTTATAGCACCTCTGAATGCTTGGTGCTTGTGGTTGAAATAGGTTAAAATAGAAATGCTTAAGGACTAGATTTTCACACTAGAATATTCATGTTTGTTTTGTGTCTTGTTTTCCACTAGGGAAAAATATGACTCTTTGGTATTGAAACCAGAGGATGAAAAGTACTTGTGGCAATATTTCATTAGGGTTTTCACCTCTGGTAGATTTCCTATTAAATAGCACAAAAGCATGAGTAGCACTTGAGTGACTAGAAATAAATCTCCTCACATGTGTAGCTTTTTAAGCATATCTATCCTTGTTTCCTAGCTATGTTTTTATGTTATTTTTGTGAGATCCAGTAGAATATATGGTACTGGTTAGAGGTGTATTTTGCCTCTGAAATCTTGCACACTTGTGCATAACATTTGCTAGTATAGTCTAAACTAGTCTAGTAGTTTCCTAAATTTTCTACTAGTATGAGTAGGAATTTTTGGGTGTTTGTTTGTTGTTTTTAGCACTTTTATAAAAGTGACCAGAGGCTTATTAACCTCTTGGTGAGCATATTTACTAGTGGAACACCCACTGGTATGTTTGCCTCATAGTGGAAAATAGGTTGACTTGTTGTCATGAGCTTATTTTCACTACTTGAGTAATTTAGCAAATTATGTGTGCTAGCCATAGGATTTGTTGTGGGGATTTTTTAGGCATCAAAATGTGTTTTATGGGACACCCTACTGTCCAGTAGCATGTGCTATATCCCACTGGTCCACAATGTTCTTAACTAAGAATCATTGTTTTGGCCACACATAAGCACTAGGAAAAAGCAGATTTTTCCAACTATAGTTTTTATGCCAATTTTTCTTTAGGGAAAAATTGAGAACTATGGGTGGTACTTTTTGATTGCTTGCTGTATGTATTGCTTGTAGCATTTCTTGCCTTGCTTGGTTCTGAAAGTGTGTCTTTTTTTTCTTTTTACGACGTTAGAAAACGAGGAGGAAGGAATTGCTGAAGAAGGGTATTGCAACTCCTGTTACTTTCAGGATCAGGACCATCACTTGTACCAAGGCAAGCCATCCTAATGCTTGCTGTATCACTACTTATCATTATCTATCATGCATGCTTTTCACTTCTGAAGTTTTACAAAAATATACCTTCAAAACTATTTTTGTGTGAATCCTATTACTACTATTAATACTACTAGTATAAGGACTCATAATCATCGTCAACTTGGTATTACCAAGCCCTTAGACACTAAATGGTATATAAATACCATACACCTACTTAAAACTTGAGTTCTTAAATGAACTAAATAAAATGTGTTTTTGTAAACAAATGCCTTATTGAAGGAAAACCCGGAGGAAGGGTGAGACCCTGTCTGCCGGAAGAATTGTTATGAGGGGAAATTTTATGAGAAATGTTTACAAAAGACACATAACCTAGTCTTCGCTGGACAACCATTATCGTACTGCCACTTTACCCCAATATGGGTAGGGGCTTGATTAAAAACTTGTTAGGGTTAGTATATGTGCTATCTCAAAGGCTATAGGGGATTGGATCCTCCGAACCGAAATGTCGCTAGGAGTGAGTATACGGGACATCTAAAGTGTGGGATTAATTTTCCCTCCGGATGCAGCAATTGGGTCTCCTGTTTGAGCGGTGTGTGACATGGCTTGCCAGGGAGGGAAACCCCAATTGAAGAGATAGTCATGTACTAGCTTGTACAGAGTGGATAGTCAAGACCAGTTATCTGATGTTCTCATAGGTTGGGAACAGTCCATGGTTGTTTCATGGCAGACTCTGGATCTGGTGGAAATGTGTACACCTCTGCAGAGTAAAACTATTTCGAGATAGCCGCGTCCTCGGATATGGACGGTTGAATGGCCATGTAGCTAGTATTGTGTCAACTTTTCAAAAGAGGTTTTGAAGGAAGACTTTTGTACCTGAGAGGTACTATGGAGGAATGACTTGGTATCTGCGAGATACCGATGAGAAAGAAACTACTACCAAAAGTTTCTGAAAAGAAAAACTTTCTTTTCCAAAAGTATTATAAAACCTCCAAGATATGTGATATCTACGAGAGCAAAACTACATTATTTTAAATGATTTTGTTTACAAAGAAGTGAACTTGAAGAATCAACCATGGCAAGTCTTTTATCTGTCATGGGTAGCTGAACCATATGTATGGCCTACCCACTCCACCAAATAAGCATGTATGCATTATTGTAAGCTAATAAAGGATGTCTTGTTGAGTACATTCAAATGTACTCATTTGGTTTCGCCCCTGGTATCTACTTATCAGACTACGAGGAGCCACCTCAGGAGGAGTACTATGAGGAGGAGTTCTACGCTGATGGCCCTGCGAGTTAGGATCGTCTCCCAGTCAGCAGCCTGTAGGATGAGGCGTGACTCGGGTTCTACTACGCTATGCTTATCGTCTTCCGCTGTGTTTACTTTGAATGTCTGTCCTGCGTGACAGTTATCAAGAACTTGGTCATGTGACCATTTATGTAAGACTCTATATTCGTGTAATGGATGATGTATTCTGTATGCCAACTACGTATGTTGTTCACGACTGGTTCTTCTGGGATCGTGAATGAATGCATATGAGGGGTTCTGGACCTACCGGTCTGGGGCCTCTACAATGTCACCTTAGAAATTATTGTTTTATCGTTTACCTACTCGAGGATGAGTAGGAACTAAGCTTGGGGATGCTTGATAAGTCTCCAACGTATCTATAATTTCTGATGCTCCATGATAATATTATGCCAATTGCTACATGTTTTCTCCCTTCTTTATAGCATTTTTACATGTTTTCCGGGACTAACAAATGAACAAGATGCCAAGTGCCAGTTCCTTGTTTTCTGCTGTTTTTTATTTCAGAAAAGTTGTTCTGGAAATATTCTCGGAATTAGACCCCACAAAGCCCGAAGTGCCTATTTTCCCCCGGAAGCATCCAGAAGACCGAAGAGGAGACGAAGAGGGCACCAGGGGGCCCACACCATGGGGTGGCACACCTCTCCTTGGCCGCGCCAGGGGGTGGTGTGGGGCCCCCAGGGCTCCACCGCCTCTACCCTTTTGCCTATTTATTCCCCATGGATGGAAAACCCTAGAGACCTGATCAAATATCCCCGAGAAGTTCCGCAGCCGCCTTCACCGTCAACCCTAGATCAGGGCGGTTCTGAAGTTGTCTCCAGCACCCTGCCGGAGAGCACATCATCACCGGTGGCCTCTTTATCACCATGCCTTCTTCAGGAGTGATGCGTGAGTAGTTCATCCTTGGACTACGGGTCCATAGCAGTAGCTAGATATGGTTGTCTCCTCCTCATATTCCTCCATGTTTCGATCTCGTGAGCTGCCTAACATGATCGAGATTGATCTTATGTAATTCTATGTGCTGTGTTTGCTGGGATCCGATGAATATTGAACTTATGTCAAGTTGATTATAGTTTTTATTTGCATATGCTATTTATGATCTTGCATGCTTTCCGTTGCTAGTGGTTGCTCTGGCCAAATAGTTGCTTGTGACTCCAAGAGGGAGTATTTATGCTCGATAGTGGGTTCATGCCTCCTTTTCGCCTGTGCTCGAGTGACAGAAACGTGACGGGGGAGGATGTATTGTTGCCACTAGGGAGAAAACAACGGTGAGAGTGCCCGCGTGTACAATCATTGCTTACATTACACACTTTGTTTAATGCAGTTATCTGTTGCTTGCAACTTAATACCTAATGGGGTTCGGATGATAACCTGAGGGTGGATTATTAGTCATAGATGTAGTTGGATTATGTTCTATGTATATTGTTATAATGCCCGCACTAAATATCATAGTAGTCATCATGTCATGAATGTGCACCACGGTGCAGCCTTTATTTGTCAATTGCCCAGCTGTAATTTGTTCACCCAACATGCTATCTTTTATGGAGAGACACCACTAGTGAACCTATGAACCCCGGTCCATTTTCTTACACTGTTAAACAAACCTCTACAATTTCTTGCTTTCTTTACTTACTGCAAGCATACACCATTTTCCACACTATACGTCTAATCTTTGTTTTCAGCAAGACCGGTGAGATTGACAACCTCACTGTACCGTTGGGACAAAGTATTTTGGTTGTGTTGTGTGTAGGTTCCACGTTGTTGCTGGCACCGGTGAAGCGCCATCATCACCGTCAGTGGCATCAACCTTCCGAAGATCCTTTTTCTCCTACTGGATTGATAACCTTGGTTCTTAACTAAGGGGAAAACTCCTACCGTTGTGCTCATCACACCCTCCTCATGGGGTATCCCAACGAGTGCAAGATCTGCACCATCACCTGCTCAGCAAGAAAACCACGTAGATGCTTGGAGATATACTCACTAGCAGAATCAGCACGGAACACATGAATAGGTGTAGAGAACTAAGCGTGAACCATGCATCAAAACACTTATAGATAGAGAGAACCTCACTACGAGAGGACATAAAGTAAATCCAAGTGTGACGAAACTAATCATCTATAAAAATAATATAATACCGATGACCCCCTTTCGAAGTGAAGGGAGTGATACGTCTAAAATGTATCTCCTTTTACGAACACTTTTCTTATTGTTTTCCTCTAAACATGTGAGTTTTGGATACCACTTACACGGACTAACGTTGTTTTCAGCAGAATTATCTTGGTGTCTCATTTTTGTCCAGAAAAATCAACTTTCGGGAAAATGCCTAGAAAAGACCCCATTGGTCTTAAAGCACCAGAAGACCACGAGAGCCAGAAGGGGGCCAGGAGGGGGCCACACCACCACCCGGCGCCGCCCCTTTGTCGCGCCGCATAGTGGTGTGCGCCACCCCGGGACCCCCTCGGACCCCCCTTTCGACTACATAACGCCTTCAACCCTAAAACGATAGGGAGTTCATCATATTCCATAGAAACACAATAGAGCGCCGCCGCCACCCCGAACCTCGATTAGGGGATCATAATATCCTGTTCTGGCGCCCTGCCGAGACGGGGATTCGAAGGAGATCATCGCCATCGACATCACTACCTCTTCTCCATCAACCATCCATGTTTCCCCCATCCATGTGTGAGTAAACACCACTGAAGGCTGAGAGGGATGGGAGGGATTGTATGAGATTGATCATATAATAATGCCAGATTGTTAGGACATAGTGCCTAGTATCCATTGTTAGTGTTTTCTACCGTTGTTGCAACTTGTTATGCTTAATGCTTGTCACTAGGGCTCGAGTTCCATGATTTCAGATCTGAACATGTTATTGTTTCGTGAGTATAATTATGTTTCTTGATCATATCTGCAAGTTGTTTTACACATGTCATTGTCCGGAACCCGAGGCCCCAAAGTGACAGAAATTGGGACAACCGGAGGGGAAGGTTGTGATGTGAGGATCACGTGTATTTTTGGAGTGTTAATGCTTTGCTCCGGTGCTTTATTAAAAGGAGCACCTTAATTACCAGTAGTTTCCCTAGAGGCCCCGCTGCCACGGGCTGCTAGGACAACAAATGTTGTGCAAGTTTCTCATTGCGAGCACATACGACTATGTTGGAACACATGCCTATGGTTTGCCTACATGTTTGATGCTTTATTATCATTATCTGCAATTCCCGTGTTAGATTATTACATGACCTATGTAATCCATGCAACGCCCGTCCATCCATTCCCTCTATGCCTACAGTACTTCCCATACTATTGTTTCCGCAATTGCTACTCTGTTACTATTTTACTACTGCTGTTATTTTATTTCTACTTCTGCTATAAAACTGTTACCACTGATAAATTATTGCGAGCAAGTCTACTTTCAGGTGCAGCTGAATTGACAACTCAGTTGTTAAGGCATATAAATATTCTTTGGCTCCCCTTGTGTCGAATCAATAAATTTGGGTTTTACTTCCCTCGAAGACGGTTGCGATCCCCTATACTTGTGGGTCATCAAGACTATTTTCCGTTGCCGTTGCTGGGGAGCATAGCTTTATTTTTTCTCACTTGATCGTGATATTGTTTGTTGCAAGCCATTCATCATGGGAAAGACTCATGATGGAAAAGTTCCTATATTACCATCCACTACAAGAAGAGGTACAACTCTGAACACCTCTGCTGCTCTTGATTCACCGTCTGTTATGAGTAAGCTTCTTACTCCTCCACATGCTACACGTACTGTTACACCTGCTGAGTCTGAGAATGTTTTTGATACTTTTGATGATGCTTCTACTGTGCTTGATGATACTGATTCTCTAGGTCCTTTCCTAGATGCTACTATTGCTAGATCCAAACAACTGAAAAAATGCTAAAATTTCTGTTGAATATATCGGTACACCTGTTAATTCAACCGAGCTTATTGATGATCTTTATGAAACCTATATTTAACTGAGTAATGATTTTATTGAAGAAGCTCGTGCTACTACTGGTGGAAGTGCTCTTAAGAGTCTTCTTCCAAGACATGCTGTGAA